>CM037462.1:11185317-12385317 GCA_021014325.1 Plazaster borealis | reverse complement strand
TGTCTGAAACAAGTCATCGGATTAATCCAAAATGCACAAAGAAAACCCGACCAATCATTGTTTCTTTGTTCTCTATTGAGGACACTTTGACTTTTGAGAAGGTGACCCCGGATTTGTTGTTTACATTGAACAGCTGATTGCACACTGCAGCTAGGCGAAAGTTGCGCAATCGAGCGGCCAGTTCCGATTCTGCCTTCTGCGCGGCACCATAACGTTCTCGTAGCTAGCCTGCATGTTTTTTTTTGTCGTGCGTGGTGGCGGTATACTGTTATGATGGATAAGAACTTGTGGTATGGTTTCAATTTCAAGTCAAACTCAAATGTCTTATGAATCTGTACTTTTGCTATATACCAATAATAAAAACATGCAACAGGCATGGTACATAATGTTACAGGCAAAACTCCATGTTTATGGGCCCAATTTCGTAAGCTGAGTGTACTATTATGGCAATAAAAAACTTACTTGGTAAGAACTTGGTAAGAAATCACTGCGGTTATTGAAAAATGTATCACTTGTTATCCCCCAAAAGCATTGATAATTGGTAACGCTTGTCAGAGTGTGTGTTCCAGTGCAAATTAATTATTCTTCCTGCGTGGACATAACCCATGGAGGAATTCCTTCCTCCATGCATTATAACCGCTCCAGATTTTCGGCAATATCTAAAAAACGCTACCACCTTATGAAATTTTCACAGGTTAGTACTAGTAGCTACCTGTGAAAATTTCATTTCAAAAGGTGGGCTCCAATTACCAAACGTGTACGTCGGAATTTCTTTGGTAAGCAAGAAATTCGTGGGTTATAGTCACGGCAATGTAAACTCTATGGTATTTTGGCTGGTAACCTATTTTCTGTTAAGCATTTTGTTTTTGCTAAGCAAGTTGTTGTGCTTGCAGGTTTTTATCAATATTGGGCCCTGCATCAAATTGTAAAAACTTGGGGAAGAAACTTAAAACAATGACTGATGCTTAAGTTATAAACAAGTTCTTAATTTTATGTGATTTTACATGCAGCTCCTCTCGCAGCATTGGGATCAAGACAATGCTCAACGATATCTACGTGCGAAAGTGGTAAGTTTTCTTTCAAACGACTCGAATACACCCCACACCCGCACCCCCCCCCCTAAAACCGTGAAATAGAAGCCGTGTGTTTTTTTTTTTTTTTTTTGAAAACATTATGGTGCGCCCTCTATTGAAACTTTCTGCTCAGCTGGCCATTGGCATGCAGCTAGGAAAACAGGGGTATGTGCGTGTGTTTTGTTTCTATTTGAACAATTATCATTAATATCATTCAATCTTTCACGGTATTCACTCAACTGGATGGAGAACCAGCCCATTGTTTTGATCCTTCGATAAGATCATGATTTATTCCATGTACTGTAGATTTCCAGCTATTCTTTGTCATCTAATAATGACACTACAGTATGTAAACCAGCATGACGAATTGAAAAGAATTTGAGGTTTATAAACTTTTGCTGAAGTAAAAACCATTGATTGAATGTTATAAATAGGCCTATTGTTCCATAAGTTTTTATTTGAAAGATCATTAATCATTACAATTTAAATGTGCAAAACAGAATGAACGGTTTGTTGATTTTGTGCACATTATTAATATTATTATAATATTAATAATTTTGGCCAATGATGTACATTTAAGTTAGGCCTAGTTAGAGTTAGACAGCGGCAATCACAAAAAAACATGGGAAATTTGTAATCTCTTAACTAAATCTTTTTGATAATCATAATCTGTTGATCCTACCAACAGAAAGATTAAAATTTGAATTTTTTTACCTCCCCCTCCCCAATACTTAACATTTAAAGTGTAAAAAAAAAACCAGAACAAAAAGCTTAATTTTTTTTTTTTAACATCTGTCAATCTGTAGCTCTTGTTTAAAATAAATAAGAGTTATGACAGATCTATAATAATTGAAGCTGCCAAATGCCATACTAACTAATTTCTCGACAGGGTATAACCTGCATTTCTCTGGAAGACTGGAAATAAGTATTATAACACATGAAACTACAGACAGATGGAAGCTCATTTTATAGCCTATTCCCTGGAATAGTAGTTTGTCTCGTTGTCACAAGATGACGTTACCCTACTGACTGACTGCCATCCCTGACCATAGGGTCAAGAGGGTTTAACAACATCATAACTACTTAGTACTGGATTTGACCTTTTTTTCAAGAACAGCCCATTATTGATTAATTCAGGTTAGTTCTTCAAGAGCTATATTTAGAAACAAATGGTGTCAAGTTTTGCCACCTTGGAATTTGGGAATCTAAGTTTAATGTATATTAAGTCTTAATGTATATAAGTGGTCCATGGTTCAGGTCAAATGTATGTATGGCCTACTGATCAGTCGACCCAATTGTGTTGATCGAAACTTTCAAAAAAACGTATTCAATGGTTGTCAGGAAACAGAGGGGTGAAATATTTAAACATGGGTTTGATTTATGGGCTGGGGGATTGATTTGTGTCTCCTAATTTTATTTCAATAAATTTTGGGTTGAAAAAAAATAATTAATTAAGGATTTGAACCTGCGACCTCTGGATTAACGTGCCGGCGCTCTACCAACTGAGCCATCAAGCCTTAATGTTGATGGTCTCCCAGTATCTTTGTCTGGGGGTGCCAGTTACTAAGCCATTCAACCTGTAACTGTCTTATAACCAGGGATCACACGCAGGTTTTTGAAAGTGGAAGCGGCAGGAGAAGAATCACCTTCAAACGGGATGCAACTTTTTATTTCAAATATCAAGTAATAAACCACAAGAGAAACTGACTGGGTAAATTTAGAATAATTTTGGGTTCAACCAAGAAAAATTGAGTGGAGCGGGATTTGAACGTGCGACCCTACTTTTATTTCATTTTTGACTGCATAATCAAAGCATTAGTGACCCACGCTTACACTATGATGTCAAAACTGTTTGGATCTAACCTGAGGTGCAAATTTCACAAAAATTGGGCGATATATTTGAGTAAACAACAAACAATGGTTACCGGTATATGTTGTTTTGTACTTGACCCCACTAATCCTGACCTTTATTTAGTCTAACAGCTGGAAGGTCAATCATGTTGACCACAAACACAAAAAATGTTTTGTGATGAAAAGTGTTGCACTCAAGGAGCCCAAAAGTATGGTTTCCATAGGCCCGATACTTCATGGAGACAAACAAAGGCAGTCGTCTCCATGCCAGGCCTGCATGGTTGGTGCCTTGGCCATGTTTGTGGTGCCCCTTGATTTCATTTCTCCAATAGAGGTGCTGTTTATCATGAGAAAAATGCTGTGCCCTTTCAAGAACAAATACTTGGTTTCTTTTTGGTGGACTTACTTGAATTCTCTTCGATACACTTGCAAGCCAACTGTTCATGCAATTACTTTGGCCATTTAATTTAAACAGAAGTTGAGGAGAGAAGTTTTTTCTCATTTACTGTTTTACGATGGTTTATAACACCAACAATTATGCTTTTTAAAAACAAAATCACTTATAAAAAGATAGCCATGTTTTTAAAAGCATGATTTTGATTAAATTGCAGAGTTAGCCAGATATGAAGAGGGCAAGACCTACACCTACAATTATCATGCAGAATCAAGCACATGGATCAATGGCACTTCAGATGAGAAGAGCACCCTCGTGTTTGACCTCCAGGCTCAGATTGACGTGATCAGCCCATGTGAACTGATTCTTCAGGTACTGAGAGCTAGCCCAGTTTGTATAGGTTTTTAAGCATTGAATGGTGAGGTATCAGTGCATATGTTGGGCGCAATCTTTAAAAATGGCCACTTAAAAATTTGCGCTGTGTTCCCTTTTTTTTGCGGCGCAAACTTTTTGTCAATGCTTGATATATAAAATTTGCGCAGGATAGCTTGGGCAGAAACTTTGAACACAGCGCGATCTTGGTTGTTCAAAGAGAATTTACGCCCAGTGGTTAAAAGGGTAAGTTCTAAGCAGCGTTCTTTAGTTCAAAAACTTGGGAAGAATGTTGAGAAACAGGTCTGCTCACGAACTGTAAGCTCAAATTTTCTTGTGACAAGGCGCGGGATAAAGCTAACGTGGGATTTGAACCAAGGACCTATGGATTACATGCTGGGGATCTACCAACTGAGCTGTGTAGCCCTTATGTTGGTGGTCTCCCTATTTTGTCAATACCTGTCGACATCCCTGTTCAGGGGTGCAAGTCAGAAGCCATACAATCTTTAAGAGAACAGTACAAGCTCAAGTCTGTATTTTTTTTCTTCTCGTAATAACAGCTCAAAGAGGTTGCGGTCCTTGAGACTGGATCCAATGGCGAAACCACTCAAGCCAGGAACCAGGACCTCCTCCGCAGTGAGCTTCAAGATCAGGTCCTACGCTTCGCCTTCCACGAAGGCATGGTCACCAATGTCTGCCCCGCTGCAGCTGAAACTACCTGGGCCCTCAACTTCAAGCGTGGTTTCTTGTCTGCAATCCAAGATCCTGTGACTACGAGCACGCTGTACGAAACAGGGAAACCAACTGTCATAACTGAGGTAAGAGTGAACAAGTTAAAATGGAATAGCATATCAAATTTTGACCAGCAATCTCGTAGGCGTTTGCTAAACGTCGCAGGTGATTCAAAATGGCGGACATAGAAGGAAATTACTATGCATGTGTTGCCCTCTGAGTAGCTCCTCGCGCAAGTTACGAACTAGTGCGCTCAAGTCTCAAACTATCGCACGCAAGTTTCAAACTTGCTCGAATGTGCGACCTACCAATCTAAATTGGGTTGTGAAATTGCGCGCTCCGTGCAATAACTGTGTTTATATCGCACACTTAAACATGCCACGTGATCTCCTCTCAGCCAATCAGAATAGATAAACTGTCCTAGGTATTTGTAAATATAATATCATGTGGTGATTTTGTTAACACAGGAAGCTGTGCTCAGTATGCTGTGCTCAATTGTTCCGTCGTACCCATCCCAGGCAGTTGAATATGTTCAGTTGGTTGGTCAACTTACTGGGGAATGTTGCTGAGAGGGGAGGGCAGGCAGGATTCTGCCAAGGACTTTCCAAAATTGGGGGGGGGGCATTCTTGTCCCAAATTCTATCTGAATCTTCTTTTTGTGCAATCTGGAGCATTTTAAATGTTTTTTTTAATGATTTTTGTGAATTTTGGTCTGAGATAAAAAATAAATTGTTTTGTGCTTGTGCATCGGCCCCTAATTCGAGCGTATCCTGATATGCTAGTTGTGCATTGGGAGAACCCCGGATTGTTCCTTAATATTATTTCAAACTAAAACGAAGGGCAACATTTCTCGATTCTTTTTAAAATTTAATTTAAAAAAAAAAATTTGTTTAATCCATTTGCTTGTATTCAGCGCCTCGAGGCGGAGGCCGATCTGCAACTGTTTGCCCTTTATAAATGTCTCTTTATTAGTATTATTATTCTTTCCCAAATTCCATGCTACGGTAAAAACAAATGACACTTCATTCCAAAGATTGATATTTCTTGAATCGTGTGTATTAATTCCACCACATGGTTGTCCTTCAGACTGACGTAACTGGCAAATGCTCAGCTACATTCTCAACGTCGGCCACTTCAGGCGTCATCACAAAGGTCAAGGACTTCAAGAACTGTGAACAGCGCACCAAGCTTGAGGGCGGTATTCAGGCCACTTTGCTGAGGGCAGATGCAGTGAGTATTCCCGTCTCGTTATTGGTCAAGTTTTTCGGGTCAAGCGCACTGGACTCGAGCTCTGGTGTTTCTGATCAGCAGAGTGTGGGTTTCGAGTCCTGGTTTTGACACTTGTGTCCTTAAGCAAGACACTAAGCCATTATTAATTCGTCATTTGGATGGGACTTAAGCCGTTGGTCCCATGTGTTGTGTAATTCACATAAAAGAACCCAGTAACACTTATCGCTAAGAGAAGGGGTTTACCCCTGTGCTTCTTGCAGTGGCTGCTAAATGTGCTGCAGCACCTTGTTAATACTTACATAAATGGGTCTCATAATTCATAAACTTCAAAAACCTGTCAGGAAATAAATAATGATAAGCGCTTTGAGACACCCATATATAAAGTGTTGTATGAAGACTAATTATTGTTATTGTTATTATTACTTGGCTTTAATCAGGACGACTCGTTTGGACTTGTTATGGTTCCTTGGGCTCAATATTCACATTCAGTGATTCATAACCTTTATTTTGATAGGATACCTTTCCAATGTTCTTTGAAGACAAAAATTACTGCATCCGCAGGTGAAACCTTAGATTGTTCTCATTGAAGTTACCTTTAATATGTTTCAAAGCGGAACACCTCTCAAATATTCATCGCTTCCTTTTAATTTTTGTTTTACTGCAGCCACTGTTCAACATCCTGGAGTGTTCGCAGAAATGTGAAATCGCCTACCAGTCCAACGTAGTCTCTGAATCGTCGTGTGTTGAGCAACACACTTCAAAGGCATTCGCCAGAGAGGAATCCGGGGCAATGACTGTGATCAAAGCCTCTGTAGACAATCTGAGAATCACCGTGGCGTCAAAGACACCATCAAGTAAGTGAGCCTTTTTTAAATGATAATGATATTGAAACATTCATAGATACATGGGACAGTGTGTATCCATTCTGATTGGTTGAAAGGAGATCACGTGGCCATGTTTAAACATGTGATATAGAACCAGGGGTTAAAAAAAACCTAATCATAATCCTAGTACACAGGACCTATAGCTTAAAGGCACTGAACACGTTTGGAAATTGTCAAAGACCAGTGTTCTCACTTGGTGTATCCCAACATATGCATAAAATAACAAGCCTGTGAAAATTTGGGCTCAATTGGTCAACGAAGTTGCAAGAAAATGATGAAAGAAAAAACACCCTTGTTGTACAAATTTGTGTGCTTTCAGATAGGTTTTAAAGATTTCTTGCAAGAAGTCTTTTATTATTTTAATGAGAAATTACCTCTCTCTCAAAAACTACGTTACTTCAGATGAAGTCGTTTCTCACAATGTTTTATACTATTAACAGCTCTCTGTTGCTTGTTACCAAGTAAGTTTTTATGCTAATATTTGTTTTGAGTCATTACCAAACGTGTACAATACCTTAAATGTCCCATCCGAAGGACAAAGCAAGTATGGTAAAGTGTCTTGCTCAAGGAAACAAGTGCACCAACCGGGACTCGTAGCCACACTCACCTGATCAGAAACACCAGAGCGTGAGTCCAGTGCTCTTAGTCTAGGGTTAAGGGCTTTTGGTTTGCCAAGATTAATGCAGAATCATAATTTGGCGGATACAAGCACTAAATAAGAATGCCATTATTACCATTGATATATTGTTCACATAACTTAATTGTTGCACAGGCACCATGATCGAGAGACAGACCACAATCTTCTTTGAGCATGAGGAGACGACCGGAGACACTCAACCAGAGATCATCATGAAAGCCAAAGAGATCCTTGGTATGCTCTCTCGAAGGTTGGTCAGGGAGGTCGGAATCGAGATGCCAAACCTCTTCTCAAACCTTGTGACTGAGATGCGGAAGATCGAGACTCTGAATGGAATGAGTCAGTTGAGAGTATTTGTCGAGAGTCAAAGTGAAGGGCTTGTGTAAGTACAGTTCCTTTGGGATGAGGGCAATCGTTGTTTGTTGTTGAGAAGGAGTAAGTTTATTAGTAAAATTTATAATCAAGTGTTAAAGGCATCGTACACGTTTGGTAATTGTCAAAGACTAGTGTTCTCATTTGGTATATCCCAACATATGCATAAAATAACAAGCCTGTGAAAATTTGGGCTCAATTGGTCATCGAAGTTGCAAGAAAATTATGAAAGAAAAAACACCCTTGTTGTACAAATTTGTGTGCTTTCAGATATAAATAAAAACTTCTTGCAAGAAGTTTTTATTATTTTTCTGAGAAATTACCTCTTTCTCAAAAACTATGTTACTTCAGAGGGAGTCGTTTCTCACAATGTTTTATACTATCAACAGCTCTCTGTTGCTCGTTATCAAGTCAGTTTTTATGCTTATATATATTTTGAGTAATTACCAAACGTGTACAGTGCCTTTAAAGGCCCTGTACACTATTTGTAAGATCGAAAAACACAAATGTTCTCAGATTCACACATAACTTACATGATTTAAAGTAAGTAATGGTAGAAAGGGTTCCTTAAAATATTTCTGCCTAAGATGCTATCTTTTCTGAGAAATGAGTAAAACAATAGTTTTAATCACGCGCGATTAAAACTTGACGTTTGAAAAAAACCACATAAGGTCTCTTTTCACTATTTTCTCGTGACCTCGATCACCAATTGAGCTCAAACTTTCACAGGTTTGTTTGTTCATGCATATGTTGAATCACTCAAAAATATGGACACTGATTTTGAGCTGTTACCAAAAGTGTTGTTGTTGAGAAGGATTAAGTTTATGAGTAAAATTTATAATCAAGTATAAGCCACAAGGGAAACTGAAAAGGTAATAACAAATCAAATGTGAGGGTGAACAAAGAAAACTTGATTACATCAGGTTTTGGAGCTGGGACGGCTGTGTTAATGTGCTGGTGCCCTACTAAGTGAGCTAAGTAGCCTATGTCTGCGGTCTCCATTTTGCAAATATCCTTGTTCAGGGCGCCAGTCAGAAGACTTGCAACTTCATACTTCCTCATCTTCCAGGGATCACACCAAGTTTTACGATACAACCTGGGAAGTGGCGTTGTAAGGGGATCACCTTTTTCTCAAAGTAGCAAATAATAAACCACAAGGGAAACTAACTGGGTAGGTATAAATCAATGTTTGAGGTGATCAAAGAAAAAATGACAAGAGCGGGATTTGAACCTGTGACCTCGGGGTTGATGTGCCGGTGTTCTACCAACTGAACTATCTAGCCCATATGTTGGCAGTCTCCCCTCCATAATTGCAATGCCGCCTCCCAGGTTGTATTTTAAATCTGGATGTGATTGTACTCCTGGGTGAAGAGAAGTAATTACTTGTATTAGCTTTGCTTTACCTGGATTTCGGTGCACATCAAAATTGGCACAGCTTGATCGATCAATGTACACAAATATCTTGCACTGTAGATTGTAGAGTTCACCAAGAGCCTAAAAAAGAGGCACAGTCCGAGAAGCATTCACTTGGTTTTAATTTGGGTTTGAGCTGATTTCAAATCGTGAAAATATGTCTAACTCTTTCACAGTGAGGTGTTCAGGGACGCCCTCCAGATGTGCGAGACGACCCCGAGCATTGAAACCATGGTAACCATAATCAAGGAGGTTGCGGCATCAGGAGATGAGGCCGTCGTCAAGGCCTTCAAGACCACCCGTGCCATGTGGCTGACCCAGCCAGCCGTCATCCGTCACCCTACCAAGAAGATGATCGGATCTCTCATGGTGAGCAAGTCACTTGATTATAAGCAGGTTGGCTATGTCCGAATGGGATGCTGAGTTGTGAGTGACTTTTTTTAAATAGTGGACTGGTTGACTAAGCCGTGGAGGGCAGGCCTGGAATTAAACGAAAGCCACATAACTTGGCCTTAGTGCGCCATCAAGAGTTTCCTATAGACTTCATGATTTTCCATTAAAAGAGTGCCCTTTGCATAATGAAAATGCCCTTGCCCTCTCAATGAGAGAAGAGTATTACGAATCGCCCCTTATTTACAAAGTAATTTTGGGTTGAACAAAGACAAATTGACTAGAGCAGGATGTGAACCTGCGACCTTCAGATTAACGTGCTATCGCTCTAGCCCTATGTTGGAAGTCTCCCATTTTTGGTCAATATCTTTGTTCGAGGGGTGCCAGTCAGAAGCCATTCAACCTGTAACTGCCTCTAGCCCTATGTTGGAAGTCTCCCATTTTTGGTCAATATCTTTGTTCGAGGGGTGCCAGTCAGAAGCCATTCAACCTGTAACTGCCCTATAGCTAGGGATCACACCCAAGTTTAGGATACAACCTGGGAAGTGGCAGCAGAGGGATCACCTTAAGGGGGATGCGATTTTCTATTTCAACTATCAAGAAATAAACCACAAAGTCTCTGATGACTTACTTCAAAATCAATAATGTCTGATAACGTTCTCCGTACTCTACTAACTCCTCAGCCTGTCGTCAAGACTCTGACTGTGGACGAGAGCGTCTTCTTCCTTCCCATCTCCTCTATGATCAACAAGTACTGCACTACAGAGAACCCCTCATGCCTTGAAGACTCTGAAGTCCGCATGGCCATCGAGTACTTCCAACAACTCCTTGGATTCGACTGCACACCCACGGAAGAAGTTCCTACGTTGAAGGTAATATTTCTACAGCAACTTTTGATGAGCCTGAAACATGATTAGATTAAAAAGAAATAACGATGAATAAATAGTAAACTTGCGGGTACACTACAGCCATGTGTAAATCTCTTTTTGGGAGTGTTGGTTCTGAAAAGAGCCGGTGTGGTCTCGACGTTTCGAACAGTATACTCTGCTCGTCTTCAGGAGAACCCCTCATGCCATGAACCCCTGATGCCTTCAAGACGAGCAGAGTATACTGTTCGAAACGTCAAGACCACACCAGCTCTTTTCAGAGCCAACACTCCAACAAAGAGATTTACACGTGGTTGTACCCGCAAGTTTACTATTTATTTATCGTTATTTCTTGTTTCTCAACACCATGCGAAGCTTCAAACAACACTTATGATTAGATTAGATTAAAGTTTTCCCATTAGTTTTCCCGTGTGTTGTGTAATGCACGAAAAAGAACCCAGTGCACTTATCGAAAAGAGAATGGGTTCGCCCCGGTGTTCCTGGTTTGATCGGCAGCATATTGCGCCACAGCACCTTGTAAACCATTAGGCCTACATGGTGCTATGTAAAGGACTTGGTCTCATACTTCAAAAAATGTAGCTCCACAATACCTTGCAGGAAAATAATGAACGTTAAAAGCGCCTTGAGCGTCACTGAGTGATGGATATGTGCACTATATAAGAAGCCACTATTATTATTTATTATTATTATTATTATTATTATTATTTTTAAAAAATGGCGTGTCATGGATTTTGTTCACAAAACTTGGGAAAGTACCAAGTATACAGTGCTTAATACACTTCGGTGTTAGGGTAAAAACAAATTATATTCTTTATCCCCGATGCAAAAATTAATTGTGTTTTCTTCTTGTGCAGATGCTGATGGCTCTGAAGGCGTTGACCAACATCAGAAGGTTGACCACTAACAGCAAGATCAGCATCATCAACAAGTGCTTTGACAATCACCATCAGAACAAGAGGACAGAGATCAGAGTAGCTGCTCTTGACCTTGTCAGACGTCTACCGTGCAATCCTGAATACGTGAGTTCACAAAATCATTGGGTTGGTGGGGGCGTGGGGAGGGGCTAAACCTGGCCCAATTTCATAGAGCTGCTTCAGCAGAAAATATATTATTAATTTGCTACTAAGCGAAAATGAGCAGGATACCAGTCACAAATTGTACATGTGACATTGTATTTTGGCTGGTAACCTTAGACTGTTAAGCATAATTTTGGTGTGCTTTGCTACTATTTGTGCTCAAGCAGCTGTATGAAATTTTATATTGGGCCCTGTTCGTAAGTGTGACGTAATTCCACAGGAAGCTCTACCCACTTCACACACACTGGCCTCTCTGATTACCAGAAGCCCACAGGAGTCGCATTGAGCTAGTTTTTCTTTGATGATTTAAAGGCCCTGTACACTATTGGTAAGATCGAAAAACACAAATGTTCACAGATTCACACCAAACTTACATGATTTAAAGTAAGTAATGGTTGAAAGGGTTCCTTAAAATATTTCTGCCTAAAATGCTATCGTTTCTGAGAAATGAGTAAAACAATAGTTTTTATCACGCGCGATATTTTGAAAAAAACATAAAACACATAAGGTCTCTTTTCACTGTTTTCTCGCGATCTCGATGACCAACTGAGCTCAAACTTTCACAGGTTTGTCTGTTCACGCATATGTTGAATCACATAAAATGTGGACACTGATTTTGAGCTGTTACCAAAAGTGTACAATACCTTTAAGTACAAGAAAAGTTAGATAGTCGGACTTGGTTTTTACATTGTTCTTCAAAGTCTAAGGTCTTCTCAGACTTCCAAACTCTATAATTATTTTGTTCATATTTCAGCAAACATATGCATTGGCCATGTACAAGAACCAGCACTTCGACAGCGAGCTTCGCATTGCAGCTTACCGTGCCATCATGACATGCCCCAGTGAGAACATCATGGCAGCTATCAAGGAGGTCATGCAGGAAGAGCAGTCCGAGCAAGGTATTAAAATTGAAAACTACCTCATCATTTTTCGGAAGATTACATTAATTTTCTAGTTTTCAACGAACACGTACCATACAGCCAACCTGTGGGAATTTTAGTATAACCACTTCACGTCATATGACATGTGAACACGCCCGCCACACTTTTCTAAACTGGCTTGCGGTGGATATTTGTATAAGCTGGGAACAATTTGGAGCATACTCTTTTTTTGCGGTCAGTTGACCGGCTCGCATGTATATTTCACCCGGACATTCCAATGTGTTGCATCAACATGCAAGCAGCAACCGTGCTACGCTTCGTTTCTTGCGTAGTAAGAGGGACAGAGGGTACTGGAATTCATGCTTTAAATCTCACTTTCTCTTTCGCTATTGTGTAGTCTCTGATTCCAGATCCTTGTCCTTTTGTTATACAAATGTGGCTTACAGGAATGGACAGGCAGCCACTATTTTTTATCATCGTATTTGGTTTAATGCGTAACTAAAAGCATAAAGCTTAGGTCTTCTTCATGGGTGTGCGAATGCGAAGCGAGTAAGAAGTCATAGTTCTATATTCCGCAGTGAATGTTCAGCAAGAGATAAGCACATTTCAACTTGAGCAAATTGTTGGTTGCGATTTGGTGACGTCAAATATCGTGTCACATTCTCATACGCATAAAGTATGAACTATGCCTTTACATTGACTGGAATTATCCTTTCTGCATATTTCAGCTTTTTGTATACAGTGCTTTGAGGCAATTCTTTGTGTAAATAATGCGCTGTATCTTTATGTTTTTACTGATTTTTGATTCTTTGCTCGGAATTAAATCTCTGCTCTCATCTTCCTATTTCTCTATCTCAAGTTGGGTCGTACGTTTGGACTCATCTTTCCAACCTAAATGAGACCAGCGATCCCCAGAAGCTCTCCCTCAAGAAGTGGGTTCAGGACAGCGGCGTCATCGCCAGCTTCAGCAAGGTGGACCCCCGCAAGTTCTCCCGCAATGTTGAGCTCTCATGGTACAACGGTACGTTGCTGGACGTTCTTCTGCTCTTTTTAACTTAACATAGCATAACAATTCAAATTTACAAGGCGCTATTCCATCAAGATCATAAGGTGAGTCTTCACAGCTTTACGAAAGAGATTCCCTTATGACAGGAGGAAGATTGTTCTAAATCATTGGTCCAGCTACACTGAATGCTTTTTGACCTAGAACTTATTTTGTGCGGGGAACATTCAGGTGAGTGATGTCGAGGGTGGATTGAAGAAAATGTGGAGGAGTGTAATAATGACAGTAAATTGGAAAGATTTCTAGGAGTAGTTTTTATCAACATTTATAAACAAAAAGAGCAAGATTAAAATGAATGCAAAAACAATGAAAAGTAGATTATGAATCATTGCACACTTACAGTTTATTAAATTTGTTTTACATAGCATTTAGGAAGCCTGTAAACAAGGGTGCTTGCTATGTGAACAAGAACAGGCATGTGAGACCTCCGCGTTTACTGAACACTGAACAAAAAAGTTGACCCGCTCACATGCCTGCAAGAAGCACCTGGGTTAATCCCTACTTTTCCATGATAAATGTTCTGGGTTCTTCTTTGTGCACGACCAATCCTAGTGCACAGGACCTATGACTTAATATCCCATCCAAAGACCAAAGCAATCATGCTAAAGTATCTTGCTCGAGGACAAAAGTGCCATGACCGGGACTCGAACCCGTACTCTGCTGAAAAAGCTGATTATACTAGTGAAATGACGAGCTAACTGGTCCTGCTGGCCATTCACTAAAAAAGTTAAGGGCAAACCCTGACCAGAGTCTGGAGCTGTTAACCGCTCGGCCACGACACGCCACCAAACTTTAAAGGTATCGTACACGTTCGGTAATGACTCAAAACAAATATTAGCATAAAAACTTATAATCCCAGATTCCAGACTTTGTCCTTTTGTTATAAGAAGAGGGATTACAAGAGATCAAGAGGCTGCCACCATTTGCTTTTTTCTCAAAAATTTTAACCTGTGTGCTCTGGGAGGACTTAAAGGTATCGTACACGTTGGTAATGACTCAAAACAAATATCAGCATAAAAACTTACTTGGTAACAAGCAACGGAGAGCTGTTGATAGTATAAAACATTGTAGGAAACGACTCCCTCTGAAGTAACGTAGTTTTTGAGAAAGAGGTTATTTCTTACTAAAATAATAAAAACTTCTTGCAAGAAGTTTTTATTCCTATCTGAGAAAGCACACAAATTTGTACAACAAGGGTGTTTTTTCGTTCATCATTTTCTTGCAACTTCGATGACCAATTGAGCCCAAATTTTCAGAGGCTTGTTATTTTATGCATATGTTGGGATACACCAAGTGAGAACACTGGTCTTTGACAATTTTCAAACATGTACGATGCCTTTAAAGCTACCAACATATTCTTAACGGTACTATTATTTTGTTGATTCTATAGATGAGATGGGCAGCGGTGCGACTCTTGATGCTGACATGATCTTCTCCACACAATCATTCTTGCCTCGTCAGATGAAGCTCAACACTACTGTTAACTTGTTTGGCTATGCAATTAACTTATTTGAGGTAAGATCACTTGTTTAAGGTATGATCACTTATTTGAGGTAACGCGTATTTGAGGTATGATCACTTATTTGAGGTAACGTGTATTTGAGGTATGATCACTTATTTGAGGTATCACGTATTGAGGTATCACGTATTTGAGGTATAAACACTTATTTGAAGTATGATCACTTATTTGAGGTAAGATCACTTATTTGAGGTATTATCACTTAATTGAGGTATCGCGTATTGAGGTATGATCACTTATTTGAGGTATTATCACTTATTTAAGGTAGGATCACTTATTTGAGGTATCACGTATTTGAGGTATCACTTATTTGAGGTATGATCACGTATTTGAGGTATGATCACTTATTTGGAGGTATGATCACTTATTTGAAGGATGATCACTTATTTGAAGGATGATCACTTATTTGAGGTATGATCACTTATTTGAGGTATCACTTATTTTAGGTAGGATCACTTTTTTGAGGTAGTATCACGTATTTGAGGTAAGATCACTTATTTGAGGTTCCACGTATTTGAGGTATCGGGTATTTGAGGTATGATCACTTATTTGAGGTATGATCGCTTGTTTGAGGTATGATCACTTGTTTGAGGTATGATCACTTACTTGAGGTATGATTACTTATTTGAGGTATGATCACTTATTTGAGGTTAACATCACTTATTTGAGGTATGATCACTTATTTGAGGTATGATCACTTATTTGAGGTAAGATCACTTATTTGAGGTATTATCACTTAATTGAGGTATCGCGTATTGAGGTATGATCACTTATTTGAGGTATTATCACTTATTTAAGGTAGGATCACTTATTTGAGGTATCACGTATTTGAGGTATCACTTATTTGAGGTATGATCACGTATTTGAGGTATGATCACTTATTTGGAGGTATGATCACTTATTTGAAGGATGATCACTTATTTGAAGGATGATCACTTATTTGAGGTATGATCACTTATTTGAGGTATCACTTATTTTAGGTAGGATCACTTTTTTGAGGTAGTATCACGTATTTGAGGTAAGATCACTTATTTGAGGTTCCACGTATTTGAGGTATCGGGTATTTGAGGTATGATCACTTATTTGAGGTATGATCACTTGTTTGAGGTATGATCACTTGTTTGAGGTATGATCACTTACTTGAGGTATGATTACTTATTTGAGGTATGATCACTTATTTGAGGTTAACATCACTTATTTGAGGTATGATCACTTATTTGAGGTATGATCACTTATTTGAGGTTAACATCACTTATTTGAGGTATCACTTATTTGAGGTATGATCACTTATTTGAGGTAGAATCACTTATTTGAGGTATGGTCAGGTCTTGCATAATAAAAAACCCAACCTTAAAACATGATTTAAATTTTCCACTAAATTTTGAACAATTTTTTGAAATCTTTCCCAGATTGGAGGTCGTCTTGAGGGTATGCACCAATTCTTGGAGAAGTACATCGGCCCCCAAGGTTTCTTCACGCAGAACTCCTTCAAGAAACTTATGGAAGACTATCAACAGAAACAGCAAGAGTCTCTCCTCAACGAGATCTCTGACCCAGGCATCAACGAGCTCCCCGAGGGCCTCCCACAAGGTGTGACAATCGAGATGTACAACAAACTCCTCAAGATGCTGAATTTCCAGAAGAAGCTCTTCGGCGGCCAGGTGCCCTTGCCCATTCCTGGAGAGCCAATGCCTAGGGGAATGCCCGAGGGGATGACCCAGCAGATGTATGATGAGCTCTTGCTCTTTTTCATTCGAGGTGGACTGCCGGGAAGTAGGAAGAGGAGACATCTGGTAAAAGATTCCGATATAAACAACATCCATTCAAGTGTAAGTAGAGAGCTATCTTGGTTATAACTTACAAGCAAATCGGGGCGAAAACTAAATTCTTCCGTTTCATCCTAGCAAATCTTGAACAACCAACTTTTTTATTGAAACCACAACTTGGGCTTTGGCTCTTGATGCCACCTATTTGAAGCCCTGCACTGAAAGTATTAATTAATGATGAAGCCTGAGCATTATTGATCTAGAGTTAGGGGTGAGTACTAAGTATGTTCTCCTTTTATTCACATCAAAAATCAGGTTTTGTCCATTGAACGGTGAACATATTGTTGCCTTTTGTACGAAGCGATGGCTTAGCCCCGCAGCCCAAAATATGTGTTTTTAAAAAATCTCTTTATAGAACTGTCAGTATGTTTTCAAAAGGAACTGTTTTGATTGATTATTTCATAAACACATTTGTTTATTCTAATGTTAACTCAGTACTTGTTGATTGAAAAAATTTCAAATGAATTTCAGGTTGATTGATTATTTCATAAACACATTTGTTTATTCTAATGTTAACTCAGTACTTGTTGATTGAAAAAAATTCAAATGAATTTCAGGAAATATCACTTAATTGCCATTTTCGTTGAAGTTGGTCTTAAAAAAATGATGACAATGTTGTGCCTGCAGGAAGTCAAGGCTCTTTTGTCTCTTGAGTTAAGTGGTTATTTGTTTTGTCTTTCAGTACCCAGCTCATGCTGAGGACCAACCAGATGCGTCCATGTACTTCAAGATGTTTGGTAGTGAGCTTGGATACCTTGACATTGATAAGATAAAGACACGCTTCACCGAGATGCAGACGAGTGTCAACCCACTGAAGGTAGGTGTCACCATTTTTTTAAATTATTTCAATTTTTACTTATTAACTCTGGTTGTGAAGCCAAGGGTTCTCAGAAAAGTGAACTTAATCACTATACCAGCCAAGAACCCCATGGAGAGAAGACAAGGAAGGAAGTGGCTGTTTTAGATGTGGGAGGAAAACCCCAGAGAATTATTCCATGGAAAACCCACGCAATCTGGTAGGGACTAAAAACCCAATCCACATAATGCCTCTGGTGGGACTCGAACCGGGATCCTACAGGTGGAAGACGAGGAAAGATACCACTACGCCAACCCAACCGCCCATTGTTAAACCATTTTACTCTCTTACAATGCGATGTCGTCCATTGTGGTTTGGAATGATAGATGAGCTGCAGTGAATAAAATGTATCAGTTGTTACTCAAATATCATCACTTGCTACTCAACCTGATTGGTCAGGACTTAAAAAATCTCAGAGCTCTAGACCAGTACCCTTTTTCATGAGAAACTATTTTCTGAAATGTTTGTTTTCGAGAAAATGACCCCTCCCCCTTCGCAAATACTAACCAAATCAATAAAATAGACCCCTTGCATATGACGTCACACTCTCAAACAGCGCCCTCATTGAGGCATAAGGAGGCAGCTCAATGGATGATGGCTGTTTTTGGTGCGTAAAAACATGCGCGTGAAATAAGCCAACCAGCGGCTTTGCGCATTATGGGAGGGGTCTACACTGAAGCCTTTGAAGGTGATCAGACAAATTGAGATTATTGAAAGTTCATTTTTTTTTCCCTAAAACATTTTTGCCTGAAAATCACAGATGTTGATGAGTTTGGCTAAGGAACAGACTCATGAGCTGATTAAGAATGCCGTGCTGATTGAGAGCTCATGGAGCATCCCTACAGTCATTGGTCTGCCCCTGAAGTTGGCCGTCAACGGCACTGTCTCCCTGAAAGTCAGGACCTCTGGAAAGGTCGACGTTCGTGGAATCCTGATGCCCAAGAAGAGCTTAGAAATCAGTGGTATCGTCGAGCCAAGGTAAGACGCTCTTACAAAATTTAAATCTTACAATTGGCCCTCCTACTTCCCACGATATTTTCCAGTTAAAGGCACTGAACACATTTGGAAATTGTCAAAGACCAGTGTTCTCACTTGGTGTATTCCAACATATGCATAAAATAACAAGCCTGTGAAAATTTGGGCTCAATTGGTCATCAAAGTTGCAAGAAAATGATGAAAGAAAAAAACCTTGTTGTACAAATTTGTGTGCTTTCAGATAGGAATAAATATTCTTGCAAGAAGTTTTTATTATTTTAGTGAGAAATTACCTCTTTCTCAAAAACTACGTTACTTGAGAGGAAGTCGATTCCTACAATGTTTTATACTATCAACAGCTCTCCGTTGCTTGTTACCAAGTAAGTTTTTATGCTGATATTTGTTTTGAGTCATTACCAACGTGTACGATACCTTTAAGTCCTCCCAGAGCACACAGGTTAAAATTTTTGAGAAAAAAGCAAATGGTGGCAGCCTCTTGATCTCTTGTAATCCCTCTTCTTATAACAAAAGGACAAAGTCTGGAATCTGGGATTACAATAACCCCCGGGAAGGGAGATTTCAAGCGTGAATTCCGGTACCTTCTGTCCCTCTTTGAACGTGGGAAATGAAACGTTGCGCAGTGAATGCACTCACCGCGCACGCTACCACAATGGAATGTCAGTGCATGTGAACGTTCCGATATTCTGTGTTTGGACAAATGCCAGCTTGTTAGACCTCCGCTGCGCGACATCTGCAGTGAACTGGTTACGAGTCCAAACATTTGGGTGTTGAGTTTCCAAAGAGTGGAGGGATCAGGAAGGATCAGAAAGACTTTTCTTTGTATACAAGCTTTTGGCTAATAAGTTTTATGTGTGTGTAACATTGTTATTTTTTTACTCTTTGCTGTTTTACTCCATTGTGCTGATTTTATGATATTGTAGATTTTTGTAATGCGCTTTTGAACATTTTATAGTGAAATGCGCACAATAAATGTGGTTTTATTATTATTGTTATTATTATTATTATTATTATTATTAGGAAAGTCTCTAACCAAATACACTTGAGGTAAGAAATGCGTTAAACTTGTCTCTTTTTTGTCTTCAGCGCTGCTGTTGAGATCAGCACCAGTATGGAAGTGATGGCTCGTACCACCCGCTCAGGATTGAACCACATCGGCCGTCTCCAATCCTCTGTCTCCCTAGGTGGAAAAATTCAGATCACCAACGGAAAGGCATTTGAATTAAGGCTGGACGTACCTGAGAAGAAACAAAACATCATCGATGTCAGGTAGGGAAATGAATAATGTTTCTCCAGAGAATGCTTAGCTTATTGGCGACGGAAGGAATCCAATTCTATAATAATAATAATAATAGTCTAAGCACTTATATAGCGTTCTTACGCAGAAAGGTACCACAACGCTTAACAACAACAACAAACATTACAACAATTAATAATGCTAAGGAATGAAAATGAAATAAATAGCCTAGTAAGCAAAATAAGTCTGTAAAAAGGTGAGATTTAGGCGATGTTTTGAATTCAGTAAGTGAAATGGCATGACGTATTTGATAAGGAAGATTGTTCCAAAGGTTGGGAGTAGCTGCATAAAAACCTTTGGAAGATGAAGAGTATCTGGTTTGAGGTTTTGTGAGAATCCTTGTATCTGAGCTGGAACGGAGTGAGCGATTAGGCGGGTAAGGAGTGATAAGTTCAGTAAGGTAAGGGGGAGCAGTTTCTTTCCAACATTTATATGTGATGGTTAACAACTTGAAGATGATACGTTCATGAATAGGAAGCCAATTGAGTTGTTGAAGGAGGGGTGAGACGTGGTCATATTTGTTTGCCATAAAGATTAATTAGGCTGCCCGTTCTGGAATCGATGGATACGTCTGATCATAATTCAAATTAGAGCTTGTCATGGCTGAGCGGTCTAGATCATCGTCCTCAAGTTCTGATGGCCAAATCATCAGTGTGAGGGTTAGATTCCCAGTCATGACACATTTGTCCTTCAGCAAAAGACTTGGCCATAGTTGCTTCTCTTCACTCAGGTGTATAAATGTGAACCTGAGCAGGCTGAAAAAAAGTGTCACAAACAATTCTTGACCGAACATTTCTCCCATCCCACTGCAGCTCCAGCATTTACCTGAGACGCCAAGATGAATCGTACGCCATGCCAGGAATCCCAGAGCGTCTTGACCTCTCGTACTGCTCAGGATCTGGGATGACTAAATACTTCGGTGTCCAGGTTTGCTCCGAGCTTGCCTTCCCCAAATCTTATGCCAGGGTAGGTGAACATATCATCGTGGCAGTGCAAAAATGTTTTTCTCCTAAAATAGTATTTAAAGTCATTTTTTGTATTTTTGATACATTCGTCATTGGTTTTTGACGCATATTTAATCTCCTCCCCCCAAACCCCCCAAAAAAGAAATGTCTTTGCACCTAACTTGCCCCCTTCCCCCCCCAAAAAAATATATATATATAAAAAAATGAAATAAAATAAAATGTTCTGAGTCTGGTGCCGCTGCTGCTTATCAGTTTGCTGGCAATTTTTATCAACCAATAATTCGTTTTGTGTGGTTGCTTCAATTTTAACAGAAAGGAACTCCAATGTACCCACTGACCGGACCAGGCCGAATGTTGGTCACCATCGAGAAGACTGACCCCTCACTCACTTCCTGGAAAATTGAAGGATCGTACGAAAAAGATACGGTAAGAGCCAAAGCAAGGCTTGATGTCAGTTATATATAGTCCATTGCTCTCTCGTATGTGACGGAACAATGTTTTCAAAGGTTAGGTACGTTACTATGAAGAGTTTAGAAAGTTAACCCTTACTCGCTTCTTGGAAAAATGACCCTCACTCACTTCCTGAAAAACTTGCCCTCTTTTGCTACCTAGGGAACTGCCCCCTCCCCTCCCCCCAGGGTTCGCACTTAACTTTTCGGTGACTACCAGCGGGAGCAGCTAGCTTATCATTTCAATGGTCTGCCAGCATTTTCACTGGTTCATATTTCACATTAGATAAGGATGCTTTCCAACACATAACTAGCCAGCTGACCACTCTGAGAGAATTCTGACAGGTTTTTACTAGCATTTTGTCAGCGGGGCACTGTTGAAGGAGATCGCTGCCCCTCCCCACTTCGGTTCATTGGAAACTAACCCTCCTTCACTTCCTGGAAAACTTACCCTCCTTCACTTCCTGGAAACTTATCCTCCTGCACTTCTTGGGAAACTTACCCTCCTTCACTTCCTGGGAAACTTACCCTCCTTCACTTCCTGGGAAACTTACCCTCCTTCACTTCCTGGGAAACTTACCCTCCTTCACTTCCTGGGAAACTTACCCTCCTTCACTTCCTGGAAAACGTACCCTCCTTCACTTCCTGGAAAACTTACCCTCCTTCACTTCCTGGGAAACTTACCCTCCTTCACTTCCTGGGAAACTTACCCTCCTTCACTTCCTGGGAAACTTACCCTCCTTCACTTCCTGGGAAACTTACCCTCCTTCACTTCCTGGAAAACGTACCCTCCTTCACTTCCTGGAAAACTTACCCTCCTTCACTTCCTGGAAAACTTACCCTCCTTCACTTCCTGGGAAACTTATCCTCCTTCACTTCCTGGGAAACTTACCCTCCTTCACTTCCTGGGAAACTTACCCTCCTTCACTTCCTGGGAAACTTACCCTCCTTCACTTCCTGGGAAACTTACCCTCCTTTACTTCCTGGGAAACTTACCCTCCTTCACTTCCTGGGAAACTTACCCTCCTTCACTTTCTGGAAAACTTACCCTCCTTCACTTCCTGGAAAACTTACCCTCCTTCACTTCCTGGAAAACTTACCCTCCTTCACTTCCTGGAAAACTTACCCTCCTTCACTTCCTGGGAAACTTACCCTCCTTCACTTCCTGGGAAACTTGCCCTCCTTCACTTCCTGGGAAACTTACCCTCCTTCACTTCCTGGGAAACTTACCCTCCTTCACTTCCTGGGAAACTTACCCTCCTTCACTTCCTGGGAAACTTACCCTCCTTCACTTCCTGGGAAACTTACCCTCCTTCACTTCCTGGGAAACCTACCCTCCTTCACTTCCTGGAAAACTTACCCTCCTTCACTTCCTGGAAAACGTACCCTCCTTCACTTCCTGGAAAACGTACCCTCCTTCACTTCCTGGAAAACGTACCCTCCTTCACTTCCTGGAAAACTTACCCTCCTTCACTTCCTGGAAAACTTACCCTCCTTCACTTCCTGGGAGACAGATCCTTGCTCATTTCTTGGAAAAATTGGTTCTCGCTTGCTTTGTGGAAAACTGCCCCTCTCTCGCTTCCTGAAAAACTGCCCCTGTCTCGTTTCCTGGAAAACTGCCCCTCTCTCACTTTCTTGGAAACTGACCCTCACTCGCTCCTAAGAAACATGATGGATGTTATACCATGGGAACTCATCACAGTAAGTGGTGGTTATGAAATAAAAACAGTGCTAATAAGGCCCACTTTGTAAGCAGAAAATAGCTGCTTTCAGACTTAATAAAAATTGGCCCCATTTCAACTTAAAATTTTTGGTTTGAAGTGTTAACAATTCTTGTTTTTTTATTGTTGCAGGAGAGTGTGAAGAATGTGCTACAAATCACAGACAGGTTTCACCTGATGATGGGAGCGCCAGACACTGATAATCCACGCACCTTCCAAGTGGACTACACCTTCAACCGCAACGAGAAAGACATGAACTTCAACATTATCACACCCTTCAAAACCGTTGATCTACACGGTATGAATCAACAAACGCCCTATCATTATTCCACCCATCAATTTAAAGGCACTGTACACGTTTGGTAATTGTCAAAGACCAGTGTTCTCACTTGGTGTATCCCAACATATGCATAAAATAACAAGCCTGTGAAAATTTGGGCTCAATTGGTCATCGAAGTTGCAAGAAAATTACAAAAGAAAAAACACCCTCGGTGTACAAATTTGTGTGCTTTCAGATAGGAATAAAAGGCTTCTTGCAAGAAGTCTTTTATTATTTTAGTGAGAAATTACCTCTTTCTCAAAAACTACGTTACTTCAGAGGGAGTCGTTTCTCACAATGTTTTATACTATCAACAGCTCTCTGTTGCTCGTTACCAAGTCAGTTTTTATGCTAATATATATTTTGAGTAATTACCAAACGTGTACAGTGCCTTTAATACCAAAACAAAGCTGGCTTCTTTATTCGTACAGAACTGTCAAAGTGTCCCAACAAGTTCCAATCTTCCTTTCACCTAAATCAGTTCCACAAGAAAAACAAAAAATTTAAGGCATCGTACACGTTTGGTAATGACTCTGAAAATTTATGACAATAAAAACTTACTTGGTAAGAAATACAGCAGCTTTTGATAGTATAATGCATTTTTGAGGGACTTTTTACTTCGAAGGACTGCGGTTATGGAAAAATATATCCCTTTTTATCCCCAAAATATTTGGAATATTGAGGTTAACGCTTCTCAGAGTGTGTATTCCAATGCTTCCTGCGTGGACATAACCGCTCCAGATTTTTGGCAATATCTCAAAAACGCTACCACCTTTTGAAATGAAATTTTCACAAGTTACTTTTATGGTATATATCTACAACTATATAAGATTGAAACAAACAATAGGCTCCAATTACCTAACGTGTACGATGCCTTTAAAGGAACATTACAGAATTGGTTTTTGCTAACAAAACAGTTAAACACTTTATATAATCCACCATATACATAAACTGACAAACCTGTAGAAGTTTGAGATCGATCGGCCATCTGGGTCACGAGAAAATAGTGAAAAAACGATTACACATTTGCATGTGTTATACAATGCATGAATAAAATGGTCATGAGCTATAATTTCCAATCGGAAATTAGTTTTATCTATTATATCTATTAGTTTTCTCATCAAATATGGCATTTCAGACAGAAATATTTCTAGGGATGTTTTCTACTATCATCATCATTAGACCGTGTAAGTTTTATGTAAATCTGTGATCTTAAAGAAAATTTTAATTACCAGTTCTGTAACGTTCCTTTAAGTAATAGGGTGAAATTGCTGATGATATTTTTTCATATATTTTTTTTTTACACAGGTAAGGTTATCAATGATGTGTTGCTCCGCAAGCTGGAGGCAACTCTCACCATGGACAAAACCAATGTTTACACCCTGGACGCAGAGGTGGAATCCAGACCCGAAAGTGTGGACGGTGACCCAGTCATTAATTTCTACCCTCGCATGGACATCACCAGCCCCAGCGGGAACGTGGTCAAGTACCGTAGTTCCATTGCCGTCAGGGATGGCGCTCAGACTCGGGTGGCTTTGTGGATGTCGCTGGACAGCCCCAAAACAGCCCTGATGACCGTTTCGGGTGAGTGCATGCTAACATTAACGGACTTAGTACAGGAATGTGATTTCTTGGTATTTTGTTTCCTGATTTCAGGGTTCTCTTAATATCTCCTTGAGCCTTCAAATTTATGAGAAAATTGAATCACCTGTTGCAAACCACTTATCAACCAAAAAAGACCTATGGTATAACTGCAAAAAATTGTTAATGGCCTTACGTTTCGACCCTAGCAGAGTCTTTCTCTTCACAAATGACTCTGCTAGAGTCGAAACATCAAGCCTTCAAATTTTCTTGAAAGAGTAATGCATTCTCCAAAGGGAGAAAGAAATAGTCCACATTATGTCCAAACCTGTAGTTCTGTGTTTCTGTTGATGCACAGAGTCTGTAAACCTCCTGAATAGACCCCTTGCATCGGCCGCTTTCGCTGAGGTCAAACAATGGAAACGTGCCTGCGTGCACATGCCACCTCACAACTCTCAGGTCTCTGATAGGTCTTCATTGACCTCGTTGAGGGCGCTGTTTGGGCTTGTGATGTCATATGCAAGGGGTCTATAGACTGTGCAAGTCTCGTGTGTATTTGAACATTGGGACCCATTAAAGTATGGAGTTTGTTTCCTTCACGCGTTAAAGCATCGTACGTGGGACCAAAGTGGTCCCAAAAATGTTTCAATACGCGCGAGACTTGCACGGTCTATTGTAACATCGGAGCCCAATTTCATGAAGCTGATTAGCAGAAAAGATGCTGCTTAGCAGAAAAGATACTAAGTGGAAAAATAATCTTTTTGACTGTTATCCCAGGTGAGGTAGTGAAGACCGAGAGCTCCAGGAAGCTACGCTACAGCAGTGACTTGCAGATCAGTGGACGCTACGTCAACCTCAACGTGTCAGGGGCCTGGCAGAAGCAGAAGAGGGATAACATCATTACGATAGATGCAACCGCCTTAAGACGAGTCAACGGCGAGATTGTGAAGGAGATCGTCATTAGCACCAAATACACCAACAAAACTGTAGAGGTAAATAGTTGTGGCGTGTCGTGGCCAAACTCAAGCTCTGGTGTTTCTGATCAGCAGAGTGTGGGTTCGAATCCCAGTCGTGAACCCAGTGCACTTATCGAAAAGAGAAGGGGTTCGCCCCAGTGTTCCTGGTTTGATAGGCAGCATATTGCGCCACAGCACCTTGTAAACCATTACATGGTGCTATGTAAAGGACTTGGTCTCATACTTCAAAAACGTAGCTCCACAATACCTTGCAGGAAAATAATGAACGTTAAAAGCGCCTTGAGCGTCACTGAGTGACGGATATGTGCACTATATAAGAAGCCACTATTATTATTATTATTATTATTATTATTATTAGTTGATTTGGTAGGCCTGCGTGTTAACCATTCTATCTTTGAACTCTTTCCTTATCATATGCGACTTATAGTCGGTCGAACACACACACACACCCTCTTCTGTACCATTGGCGACAAAGCTTACACACACAAAAGCACTCAAGCCTGAGCACAAAGGCCATTTTGTTATATGGCTGTAGTTGTGTCTGTGTTTTCTCTTCGAAACCAACCCTGCTGTGGAGGGGGGTTGAGGGTGTTTTGTCCTATGTACAGAATTACACATGCAGCAAAAAGCTGATTTTGTGCCGGGCAGTTTGAAAACAGAGCAGATTTGAGCTATGTTGAAATTTGATGAAGTCAACACCGATTGGAACTGTGTAGCTTTCAAAATGGGTCTTTTTTACTTTATTATTTTTGTTTATTTAGACAGGCAGTTATAACGAAAAAACAAATGTTAAACATAAAACATATGCCAGTAAGAACAACTGATTGTCTGTTTGTCTGACACCGATAAATTTGTTTTCCATTTAGGGTAACAGTGAGTGGGACCTGAAGACCGAATGGACATTCAGTCGCTTTCCACTCATGAGCTTCCTGTTCGAGACGGAATACAACCATAGGATTGGCCACTCTGAGGCTACCAGCAAACTCTGCTATCGATACAACGGGAAGGAATGCAGCCAGGACACCAAGGTGACCCATTCTCATCTGAATATTTCTTGCTGTCTAGGGAAACAAATTCCCCCTCCTGTTTGTGCCAAAACACTGTACACAGGATTTGATCGGAGCTCTTCAAAAAACAATTTAAAAAAGAAAGTCATCCCTTTAAGCAAATAAAAAAAGGTCAATTAAAGGTTGTGTCTTGAATTAACATAATTTCCACATTTCTCATGTTGAAGGTGTTATACAGGATTGGTACGGATAAAAAACATTTTTTAATTTTAGTCTGAAAGCTTACGATGATGAAGTTCATACTATAACCATTTTTTCTGTGAAATATTTCCCTCTGAACTGAGGTCATATTTAAGAAAACTGTATCTGGAAACCTAAACAGCTGATTTCGGTTGTTACAACCAAAATTAGGGAACAGCAAAGCAATAATTCTGTCAACGACCGCTATTGTTGTTTACAATTCATTCTCCACTGTTCGTCTGCTTTTTTAACTGTGCCAATTTCATAGTAGTAATGTTGGAAGATGATAACAGATTATCTCCATCGAAGAGGAATCTATTACCATGGTATAACAAAACAGTTATTGCATGCTCTGTCATGGGGTCCATAGGTTTTGTTTACTCTCGGGGGCAAATGGTACCCCCGGCTTCGCTTTGGGTGCCATTTGCCCTGAAGGGTATACAAAAGCCATCGCCCCATGACAGCTTGCAACAATTGTACAATGTGTACTAATTTATTTATTTAAAAAATGTTAACAAATATTTTTCAGGTTGTTATGGGACATCTGCTCACATGGGAGTCCTCCGATTCCAGTTTGAACGAAGTCCTGAACTTCAAGCTACGTAACCCCGCCAATAACATCAACATAGAGATCCAGCAGCACACCATCCGCAACGAGACTCATCCCGTGGACTTCTCCTTCGCAATTCTGAACAACACCTCAGAGAAACAGATCATCCAAGCCATCCTCTCCACTCACACCGCCGTCGCGGGGCCTGTCAAGGGCGGCTTCGAGACCTCCCTGAGCTCCCAGACGTGGAGATATGCAGTCGTCCAAGGCTGGGAGTACGTCAAGTCTGAGAAGTTGGTCACAAACACCACCATGCACTGGGGAGATCAGATGGCCACGCTTGCCTTGAGCTACATACCAAAGTCTGACGAGGAGAAGAATCTTGAAGCTTATAATATCACATCTGTCTTGACCTACCCTCTTGGAAGCCTCTCAACCAATTGGTTTGTCTGGATGCAGGACTCGGATGTCTCATCGGGCGCATCGATGTTCCTCATTGATCAGCAGCTATTCGGGTATCGCATTGATTTCACCAACCGTGGCGATGAAGGGTCCAAAGACAGAGACCTCATGGCTTCATTCAACGTTACAAGCCCAGCCAGTCCAATCTCAATCACACTAAACCTTCGTGAGTTGCTGAGTGATGTCGACTTTGGTTTCAACATCACCATGGGAACAACCAAGGTCTTGGCATCTGGTATCAGTTGGGCATCCTCTACAGAGGACGATCTACCCAGAAAAGACTTAAATACCTTTTTCATGATCGACATTCCACGTAAGAACTACCGTCTCATGTTCTCCGCATCCTCAATGATGGCTGCCTACAAACAACACTCGGTGTATACAGTAACCTTAAACGATGAGCTGTTTTATTCTCAAAGTACTGACTTTGAGATCAACATGAATGATGAAACCGGTCACTATAATGTAATCTATGAAACCAGTCAAAACATGTCGCACCCTCTCCCTGACATGGGCTACAAAGTTCGGGTCAGCGTTCGGGATGGTAACCAGGACCATCAGGTATCCCTACTCAGGAAGAAACAACACATCATGTTCTTCCGAGTAAAATACGACAAAGAGGAAGATGAATTAGTCTCTATCCGCCATGAGTTCAAGCTCATCCTCAGAACCCCTCTAGCCATTTGCAAAGATGTCAGCTGGAATGCAACCCTTGACAATGCACCATCAACATTCAACTTTGACACCCGCTTGATGTACTTCCCCAATCAGCAACGCCCGTTGGGCATGGTGGTCAACTTCCAGGACAAGAGCAACAGCATCGTGACACACAAAGACCTGACGGTTACCCTCCAGTCCATACAGCGCACCATTACCTTCTCCAACATGGCCAAGTTTGACCTTGATGCCGGAACTGTCCAGGGAGCTTCCTCGGTCGAGTTTGGTGCCGACGGTGTCCCAACCACCGAGAAATTTGAAGTGTCTTTCACGTACACCAATGCTACTAGACAGGAGGAGAAGTCTCACACCGCGACCCTCTTGCTCACCTCTCCTGATAACACGATCCAGACCGATGCCAGTGTTGTGTACACCATGGACACCTCAGTTTCTACATCTTTCTCTGTTGCTGTTTCCCAGAACACCCTCTTCGCCTTCTCCGTTCTTGCCAGCGATAAATCAGACAGCGCCGAGACGCTGTATGACGTTGACACCAACGTCGAGCTTCTGGAGCAACGTTACCGACTTCACACAGTTTACAATGAGGCCACTAACTCGTTCAACCCCAACGTGAAGTTGTACCGTGGCACCGAACCCAATCCTATTGCTGAGGTCGATTTGTCGTACACTAAGGTCAACTTATTCGACGAGGTCCACACAACTATTCTTGTTCTTCGCTCCGAAGACTTCCAGCCATTGACCATTACCACTGTGTACAACTACAATATAGACACCAAACAAGTCAGTTTAACAATTGAACCATCCGAGGGTAAGAACGTCAAGTTCGACTTCTACATTATGGCGGGATCATCCGAGACAGAGTCACTTACTTATAATTCCGAGTTCAGCGTAACCAACACGTATCTGCCTCAAAGAAGTCTGGTGGTCGTCACACAATTCGGCGAAAGTGACTCCGGGAGCAATCTCAACGTAGATTTGCAAATCTCCGAATCTCGAATGGCAAGTATAGTATTCTAAGCTTTATTACACTTAGCAATGCAGATTGGATGCAGAATAATAAGAAAATGCCTTCTTTTTGAAGCAAATTTGTAATTTTGTCCAAGATAATATGATGTTATTCTTGTACTTGGTAGTAAAGAACCACAGACTTTGCAAGTCAAGCGTGTATCGAAAATGAGAAAACAAAGACTTTTACTGCGAAATCAAATCTTTTTTTAAACTTCTATTTAAATACAAAATTCTTGAAATTAAAGATACCAACAGTAATTTGCTCAATACAACTTTAGTTTTTATATAATACAAATAATGTGTTAAAATTAACATTGAAATAAAATTGAAATTCAATTTGCCAATCACCCTCGAATTTGTGAGACCAATGACAACATAAACGTCAGTTGGACAAAATTTAATTGTTTACAAGAACCCAGAAATGGAGGTCAAGTCTTATTCTCTGGGTTTCTGTAGTGATTTTGTTACATTTATTTTACTTTTATATATTTCTTGGCAAAATCTTACTTTCTCAACAATATCATATTGTTTTTATAGCTACAAACTACGTTAAACTAAATATTTGAAGAAAAAAAATCACGCACACGTAAAACTCAATATGGTTGGCACCAACTTGGTCCTGGAAGTTCAAATACTGAAATATTGTGATTTCCGAGTCAAGTGGAAAACAAAAAAGCATGTGGCACATTGATAGCCTAAATTGTCAGGTCACTGCAATATAACAATAATAACAATGCGCTAACTAAAGAATGCTTCAAAAAAGGTCGCAAAAATTGTATCTAGGCGAGAAGAGAACCGATGTGTTTTTTTAATTTTGACTTGAATGTCTGGAGTGAGTTGATGTTGCGATTGTGATTTAGTTGAGAGTTCCAGCATCGGGGACTAGCAACTGAGAAGGACTGGTCCCACTGACCTTTTGTTAGTGCGAGGGATTATTAAATTGGAGCGCAGGCCACTTTAGCAGCGTGTGTTGAGGTATAGAGAGTATGTAATGTACTTAAAACAGAGAATTAAGCCCTTGCACACCAACGTTACATGCGGCAACTCTCTGTCCCGTGGTTTGTCATTTTTGGGAATCAAATTGCAAGTTAAGATATGGTGCATGCCAAATGCAAGTGTGTCACTTAAAATGCACGCAGAAATTCTTGAGATGTCATATTGTGCACTTTGTAGAACTATTAGTGAATGCTCGTCCTTATTCATCAGAGGACCCAGGCCTGTGAAATCTCCGCTTAAAGCGGATATCCGCTTTTTTCTTTTTTTGTAGATTTTTTATTTCTGTGGGGTTCAATAGTCAAGTTGAAATCAGTTAAACTCATGTAAGAATATTCCCGATTGAATGAAAGAAAACAAAAAGCTCTATATTAAGGATTGTAATCTGAGCTATGTGATTTTTAATTGATGGTTTATTGTTTTCCCCTGTGTGTGTGTAAACAGTTGAACATTATGTGCAATTGGCTGGTGAGCAGCCCCCAAAAAAGTATGGACTTCCAGCTCACATTCCCTGAGATGACCGAATACCCCTCTTTGTCCAAGATGAAGCTACGCCTGGGCAGTGAGGACCAACTGGATGAGAAGACGCATGAGGCCGCTTTCTTGTGGGGTGAGCTGACCGACGACGAGATGGTCAGTGTAGCGCTGACAACGGAGTATGATGAAGCCAGGGTTGTCTTGATCCACCCAATGGACCTGCAGCCACTCCCCAAGGAGATCAAAGTCGTCTTGAGGAGGAAAGACTCTGAACCAACAAACACGCGCTCTTTCGACGTGAGTCTTGCTACGATTTCACAGTGTTATTATATCATTTGTTTTCGTTTTTTGAAGCCAAGGTCAATAGTCCCATTGAATGAACGATCGGAGCTGTTAAGTGCACCGGACTCGAGTTCAAGGCCCAATTTCATAGAGCTGCTAAGCACAACAATTTGCTTAGCATGAAATTTCTTCCTTTATAAAAAAACAGGATTACCAACCAAATTTCCACGTGCTTTTCAGGATAAGCAAACAACAGCTGAATACCAGTAACAAGCAATATGCAACACATGGAAATTTGGTTGGTAATCCTGTTTTTATCAAGGAAGAAATTTCACGCTAAGCAAATTATTGTGCTTAGCAGCTCTATGAAATTGGGCTTTGGTAATGAGTTCTAGAGTGTTGGTTGAGGTCCAAGTCGTGGCACTTGTGTCCTTAAGCAAGACCATAAGTGCTTCGCCTTTCTGATGGGAAGTCAAAGCCCGTAGATCCCGTGTGCACTTAAAAGAACCCATTTCACTTATCGTTAAAGGTATCGTACATGTTTGGTAATGACTCAAAACAAATATTAGCATAAAAACTTACTTGGTAACAAGCAACGGAGAGCTGTTGATAGTATAAAACATTGTAGGAAACGACTCCCTCTGAAGTAACGTAGTTTTTGAGAAAGAGGTAATTTCTTACTAAAATAATAAAAAGTTCTTGCAAGAAGTTTTTATTCCTAATCTGAAAGCACACAAATTTGTACAACAAGGGTGTTTTTCTTTCATCATTTTCTTGCAACTTCGATGACCAATTGAGCCCAAATTTTCTCAGGCTTGTTATTTTATGCTTATGTTGGGATAAACCAAGTGAGAACACTGGTCTTTGACAATTACCAAACGTGTTCAGTGCCTTTAAGAGAAGGGGGGTTTGCTGTAGTTTAGTGGCATGGTTTGCTGCCGATTGCACTGATCGTCTTATTAACCTTTACGAGGTGCTGTGTTGATGTCGTGCACCAATGTCACACGCGGCTACTGTCTGCCACGCTCATCATTTTGGGAGTCAAATCCCACGAACCAATTATGGTAAGCGCGTAAACGCTGCGTCGCCTAAAATCCATGCTACTGTATACCACACAGGGACATTGACTCCCAAAATGGTGCAACCAAGACTAGACGTCCGGTGAAGTGGGGCAATAGTGCGCTAGACCCAGTGCACTTATCGTAAAGAGAAGGGGTTCGCCCCGGTGTTTCTGGTTTGATTGGTTGCATATTGTGCCACAGCACCTTGTAAACCATTACATGGTGCGATGTAAAGGAATTGGTCTCATACTTCAAAAACGTAGTTCCACAATACCTTGCAGGAAAATACTGAATGATGAAGCGCCTTGAGCGTCACTGAGTGAGGGATATGAGCGCTAGATAAGAAGCCACTATTATTATTATTATTATTAATAGTTAAAGACACTGGACACTATTGGTAATTGTCAAAGACCAGTCTTCTCACTTGGTGTATCTCAACATATGCATAAAATAACAAACCTGTGAAATTTTTAGCTCAATTGGTCGTCGAAGTTGCGAGATAATAATGAAAGAAAAAACAAACCTTGTCACACAAAGTTGTGTGCTTTCAGATGCTTGATTTCGAGACCTCAAAATCTAATTCTGAGGTCTCGAAATCAAATTCGTGGAAAATTACTTCTTTCTCGAAAACTACGTTACTTAAGAGGGAGCCGTTTCTCACAATGTTTTATACTATCAACAGCTCCCCATTACTCGTTACCGAGCAAGGTTTTATGCTAATAATTATTTTGAGTAATTACCAATAGTGTCCAGTGCCTTTAAGCGTAGATAAGCTCTATTTGTAAGAACTATGTACTATTGTTATTATGATTAAATCATGGTCTTTTACTGTCCACCAGATCGATGTTATGGACAACATGGATGAAACCCTTATGCTTCTTGCCGGATCATACTCTCTCATCGACTCCCAACAGAACAACCGCCGTGCTCAGCTTACTTTCTCCAGACGAGATCATCCCGTAAGAAAGACAAATTTGTTATATTTTGGCACCAGGGGTGTCGTGTGGCCGAGTGGTTTAGAGCATCGAATTCAAGTTCCGATGGTTGTGTCATCGGGGTGTGGGTTCGAATCGCGGTCATGACACTTGTATCCTTGAGCAAGATACTTCACTATAATTGCTTCTCTTCACCCAAGGGTATAAATGGGTACCTACGAGGGTAGAGGTTTATATTGTGTTTGAAGAAGCCTTCAGAGTGCCATGGCAGCCCGGGCTGTATACTCCCCAGGGAGCTGAGAAAGATTACAGGAATGTTATTGGCCCAATGACCAGGGCACTAATGTAAAGCGCATTGAGACGTTATTGTGAAATGCGCTATATAAGAACTAGTTATTATTATTATTTATGAGAGACATGTAGGTCTTTCTTGTTCACATAACAATCACCCTTGTTAACAGGATTTCCTCAGGCTTGCGAGCTACAGTGACTAAGTTCTACTTATGAGGCATCCTTGGTGTCATTACCAGAAAATATATAATAATAAATTACCATATTCACGCTATATGACGAGCTATACCCGTAGCAACCAATGTACTAAGCCATTAGCAACCAATGTACTATACACCCATAGCAACCAATGCACTATACCTGTACAAACTACACTGTACTCATCTAAATGGCCTGTAGCCAACAGACATAAGGAAAACGTACTCTTTGCACCGACCAATTCCTGATACGAGGATAAACTATACAACAAATGAAATTACTTGATAAACAAATTGATTAGTTCTTAACTAATTAGTGATTTTTGTGCTGTCAGCTACAGTAAAAGTGTCATTGCGCAGGGTTTTAAAACGAAGCAGTCAATATTTTTTTTTACTAATTCACCAGCTAAATCACATACACTTGGCACACTTCTGAGAAGCTTTTTCATTGGTTATTATTATTATTATTTATTCGGCCATTTCTCAAAAAACCAACATACAGTATACAAAAAAAGAAAAAAAGTTGGCCCATATCAAGTTGGCTAGGATTATCAAAAGTGTACTCAAACACTGTGACTCGAAAGTCTGCTAATCCAAACTTGAAAATTGGAAACATAAGTAAAATACATACATTTAAAAATCAATAAAACATTAAGAAAATATATATCAAAATTTTACTTAAACAATGAAATTAACATTTGGAAAAAATAAACAAATAAATAATGAAATAAATATCTAGATAAATAAATAAACAAATAAATAAATAAATAAATGGTTATTAAATGTTGTCTCGTAGGACATCCAAGCTACCTTGGACGTAGCAGTTCAGCAGGAAGACACCATCTTCAGTACCACCCTGACTATTAAATACAGTGAGGATGAAAATAAGTTGGTGGAAGCCATGTTGGAGGTCTTGAATACAAGCTCATCAGAGGGCGTCGGATATGACCTGGATGTATCCGTACGTCATCCCATCACCGGCTTAGACATGAGCACTTCCTTGTAAGTTGATTGTTGTTATTGGTTGTTTATTATACTGGTTAAAGGTATTGTACATGTTTGGTAATGACTCAAAACAATAGCATAAAAACTTACTTGATAACAAGCAACGGAGAGCTGTTGATAGTATAAAACATTGTAGGAAACGACTCCCTCTGAAGTAACGTAGTTTTTGAGAAAGAGGTAATTTCTCACTAAAATTTTAAAAACTTCTTGCAAGAAGTTTTTATTCCTTTCTGAAAGCACACAAATTTGTACAACAAGGGTGTTTTTTCTTTCATCATTTTCTTGCAACTTCGATGACCAATTGAGCCCAAATTTTCACATGCTTGTTATTTTATGCATATGTTGGGATTCACCAAGTGAGAACACTGGTCTTTGACAATTACCAAGCGTGTTCAGTGCCTTTAAAGAGGTGCTGCAAGGTCAAGTTCAGGTTTTTGATGTACTCACTTCTCAATAGTGTTGAGAAACATCCCTATTTAATGTGAAATAATGTGGACTAGTGAAAAAGCTGGTGGACTAGGTGAAATGCCAAGCTCATTGGTCCTGCTGGCTAGTCACTGACAAAGTTAAGGGCAATTAAACTCTGTTATTCTGTTGAAAAACAAATAATGGCTGCATTTAATAGATGTTGAATTTGCATCGGGGATAAAGAAAATTATATTTGGTTGTACCCGTACACCGATGTGTGTAAAGCACTGTATACTCAGTACTTGTCCGAGTCCTGTGAAAAAAAATCACAGGCATATTACTCGGTTGGGATTGGAACCCACGACCTTTGAAATTCTAGAGCAGATGTCTTACAACTAGACCACCGAGATTGCCCGGTAGCTAGAGGCAGTTCGAATCCTATATTTTTGCAGCGGCATTGATACGCCCCAGTGATGTGATAAAGCGCTAATGAGAACCCAGTATTATTATTATTATTATTAGAATCTTTACCAATGACTGACTGAACTTTGCCTCCTCTTTCTCTCGTCTCCGACCTCCAACAGCAACTTCCTGAACGATAAGAAGGCCATGATTCTAGGTATGGAAGGTGAAGCTCTTCTTGCTGCAGACATCCACCCCTACTCCTTTGAGATCAAGTGGGACAAAGTGTTGAAGAAATACTCAATCTCTGTAAGTTAAACATAGAGCAATACTGACTAGACATTGACTGTCCAAGACAGTTACAGGTAGGGTCATAGATTGGTAAATACTCCAAATATTAATGACCATAAAAACTTACTTGGTCAGATGCACTGCAGCTGTTGATAGTATAAACTATCTTGAGAAAGGATTCCTTCAAAGTAATACGGTTTTGAAATTTTTTTCACCCAAAAACATTTGGATCTGAGAAGCGATTCATGCATGAATTCGTTTCTCAAATTTCTGAGTGTTGGTGTCCGTTTGCGAATATTGCAGCCAGAGATGCTGTTGGTACCCGCTGTCACCTCTCAAGATGTGGATGGATTCGACAATCTTGTGAAAATACCTTGTCAGTTTCTTGACTGACTGCATTAAATGCACCCCCTCCGAGCATGTTAGGAGTGCAGTTTATGTGATTCGCATATGAACATATCGATATGGAATTTGCGCAATATAAATGAATAAATTTGTTAATTCTTATAAGCCTGGACTGAAAACTTGATTCTGAATGCACAAATTGGTTTGACGCGTCCTGGGATTCTTCATACTTGTGGAATGATTTCTGTTTGTTTACTTAACAGTCCTGCTGGAAAAAAAAAACACCCACAGGCTTCTTGTGTGGGATTTGAAACTATGACCCCGCAGTCCAGACTAAAATGTCTTGGGGTGTCGTGGCCGAGCGGATAAGAATACCAAACTCAAGCTCTGGTAATTTTTTTAGCAGAGTGTGGGTTCAAGTCCCGGTCGTGACACTTGTGTCCCTGAGCAAGACACTTAACTATAATTGCTTCTCTCCACCCAGGGGTAAAATGGGTACCTGTAAGGACAGAGATGGTTCTTGTGATTGATTTAGCTTAGTAGCACATTATTTGTTGCTGTATACTCCCCAGGGAGCTGAGATGGTTTAAGGAATGAAATAAATGGCCCAGTGACCAGGGGTAATAATGTTGGAAGCGCTTTGAGACGCCCTTTGTGGTGTCAAGCGCTAGACATAAAAACCGATTTTATTATAATTTTTTGTTTTTAAGTTCTTTTTTTAACCACTACACCACTTTTTATAGTCCGGCAGCTTACGACCATATTTGGGATGGATATGTGATGGATACTCTGGACAAAAACACCACATTTTTTCCACATGCTACTTATACCTAAGCATCTTGCTCAAGGATACAAGTGTCATGACCGGGACTTGAACCCACACTCTGTTGGTCAGAAACACGAGAGCTTGATTCCGGTGCTCTTAACCGCTCGTCCACGAATCGTGAGATGTTCTAAAACGATTTGTAATTTGTTGTGCTCTCTCTCACCAGTCCTACTCTCCAAATCGTGAGCTGCTCCTCACCGGCCAGTTCGAAGACCGATCCTACGCCGATCATAAAATCTACAGGGTGACTGTGGTAAACAGTATGGATGGAAAAGACATCAGGTCAACGTTTGACTTCAACAGCCAGTCAAAGGAGATCTCCTTCACTTCCCATATCAACCCAGGTCAGTTTGTGACTTAAAGGTCAAGTTTACGATAACCCTCCATCTATCTGACCATTACCGATAAAGACACCATTTATAATAATAATAATAATAATACGCAGTTCTTATATAGCGCTTTATACTCCCGATGGGTGTCTCAAAGCGCTCAGTATTTTTCCTACAAGGTAAGTGGAGTTACGTGTTGAAGTATGAGACCTTTTTCCTTTACATAGCACCATGTAATGGTTTACAAGGTGCTGTGGCGCAATATGCAGCCAGGGTAGCTTTGGTTTTGGGTTTGGTTTGCTTCAAGCGTTCTAATTTTTCTATGCAGCCAAGTGGTTCACAGTCAACCCATGCAAGGTTTTAGATCAAACTGCTGTGTGCCGTATGCATATTTTACACATAATGCACAGTTTTGCATTCGACAATTGACTAAAACCCCTGTAAAGATGGCAAACTTGACACCGTGTGACGTCAAGATGGAACTATCTTTTCAGTATATAATCCACATAGTGGTTCCCTCCACTTTCTCTAGTTTATTTTTTCCTCTACACCTTGCAAAGCTTCAAGTGTTGCTCGGCGCCGATACAAAACAGATTTTTTTTTTTTTTTTATAGAAATGTAGATCGTATGTGAATAGCGTGTCAAGGCCGAATGGTCTAGTGCACCGGACTCAAGTTCTGGTTAAGTTTTTGGGGTGTGGGTTCAAATCCCCGGTCATGACACTTGTCTCCTTGAGCAAGATGCTTAACAACAGTTGCTTCTCTTCACCCAGAGGTATAAATGGGTATCTGTGAGGGAAGAGGTTGATATTTAAAAAAAGCCTTTGGAGCGCCACTGCAGCCCAGGGCTGTCCCCAGGGAGCTTAAATAGATTACAGGAATGTTATTGGGCCCAATGACCTGGGGTCGATTTTATAGAGCTGCTTAAGCACAAAAAGTAGCTAAGCAAACCAAATTTTGCTTACCAGAATAAGGTTACCAGCCAAACTACCATGTCATGTGTACAGTTTGTGACTGGTATCCTGCTCATTTCTGCTTAGCAGAAAATTGATAAGCAATATTTTCTGCTTAAGCAGCTCTATGAAATTGGGCCCAGGGGTCGATTTCACAAAGCGCTAAGTTTCATCTGAAGATGATTTGCCAGTATTACCGTAGGGATTTGTATTGTGACATCACACTTTGCTTAGCAATTAGGATTGATTTGAAGTTAAGATCAATCTTGACTTTTTGTGAACTCAGCCCCTGGATGAGGCTGACTTATGTAAAGCACATTGATACGGTATTGTAAAACTTGCTATATAAGAACTAGTTATTATTACTATTATTCTGATTATTATTGTGTTATTAACGAGTCTATGTGTGAGTTATATAAAAACAAATATAAAATGCGTTTCGGTCGTGCATTGTCGCAGAATGTACTTGCTGTGTGAAATTTGGTTTTTCCATTTCAATAGGCAAAGGAATAGTCTATATATTCATCGCCAAAAGACGAATAATATTTTTGTCTTGCTTTTTGAACTTTTTACCAGAACAACCTGCGGACTTTATGCGCTTCAAGGCTGGGTACCTGAACGAGACCGCTCTTTTTGTGCTCATGGACTCTGAGCTTGATGGAGAGTACTTCATCGATGCAAGATTCCTTGAATCTCTTCCATCTTCTAAGACACTCCGAACCCAACTTGAATGGCGGCCAGAGTGGGCAGAATTTGTCTATGTAAATATAACTTTGTGGTTTATTTCCTGATATTTTAAAATAATTATATCTTTCTTTTAAAACGCTTAAAGAGCTCTGTTAAAACCACACAGAACAACAACCCCACTGTTGTTGACATTAAAATATCACGAATTAGTTAATAACTAAATTTGTCACTGAAATATTTACACTTTTGGTATAGTCCATCCTTGTATCAATGCAAAGAAACAAGACAAATCTCAATTGTCTGAGAAACTTCATTCAGCCCGTGTAAATACTTCTCCCTAGTGCCTTTAGCTTCCCAAGATAAAATGTGAAGAAAAAAAAAATTTTTTTTTTGGATATCTACAGACCAACAGAAGAGAAACTAACTTCAGATGTAAAAAAAATGTTTCTGATTAGTGCAAACAGTGCATTTTCCTGCTGATTGTCAACAACAGCTACCCTGCGTATGATTGGTGTAATTTGACATCATTATCTGTGCAGGGTTAAGAACAGCTTTGAATCCCCTTCTTTAAGAGCTCTGTTGAGAAAGGTCTGAGCCACCTTTTTTGAGATGCCTTCAATCCCGGTCCGAACTCGTTGCCCCCCCCCCCCCGGCACCTGATCAATGTTGACTCTCATTGCGCAGTCTGCGCTCCAGCTGGGGTGGTTACTATTATTATTATACTCGTTATTATGATTTATTCGGCCAAGATTTCAACTATCATTCAACAATACAATAAAGTGATACTTGTGAGTGTTCCGTTACGAACGATTTAATGGAACTGTAACAGAAAGGCAAGAACAACTAATAGAATCAGATGACGAGACAAACTCAGTCTAAAATGACCAGGATTAATAAAAGTGAACCAAACCACTGTGACTCGAAAGCCTATTAATCCAATTTTATAACGGGAAAATAATCCCAAAAGAACTAAATCTAAAATGATAACAACATTGAGCGGGGGAGGGTAATGCTTATTGTCAGGTGGCCCAAGCATGCCGGGATTGTAGATGATTTGAGCCCAGATGACTTCACTCTTGATTGTGTTCTCCTCTCGTTCACTCGCAGTGGAAAGCAGCTCAGGTCTTGCATAACGTCCGTGTACATATGGAGAGGAATCGCAATAACATGCTGGAGAATCGAGCGGGGATGTCTGAACTCTCCCAAACCTCCTTGGATGACTTCCTCCAGAGCAACGCCGACTTAAAAACCACCTTTACGGATATGAAAAACCGATTTGGCGCCAAAGTTGAGGATTTAAAGACCTTCTGGAGCACCGTGGGAGGACACTCTAACGTGAGTTTCATTGATAAAGATGTACGATTGAAAGTGTTCTCCAACAATCAATGTACATGTTGTATAAAGTCTATAAACATCTCAAATGTAATAGCATCCTGTTAATTCGGGGGGGGGGGGGGGATTCATCTCAAGTTGAATAGTTTGAAGGCGGGGGAAGGAATCTTACAGTAGGTAAGGTTTTGGAGGACATGGGAGTGACTCTACTGTAGGGTGGAATATTTTGGAGGACAAGGGAGGGACTCTCCTGTAGAGTGGAGGATTTTGGAGGACAAGGGAGGGGGACTCTACTGTAGAGTGGAGGATTTTGGAGGACAAGGGAGGGGGACTCTACTGTAGAGTGGAGGATTTTGGAGGACAAGGGAGGGGGACTCTACTGTAGAGTGGAGGATTTTGGAGGACAAGGGAGGGACTCTAGTGTAGAGTGAAGGGTGGAATTAGTTCATGGGAGGGAAAGCGTTGAGGTAGAACACTGAAATATTAAGTTGTCCTTACCTTTGACATTACCAGACCAAATGGGCCGAGTACTGGGAGCAGTTCAGGATTGACTCCCTGGAAACTATGGAGGAGCTGAGCAACGTGATGGATCGTCTGAGGGAGAGATTCTCCACATTAGCTGAAAGCCTGAAGATGGATGGTGGTGAATATGTTGAAGTAAGAATGTGCATGTTGATAATTGATCTTTCTGTTGCTTTCGTTTAAAATTATTCACAGTAAAAGATTATGCAAAATGAATAGATATTGACCTTAAAGGTCTATCTAAGAGACGCCCTCAAGGGACACTTAAAAAATGAAGCAGGCCCAGAATTACATGGTGGCCATGGCCTGTATTGCCTTGGTGCCCCTTCAAAAGTTTCCTCGTAGACTTACAGACTTTCAATGGAAGTGCCGTTTGCAGGCTAGGTGAATGAACAAACAAAATCCTTAGAAATAGGATCAGTAATATTTAATGTCACATCCATTTTTTTTTTTCATGAGAAAAGTCTCCATGTGCAAGAAAAATGTCCCCAAATAATTGCTAATTAAAAAAAAAATAACAGCTTTTCAACTTCTCACCCGATTTCGTTGTCTTCTGGTTTCTCGGCTGTGCCATTGAAAATTGAAAAACACAGTGCAAAGCCTTGCTGTGTATGGTGCTTCACTCTCTATTTTTGTGTGGAAAAATTGCAGTTGCACTCCTCAAATAAGTAGAATATAGGCCTAATTGTATGGCCACTGCTCGGCCCTTAAATGGCGAAAAAGCCCAACTCAAAACAGTTTTTTTCTTTTCTTATAAGATCATTCCTAGGTAAATTGAGGGCGCTTTTTCCATTTCAAAGTTTCAAAGGCTATGTATGGTTTTGAATATAACATGTCCTATCTCGGCCTCTTTTTACACTTTCCTCCTGTTTTTATGGCAAAACAGCTTATCTCTGTGCTTGATTTTCTCAAAATGTCATTTTTCGAGGTTGTTTTGCCATGGATGGGCCGTGCTAACTGCAGAAATCTGTGCTTACGGCCCTTTAAATTGTACGATTTACAGGGGTATCGTAAGCACCGCAACCACATCTGCTGTAAGCAGCCTAGCCATGACAGTGGGCTCTTGTAATTCCATTTTTTTGTTCACCCGAATTTAATTAAGACACCTAGCCACGAATGTTTGCATATGCTAAATCTCGTTCCAGGAGTTCATGCTTTGTCGCACTAGAACCAGCATTTTGTCTTCTTTGTTTAAAACTTGAATTATTCTTTAAGAAAGCTTGTCAAGTATTGTCAAAGTCGAGAAAATACAATATGAATATGCCCCAAAATACCTTTTATTTTGATTAATGGCTTAAATTTTTTTAAAAGCTTACAAGCCCCCACAAAATATTTGCCTATTTTTTGTTTTCACTAAAATGTGACCATCAAATTTGACAACATTTCACAGGATGGTTAAACTTAAAAGTGTATTAATTAATTAAGAAAAAAGAGAAATGGGATTTAATTTACTTGTCCCCCAAAACAATAATGTGTATTTCATTCAATCAAATCCAGTAATTATTTTTCATGTTTTTTTCTGTCGTTATCAGACCACAAACCAACGTGTGAAAACATTCTACAAGAACAACATCACGCCATTGATCAAGGAACTGAAAGGGTTATTCGAAAGCCTGATTGAAAAGCACAACAGCCAAATGGACTTGCTTTTCCCAATTCGCCACCCCTACGGAGATGACTTCCTCATCCCTGAGCCAGAACCGGAGATGCTCGAACCGAAGTATATGACAGAGGTTGGTGTTGACTCTGGTTAACCCTTTCATTACCATAGGCGACTTAAGTCGACCAAGCTAACACAAAAATGCACTCAAGCCTGAGCACAAAGGCCATTTGTTAAAAAGCTATAGTTTTGTCCATGTTCATCCTCCATACCCAAGCTTACCATCATTAGAAAGAGAAAGAGCAAATCTTTCCAGTGGTGGTAAAATAAAATAAGGTTGCTATTTTGCAATCTCTTTAAATAAGAGTTGAAAGATCCGAAATGCCCAACACCAAGGGAGCACCATATGGTTGTGTACAAAAAAGTGTTTCAGAATACTGATCACACTGAGGAAAGAAAGACAGAGAACTTTGACAGTTATTGACCGATCTCAATAATTTTGGGATTATATGAAAGATAATTCAATAAGTAAGAACTTTTATATTACTTATTTTGCTGTAAAACAGTATCTTCAAGGAGATAATGGAGTTTATAAAAATGTCCTTTGAATGAAAGCTCTCTGTTGTGTAAGAATGTGTGCTTCATGCTTGAGTGGTCAAACAATGCGGTCACCAGCGGTTGTTTATGTCCAAACAATTCGGTTATGAAAGGGTTAACTCTTTCGTTTACCAAATTCTTTTGTCATAAATAGTCACTGGTGCCCACATAGTTTGACCACTCAAGCAGGAAGCGCGCATTCTCACACAACAGATGTTCAAAGGTCAATTTTACAAACGCTATTATTGCCTTGGAGATTTCCTTTTAGAGCATAATAAAAAAAATTCTTACTTGTTAAATTTTCCTTCACTTAACCCAAAAATCATTGACATCAGCCAATAAACGTTCAAGTTCTTTGTCTTTGTTTCCTCAGTGTGTATTGTAAACCCACACATTTTTTTGTAAACAACAAATTATATCTTTTATATATAAACTGAAACCATATTTAGAACAAATTGCATGGGTATTTTTATGTGCAACAATTTTTATAAGTAAAATTTAAAAGAAGATTTGATTTTATAGAAAAATATAGTATTTGTTCGAGTTGTTTTCTTGTTTTCAGTATGCTTACCAGAAAGAGGTTACCAGCCAAAAATACCATGTCATGTGCCAATTGCAACTGGTTTCCTTTGTTGAGCACTATTGTCTGCTTAAGCAGCTCTATAAAATAAAGCCCTGTCCGTCAGGTACACTTTTAACTCTCTGAAATTGTCTCGTATTGACGTAGTTGCACTTTGTGGGGTCTTCACCGTGGGGTCTAACACTTAGGAATTCTATGGGGACCTCGTACAGCACACTTCTCACCCTTGTATTACACTTCTGTCACATCTACTTCTTTAACCTGTGTACTGATGTATCCATCCCCTTCAGGGAGATGACCCTGTCGCTGAAGCTGAAGCTGAAGACATTTTCCTGACGTCCATCAAAAATGTCCAAGGTGAAACCGTCCTCTCTGAGGACTCCTTGCTCTCGACAATGACCAGGGACAGACTGAGGCGGCTGGAGTTGGTGCAGAGCATCGAGAGACTCTGGACTTCAACAAAAGGTGCAATAGATAAACCACTTTTTTTCTTATGTTTCTTCCAAAGACTACATGTAATTTCTACATGTAATTGTTGGGTGATAGTTCATTAGATAGAAGGGTGTGATCAAGATTCTTAGTTCCGATATCAAATTTTGCACTGACTCTATGAGACAGGCATAATATTTCTTCCTACTTAAAGGTATCGTACACATTTGGTAATTGTCAAAGACCAGTGTTCTCACTTGGTGTATCCCAACATATGCATAACATAACAAGCCTGTGAAAATTTGGGCTCAATTGGTCATCGAAGTTGCAAGAAAATGATGAAATAAAAAACACCCTTGTTGTACATATTTGTGTGCTGTCAGATAGGAATAAAAACTTCTTGCAAGAAGTTTTTATTATTTTAGTGAGGAATTACCTCTTTCTTAAAAACTACGTTACTTCAGAGGGAGTCGTTTCCTACAATGTTTTATACTATCAACAGCTCGCCGTTGCTTGTTACCAAGTAAGTTTTTATGCTAATATTTGTTCTGAGTCATTATCAAATGTGTACGATACCTTCAAGTCTGATTTCCGATTTTTTTGGGGCACTTGGACAAATCAGGAAAGCTGTGATTAAAGCCTAAAATGTCTATTTAAGCCTACACCATGTGTACAATGTAGGTCAGCCCTTGTACTCGATAAAATATTCCTACTTTTTTTCCAAGGCCCAAATATCATGCCTGATGAGATGAAAGAAAAATTTGTTTCCTTTAAAAAAACAAATTATCACCTTGATTGGAGATTTGGTGGCTTTTGTGGTTAAAGCACTCGCCTCTCACCACTGTGGCCCTGGTTCGATTCCCTGCTGGGGCCACATGTGAGTTGAGTTGTGCGTTGGTTCTCTCCTGTGCCAGGAGGGTTTTTCTCTAGGGCCTCTGGTTTTCCTTCCAAAAAGTTAAACACTTATGATCACTGGCCGTGGTCATTATGGGTCATTGTGCCAGGCTGCCAAAAGGCAACTTTACAGGCCTGCGACTTGAACTGTGTCCATCGTAATTCAGCTGGAGGAGCCCCCTTGAATGATTATTGTATTAGTTATTGATGGATTTTTTTTTTTTTTTTTTGGGGGGGGGGGTGAGTTGCAGGAGGTAAATATTTGGATTTCGCTAATCCCTCTTCTCTAATCAGAAATTGTAAGTTTACCTGTGTAATCGTATATCGCGGACCGACACACCGTTCACGAAAAAACAGCACTTTAACAATTGCCGCCCGGCTTCCATTTGCATTATACAGCGAGATCAATGGATAGGTGTAGACTTCTCTCATTTCTCGCATCAATCACGGTGCGGTTTATTAATTGTTTGACCGTTAAATGTTTACTGCTGCTGCAAAGGAATATGTGTGGAGACTTTGAAAAGTCGACTGACAACAGTTCACTGAGTGCGGCGCTGACGCCTGGGTCACCTTTTGCCCAAATTCCGGACCTTGCCCAAAATCCGGACAAACATTTTTAGCTTAAAATTTTTTGCACGAAATGGAATTCCGGTTCTGTCATCATCGCCCTCTCTCATGCTTGTTGATTGCAGAGGAGATTGATACCATGCTTGCTGCAATAGACGCCAGCTTCAAGGGTTCAGCCATCTACGCAGACTTGACTGAGCAGTGGGATGAGCTGAAGGAACGCTTCCCCATGATGGAGTGGCGTCAGGAGATGGAAGTCAAGATGGAGGAGATCAGAGAGTCGGAAGACGTCCAGAGGTTGATTGCCGTCTTCAATGAGATCAAGGAAGAGGTACGATTGAAATGTCTTGTGGTTACTTTTAGTAACTATCAATAACTTAAATACTTAACAATCAATAACCTTATCTATCAATAACCTAAATACTTAAAGGTATCGTACACGTTTGGTAATGACTCAAAACAAATATTAGCATAAAAACTATTTGGTAACGAGCAATGGAGAGCTGTTGATAGTATAAAACATTGTAGGAAACGACTCCCTCGGAAGTAGCATAGTTTTTGAGAAAGAGGTATAATTTCTAACTAAAATAATAAAAACTTTCCTGCAAGAAGTTTTTATTCCAATCTGAAAGCACACAAATTTGTACAACAAGGGTGTTTTTTCTTTCATCATTTTCTTGCAACTTCAAGACCAATTGAGCCCAAATTTTCACAGGCTTGTTATTCTATGTTGGGATACACCAAGTCATAACACTGGTCTTTGACAACTTCCAAACGTGTTCAGTGCCTTTAAAAAAGTGCTTTGATACATCTCGAGATAAAGCGCTGTATAAAAACCAAGCTCATTTTATCGCAAAAGGGTAAAGTACATTACTCGGAGCAGAGACCCCAATTCAGCTGAGCTGTAATGCAGTGTAAACACAGCTCAACTTTTTTTCATTATATCGCCCTCTGCCGCCTGGTTGCTGTGCAATGTTGTTGGTGATGGCCCAGTAGTTGGACGTAACCCAAAAAGGCTAGCCACCACTTACCCAGGCTGCAGGGCTGACCTTTAAGCAAATTGCTTATGTGAATCTTTGACCTAACAGGTTGGAATTGGGATCAAGCAAGAGCGTCGATTTACTTCACGCAAAAGCAGGAAAGCCACCTTGGTACAGCTTTCATTGCTGGTTAATGTACAATTATTGTTATTACTGGACTGAATGAATGAACTACATGACGACCTAATGTCTCATCAATTGTTTTATTGCATTCAGATTGAGCTGTCTCGTGAAGCCAACAATGAAAACTTACTGCGTCTTCAAGAAAAGATTGCCTCTACCCTGAAAGAGTACAAATTTGACATCCTGGACTACTTCAAGTATCCCATGTATGAGGTAGTGAAGTACGACGTGGAGAATGGCGAGATCATCTTCCTCTACCACCTTCCCATCGAGCTGAATAGCCTCCAGACCCCGCCGGAGTCCTTCCGACAGGTGGAGATGACCCAACGCCTCAAGGAGATGATTGCCGACGTGCGGGAACGCTCCAAGAACACGCTGGGCGAGATCAGGATGGATGACGGGTCTCTCCGCAGCATGTACGAGCTGATTTTCACCGAGCCGATGCTGCTGTTTCGGGAGGGTAACATCTCGGCGTGGTTCCAGGGTGAGAAGATCAAGATGCAGAGGAACATGTGGAACGCTGTCCACGTTGCCAGGATGTACCTGAACCCCATCAACTGGCTTCCTCCACATGAAGGTTAGCTTCTTTAAAAAAGTCAGCTCCAATCAATTCCAAGGTTTTTTTGTACACGAGTAATAATTGCATCCAATCGGTCATGAGAAAACGAAACCTTGTGTTCTTTTCATGCACAAAGAACTCAACACCCAACCCCGTCCCCATGGTTTTCTTTATTTCCAACCACGTTTACAATAGTAAACCCTGGAAGGGAAACTCCTTATTTGGACCCTGATTGGACAACGACTAGTGTACAAAAGTCTAACGTAAACATGTTAAGTTGTACTCATTCAGTATTATTCACCATGTTCACAGCCAGACTATTCTAATTTGCATACGTATCCACAAATTTTGGATATGCAAATGATTCAATACCAGGGTGAGAGAGCGGTCAACCTCGTACTGCTGGACACACCTTGGGGAGAGAGCAGTCAACCTCGTACTGCTCGTACTGCTCGACACACCTTGGGGACGAGGTTGCTCAACACCAGACTCTCCTTGGGGGTCAGCTCATGACAGAGCGGTCAAGCACACCAGACTCAAGCTCTGGGCCCAATTTCATAGAGCTGCTTAAGCAGAAAAAATAGCTAAGCACAACAAAATTATGCTTACCAGAATAGGGTTACCAGCCAAAATACCATGTCACATGTACAATTTGTGACTGGTATCCTGTTCATGTCTGCTAAGCAGAAAATTGTTAAAGCAATATTTTCTGCTTAAGCAGCTCTATGAAATTAGGCCCTGGTGTTTCTGGTCGGCAGAGTGTGGGTTTGAGTCTCGGTCTTGACACTTGTGTCCTTAGCAAGGCCATTATTGTTTCGTCCTTCGGATGGGTTGTAAAGCTGCAGCTCCTGTTCATTGTGTAATGCATGTAAACAAGTTTTTAGAAAACATTATCGCTAAGAGAGGGAGTTTGCCCCAGTGTTTTCTGGTAGTAGCTGCTGAATGAACTGCAGCACCTTGTAAACCCTTTAAGGTGTTACATAAATGACTCTCGTAACTCAAATTTTAAAGAATGTTACCCAATTATATGGCTTGATTATAATGATGCCCTATATGTAATAATGAAGCTGCCGTACGTTTTGGTTTATACATTTTTCTCATCTTTATTCTTTATTAACTCCACAGCCAACGCCATGATTGTTGGCTCCAACCACTTCATGACATATGACCGCACCCACTACGACTTCAGCAGTGGATGTAGCTACCTCCTTGCCCACGACTTCATCGATGGAAACTTCACCGTCATTGTGGATTATGAACGCGACCTGATGAACGCCGACGGTAGAAGCAAGAGCATCGTGCTGTACTTGAACGACACCGATGTGTTTGAGATCAAGCAAGACTTCACTGTGAGTAATAAAGGAAAGGAATGATCGATATGAAATGAATCAACAAATTTGTTTATCACTTTGAAGTGGTAGTATAAGGCATTTAGGCTCACAAATATTGTTTGTTTGTTTGTTTGTTTGTTTGTTTGTTTAGATGATCTTTCTGTCAAGGAAACTCGGCAAACTCCCACAGGGGGATATAAACACCAAGCTGGCAACAGTCTATCTCTCTCATACAAACATTGGCTTAACGTCTATGATTATGAAACGCACAAATCAAGAAATTGTGATTCAGTATATCTAGATGACAATTTGCATGCAGCCAAATGCAACACAGTTGAAATAAAAACCCTGCTAAATGCGACGCAACGCAACACAGTTGAAATGCTTTCAATTGATTTTTTTTTGTTTTTAAACCTTTGCAGGTTACCCATGGAAAGCAATTCCTCGAGATGCCCTTCCAGCATGGTCACACCACCGTGATGCGTTACATCAACAGCATTCGTATCCACAGCATGAACGGCATCACCATCACCTGCGAGATCGCCCAAGACATCTGCACCGTGGACATCAGCGGCTGGTACTACGGCAAGACGGCCGGTCTCTTCGGCACCTACAACTACAACGATCTGGATGACATGACCAACAGCGAGGGCGAGATGTCGCGCCACCTGGATGAATTCACCCGCAGCTGGAAGGTCGGAAAGCGGTGCTCTGGAACCGCACCTGATAGTCTTCCCGAATGCAACAACGACCCACAGGTGGAGGAGAATGCTGTGTGTTTTGAACACTTCTTGAGTGAGGTGTCTAGCCTAACCCAGTGTCTTGGAGTGGTAAGTGGTTACCATTACACCTCATACTTGGTTTTCTTCATGTTTAGTCAGGTTTTCATATTATTTTTAAAGGTATCGTACACGTTTGGTAATGACTCAAAACAAATATTAGCATAAAAACTTACTTGGTAACAAGCAACGGAGAGCTGTTGATGGTATAAAACATTGTAGGAAACGACTCCCTCTGAAGTAACGTAGTTCTTGAGAAAGAGATAATTTCTCACTAAAATAACAAAAAATTCTTGCAAGAAGTTTTTATTCCTATATCTGAAAGCACACAAATTTGTACAACAAGGGTGTTTTTTCTTTCATCATTTTCTTGCAACTTCGATGACCAATTGAGCCCAAATTTTCACAGGCTTGTTATGTTATGCATATGTTGGGATACACCAAGTGAGAACACTGGTCTTTGACAATTTCCAAACGTGTTCATCCAGTGCCTTTAAACCTATTGTTTAACATGGTTTTAATCATGTTAACCCGATTTTACTATTATCTATATTGGGTTATTTAAACAGTTAACCAGGTTTTAAACATGCTAACATGGTTGTCATCATTTTAACCTTGTTAACCTGGTTTTCATCATGCTAACCTGGTTTTATTACTCTTTGTCTCTGTTTACCAGGTGGATCCTGCACCATACTACGCCATGTGTGCCAGTAACATGTGCCAGTTACCGGCCGATGATCGCAAGAAGGCAGCTTGCGTCGCGGTCAAGGCCTACGTCAACGAGTGCAACAGAATGATGGTTGGCATCACTATGCCCAAGTCATGTGGTAAGTAAATACAACCATTTGATAGTGAAGTCATTTTTGTAGAGGTGGCGACCCTGAAAAGAGCGGGCTGTTTTGTTCTCAAAGTGCTCTATAGTGCCGTCTTTATTTTACCCGCATTCCTACCTGGTAACTGGGCTATTTATGTAATTAATTGAGCCATCTCAGCTCCCTGGGGAGTCTGCAGTCTATGTAGTGCACCAAGCTAAATCAAACACAGGAACCATCTCTACCCTCACAGGTGGTCCCCCCATATAAGTTCTCTTAAAAGATTCAAACCCACACCTCGATGATTTTGCCATCAGAACTTCGAGTCTGGTGCACTAGACCACTCATCCATGATATGCTTTTATAACTAAGTTCATTGTTCAGTGATAAGTACTCCTAGAACTATAGGGTTCGTTCCTCTATTGTCTCCATGAATAAGATTTTGTACATGGATAACCTCATGAGGTTCCTGGAGTTTAAGCACAATGTAGAAAAACCAAATAACACTGAAATAAAAAAAATAAAAAAAATTGGTAGATGGTTTAGTAAGTTTCTTCTTCCCTCTAGTGGTTTGTGATTCTCCTCTTGGCGAGTACACCCAGGATGACATAAGAGTTCTCTCTGAGCCTGAACAGATCCCCAGATCGGCCGATGTGATCCTGATCGTCGAGGAGAAGGAATGCAACAAAGACTTGAGGGACAAGATCGGCGACATCATTGACATGTACGACACTGAACTCAAGAACGTCCGCCGTAAGTTTAAGGGAGAATATGTTGCTTTCTCTTTTAAAGGTATAATACAGGATTGGTAGAGCTGGCAAAATACTCGCAGACAGTGTTCATGTTTTATGTGATCAACCATGTACATGAAATAACAAACCTGTGGAAATTTGGGCTTATTCCATTGTGTGATTCAGGAGAAAATAGCGAAAAACCATGCACAATTTAAACCATGCACAATTTTAAGCATTTTGGTTGTAACAACCGATATCAGCTGTTGCGTTTTTTTAGGTTTTATTAAGATAGTTTTCTTGAATATGACTTAATTTCAGAGGGAAATATTTCACAGAAAAAAATGGTTCTAGTATGAACTTCATAATCAGTAGGCTTTCAGACTAAAATTATACAATGATGTTTTTTAATCCTTACCAATCCTGTGTAATACTTTTAAGAGTACATTAATTCCTATCAGCGTGTTTCCAATACCTAACCTTACAACCAACTGGTGAAATTGTAACTTCAAATTAGGTAGTCAATTTGTTGTGAAAATAATGAAAACTGTATAATATATCGTCGTCTCGTTGCAATAAGGTCTTTTTCCTCTAGGAGACTATAGCTCACACATGAGTTTAAAAGTGTCAAAAGGTTGTATCTTGCCTAGAATGTAACAAATGTACACACAAAACCTATCAATCATGTAACCTGTGACATCACATGTTTACAAAAGAGCCACAGAGCCTGGACTTCCTGCAGGCACGATTTGTACACAGCTCAATGGAGGAAAACATTGATTGTTATATTTAATGGAGATTGCGCTGTCTGATTTTTATCGACTTTTGATATGAAGAAAGGGGGCACATCTCAAAACTTCATCAGCTGTTATTTTTATAACTCTTGAATTTATGTGGAAATTATGCCACAAAATGTAACAAATTTCCCATATGACCAGCGCAGCATCTTGCCTGCCAGAAAGGCCCTGGAATGGACAAGGTCACTCTTTTTGTAATTAAAGGTTACATGGTTTATAAGCGTTTTTATGCCAGATATGACGTTGTTGCAAAATTGAGATAGGATGTTGTTGCTCTGCTGCAACGATGTTTTGTCAGGAATTTTGTTCACGTTCATCTGTGGTTGTATGGATATATGTATGCTCGTAAATCAGCATGTAAACTGTTTGGAGTATCTCCATGTGGGGAGTGATGTAATTTTCTTTAAAATTGTTATTTTTCTCCGACAGAGTTCGCAGACAACCGCTTCGGCATTGTTGGGTTCGGCGGTGAAGGAGTGCACGACCTTCCTCACATCCAAACGATCGATGGCGCCATCTTCAACGAGAAGCGCCCTCTACGCATGCAAGGATTGCCTGCATTGGTGTTTGCTGAAGACGGGAGCAACAACACCTTCGATGCCATTCTGGCTGCTGCCAACTATCCGTTCCGTGCCGGAGTCGCTAAGAACATTATCCTGGTGTCCTGCTCTGACTGCCAGCGCTTGTATCACACGGTGAGATTGTTAGTGTTGGTCCTTAAAGGGTCTGTATACGTCTGGTAATGACTCAAATCAATGGCAATAAAAACTTGCTTGGTAAGAAGTACAGCAGCTTTGGATAGTATAATGCACTTTGAGAAACTTTTCACTTGGAAGTACTGCGGTTATGGAATCTGAGAAGCGTTACTGACAGTAACGTTTCTCAGATTGTGTACTCCAATTGCAGATTTTTCTTCCTGCGTGGACATAACCGCTCCAGATTTTTGGCAATGTCTCAAAACCGCTACCACCTTTTGAAATGAATTTTTCACAGGTTAGTTTTAGGGTATATGTCTACAACTATAAACAGTGGGTTCCAATTACCAAGTGTATACAATCCCTTTAAAGCTATGAATACAGAATTGATAAGGACACAAAACATCATTGTCTAATTTTAGTCTGTAAGCTTACTGTAAATGACTTAAAACTAGCTACAACTGGCTTCAGTGGTCCAAACCCATACTTGGTAAAAACTTGATAAATAAACTAAACTATATATTTGTACAATAATAATACTAGCCATTTATTAGGCGCGTTATAAAACATTGTATCAAGGGCTAGGACTACCCCGATTTATTGGGCCTTAAAAAATTCCTGAAACCACTTCGAGTCCTGAAGAGTATGCAGCACCGGTAGCCAAATTGGCAAACTCAGGGTGTCCAGAATCAATTATCAGGTTGGCTCAGTGGTTTCTTTCCCTGCCTTTCACCTCTTTGGAACCCGGTTCGAATCCCACCTCAGTCCCGAGACTTGCATGTGGATTGGGTTTTCAGTCCCTACCTGATTGCGTGGGTTTTCCCCCATTGGGGTTTTCCTCCCACATCTAAAACTGAGCACTTCTTCTCGTTTCCTATTCATCCTGTAATTGGCGCTAATTGTGCTGTTGGATGTGTAAACAAATAGATAAAAATTATGGTCAAGTGTCTTACCTTGAAGAGTTTGATGCTCAAGAAGACCGCTCGGTGACAACACAAAACATTTCGGACATACTTGTCATCATTTGGCATGGTCGCCTCGTCCTGAGGGGGCGCTGTACCCTCTTCTCTTTCAAAAGTGTCTGAAAAAATAACACAAAACAGGAAAATATAGACCTGTTCTCTTTCAATCGCCACCATTCTCAGCTATTGCACCCTTCTACAACTCCACTTTGTCACATTGTCTATCCAGCACAGCTTAGGGTGACCTCTGCCACAAAAGTAAAAGTGTCTGGACAAATAACACAACACGGAGAGTTTTTAGACCTTTTCTCTTTCAATTGCCGCCATTCTCAACTATTGCACTCTTCTACAACTCCACTTGTCACATTGTCTATCCAGCACAGCCTGGGGTGACCTCGACTTGTACCACGACTTGAACATACTCTGCAAAACTAACACTGCAATATCTCACCTTTTTTTGTCCATGTTCAGGAGAAGACCTATGCTGATGTATCCAGTATGTTGATGAGACAAGGCATCCAGTTCAATATGCTGATGAAGGCTGATCTTCAGCTTGTGCCGACCCGTGCAAAGAACAACTCACCTAAGAATCAAGTCATTTATGGTAAGCGCAAAAAAGCATAGACACCTGTCGCTCTTGGACATTGCTTTCCAAAAGTTAAATCCATATCACAAAATGTACCTTTTATCTATCCATATATCATATAATTTTTTCTCTTTAAACGGCTTGATCCCATCTTCCATGAAACTTTCCTCCTTTGTTCAGTCATTCTTATGATATGGTCATTTTCATCCTCCTTAGATTTTGATTTTGTCATCACGTTTTTTTATTTTCCTTTTTGCCTTTTTCAGTTGGTTTAATCCACTTTCAATTATCAAATTCTTGTCTTAGAGTCGTGACTTTTCCTTTAAAAACCCTTTCCTCACCATAGGCAATTTGAGTCGACTTGCACTATGGTGCCAAAAACCCTTTCCTCACCACAGGCAATTTGAGTTGACTTGCACTCATGATGCCAAAAACCCTTTCCTCACCAAAGGCAATTTGAGTCGACTTGCACTATGGTGCCAAAAACCCTTTCCTCGCCATAGGCAATATGAGTCGACTTGCACTATGGTGCCAAAAACCCTTTCCTCGCCATAGGCAATTTGAGTCGACTTGCACTCATGGTGCCATCTTCAACGAAAAGCGCCCTAAGCCAAACCCTTCCCCTAACCCTGACCCTTACCCTTCCCGACCCCAACCCTAATCTTCTCTTCCTTACCATAGTGGACTTAAGTCGACCAAGATCAAACACCCAAAGTCATGAGTACAACAAATCTTCCTAATGGTGGAAGAAAAAACGGAACGTTTTTTTGATGCAGTCTTTTCAAAATACAGTGGAAAGATCCGAATAGAGTTTTCAGATCACACTTTAAAAAGAAAGATCGAGAACTTGCCTGTTCATTATTTTCCTTTTAGTTGAAAAAACCCATACCATCCCTTCATTTCTGGAGGTGACTTAAATTGAGCAAGACAGCATTCAAGATCCAGATCATTGTGGCTTTTTTTTCATCTAACTGATCTGCCTCAAATTTGAACCTTTTCGCCCTCTGCCTGTATGCTTTGTAGTTCCCCATTGTGTTTCAATCTTAGATGCCTGATCATACGTTGCACCCAAAACTCACCAATTCTGGGGGGGATCGTTCATTTGCACATGCTGTATCTTCTCTCTGAAAAATACTTCCTCAAGATAACCGTAATGTTTTCGATGTCCACTCTTTCAAAGTTACTCTCAAAAGTCACCTTTTGATGATGCACTTCTATAATATTCATAGTTCTGTTGTTATCCATTGTAATTTATGGTATGTTTTCCCTAATTGTTGTTTTGCTTTCTTTTCACTAGATATGTATTGTTTTTTGTTTTCATTGTCTGCTTCTCTCTGCGTCTTGAACATCCATTTAGATTGATTTGGTGCATTACAAATGCCTTAATTATTATTAATATTGTTATTATCTGGTATTTTTAATCATCAGGTATCGACAACCGCACAGTGTTCACCAACAAGGCCCTGAACAGCGGCACCCTGTTCGGTGACAAGACAATCCGCAAACTGATCAACGAGCCCATCAATCAGTGCGCCCTCTTGGCCTTCGAGACCGGCGGTGCCTTGTTCGACTCCACAAAGATCTCCGAGAAGAAATTCGTGGATGTGCTGACGCAGAGGATGGTTGAACACACACAGATTGAGGAGTGCCAGATATGCAGCTGCAAGGCCTACAATGACGGAGTGGGAAGGAGCGTGTGCGAGTCCTGTGACATCGCCTCAGGCCCCAACTGGTATTTCGTAAGTATCTTTGGTTGTGATTGCTTAGGATAATTTTGAGTTGAGTAAAGAAAAATTGACTAGGGCGAGACCTAAACTTGCAACCTCCTGATTAATGTGCCGGCGCTCCTGAGCTATCTAGCCCAAATGTTGGCGGTCTCCCTATTTTGTCAATATCTTTGTTCGGGAGTGCCAGTCAGAAGCCATTCAACCTGTAACTGCCGTATAGCCAGGAATCACACCCAAGTTTACGATACAGTCAGTTTCCCTTATGATTTATTACTTGCTCAGAGGAAAATAAACCATCATCTATTTTTATTCAACTTATTAAGGTTAGAGGTATTTTTTTGTGGATTCATCAGAAAAAGGGCCAAATATACTCTTCTTGAACTCTTTTTTGTGAGAAATTTGTTTGTTAAATCGCTTCTAGCTAAGCCTATATATACATCCAGCACGTAAGCAGCATAAAGCAAGAGAGTCCAGCATTCTCCTAAACGTTGAGACCAATTAAGAACTCACTCCGCGGAAGTGAAGTTAATAACAAGAAGTCCCCTCGATCCACTAAGCAAAAGTAGTAGTCCCGGCTGATTTCCTACCTTCCGCCCAGGTAGTAGTTAATAAGCAGGACAGTTCTTTTCAGAACTTGGTAGTCTCTTGAATTCCGAAATCTACTCCGCGGCAATAGAATAGTCTCCCGAATTCTGAAATCTACTCCGCGGCACTAGAATAGTCTCCCGAATTCCAAAATTTACTCTGCGACAGTAGACTAAATAGCAAGATAAGTTCTCAAAGAATAAAATCTACACAGCAATGTAGATATACACATGGTGATACCGCAAACCGAATTTACATAAAAACACAAGTGACTATTAGCTATTTTTTTTAAGTTGGATTTGTCTACCAAGGCAACACAAATCAGCAAGATACATTTTGCAAAAAGAAGTGGGCACTGAAAGAGTTAAAACACACTAATTTATCCTAGTTTGTACTGAAGCGATTTCTGAAAGAAAACCTTTTTTTTTCCTTAAAAAGAAATATCCAAGATGCAATACTTAACGCCGCTTTCAATTTCTGTTTCCTACAGGAAATGCAACGCACATTTGCCGAGGCGGATTACTACAGCAGACTAGGCCTACAGACGGTGGTTGACTACGTTACCGAACAAACCGCTGAAGTACCAGTAAACAAAACCCCTAAGGCGCTTCCCATTTAGGTATTTTTAAGCATTTCCCCAACAAATAAGGGTCTCGAGAGACTTCAAAGAAATTTAAATATATACTACAGGATTTTTTTACTAACCGCAATCGATTTTTAATAAGATAGTCAAGGATACTTCCAATTTGTACTGGTTTTTTGTTGATGTTCTGATGGTTCTTGTTCAGAGAAAGAGAATGTGGGCACTTGTATAAACTTCCGCGTTGGAATGATCGTTTGTTACGTGTTTGAGATGATTTGAAGGGATGCAGTATTAACCTTTTTGTTTGTAATAAGACAAATTTGATAATGGATTTCGTAAATGTTTGTATTTTAGAATATCTGGTTTGTTGTCTAGAACCTTGCTGCATAGCTCACCCTGAAAAAACCTCAGCCAAGTTAGATTATTCCTGAATCTCGTCAGATGTTGTGCTTTTTAGATGCGACGTGCTGTCATCTTAAAGTTTTCTGACTGTCAAGGTTGGTGTTTGCTACCTTAAAGCAGTTCTTATAAAATCTTAACTGCTATTTCACATATTCCTAGTTGCACCACTTGACGCATGTCTAAGCACCTCAAAATGCTTAAACTCTTTTCTGATGTTGCACTTAATTAACGATGGAAGTAGACTGCTGCAATTACAATGCAAGTAATTTAATAAGTTAAAAAAATGCTTGATCTATGGAAAAATTGTCAAGGTAGAGTTGATAGGTGAAGATTTCTGTCTAACATGTTGTCCGGATGGTTGGTAAGTTTAGTCTATCTTTTAAACCAGTAATCTCCTAAGGATAACTTAACTGGTTAATTGACTAGGGTTAAGTAGCTATTTCCATGGATTTGTCTTTTTTTTTCTTTCATGACTTGATGATTCAGAGTGTCAAGAAACACAGTAGTTAATGATTTATGTCTGTAATTTTGTAAAATATAATTGTGTGATTTGGTTTTATTTTGTATTAAAATTTTACACTATTAAAAAACAAACCAATTTCAATATCTTTCATTGTTTAAGAGGCTCACATGTAATTAGTTTTTTGTTTAATTGTTAGCTGTTGATACCGATTTGTATACATTTTGGTTCCATTGGGGGTTAGCTGGTTTAAATATTTGCCAGTGTTTTATTAAACAAACAAATTGTTATAAAGAATAAAGTTATTGAAAAGCAACTATTGATCTTTCCCAAAAGAAACTTTTGTTTATTACTTTACAGCTTGCCTCACATATACACCACATTCCGGCCAACACCGCCAAGATTTAAATCAAACTTACATGGACTTTTACTGGTACAATCTTTACAGGACAAATTGGCTTAGAAAGACTTCCAAGTATGAACGAATTGTACTGATCCTTTACACAGCAAATGGAAATATGGGAATTTGAGCTACATCGTTAACATCGAACAGTACATGAACATGTACAAGGAAATTAATACCTGATTTTGTGTGTCTGGTTGGCCTTCTGGGAACCATAACACACCCACTTGGTTTGGAGCTTTTACTAGCATTTCCCCTTAGTGCGTGGTTACTGAACACCTTGCATGTAACTGACGGACTTGTGGTTATCCTTTCAATCCTTACTTGTGGCATGTTGTGGCCGAGCGGTTAAGAGCACGGGACTCAAGCTCTGGTGTTTCTTATCAGTAGAGTGTGGGTTTGAATCTTAGTCCAAAAGACGTCAACAGAAGTAGCTTGAACTACAAGTACTTGATCCAAAAGACGTCAACTTATATTACCCTAATAACCCTGTAGAGACCACAGCAGCCACCATGAGTTTAAACTAAAAGCAGCACAAATGACTATATGATTAGACCTACACTGTATACATGTAAAAGGTTGTAAACTCAACTGCATACATTTAACAGACTGAAAGATGTCAACAGATACAAGTATCTCAATGACAAGTACTTCTGTTTGTAAAAACATTTTTACTGGAATACAGTCAGTTAAAAAATTGGCTGCATCTAGGCTCTAGAAATGGTTACATACAAATTTATCCAGGAAAGTATGGTCTCTGGTGGGTTGGTATTTGGAAACGTGGAAACGTGGAATCGCATGCTCTAGTAAGCCTACAGTGTTTTCCCTGCCATGAGTATCTTGTACTAGTACATGTAGTTGGTAAACGTCTGTGACCCACATGTACTTGATCCAAAAGACGTCACGAAGTAGCTTATATAGACTGTGAACTACAAAGATCCAAAAGACCTCATCAGAATTAGCTTTACAATGTGAACTACAGAATTAGCTTTAGACTGAACTACAAGTACTTGATCCAAAAGACGTCAACAGAATTAGCTTGTGCCTTTATCCAATTTCAGCACATTTTTGACAAAAATGTAAGGCTTATGTGATTGTACCCAGTTTCAGCTCATTTTTGTTACCCCTTGTGTTTATATCCAATTTCAGACTTGTTTTTTTTTCTTCAAAATTCAGCCTATTTTTGACAACAATTCCTTGTGTTTTAATCAGATTTCAGCAAATTTTTGACAAAAATGTAAGGCTTGTGATTTTATCAAATTTTAGCACATTTTTGACTAAAATGCAAGGCTTACCCCCATGTGTTTTTGTGAAATTTAAGCTTTGTTTTGACTAACATGCAAGGCATGAGCTGAATTTTGTGATTTTATTGGATTTCAGCTTATTTTTGACTAAAATGCAAGGCTTACTCCTTGTGGTTTTATCGGATTTCAGCTTATTTTTGACTAAAGTGTAAGGCTTAGCCCTTGTGATTTATTCTAATTTCAGGAAATTTTGACAAAAATGCAAGGCTTACCCCTTGTGATTTTATCTGATTTCAGCTTAGTTTTGACTAAAGTGTAAGGCTTAGCCCTTGTGATTTATTCTAATTTCAGGAAATTTTGACAAAAATGCAAGGCTACCCCTTGTGATTTTATCGGATTTCAGCTTATTTTTGACTAAAATGCAAGGCTTACCCCTTGTGATTTTATCGGATTTCAGCTTATTTTTGACTAAAATGCAAGGCTTACCCCTTGTGATTTTATCGGATTTCAGCTTATTTTTGACTAAAATGCAAGGCTTACCCCTTGTGATTTTATCGGATTTCAGCTTATTTTTGACTAAAATGCAAGGCTTACCCCTTGTGATTTTATCAGATTTTAGCTTATTTTTGACTAAAATGCAAGGCTTACCCCTTGTGATTTTATCGGATTTCAGCTTATTTTTGACTAAAATGCAAGGCTTACCCCTTGTGATTTCATCGGATTTCAGCTTATTTTTGACTAAAATGCAAGGCTTGTGATTTTATCAGATTTCAGCTTATTTTTGACTAAAATGAAGGCTTACCCCTTGTGATTTTATCGGATTTCAGCTCATTTTTGATTAAAATGCAAGGCTTACCCCTTGTGATTTTATCGGATTTCAGCTTAGTTTTGACTAAAATGTAAGGCTTACCCTTGTGATTTTATTCTGATTTCAGCTTATATTTAACTAAAATGCAAGGCTTACCCCTTGTGATTTTATCGGATTTCAGCTTATTTTTGACTAAAATGCAAGGCTTACCCCTTGTGAATTTATGAAATTTCAGCTTATTTTTGACTAAAATGCAAGGCTTACCCCTTGTGATTTTATCGGATTTCTTTTGACTAAAATGCAAGGCTTACCCCTTGTGATTTTATTCTGATTTCAGCTTATTTTTGACTAAAATGCAAGGCTTACCCCTTGTGATTTTATTCTGATTTCAGCTTATTTTTGACTAAAATGCAAGGCTTACCCCTTGTGACTTTATTCTGATTTCAGCTTATTTTTGACTAAAATGCAAGGCTTACCCCTTGTGATTTTATCGGATTTCAGCTAATTGTTGACTAAAATGCAAGGCTTACCCCTTGTGGTTTTATCGGATTTCAGCTTATTTTTGACTAAAATGCAAGGCTTACCCCTTGTGATTTTATCGGATTTCTTTTGACTAAAATGCAAGGCTTACCCCTTGTGATTTTATTCTGATTTCAGCTTATTTTTGACTAAAATGCAAGGCTTACCCCTTGTGATTTTATCGGATTTCTTTTGACTAAAATGCAATTGTGATTTTATTCTGATTTCAGCTTATTTTTGACTAAAATGCAAGGCTTTTGTGATTTTATGACTAAAATGCAAGGCTTACCCCTTGTGATTTTATTCTGATTTCAGCTTATTTTTGACTAAAATGCAAGGCTTACCCCTTGTGATTTTATTCTGATTTCAGCTTATTTTTGACTAAAATGCAAGGCTTACCCCTTGTGATTTTATCGGATTTCTTTTGACTAAAATGCAAGGCTTACCCCTTGTGATTTTATTCTGATTTCAGCTTATTTTTGACTAAAATGCAAGGCTTACCGCTTGTGATTTTATCGGATTTCAGCTTATTTTTGACTAAAATGCAAGGCTTACCCCTTGTGATTTTATCGGATTTCTTTTGACTAAAATGCAAGGCTTACCCCTTGTGATTTTATTCTGATTTCAGCTTATTTTTGACTAAAATGCAAGGCTTACCCCTTGTGGTTTTATCGGATTTCAGCTTATTTTTGACTAAAATGCAAGGCTTACCCCTTGTGATTTTATTCTGATTTCAGCTTATTTTTGACTAAAATGCAAGGCTTACCCCTTGTGATTTTATCGGATTTCTGATTACTAAAATGCAAGGATTACCTTGTGATTTTATTCTGATTTCAGCTTATTTTTGACTAAAATGCAAGGCTTACCGCTTGTGATTTTATCGGATTTCAGCTTATTTTTGACGAAAATGCAAGGCTTACCCCTTGTGATTTTATTCTGATTTCAGCTTATTTTTGACTAAAATGCAAGGCTTACCCCTTGTGATTTTATCGGATTTCAGCTTATTTTTGATTTAAATGCAAGGCTTACCCCTTGTGGTTTTATCGGATTTCAGCTTATTTTTGACTAAAATGACTAAAATGCAAGGCTTGTGATTTTATCAGATTTCAGATTATTTTTGACTAAAATGCAAGGCTTACCCCTTGTGATTTTATCGGATTTCAGCTCATTTTTGTGATTTTATCGGATTTCAGCTTAGTTTTGACTAAAATGTTGTGATTTTATTCTGATTTCAGCTTATATTTATTGTGATTTTATCGGATTTCAGCTTATTTTTGACTAAAATGCAAGGCTTACGTGAATTTATGAAATTTCAGCTTATTTTTGACTAAAATGCAAGGCTTACCCCTTGTGATTTTATCGGATTTCTTTTGACTAAAATGCAAGGCTTACCCCTTGTGATTTTATTCTGATTTCAGCTTATTTTTGACTAAAATGCAAGGCTTACCCCTTGTGATTTTATTCTGATTTCAGCTTATTTTTGACTAAAATGCAAGGCTTACCCCTTGTGACTTTATTCTGATTTCAGCTTATTTTTGACTAAAATGCAAGGCTTACCCCTTGTGATTTTATCGGATTTCAGCTAATTGTTGACTAAAATGCAAGGCTTACCCCTTGTGGTTTTATCGGATTTCAGCTTATTTTTGACTAAAATGCAAGGCTTACCCCTTGTGATTTTATCGGATTTCTTTTGACTAAAATGCAAGGCTTACCCCTTGTGATTTTATTCTGATTTCAGCTTATTTTTGACTAAAATGCAAGGCTTACCCCTTGTGATTTTATCGGATTTCTTTTGACTAAAATGCAAGGCTTACCCCTTGTGATTTTATTCTGATTTCAGCTTATTTTTGACTAAAATGCAAGGCTTACCCCTTGTGATTTTAATGCAAGGCTTACCTTGTGGTTTTATCGGATTTCAGCTTATTTTTGACTAAAATGCAAGGCTTACCCCTTGTGATTTTATTCTGATTTCAGCTTATTTTTGACTAAAATGCAAGGCTTACCCCTTGTGATTTTATCGGATTTCTTTTGACTAAAATGCAAGGCTTACCCCTTGTGATTTTATTCTGATTTCAGCTTATTTTTGACTAAAATGCAAGGCTTACCGCTTGTGATTTTATCGGATTTCAGCTTATTTTTGACGAAAATGCAAGGCTTACCCCTTGTGATTTTATTCTGATTTCAGCTTATTTTTGACTAAAATGCAAGGCTTACCCCTTGTGATTTTATCGGATTTCAGCTTATTTTTGATTTAAATGCAAGGCTTACCCCTTGTGGTTTTATCGGATTTCAGCTTATTTTTGACTAAAATGCAAGGCTTACTACCCCTTGTGATTTCATCGGATTTCAGCTTATTTTTGACTAAAATGCAAGGCTTGTGATTTTATCAGATTTCAGATTATTTTTGACTAAAATGCAAGGCTTACCCCTTGTGATTTTATCGGATTTCAGCTCATTTTTGACTAAAATGCAAGGCTTACCCCTTGTGATTTTATCGGATTTCAGCTTAGTTTTGACTAAAATGTAAGGCTTACCCCTTGTGATTTTATTCTGATTTCAGCTTATATTTAACTAAAATGCAAGGCTTACCCCTTGTGATTTTATCGGATTTCAGCTTATTTTTGACTAAAATGCAAGGCTTACCCCTTGTGAATTTATGAAATTTCAGCTTATTTTTGACTAAAATGCAAGGCTTACCCCTTGTGATTTTATCGGATTTCTTTTGACTAAAATGCAAGGCTTACCCCTTGTGATTTTATTCTGATTTCAGCTTATTTTTGACTAAAATGCAAGGCTTACCCCTTGTGATTTTATTCTGATTTCAGCTTATTTTTGACTAAAATGCAAGGCTTACCCCTTGTGACTTTATTCTGATTTCAGCTTATTTTTGACTAAAATGCAAGGCTTACCCCTTGTGATTTTATCGGATTTCAGCTAATTGTTGACTAAAATGCAAGGCTTACCCCTTGTGGTTTTATCGGATTTCAGCTTATTTTTGACTAAAATGCAAGGCTTACCCCTTGTGATTTTATTCTGATTTCAGCTTATTTTTGACTAAAATGCAAGGCTTACCCCTTGTGATTTTATCGGATTTCTTTTGACTAAAATGCAAGGCTTACCCCTTGTGATTTTATTCTGATTTCAGCTTATTTTTGACTAAAATGCAAGGCTTACCCCTTGTGGTTTTATCGGATTTCAGCTTATTTTTGACGAAAATGCAAGGCTTACCCCTTGTGATTTTATTCTGATTTCAGCTTATTTTTGACTAAAATGCAAGGCTTACCCCTTGTGATTTTATCGGATTTCAGCTTATTTTTGATTTAAATGCAAGGCTTACCCCTTGTGGTTTTATCGGATTTCAGCTTATTTTTGACTAAAATGCAAGGCTTACCCCTTGTGATTTTATCGGATTTCAGCTTATTTTTGACTAAAATGCAAGGCTTACCCCTCGTGATTTTATTCTGATTTCAGCTTATTTTTGACTAAAATGCAAGGCTTACCCCTTGTGATTTTATCGGATTTCAGCTTATTTTGACTAAAATGCAAGGCTTACCCCTTTTGATTTTATCGGATTTCAGCTTATTTTTGACGAAAATGCAAGGCTTACCCCTTGTGATTTTATCGGATTTCAGCTTATTTTTGACTAAAATGCAAGGCTTACCCCTCGTGATTTTATTCTGATTTCAGCTTATTTTTGACTAAAATGCAAGGCTTACCCCTTGTGATTTTATCGGATTTCAGCTTATTTTGACTAAAATGCAAGGCTTACCCCTTGTGATTTTATCGGATTTCAGCTTATTTTTGACTAAAATGCAAGGCTTACCCCTTGTGATTTTATCGGATTTCAGCTTATTTTTGACTAAAATGCAAGGCTTACCCCTTGTGATTTTATCGGATTTCAGCTTATTTTTGACTAAAATGCAAGGCTTACCCCTTGTGATTTTATCGGATTTCAGCTTATTTTTGACTAAAATGCAAGGCTTACCCCTTGTGATTTTATCGGATTTCAGCTTATTTTTGACTAAAATGCAAGGCTTACCCCTTGTGATTTTATTCTGATTTCAGCTTATTTTTGACTAAAATGCAAGGCTTACCCCTTGTGATTTTATCGGATTTCAGCTTATTTTGACTAAAATGCAAGGCTTACCCCTTTTCATTTTATCGGATTTCAGCTTATTTTTGACGAAAATGCAAGGCTTACCCCTTGTGATTTTATCGGATTTCAGCTTATTTTTGACTAAAATGCAAGGCTTACCCCTCGTGATTTTATTCTGATTTCAGCTTATTTTTGACTAAAATGCAAGGCTTACCCCTTGTGATTTTATCGGATTTCAGCTTATTTTGACTAAAATGCAAGGCTTACCCCTTTTGATTTTATCGGATTTCAGCTTATTTTTGACGAAAATGCAAGGCTTACCCCTTGTGATTTTATCGGATTTCAGCTTATTTTTGACTAAAATGCAAGGCTTACCCCTTGTGATTTTATCGGATTTCAGCTTATTTTTGACTAAAATGCAAGGCTTACCCCTTTTGATTTTATCGGATTTCAGCTTATTTTGACTAAAATGCAAGGCTTACCCCTTGTGATTTTATCGGATTTCAGCTTATTTTTGACTAAAATGTAAGGCTTACCCCTTTTGATTTTATCGGATTTCAGCTTATTTTTGACGAAAATGCAAGGCTTACCCCTTGTGATTTTATCGGATTTCAGCTTGTTTTTGACTAAAATGCAAGGCTTACCCCTTGTGATTTTATGAAATTTCAGCTTATTTTTGACTAAAATGTAAGGCTTACCCCTTGTGATTTTATCGGATTTCAGCTTATTTTTGACTAAAATGCAAGGCTTACCCCTTGTGATTTTATTCTGATTTCAGCTTATATTTAACTAAAATGCAAGGCTTACCCCTTGTGATTTTATCGGATTTCAGCTTATTTTTGACTAAAATGCAAGGCTTACCCCTTGTGGTTTTATCGGATTTCAGCTTATTTTTGACTAAAATGTAAGGCTTACCCCTTGTGATTTTATTCTGATTTCAGTTTATATTTAACTAAAATGCAAGGCTTACCCTCTTGTGATTTTATTCTGATTTCAGCTTATTTTTGACTAAAATGCAAGGCTTACCCCCTTGTGATTTTATCAGATTTCAGCTTATTTTTGACTAAAATGTAAGGCTTACCCCTTGTGAATTTATGAAATTTCAGCTTATTTTTGACTAAAATGCAAGGCTTACCCCTTGTGAATTTATGAAATTTCAGCTTATTTTTCACTAAAATGCAAGGCTTACCCCTTGTGATTTTATCGGATTTCAGCTTATTTTTGACTAAAATGCAAGGCCTTGTGTTTCTATCCAATTCCTAACCCTTGTGATTTTATCCAGTTTCAGCTCTTTTTTGATCAAAAAAACACTACCTACATGACTGTGTGGGAAAATTGGGTTAGTCACTAACGATGTGTGAGCCATCTTATTTGATAAAAACTTTGGTGCAAGATTCTGCTTCTCCGACAATTGCCCCAATATAATGCACGTCCTCCAAATCTAACACAAGTCGGACACATAGAAAAATCTTGAAAGTGTAAAGAAGCTTATGTGCACCAGTTGGCAAAAGTGTGCTGTTCATCTTGTGTATAGCAAGATGCACTATCAATGGGAGAAGAAATGAGTATCCACACCGCTTTAGTCTCATTGCTGTGCAATTAATGAATGGTGGACAAGAAGTCTTAAAGGTATCGTACACGTTTGGTAATGCCTCAAAACAAATACAATGTATTAGCATAAAAACTTACTTGGTAACAAGCAACAGAGAGCTGTTGATAGTATAAAACATTGTAGGAAATGACTCCCTCTGAAGTGAGAAAGAGATAATTTCTAACTAAAATAATAAAAACTTCTTGCAAGAAGTTTTTATTCCTATCTGAAAGCACACAAATTTGTACAACAAGGGTGTTTTTTCTTTCATCATTTTCTTGCAACTTCGATGACCAATTGGGCCCAAATTTTCACAGGCTTGTTATTTCATGCATATGTTGGGATACACCAAATGAGAACACTCGTCTTTGACAATTTCCAAACGTGTTCAGTGCCTCACTGATCTACATGTAGTATTGTGTAATTTCAAAAGAACCAAAATGCATTATCAAATAAAAATTAAAATGCAGAAGGCAAGCCTCTTATAGTGTGTTGTTGTTCTACATTTCACAATACAATTGTAATTAAAAATAATTGCAGTTGAATTCAAAAGAAGCATAGAGCACATAATTTAAATGATCAAAAACATACAATTTGAAAAAAAAATTCAAATTTGCTCAGAAATAAATAATTTGATGCGCAAAAATAAAAATAATCTCAATTTCTTTGTGAACAAACATAAATGCACATGATTTATCTTACATAGATTAATTTTACAGTTCTTTGAGACAATTACAGATTTTGTAAAAGCACAGTGTACATGATTTTGTGGGTGACTTGGGTTAGTCATTAACTTTGTGTGAGCCATCGCATTTGATAAACACTTCACTCAGTGAAAGATGCTTTTTTAAGCAAGTTTGCCCCAAACAAGGCTAAAAGCCACTCTTGGTAAGGGGCTACAAGAAGAAAAATATTAAAGATGAAAATAACTCAGGAGAGCTGAAGGTAGGAATTGATATTCCTCTTGAAACGGCCCAGATATTCTGCTTTTCTGACAACATCTTATACAATGTAAGTTACGAAACATGTCTGCAAACTCATAACGCAATGAATCAAGTTTCAGATTAATATTATGTAACAGTTGAACCATTTTAGTTTCCTTTTCAAAATCGGCACGGTTCGTTTTTCAGGCTTTATTGCCCCAGTCTCCCTTTATTTCATGAAGAATTTATAGTGCAACAATGCACAATGATTCACGCTGTGTGTTGGCTCCGATGAATGGCACACTTCAGTCAAGACAAATTCATTTCTTGAAGGCTAATAGCCTAATAAATAATTAAAATATTCTTTAAAATAACTGAGTTTGGAACTCTCTTCATGTTAAAACACAACAAAAGTCTTTGAAAAAGGAAGACATGTAAAATCAACTTCTGTTATAAAATTTTGCTAAATTATTCTTAACATGGTTAATGGCGTCACTTTTTGACCCTAGCAGAGTCTTTCTCGAAGGCTAAAAGGTTAGCTTTTGAGAAAGACTCTGCTAAGATCAGAACATGAGGCCATTATTTCATTTTTTTCGCATTTAACTTCAGTCAATTTGTTTGGTAGGCAGTTTGCAACAGCTAATTATATTTTGTCATAAAATTTTACTGCCCAAATAAATAATCCACTCATTTTTTACAGGGTGGTGAATCACAGCAAATAAAAGCTTTGGGTGTTAAACACATTGTGTTTGTGAGCAAGTAACACAGCTGGGCATGTTTTGGCGACCCAGTGACAAGAAACCAGTACAAGAGAACTAAAATTCGCTGACGGAAACAATTTGTGAGAGCTCTGCAGAAAATGCGTAAAAAAACGCAAATATACCCAAATACATGACCCATTTTTTGCGGCGCTCTCAGAAATGATTTCCATCGGTGAATTTTACATCTCTTGTAAACTCTCTTTGTACATCTCTTGAAATTTAATGTGCTCAAAATATACAGCCTTTGTTTCATCACCACCTAAATGGCATTTGGTATATACAACCTGGTGCCAATAACTTGGTTACGCCTTGAGGAAAATTCAGACGTGTTATCACTGCATACTGAACATCACACACTTTTGAAACCACTGGACAAGAAAATAAAAAATAACAGCCACAGCACCTTTAAACATGTATTGTACATATTGTTGTATGGCAAATCCCCAATCAAAATTAGCAAGTCATTTCTTGCTTCCTTAGAATGTACCTCTATGCCCTTTTTCCAAACCACGGCTTTGGTTTGAGCTCTGGCTTGGGTTCCGACTTAGGCTCCATCCGGCTTGTTGAAAGCTCCGTTCCGAGAAAGTTTTCAAAATAACTGCGTGAGCCATGGTTTCAAAATGGGCCTTTAGTTACATTCACTGTTTTATTGTATCCTTTTGATATTGCAGGTCTTGTGCAAGGTTTCACGTTTAGTGACTTGTAATATTTCTGGGGGGTTTTCATTTTGTTTTCTTGAATTCCAGATATTCTCTTTAAGCTTCGATACACTCCCATCTGTCTTGTACACACACAGTCAGTCTAGGAAACATTTCCTGAATTTGTTCGATATGCTGCTGGCGTATGTACTCCGTGTCGAAAATCCAAAGCTCCAGGAGACTCTTGAGGCAGCCGATGACCTCTATCAGCGCCTCAGGAGATACGGGTGTCCCCCCACCGAGGTCTAAGATCTTCAGAGCTTGGAGGTTCTTCAAGTGCTTCAGACCCACATCGGTGATGTTGCAGCAGTAGTGCAGAGTCAGGTCTTCCAGCTTGGTCAGGCTGTTTCCGATCTTGAAGAAAGCAGTGTCGCTGATTTGCGAGCACTGCTGGAAGCGGAGCACTCTCAGCTCCGTCAGCTGTTGGACGAGACAGGTGAATCCGCGCTCCGTGTAAGTCCCTTCACTCTCATCCACGACGCTGCTGCGACAGGAGACAAGTTGGAGGGACTTGAGTGTCCGCAATGTAGCAAGATGACCCAGGGTGTTGTTGGTGATGTGCGGGCAAAACACCTCCAGCTTCTCGATTTGGTAGAGCAGCCCCTGCGTCAAAGGGCAATACCAGTTTGCAGCGAACTGGTACGAGCCCAAATGCAGCTCCATCAAGTACGGGGGAAGAAACGAAAGGTCCGTGGTCTTCAAATCCTTCCCCTTAATGGACAGTTTTCTCAGTCGTGGACACTGTTTGTTGAGTAGCTGCAACATTTTGTTGCTGACGCGGTAGAGAGTCAATGTTTCCAGTGCATCGGTGAAGTAGGTCTGCATGAACAGTAGTATCTTGGTTAGGCTGCTCTTCCTGCTGGCCGGTATGTGAACATCCTTCCACAGATGTTTGTCTTTCATCAGAGAGCACCATCTCCGGCAAACACTGAAAAATACAGCACAGAAACAAGAATTAGTAAAATAAATAAATTACAAATAATAACAGACACAGTTAAAGACACTGTACACATTTGGTAATTACTCAAAATATATTAGCATAAAAACTGACTTGGTAACGAGCAACAGAGAGGGCTGTTGATAGTATAAAACATTGTGAGAAACGACTCCCTCTGAAGTAACGTAGTTTTTGAGAAAGAGGTAATTTCTCACTAAAATAATAAAAGACTTCTTGCAAGTTAGAAGCCTTTTATTCCTATCTGAAAGCACACAAATTTGTACAACAAGGGTGTTTTTTCTTTCATCATTTTCTTGCAACTTCGATGACCAATTGAGCCCAAATTTTCACAGGCTTGTTATTTTATGCATGTTGGGATACACCAAGTGAGAACACTGGTCTTTGACAATTACCAAACGTGTACAGTGCCTTTAAACCTTGTATCAAAGTGCCTTGTACTTTGTAGTGTGTTCATTGGGCTTCAAGTAATCCTGAAACCATCTCAACTCCTTTGGAGTATGCAGCACCAGCAGCCAAATTGGCACACAGGTTGCTAATCATTCTCTACCCTCACAGGTACCAATGTACCCCTTAGGTGACAAGAAGAAGCAATTATAGAAGTGTCTTGCCCAAGTGTTATGACCATGATTCAAAACCACATTCCGATGATCAGTCATCAGTACTTGAGTTTGGTGCTCACAAAACAACCGTTCGGCCACGAGTTACGAGTTATTAACACTGGTTTGTCATAGAACATGTTGAGAACATGCCCTCACAAGATCTGCTGTTTATCTAATAGAACCCTTGCATATCACGTCACACGCTTAAAAAGCGCCCTCACTGAGGCCAAAAAGTGCCCTCAATGTGGCCAAAGGAGTCAAATCATTGGAGGATAGCTGTTCTTTGTGCGTAAAAACATGCGCGTGACCTCAGTGTCCCTATAGCGTTTCGCGTTATGCAAGGGGTCTAATTTAGTAATAATATAGTCTTATATAGCGCACGTATCTACCGGGTACTCAAAGCGCTTGAACAAACAGAAACATTTTTTTGAATTACGAGACCAACAGGGCTCGAATTTCGGGGGAAAATCCACAAGACTTCAGGGCTTGTGGCTCAAAACTTTTACTGGACCAGAGAATTTGTTACAAGACTGGAATCAAAATGAGAAGAACACTATCTACACAGTTTCACATTGGAGCTCTTTATGGAACGAGCACTCAGAGAAGATTTATCTAATTTTTCTTATGGATACTCAATAAAATTGAAAGACATTTTGTATTTATCAGTTTAAATAAAAAATGCAGTGAGGAGTTATTATTATTCAAAAACACAAGACCGCCGGACTAGTATGGTCGTAAGTTTACTGGCCCGATGCTTAAATCACTGGCCTTGGGCATGCGGTCCAGTGTAAATTTCGAGCCCTGCCAATTTATGTAGCAATGCTGCGGCGCATTGAGCAGCCACTGGGGCAAACCCCCTCTTCATTACACAACACTGCATTACACAACACACAGGACCTATGGCTTTACATCCCATCTGAAGGACGAAGCAATAATGGTTTAAGTGTATGGCTTAGTGACACAAGTGTCAAGACCGGGACTCGAACCTACACTATGCTAATCAGAAACACCAAAGTCCGGTGCTTTTGGACGTTTTTTGTCGCCCGGTACAAGTTCGGAGCGCCCTCAATTTTTCGCAGTCAGTCAGATGGCTGATGTGAATATCCACCCAGACATTCTATTGTGCAAGATGCACAGGAATGCACATACTGTGCTATGCTTCATTCCATACAAAGAGGGACAGAAGAAACTGGAAATTTTGCTCGCAATCTCCCTTTTCCAGGGGGGTTATTGTGCAATCCCTGATTCAAGTCCTTTTGTTTATATATATACTAATAGCATACAAGAATGGACAGGCTGCCTTCATTGTCTAACATTGTATACGGCTCAATAGGAGGCAAGTCTGAGTATTCCGAGATTCCAGTACACCATGGCAGATTGTATGATCAGCTGTGACTTAAAGGCACTGAACACGTTTGGTCAAAGACCAGTGTTCTCACTTGGTGTATCCCAACATATGCATAAAATAACAAGCCTGTGAAAATTTGGGCTCAATTGGTCAAGTTGCAAGAAAATTATGAAAGAAAAAACACCCTTGTTGTACAAATTTGTGTGCTTTCAGATAGGAATAAAAACTTCTTGCAAGAATTTTTTATTATTTTAGTTTAGTATTTTTCTCACACAAGAACAACAAATTCCGGTGCTTATTTGGGAGAACCCTTGTTGTCTTTCCTTTGTCATTTGTCAAGTCAGGGTTTCATTGTGACAATGATATTTTCAAAGTAAAATTATTGCTCCGGAAACTCAATTTTTTGTGTGAAAAATAAGACTGAACTGAAGTGGTTAACACGACAGCAATATACGCCAGAAGCCAAGTTTCCGATAAATGTTCAAATAGGCCAACACACAAGACTTGCAGGAGTCCATTGCAATGAGCCATTTGTGAGTTAAATTTGAATAAAGTCTAGTACATGTAGGGCCTACAATGCCTTGCTTAGCCACAAGTTACCGCTTAAATTTTAATTCCTCAGACTAAAGAGACAGTTGCTATTCCAAATGGTTTGGGGGCAAACTTTTGTATAGTGCACCTCCAGTACCGTTGTGCCAAACACAATAATTCAAAATTGTATGTACCGTAATTTCCTGCGGATAAGACGCGTCTTATCTGACTTTCGATGGTACAAAAATATCACTGTGTCTTATCTTCCAGTGCGCCTTATCTGATTTCGATTGAGTTCATTGTGATGATTACAATGTAAAATCTTACATTTATACTGCAAAATCGTCCAGGGTAATTCTACATGTCACATTTTTCTTAAAATAAAACCTAAAACGTTCACATTTTTGACGAAACTTACCGAAGAACGAAGTCACTTGCCGTCGCGAATGAGCGACGATCAATGCATGCTGCACACAGTACACAGCTATATCACATGACAGGTACTAGTCTTTATTAAACAAGTCGTTTTTTAATGTTATGGTGAATTTCGCCCAACATAGGGCGAACATTCCTAATGTGAAACACAGACACATAATAAGGTATTTTATGTCTGTGATGTGAAAGCATTATTAAGAAAGCGCCCTCTTGTGTCCGTTGGTTCTTGCATTTATTGTAGTATTCAAAAAAGCTAAATAGCAAAGACCAGCAGCCAATTCATTGGGAAACATTGGAAAAATGTTTATCTGCGCGCGCTCGTTGTGTAAAACGATAAACTGTAAAGCTATGGTTTTAGAAAAAAATCTTTAAAACGAACATGGACAAATAATAATGAAAAAATAGCAGCGATGTTTTACTTGTCTTTGTGATTATAAATTTTTTGGATCCCTTTGCGCTATGGTAAGTGTGCTCATACCATCACAATGACCCCTGTATGTGTTGATGTACAAGCAGTAGGCCTATGTGACTTCGCGAGCGTGTACAATATGGAAGATATATTGCGCCTTATATGTTAATCTTTGAATCTTACTTTGGTAATTTGAGGTACAGCGCCTTATGCTCCGAGCGCCTTATCCGCAGGAACTTACGGTAGAGGTGTTCGCCATCTCTAACGTAACTATGCAAAAGCTTGCTCAGAATCAAGTAATGAAGCAACTGTCTCGATAGTCTGAGGAATTCAAATTTAAGTGGTACCTAGTGACTAAGCAAGTCATTGAACCAGACATTATTCAAATCTGACACGCAAATGACTTATTGATTATTATATAACACCCAAGCAGATCCTTGCCATTTGATTGGAATATTGCACCCTACGTCATTCACCGTGCATTTTTTGTTCCATCAGATTTGTTCTATTGCGAGCTCGCCCGCCCTCCATTGACGAAAGTGACTATTCGATTAAAGATGGCGGAAGCTTCAAATAATTTTGTGCTGCTTTTAACGACGGCAAAATTGCTGATTTAATTGATGCGTCTGATGCTACAAATACTAAGAAACAAATCAAAATTCGCCGTAGGAAGACTAAATTCATATGCTAAGAGTTCAAGAACAACATTTGCAGCAGTGACTTACGGTGATATAGAACTTGATAATTTCTTATCGCGGTTTTATGGTGGAGAGAAAGCATTCTTGCACAATTTATTTATTATTATCCTTTATACATGTAGTATAGTGTCAATGAAATGACAAAGATCTACTTGGATGTTATATAAAACAAATAATGAAAGTTCTTCATTCGTGCAATATAGTAAGAATATTTTCATTCGTTGAAAGATAGAATATTCCATTCAAGGTTCAACCCGGCTTTGCCTCGTTGAATTGAACATTCCATCTTTCAACTCTTGAAAGTATTCTTACCGTTGCATTTGTTCCGTCCCAACTTGACAATCGTCCCAACTATAGTTGGGACTGGTCCCAACTTGAGTGTTCAAGTTGGGGCGTCCCAACTAACTCTACGGTACAGCATGGGTACAGGCTGTACAGGATAGCATCCCTGAAAGGAACCGTGATCGTTTGTGGGGACTGCAACATGACTTGTTCATTGGTGGGTATTGAGCCCAGTTTTGGCTTTAAAATAGTACAAAAAAACAAAACAAAAAAAGGAGGTGTGGGAATAATACTCCACCTTATTTACCCTGAAAAAGTCTACTGTTTTGATCGACCTTAATTTTTTGTTTTCCTTTTTTTCTGGGATTCTGCTAGTCACAAACAACTAACCTGCAAATGCTGATGAGATATCTCCCCTGCTTGCTCTTTAGTCTATTCCTAGTACCTTACACAATTAATACTGTCCCAACTACAGTTGGGACGTCCCAACTTGAACACTCAAGTTGGGATCAGTCCCAACTATAGTTGGTGCGATTGTCAAGTTGGGGTGGAACACCAAGTTGGGGCGGAACACACTCATAAACATTCATTATTTGTATACCGTTCCCTTACCGTGCTGATCGGCACCTGCTCTTGACTGACAGGAAAGAAAAGATGTGAATAAGGCTCTCATCGGGCAGTCGGCATACCCCCGACTCTGATGGGTCTAAAGAAGCTCTGGCCTTCAGCCTTGGTGACCGGCGTAACATGCTTGCTCAGTGTTACGGCCTTAATGCAGTACAGGACATGGTGGTGATCAACAATCATAGGCTTTGATTACATCCAGATTTGGATCCAATCAGCATCCACCATGGCGACTAAAATGGACAAAAAATAACAACATTATGAATCAATGGATGCGCAGTGATTATTTAACCATTTCAACCCCAATGGCGACCTTAGTCGACTGTGCACTAATTGAGCCCAAATGGCGACTTTAGTCGCCCAAGATAACAAACAAAAAACTACTCAAGCCTGAGCACGAAGGCCATTTTTAAAAAGCTGTAGTTTTGTCCATGTTCACCTTCCATACCCAAGCTTACCATCACTGGAAAGAGAAAGATCGGATCTTTCCAATGGTGGTTAAATATAATAGACTGTGCAAGTCTCGTGCAATGTTGAACTTCCGGGACCATAGTGGTCCCAACCATATGGAGATTTACGTGGGCAAGATTTTGTTTTGTCAATTATTTTATTTAAACGTGGTTTATGACCATGAAAAATACATATGTTGTTGGGAATATAATACTTAGTGATAAAAAAATATGAAGGTAAAATAAATTCAAAAATAAAACGAAGAAAACCCAAGAATTACACTTGACCTCAGCTTCCGGTTGCTCCAAAAAATTAGGAATTCTGTGCCCACCTCCGATCACAAAACTTATGTAAACGCTTGTTTTGGATGCGCAATGATAATCGCCAGATGCTGCAATTGCAATGCGAAACCTTTTCATAGCAGTCTATGGTTGTTGAGGCATCAGCGTCCTCTTAAACTGTGTCAAACGTTAATTTTACGCCCATGTGACCTTCGCGAATCCACGTAAGTGGTTTCTGAAAATTTAAAATCAAATAAGCATCCTTGTCCCAGAGTTTTAAATTTGGTTCAATAATAGTTAACACATTATTTGTGCATTTAATATAAAAACTTAAACTGATTTTATAAAAATGTAATGAGTATTTTTGTTGTTCAGATTGTATCATTAGATTATAATTTAAAACAAATATTTGATTTCAGAGAAAAAAATGTTCTTCGTTTGACGTGTTTTCTCGTTCCGACACGCGCGAGACTTGCACAGTCTATAGGGTTGCTATTATGCAATCACTTCAAATTGGAGTGGAAAGATCCGAAATGCCAAACACCTACGGAGTGCCATATGGTTGTGTGCAAAAAAGTGTTTGGGTTTACAGAACACACTGGGGAAACAAAGACCAAGAACTTGAACGTTTATTGGTCGATTTCAATGATTTTTAAATTATATGAAAGTAAATTCAATAAGTAAGACTTATTAAATATTACGCTCTAAAATGAAATCTTCAAGTTAATATTAGAGTTCGTAAAATCGAACCTTGAACACAAGCTTCCTGTTGTGTGAGACTTTGTACTTCAAGCTTGAGTGGTCTAACAATGTGGGCCCCAGCGGTTGTTTATGTCAAATCACTTGGGGCTGAAAGGGTAAAAACTCTCCATGGTTGGGTCTCCAGTGAGGGACGGGGTGGGGGATACAATCAACGCAACTAATAACAAATATGAAGTTTACTATTATTCATAATATTTGCCAATCAATAATATAGGGACTGCATTACCACTGAACATTTTTCTTTCAGTTGTCTGCGTTGTTTTCTTCACACCCTGCCCTTGGGGTCACTCCCCACCTCCTCGTAGGCCTGTGCACTCAACAAAAATCAACAGTACTGCACCGTCTTGGATTTATATCAAGTAATAAACCACAGCGGAAACTGACTGGGTAAATTTGATTTAAATTTTGGGATGAACAAAGAAAAATTGGGATTTGAACCTGTGACCTTTGGATTAACGTGCTGGCACTCTACCAACTAAGCTACATGTATAGCCCTAATGCTGGCAGTCTCCCTATTTTGTCGATTTCTTTGTTCGGGGTGCCAGTCAGAAGCCATTCAACTTTAAATTGCCATATAACCTGGTTCACACCCAAGTCTACAATACAACCTGGGAAGCTGCGATACAAATCCCGTTTTAGTCATTGTTTTCTTGTCAAATTTTCCTTTATTTTAATATCATTAATATACAAAATTGAAAAAACTGACGTCAATTAGCCTAATAACCCGAGGCACCCACAGTGACTGCCGTGGTACCCTGTGCTTTTTCTGCATGGTGCCTTTTGCAAAGTTCCAATACAAAGTGACATTTTCCTCACAGAAGTGCCGCCTCTCAATCTCAACCAAACAAATTCAGACTCTCGAAATTCTGAAAGTTAATCCATCCCATTCAGCTGAGCATGAAAAATTGTGGAAATGTGATAAGTGGTTAAGGGGGGGGAGACATAATTCCCAATGGCAAGGCACCGAAGTTAGCAGCGGAGTCTAGAAAATTAGATATAGCATCACCTTAACTTTTTAACGGTCATTTTCAGAACATGGCGAGGTATGTAAGGACTGGCGAAAACGCTCACCTTCAAAAAGAGGTGCAAAATGATCAATTTAAAGACTGTCCTTAAAGCTGGATGTTAATAATAATAATAATAATAATAGGTGTTGAAGTATGAGACCTTTTTCCTTTACATAGCAGCATGTAATGGTTTACAAGGTACTGTGGCGCAATATGCAGCCAATCAAACCAGGAACACCGGGGCGAACCCCTTCTCTTGACGATAAGTGCACTGGGTTCTTTTACGTGCATTACACAACACACGGGACCTACGGCTTAACGTCCCATCCGAAGGACGAAGTGTCTTGCTTAAGGACACAAGTATCACGACTGGGATTCGAACCCACACTCTGCTGATCAGAAACACCAGAGCTTGAGTTTGATGTTCTTATCCGCTCGGCCACGACACGCCACAATGTTAACCTCAGTGACCTGGAAACTGCTGGAAAAAAGGCCTATCTACATGTATCTGTTTATAGTCATCGAGTCTCATCGTAGCAAGCAGAATTTTTAAGGGCTTTACACAAACACTGTGGTGTGTCATGGCCAAAGATTATAGACTACCAATTAGGATGGGGAACTGGAGCTGAAATGTGCACTGGATGCCGTTTCAGCAAGCAACTCTATTGATGCAACAATAGATCAGTGCAGACAATGAACATTGCTATCAATAATAGGCCTAAATGTAGTGATCTGAAAAGTAATCAACCGCTTGCGCGAGCTAACTGCAAAGCGCGAGCTAATTGCAAAGTGCGAGCGCGTGCGCGGTTGGTTTCTTTGTAATAATATTTTGATAAAGAAGATGAGGAATAACAAAGATGGGAATAAAATAAAGGAATGTAAGAATAAGAAGTCAGTTTGGGGAAGATACTGGAAAGCAGCGGAGCTATTAATAAAACCTGGTTAGACTACAGATCAATTTATTGCGTCGTCAAGTTCTTTCAATTGGTGGTCAACGGCTTATTAATATTATTCATACCCTTCCGCACAGAAGAGAAAGGAGAACCCAAGCTCATATTCATTACACAAAACATTTGCTTGCTGAAGTGGCGCCCACGAGTATTTCACGTTCCAAAAGTAGATAGAGCTCCAGTTGTTCGTGGCTGAGCAGTCAAGGGCACCGCACTCAAGCTCTGGTGTTCCTAATCAACAGAGTGTGGGTTCGAGTTCCGGTCTTGCCACTTACAAGTGTCCTTGAAGCAAGACACTTGGGATGAGACATAAAGCCTCTTGTGTGATGTGTAATGCATACTATAAAAATGCAGCGCACTTATTTTAAGAAAAAGGGGTTTGGCCCGGGTGTTTCTGGCAGATTGTAATGACTGTCACAGATTGCACATCAGCACACTAGCATGACTAGCCTTACAGGCACTTACCACGTTTGGAAATTGTCAAAGACCAGTGTTCTCACTTGGTGTATCCCAACATATGCATAAAATAACAAGCCTGTGAAAATTTGGGCTCAATTGGTCATCGAAGTTGCAAGAAAGAGATGAAAGAAAAAACACCCTTGTTGTACAAATTTGTGTGCTTTCAGATAGGAATAAAAACTTCTTGCAAGAAGTTTTTAATATTTTAGTGAGAAATTACCTCTTTCTCAAAAACTACATTACTTCAGAGGGAGTCGTTTCCTACAATGTTTTATACTATCAACAGCTCTTCGTTGCTTGTTACCAAGTAAGTTTTTATGCTAATATTTGTTTTGAGTCATTATCAAACGTGTACAATACCTTTAACCACTTCGGGTCGGTATTCCCAAAAAACTTTCCGTGCCCACCAGTATAGTTTTGGAGAACTTTTTCTAAAAAAGTATTTTCCAGAAGTTGCCAATATCACTGCCATTAGATTGAAAATATCGATGCCATTTGTAATTAACCAATTTAGAACACTTAAAACGTCACCAAGAAAATATTTTGATGAAAAACCCCCCAAAACTTACCAGAGACTTACCGAAATGTCCCTGAACCGTGGACGCACATCTCGACCAATCAGCACATTTCATTGATTTACAAAATCACAAGTTATTTATGAGAAACAATTTACAGACTGAACGTGCATTCTGGAATGCCAATCCCACAAACAAGCAGCGCATCCTGCAGATTGTGCAATAATAATAATAACTAGACTTATCTTGTTTGTAAATTACAAACAAACGGTGTTCGGTTTGTTTTTATAATTTGGTTTTAACCCTTTCGCGATCTGTTTGAAGCACTGTGTACTCAGTACTTTTGCGAGTTTTGTAAAAAAAAATCAAAAACAAAACATAAATTAAAAACAACTAAACGGAAGTAAAGATCACAGGGGGTCAAACTTTGTGTAAGATTGTAAAAATACTACAGGGTCTTTCACATGATCCAAAGATCTTGTGTGTAGCAATTATGGTTCTTCAGATATCATTTTTTTAAAAATATTAAATATTGATTTAATGTTATGACATCATCGATGACTTCATCATCCCCAAAATCTTTGCGGTTTCATTGACACACTACGGTCTAAGTACATGGTTAGCTCAAACAGTTACTTGAGCGAGAATCTTTGAACGGGGATGCTATTTAAACTTGTTTATAATGTGTTTGTTTGTCATTTAATTGTAATTTTGATGTGTTTTATACACTTCTGGATTTTTCGTAATTATCAATAAAAAAATTAGGCCCCAACCTCAAGTTTTTGAAAAACTAAAAACACTTCTGCCGTTTGCGGTGCGCTTCCATGTGACGTCATTTGTGGGAGTTAGCTTAAGACTAGGAGTTAGCTTCTAACGTAAACAACAAGGACACCATGGTTTATGGATGGAAATTCGATAGTTTGCAAACAAATTTAGTTAATTAACAAAGTTTCTTGTGTGCTGGGATAATATGCCAGCATTCTCCCGAATCATAGACAAAACAGGAGGCAATGCTAGTTTTGGAAAATTGTATACAATTTTTATTCTAAACGCATACTTCAAAATCTTGACAAATTAATGGTTGTTCCGTACAGGCATCTGTGTTCAATCTTAAAGTATATGTACACCATCTGAACGGTTGGCAAACAACTAATGCTGTATAGTATTGTTAACAAGTCATTTTTCAACTGGAGAATGATATCATCAGCTAAACTAAAATTGATGATACAATTTAAAAATCCATTGCGAGGTTCTTAAGGTATGATTTTTTCTAAAATCAAACGTAAATCAAATTTAATTTGACAACCGATGACGTCATTAAAGCGGTGTCTTGTACTAGTAAAGAGCTACATGTAACTATGTGCGAAGTTTGAAGGCTATGTGAGCTTGGGAAGTGTCTTTGTTGGCCGACATCAAATGAACAAACAATTATTGTTTTAATCAATGAATGAATGCTATTAGAATAAAGCTTACCATTTTAGTCACCGTGTCTGAACATGGAGGTAGCTACCTCCATGGTCTGAAGGACATACTTAGCGGGCCTAGAGCGCCGTTGGCCGGCATGGTCACGACGATCAGCGTGACACGGTCTCGGTGTTTGAGGAATTTCAGCGAACAGTGTTGTTCTTTTTCAGATTGAATTTTAGTCAGTTGTTAAAAGCCATACAAATCACTAGAGCAGGTGGACATCTCAGTGAAGCCTCCTCTTATACTCCTTGATTTCCACTACGCCATCAGACGTGCAAAACCGAAGTAAATTCATGCTGAACTTTGAATGAGTTTGAGATTTGAGATTTGTATGTATGTACTATACAACGTAATGACGTTCAATGAACTTTGACACGTCTAAACCTGCACACAATGCGTGGCTGCATTTTAGTATGCAGGTTTGGAGCGCACAGCCAGCCACGTGCTATTGGATAGATTCAGTGCAGTTTTTTTTTAATACGTGAGCGTTAACGTCCGATTTCGACGGGAAGTTAGGGTCAAATTGGTAACATTTCTGTGGAAAGGTTTGCGGAGGAAGAACAACATATAACCTGATGTAAAAATTGTGACTAAAGTATAAGTAGTTCTTGAGATATGATTTTTTGAAATTTTCAACTTCCGGTTTGAGTCGGAAGTCAAGGTCAAATGGGGTCACACTCTTTGTAGCGTTTTTTGAGTTTCCAAAGGCCTTTCCGATGATGTATAGATTGTGAAAATCCATTTTGTGGTTCAAGAGTTATGATTTTTTCAAATATTAAACTTTGATTTACCGTAATTCAACACCTGATGAAGTCATCATGACGTAACTGAAGCGGTTTCCTCTCCTAATAGATATTTAACTATATGTGAAGTTTCAGGTTTATATGTGCTTGGGAAGTGTGCTTTTGTTAGCGGAAAAACGACGGGGAGAAGAAGAAGAAGAAGTATTAAGAAAAGAAAAAAAAACGAACAAAAACAAGAGGTGTTCCGGGCGGAATGCCCGAACACCTAATAATAGTGGCTTCTTATATAGCGTACATATCCGTCACTCAGTGACGCTCAAGGCGCTTTTAACGTTCATTATTTTCCTGCAAGGTATTGTGGAGCTACGTTTTGAAGTATGAGACCAAGTCCTTTACATACATGTAGCACCATGTAATGGTTTACAAGGTGCTGCATGGCGCAATATGCTGCCGATCAAACCAGGAACACCGGGGCAAACCCCTTCTCTTTTCGAAAAGTGCACTGGGTTCTTTTACGTGCAAATTACACAACACACGGGACATACGGCTTAACGTCCCATCCGAAGGATGAAGCATGTGGTTAAGTGTCTTGCTTAAGGACACAAGTGTCACGACTGGGATTCGAGCCCACACTCTGCTGATCAGAAACACCAGAGCTTGAGTTCGGTGCTCTTATCCGTTCGGCCACGACACGCCACTAATTATTATCTGTTAAATACATTAATTGTGCGCATAAAGACGAGCGCCACACCTACATGACCTACACAGCAGTTGATTTACGCTGATTGATCGAGATGTTGCTAGGTGCGGGGTTTAAAACCTCATCCGCATTCACTATTCACACCATTTTATGGCCAACGTCATTAGGCGCATTTTGGTACTATTCAGCATGCTTTTTCATTCCATACTTTTTGCACTAGTGCACGCTAGAACACGAAGGAACGCATGAGCTGGTTATTCGCGTGGCTGGAAACTTGACGCGCAATCATTAGCACAGTTTATAGTTATCGCTGAAGCATCAGTGTCTACTCGGTGAAGACACCGGTGTTCGACGATTATCAGCGCGCGACCAACTACAAACGGCCTTTCACAACTAGCAGTACAAAACGCCCTCGTACTCTTTTACTACTGGATATCAGAGTACAATCTTGTTGGTGATTAGTTCTTCCTCCAAATGACAAAGTCTAGGTACGTACCTGGGTGATATAAAAAACGAATAGGCTAATAAATGTTTTGCCTTCGTACTTCCTCCATCCATGGTACAATGATATGGAGAGACTATTTTCATTCAATGGCACACCCATTCCATCTTTCAACCAAGGAAAATATTTCCACCATTGCACTTAAAAACATTCATTATTCGTATCTACTTAATTAGTAAGTCATGTAAGTGGGATACTGGCACTGGCAGTGGCACTGCGATTTTTTAATTTAATTAAACAGTCACGCTCACACACCAGTCTGTCGTCTGTCCACGTACGTCCACGGTCTGTCTGAGAGAAAATATCACTTTAAAAATTAATCAAATATAAAACACACAAAAGCTGTTCTTACACTGTATTTCTTCGATCGAAGGGACACGTATTTCAAGTTGATGTTTCACTTTGACGGCATTGATCTGATCTTTGGTGAACCCATTTTGTTCCATAGAGTGTTGTTTTGTCCCGTTAATCGTTATATTAATTTTGTGAACCACATTAAACAGCGCCCTCAATGTAAAAAGTTTTACCTAATCGCTGGTGGCTAGTGTGACATGGACAAAATCCGTTGAATTGCACATGTCAACGCAGGGTACCAAGTGAATTTAAAGGGCTCCAAACATTGATGACTCCAAACAACAGATAAATGGCCAGCCGCGTATTCAGGAAATTAAAACACATGCAGTACAGGGAGGCGACAAATATGGGCGGCCACTGGGGGGGAAATAAAAAGTTTAAAATGAAAAACAAAACAAAAGATGAATGGAACTAAACAAGAAACAGTTGAAACTCGAGTTTTTCAAAGGTAGGCCTACTTCAGGTATAATAAAGATGAAGGTAGTTGACTCAACCGCATAGCTGTTGTGCGTGTTAGATGGAAAGTGGCGTCTGTATATCTATGCTTAATTAATTAGTGGACCAAATTAGCCAGCTCAGGCAGCGGCGTAACTTGGGTAACATTTCAGGGGGGGGGGGGGGCACAAGGGGTGCACCATTTCTTCCAGGGGGGAACTTCTGGCAAAGTTTCCGTTTGCCTTTTTCTTTAAAACAAGCCCATGCCCGTAATCGGGGGGGGGGGGGGGTCGGAAGGCCCCCCTAAAAAAAAAAAAAAAAACTATTAAAAAAAGAGAGTAAAAAGTCTGCAAAAAATAACTAATTAAAAAAGTCTACATCGTAACTGTGACTTATTATCGTTAAATTATGACATTTAAAACATAAAATAATATACAAAGATGTAAATAGAGGACGCAATGGGTGGCATACGCCGTCTGAGCATTAAATATGCAGAAGTAATATTGATACAGAGCTGTAATTGAGTTGTTTTCACATAATTATAATAACCAATATCATAGCGCAAAAATGGTGCACCAAATGGCTTGAATTGGGCATTCTTAAAAAAAAAATCGAACTTCTGAGAGGGGGCACATCCTCCTCCCACTCCCCCTGCGTCGGTACGTGACGGGCGGCACTAACGCGCCGATGTACGGGCTACATTTTCTTTCACATTCGCCCCCTTAAATAAAAAAATTAAAAGAAATCCTGGTTACGGGCCTGAACAAGCCACTTTTTCATCGCCTTTTTCATGTTACTTATACGATTTTTTTATAAGATAATCTGACATGAGTGGAACAAAAAATATATTTTCTGCATGTAAATGGAAAAATAGTTTTAAAAACATCGATATTATCTCATCAAAGCGTATAAAATGTCACATTTTACTCTATAAATTTCCAATCACAAAAGTCAAGATTTTAAATGGGGGGGGGGCACCCGGGGGGGGGCACGAACATCAATTGGGGGGCACGTGCCCCCCCCCCCAAGTTACGCCACTGAGTTCAAGTAATTCGCCTAGTGTACTACTGTAACAGTCGTCAAGATTCTGGGCTAAAACTTCCATTTGTATTCGTTATATGAAGGGTACAGAGGTAGTTTACTCAACCACAAATGCAATTGTGCGTGTTATAGATGGAAAATGGCGTCTGTATAACTGTGGTAAATTAACCACTAATTATTGGACCAAATAAGCCAGCTCAAAAAGTTGGTGTGACCAGTGTAACAGTCTTCAAGATTCTGGGCTTTAAATTTACACTTTTACTCATAACGAAGAGTACAAATTATTTTCAAAATATGTTTTAGTAAGTTGAACAGCGTATGACATAAATGCATACACGCACATTGTCGCCTTGTTTACGGCTTATTTTCTAATATTTATTGATAGTTTTTTTCTTTGTGTAATGCTTTCCAATGACTTATAGCTATACAATTTCAATATTATCAATTACAAATCTGTAAGTTATAGCTAATATTTCAGTTTTCGTTCGAATAAAATAACGCTTTCACCAACAGAAATATGAGCAAAATTAGCCATTTTGTCACCTCCCTGTACTGCATGTGTTCTAATTTCCTGGCCTTCTGTGCTAGATGATGTAAACACATCCGCTATATCGAGACCTCACACAATCACACAAACTGTAGGCAACGTGGCTTCTTTTGGCCGGCAGAAAAAGAAAATGTAAACAAAACTTCACCAAATAAGTGAACAAGAGTCAAGTGGTAACAACCCTGAAACACTAGAATAACGATGAACAAGTCCAATATAAAGGAGGCAAATGAACACCTTCAAAAGCTTTACCAGCGAGTCCAGGACTTGGAAAGTACAGTACAGGAGCAGGCGGAAGCGATGATGAGACGGGATGAGGAAGCCGAGTCATCGCTGCGTGAGCTCGGCCGAGCTAAAGACCGCGAGATCGCTGAATTACGGAGGTCACTGGAGTCGTCGGAGATGCACGTGCAACATCTCATGGGATCCTGTCGGGAAAAAGACGCTCAGATATCGTTCCTCAGACAGAGGAGTAAGATTCTGGACGATGTTTGCCAGGAGCTGCCATCTTTAGAGATACTTGTGGACACCTTGCGAAGGACTCCGTCATCGCGGAGTCGACATGCTTCAGATTATGAACAAGGTGTGGTGATGAAGATGACAAACGTTACTGAACATAGGCAGTCTGCTTCACCGGATGGTCGCCTACCTGGATTTGGGTCCAGTTCACCGATAGAGAACACTCCTCAAAACAACATGGCGAGAAACTTTTCAATCTCTGATGATGATGAGGAACATTTATCCTGATTTCATGATGATGTCATCAGTCACCCAGTCATATCCAAATAAGAACGGCGATGAATTGAATAATTGGATGTGATTTTTATTTTGTACAAAGAAGAGTCCTTGAAATCTTTTTCATGACATTCCTGCATACAAAAGTTGACCTGTTGTGTTGCAGTACATTGACTGCAGACGTAGCTTTTTTATACTTAGGAAACTTTTAAACAGACGAAATCATGAATATTTGAAAACTTTTAATTAATGTTTTAGGCCTATATGTACATGTCTGCAATCTTAATTTAAATGACATTTTCTAACTAGAACAATGTTAGTAGGCCCTAGTTGGTAGGGTTTGAAACTTTGAATAGAATCTAGTAAGGTTTGTGGTAACCAGGGCTGAGAGTCATTGCTGACAAAAAGGTCTGAAACTAGGGTTCAACTAACCTGTGAAAATGTCATTTCAAAAGGTGGTAGCGTTTTTGAGATTTTGCCTCTCAGATTCAAATTTTTGGGGATAAAAAGTGATTTTTTTCCATAACCGCAGTACTTGTAAGTGAAAAGTTTCTCAAAATGTATTATACTAAATAAAGCTGCTGTACTTCTTACAAAATAAGTTTTTGTTGCCATTAATTTTCAGAGTCATTACCAAATGTATACCATACAGGGAGAGCGCTGTTGGGAAATGTAAACGCAGCCATCATGAAAATAAAAAACCCAACCCCAAAACAATTTAACAAAAGAAATTTTCTATAGACATTTCACCAATTTATGTCATTAGGTGACACTAAAAGTGCATACTGTAGTGTAGGCACTAGCTCCAGTCCGTGGTGGTGTCATTGTGTCAAAATACACATACTTCCTATTTGGAGACAAATGTGCCTAGCTGTGCAGTGTGAATATTTATCACCAAAACATTTAAAAGTATGGAAACATTTTCAAGCACTTTTGAAAATCATAAAATAGAAGATTTTAAGTAGATTATACTATGGCTTCAATTTGAGCTACGGCTAAGGATCTCTCTACTTTTTCGAATCCCTGTACCAAAAGCGCATGTTTTCAAAATTAACTGATTTAGCCTAAGCCAGAGCCTAAGCCAGAGCCTAAGCCAGAGCCTAAGCCAGAGCCTAAGCCAGAACCCAAGCTGGAGCTGTGGTTTGGAAAAAGGGTCTATGTACATGTACCAGGGCTCGATATTAACACTGGACCGCAGGCCCGAGGCCAGTGATTTTAGCATCAGGCCAGTAAACTCGTGACTAGACAAGTTCGGCGGTCTTGTGTGTTTTTAATTGAATAAAAATACCTCGGTGTGTGATATCTTTAACCAAAAAGTTGATGTTAACATGTTAACTTCAAACACCTTTGAATTCTATTGAGCATCGAAGTATACTATTCCAATATGAGACAAATGAGATAAATCTTGTCTTATTGCTTTCAATACTTATTAAACACACTTTATAGGAGCCTATGTTAAACTGTGTAGACATTTTTCTCATCTTGATTTGGTCATGTAAGAAAATTTTTGAGCTACAAGCCTTGAGGATTTTCCCACCAATATTCGAGCCCTGTGTACTATACCGTTACAGAGCGTTGGACATGTACAGAGTGTAAACATACTTCTCACATTAGATTACTTAAAATACAAATTTCCTTTATTTAATTTTCAATAAAAAAGGGAAATCTTGAACTTGGTTATGACCATGGTGTGGGAAATTATAATTTTTGTTATTCCTTTCAAAAAGACAATTCTCTATCATAAGATGGTGTCATAGCAAGGAGATATAAATAACAACACAGTGTGTGTAATCCAAACAATTTTGTGATTTTTTTTCTTTCTTATTTTTTTTTTTTTTGGGGGGGGGGGGAAATGCTTTAAATATTGTAGGCATGTTACTTTGTTGTTGTAAGGGCAAGGCAGTTTTTTCTTGACCCTTACAGTCTCAAATTCTTCTATATTCAATTGCCAAAGTGACTGATTCAGAATGACTAGGGACAGTAGGCCCAAACAACAAGCGCTTATCACTGGGTCAGGCATACCAATCTTAAGTCTAAGTCCAAACAACATGGTGTTGAGTGACAAAAGAGAAGAGGATATTGGAGGAATTAGGCCACAGGCTAGTCAAACTGCCTAGTCTGTATAAAGGGCACCTCTATGAGAAATTTGTTTTTTATTTGTTCTGGAACATTTTAAGGGGCACCAAGGCAAGGGGTCAGAGGTAGGGAGGCAATTGCCACCATGAAGTATCCAGCTACCAAGGCCCATTTTCAAAGAGTTGCTCAAGCATGAACAAATATTGTTAATTTTTTTTTTGCTAAGCAAAATCAGAATCGTCGTCATGATTTTGCTGAACTAAAATCCATTCTGATTTTGATTCATTTGTTCAGAAATTAAATTTACACAATCTTTTAGGGGTACTTTGCAACAGGCCTAAGTAAGTAGTGCATTTAGTCAATTTCAAATTTGTAGGCCTTTAGAAAAATCCAGCACACTTCCAGTTCAAGTAAATAAAGTACATACAGTATAAGGCCAGTGTCCGTTGTGCGTAGTGCGTAATATGCGTTAAAATGAAAATACATGCCAAGCAATGCACACAAATACATGTATCCATATTGCGTACTGCGTTATCCGTCAAACCTACGTGAATTGCTTAGCGTGTCTTTTAATTTTGAAAGGATTTTGAACGACGCATTACCCACAAGTCAATGCATAACAGACACCTGGATTTCCGGCCTTAATTAGTATTCAATAATTTGATTTTAGCAATAGTGTTAACAACTTTTTTTAAAAACAATTATCATACTGTTAAACAATTTGAAAAATTGTACAATAAAATGCTTCTATTCAAAATTATGTTTAGTTCATCAGTTATTGTGTTCTTCTTTTTGATAACAATGGATGTATTCTGAATGGCTCAATGAAAATGAATATACATCAAAAGCTTTTTTGCTCTAGATCTGTCAATAGTAGACCGTGCAAGTCTCTCACACATAGTCTAACATTTTTGGGACCAACGACTGACTAAGCTAAGACCCTCTAAGGCAGACATCGGGCTATACTGACCAGTCTTAGACCGCTGGCTAAGACTGTTTTATTACAATCCACCCCTGGTGTCTTTTAGATACCGTGTTTGGAATTTGAACACTGAACTTCATATTCATTTACTTATAAAAATGAGTATGACACAAGTCACACTTTTGGTGACTCGATGCGGACTCGAGTGATGGTCAGTGAATTGAACTCGGATTTAAACTGAGGACTCGGATTTAACAATGAGGGCTACGCCTTAAAACTGAGGACTCAGACTCCACACTGAGGACTAGGACTTGAAACTGAGGACTCGGACTCAACACTGAGGACTAGGACTTGAAACTGAGGACTCGGACTCAACACTGAGGACTAGGACTTGAAACTGAGGACTTGGACTCAACACTGAGGACTAGGACTTGAAACTGAGGACTCAGACTCAACACTGAGGACTAGGACTTGAAACTGAGGACTCGGACTCAACACTGAGGACTAGGACTTGAAACTGAGGACTCGGACTCAACACTGAGGACTAGGACTTGAAACTGAGGACTCGGACTCAACACTGAGGACTAGGACTTGAAACTGAGGACTCGGACTCAACACTGAGGACTAGGACTTGAAACTGAGGACTCGGACTCAACACTAAAGGACTAGGACTTGAAACTGAGGACTCGGACTCAACACTGAGGACTAGGACTTGAAACTGAGGACTCGGACTCAACACAGAGGACTAGGACTTGAAACTGAGGACTCGGACTCAACACTGAGGACTAGGACTTGAAACTGAGGACTCGGACTCAACACTGAGGACTAGGACTTGAAACTGAGGACTCGGACTCAACACTGAGGACTAGGACTTGAAACTGAGGACTCGGACTCAACACTGAGGACTAGGACTTGAAACTGAGGACTCGGACTCAACACTGAGGACTAGGACTTGAAACTGAGGACTCGGACTCAACACTGAGGACTAGGACTTGAAACTGAGGACTCGGACTCAACACTGAGGACTAGGACTTGAAACTGAGGACTCGGACTCGACTTTGAGGACTAGGACTCGACACCAAGGATTTGGACTTGAAACTGAGGACTCAGACTCAACACTGAGGACTAGGACTTGAAACTGAGGACTCGGACTTGACACTGAGGACTCGGACTCGACACTGGGGACTTGGACTCGACACTGAGGACTCAGACTCAACACCGAGAATTTGGACTTGACACTGAGGACTCAGACTCAACACTGAGGACTAGGACTTGAAACTGAGGACTTGGACTCAACACTGAGGACTAGGACTTGAAACTGAGGACTCGGACTCAACACTGAGGACTAGGACTTGAAACTGAGGACTCGGACTCAACACTGAGGACTAGGACTTGAAACTGAGGACTAGGACTTGAAACTGAGGACTCGGACTCAACACTGAGGACTAGGACTTGAAACTGAGGACTCGGACTCAACACTGAGGACTAGGACTTGAAACTGAGGACTCAGACTCGACACTGAGGACTAGGACTTGAAACTGAGGACTCGGACTCAACACTGAGGACTAGGACTTGAAACTGAGGACTCGGACTCAACACTGAGGACTAGGACTTGAAACTGAGGACTCGGACTCGACACTGAGGACTAGGACTTGAAACTGAGGACTCAGACTCAAAACTGAGGACTAGGACTTGAAACTGAGGACTCGGACTCAACACTGAGGACTAGGACTTGAAACTGAGGACTCAGACTCGACACTGAGGACTAGGACTTGAAACTGAGGACTTAGACTCAACACTGAGGATTTGGACTCGACACCGAGGATTTAGACTCCAAACTGGTTTGGGTGAATCTTTTTGTATACGCCCAAACTGAACGGTGCACTACATTATAGGGTCCACTATATCTCAAAAAAGGCCAGTTTAAGTTGTGTGAAGTGGGCATGGCTTACATGGAATTACGCCACACTGCTTACAAACATGATAGTGGCTCTGTGAACCTGAGATGACAACATGTATAGACATGGAACTTTGTTATTAAAAAAAAAGAAGAAGAGAGAACTACCTTGCACACAAAACTTTTTAAAGTGTCTTACAATTTTCTATGGTACTAAAAAAGAAAGAATGCATTCAGGCAAATCAGTTGAAAGTTGATTCATGCATGATAACAATTTATTGCTTTGGTTTTGGATTTTGTTCTTCATTTACTGACATTAAAAAAACAAAAAAACCTGAACAACTGAGTTGAGAATTTCTATAAAAGTCGTAATTTACAGATTAAAATGCATGGCATTGCACGTATTAAAGGGAAATCACATCATTGGTAATATCTGTAATTTTTATGATAATGTGGATTTTATATGAAATAACGTTCAGAAGACAGTAAAACGACATTTCATTTAAAAATCAGTAATAAATAAATTGCATTGATTTCATATCGTACATAAATTAACAATATTGTTGGTAAATTTTTGAATATATTACAAAATAATACAAATGACTTTAAAGTTAGTGTTGTTTGAAGCTTTGCATGGTGTGGAGAAATAAGATATAACTATAAATAAATAGCAAACTTGCGGGTACAACCATGTCTAAATCTCTTTGTGGGAGTGTTGGCTCTAAAAAGAGCCGGTGTGGTCTCGACGTTTTGAACAGTATACTCTGCTCGTCTTTAGGAGAACTTTTTTCAGGACAGACTTTAAAGCTGCATGGCCCGATGAAACCATTTGTTTTTCTTAGAATGTGTTTTTTTCTGGATGAATTTTGACAGACGATGCTGTATCAAAACGTAAAAACATACAAAGATTTTGCATATGCCAAGGACAATGCACAAAATTGTTTGTACATTGCTGATGGATGTGAGATAATGTCGGGATCCTGACAATAATTCATTTTTAATTTTTAACCACTTCACGTAGGATGTTTTCTATATCTGCCAAATTTTTCAGTACTGACTAACGGCGGATGGTTTATTACGACCGGAACAACTTCAGACACCCTCAATTTTGGGCTGACGGAAATGTCCATCCAAACATCCCATTGTGTTGCGTCACAGGCATGCACCTACCGCGCCATGCTCTGTTTCACCTGTACAAAGAGGGACATCAGGTAATGGAAAACATACCTCGTAATATCCCTTTTCCAGGGGTTAATGTGTAACCCCCAATTCCAGACCTTTGACCTGTTGTTCTACAAATGTGGCATACAAGAATGGACAGGCTGCTACCATTGTTCGTCTTTATATTTGGCTCAATGGGAGGTAAGTCCAAACTTTCCGAGATTCCAGCATACCATGGCAAATTATTGGCCGTGGGTCACGACCGGGGTTCTGCGAATCACAGTGAGTGCCTTCTAAATTTTCTCTCACGAAACATCAAATCCCGGAACTAATTATGAGAGCCCTTGTTGTCTTTACTTTGTCAAGTCATTGCGGCAATGATTTTTCAAAGGAAAACGATACTAAAGAAGCTAAAAAACGTTCTGAAAAAAAACCCCCCACAGAGGTGAAGTGGTTAACCTATAAGTTTGAATTTGCGCGGCTTACAGTTGATGCGAGAGTTTAGGATGTAAGGTGCCAGCAGATATAACACGTGATATTTCTCTGTTTTTTCGCAAGGTTGCACACATTTCCAAGAACAATGGACTTACATGGTATGTCTGCTGTAACTACATGTATGGCCCTTTTTGAAATCTTGGATTCGGTTCCAGCTTAGGTTCTGTCTGCCTGTTTGAAGCCCTGCATCAAAAGTTTATGTTTTCAAAAATACTGACATAGCCCGAGCCGGAGACAGCACCAAAGCCCTGGTTTCGAAAATGGCGCTACTGTCTAAGAATATTTCCCAAAATTGTGAAAAAGAAGTTGTTTAAAGAAGTTTGCGTTAACATATTGTAGCTCAAAAACCTGGGCCCAATTTCAAAGAGCTGCTTAAGCACAAAAAGTAGCTTACCACAGAACTATGTTGCTTACCAGATTAAGGTAAACAGCCAAAATACCATTTCACATGTACCATCTGTGACTGGTATCCTGCTCATTGTTGATAATAGCAGAAAATTGTCAAGCAATATCTTCAGCTTAAGCAAGCTCTATGAGATTAAGCCCTGGTGGTGGCAAAAGCGATTCATTGTAATGTAACCTTAAAAACCATAAAGTACTGTTTAGCAGGAAAGATAACACTCTAAAATACCTGAATAACCTCAGGCCATTCTTCCCGATCCCATTGACCATTTGGTCTGACGTTGGGCGGACTACTCTTCCAGTCCCAAGTAGTGACTTTCTGGTTCCACTCTTTGCCATAATTTGCTTCTATGTATTGTCTTGTGTTGCAAGGTACACGCACTTTCATCGCAAGAATCTCCGCCCAGCAGAGAGTGAACTTGGGAAAGACGTATCTACGTGAAAAAAAAACAAGGGAAAGAAACAAGAAGCCATTTGTGAGTTGAAATTGAATAGTTTCTACCCTTGCAGGCACCGATCTACTCCTGGTTGATGAGAAGCAATTCGTCGTGTCAGTGCGAAAACGTCAAATTTCAATTTTTCAAAAACTTTGTATCTTGCACGAATATTCTCCGTGCAATAACCTTCATATCTCGGGGCGTACTTCTTTTGTGTGTACATCCGGGCTATTTTAAGCGAGGTACGACGTTTTGACAATTTCACACTTGCGCGTAACGTTAGTAAGGAGATACAACATTTTTGCACTGACACAAAAAATTATAGTTAACCACTTCCATAAGATAATGTGTATATCCGCCAAATTTTTCTGGACTGACCTATGGCGAACGGTTTATTACAATCGGAACCTCTTTCAGAGCGCCCTAAACTTGTTGCTGCCAGCCAGATGGCTGATGTAAATATCCACCTAGACATTCCATTGTGTAGTGGGCACAGGCATGCCCTTACCGTGTTACGCTTCATATGTCATCTTAACAAAGACGGACACAAGGTACTGGCATTCATGCCTCGTAATTTCCCTTTTTCTGGGGGTTATTGTTTAATCCCCTATTCCAGACCTTTGTACTATTGTACAAACGTGGCATACAATAATGGACAGGATGCCACCATTGTTTATCATTGTATTCGGCTCCATGGGACGTAAGTCCGAGCATTCCGAGATTCCAGCATACCATGGCAGATTATCGGCCGTAGCTTATGGCCGAGGTTCTGCGAATAACGGTGAGCGTCTTCTCATATTTTCTTATGAGACATCATCAAATCCCAATGCTTATTATGAGAACTTTTGTTGTCTTTCCTTTATCAGTTCAGGGTTTAACTTTCACTTTCACTCTTATACTGGCTGGACTCTGGATGAGAGTATGATGCCAGGCTTGTAAGGAATTTATTGGAGCAGTTGTTACTTGAAGTTGTTCAAGCTAGGTGCATTCACCAATGAGTCATCAAGGGCATTCCACTCCACTATGGTTCTTGAAAAATTATACCGCAGGTGGGCACAGAATATTTTTCAGAATATCGACGTGGAGTGGTTAAAGAAACTATACAAATGTACACGATTTGTACAAAACAAAATACGAACGAATTTTGATCTGAAAGCTTACTCAGAAAATCATTTTCAAAAATAGGAGGAGAGATATAAACTGCTCTCCTTAATGTATTGAGGAGAGCACTTCTCAAATCTAAACTTCTCAAATTAATTTAAAAAGTGAAAATAAACACAATAAAAAAAAAAAAACGGATTGTAAGATTGGATTGGTGGATTGTTATTTTGTTTAATGATCAAAGCAAATTAGAAGATCATTGGTTGTTCAAATTCTGCTGTGAATAAAACTCTGTTAATTCCGAATCATTTTAAAATCCACATTAAATTTAAGGAGTGCAATTTTGTGCACTTCTTGGACAATGTTAAGGAGTGCGGATTTTTGTGACTGCACTCAGACTCCTTAAAGGGGTTAAGGGTACCATCTCAGCCCTCGCAGTTTCCTAGGTGTACACATTGGTTTTCTAAGAGAAGCAACTATGTTTAACCACTTCACGTCGGTCGGTGTTAACAAAATTGTTCCGCGCCTCTGCAAAGTTTTTGGAGCTTCTGAAGTAATTTTGTTCCCTTTAAACTGAGGGGAATATTGTTGTCACAATGAAACCAAGACTAAATCAAGTAAAGACAACAATAGTTCTCATAAAATGCGCCAGGATTTTTTGTTCTCTTTCAAAAATGATGGAATGTCTTAACGGAAACAGGCACGAACCTTGGCCGTTAGCCACGGTGGATAATCGGCCATGGTATGATGGAATCTCGGACCTGCCTCCAATATGCCAAATACAATGAAAAAACAATGGTGGCAGCCTATCGATCTCTCGAAATCCTCAATTATACAAAAAGGACTGGAATCGGGGATTACACAATAACCCCCGCAAAAGGGGAGATGTGGAGCATGAATTCCAGTACCCTTTGTCCCTCTTTGTATGGGGGAAATGAAGCATAGCTACACAATGGATTGTCTGGGGCGTGTTTTCATGTCAGCCAGTCAATAGACCGTGCAAGTCTCGCGCGTATTCGATTATTTTTGGGACCACTTGGGTCCCACGTAGGCCTACGATGCTTTATGCGTGAATAAAACAAACTCACGCGCTTTAACGGGTCCCAATGTTCGAATACGCACGAGACTTGCATAGTCTATTGACCACAACCAAACGAGGACATTCTGAATTTTTTCCGGACATCCATTGTTTTTCTACCCAGAATTTTTGTATGTAAAGAGGTTAAGTGCCTTGCTCAAGGAAACAAGAGTCTACTGAGATTGAACCTGCATGCCAATGATCCAGTCGTCGAAACTGGAGTCCGATGCCCTAGACCGCTTGGCAAAGGCACGCCATAATTTACAGAACTTCTTCAAAATAAATATTTGATAGGGTAAAAAGTGGGAACAAATCACACTGGGCTTACTTACTTGAATTTATTTCCGGAGCGTGCCTCGGTGCCGCCGTTCCACATGTGATCCGTTTCGTCATAGAAGAAAAATATATCGAGTTTGATGTAATCATGAAGGAAAGATAACTCAAAGCTGTCGGACACCTGTCAGGAAGTAGGAAACATTAAATGTATAAAATTAGTTGTCAGTTCTGTATCTTCCCGCTGCTAAAACCTAGGATTCGAACTGCCTCTAGCCACCGGGCTAGCTCAGTGGTCTAGTGGTAAGACATCTGCTCTAGCAATGCAAAGGTCGTGGGTTCGAATCCGAGTGATTTGCCTGTGGATTTTTTTCACAGCACTCTGGAAAGTACCGAGTATACACTATACAGTGCTTGATACTCATCGGTGTAACGGTAAAACAAATTATATATTCTGTATCTTAAATACAAATTGGTCGACCTTTTGAGGAATATTCCAGAGCTGTTGCCTTGTTCCTGTAAGAGCAAGGCAGTTTTACCATTAGTCAAAAGAGGCACCTCTAAATGTACGACGGAAACTTAAGTTTCAACTGGAAAATGTCAAGGGGCACCAAGGCAATGGCCAGGGGCAACGAAGGCAGGTGCCTTCATTCCCCCCCTCCCTTTTGTTAAAAAACGAAACAAAAATTACAAGTAGGCCTATAGACAATCTGTGACAATTTGGTTGTTTAGCGAATTTTCAAAGTTTGTACATTTTCAAAAACTTTTGTAAAATTCTGTTTTGTGCGCGTTGGGTTGTGTGTACGCGCGAGTACAAAAAGATTACGCGCGGATACTAATAGCTATATATTGCGTTTCGTGTAGTTAATTGGCGGAAATGAGCTTGCGCGCCCAACACGCGAAGCCAGCCAGTCTTAAACAGCTCCAGCTATGTCTTTATCAGCCATTTAAACACCCCCACGTGACGTGCTCTCCACCAATAGGAATAGCGAAACTGTCTGGGGTATTTATTAATGTTGTTTTAAATGGATATCATCCAAATTCATGAATGAACTAACTATCCTCTGTGCAATAATGTACAGACCATATTTATAATGTGACATCATCAAACGTTTTTTGAATTTCAACAAAAATTACACCGATTTAACGCAAGGTTAGATACTTTTTCATAAAGACTCTATTTTTTGGACAATGAGTAGATCACAAAACTGAATTTGACCTTGGAGCCCCTCTTTAAGTATGGATGCGTTTTAACACTGACATAGACAGCCGGACCTCTTGGAGAAAGTTTTGACTGGTCTACAGGTGTTTAAAGGCACTGTACACGTTTGGTAATTACTCAAAATATATATTAGCATAAAAACTTACTTGGTAAAAAGCAACGGGGAGCTCTTGATAGTATAAAACATTGTGAGAAACGACTCCCTCTGAAGTAACGTAGTTTTTTGAGAAAGAGGTAATTTCTCACTAAAATAATAAAAGACTTTAGGCCTGAAGCCTTTTATTCCTATCTGAAAGCACACAAATTTGTACAACAAGGGTGTTTTTTCTTTCATAATTTTCTTGCAACTTCAATGACCAATTGAGCCCAAATTTTCACAGGCTTGTTATTTTATGCATGTGTTGGGATACACCAAGTGAGAATGCTGGTCTTTGACAATTACCAAACGTGTTCAGTGCCTTTACACAGGTAGTTTATAGGGAGAAAGTTGATCAGTCACATTATCTGTCTATAACGTTTTGGAATTTCAACATTATTTTGTTTACATTTGAAGCCCTTCATGACCTGTTAAAATAAACACGGTTTTTCACTATTTTCTTGTGACTCCAATGACTGATTGAGCTCAAAGTTTCACAGGTGTGTTATTTTATGGATATTGTGGGTCACATAAAGTGGGGTCACTGGTTATTGACAAGTACCAGCGTTGGCCGCAGGATTTAAGATTGAACACTTGAGTCCCCAAACCGCCCGCGAACCGCCCTGCCTGTTACTCCTCAAACTGTCCGCAACCACACTCAAAGTTTGACAAGTTGTATCTTGATGCACCAAGTTGGACTGAACTTGTAACACATGAAAATAATCACAACGAAAATAATTTAAAGACATCGTACACGTTTTGGTAATTGGAGCCTATTGTTTGTTTCAAACCTATCTAGTTGTAGATACCATAAAACTAACCTGTGGAAATTTCATCTCAAAAGGTGGTAGCGTTTGTGAGATATTGCCAAAAATCTGGAGAGGTTATGTCCACGCAGGAAGAATAATCTGCAATTGGAATACACAATCTGAGAAACGTTACTGTCAGTAACGCTTCTCAGATTCAAATGTTTTGGGGGATAAAAAGTGATATATTTTTCAATAACCGCAGTACTTTGGAGTGAAAAGTTTCTAAAAAAAAGCATTATACTATCCAAAGCTGATATTTCTCTTACCAAGTACCTTTTCATTGCCATTAATTATCAGAGTCATTACCAAACGTGTACGATGCCTTCAAGGATTTCTAGTTACAGTAGATAATCTTGTAACTTTTCCATTTCGGCGTCCAAGAAGTAAATGTTTAAATGCGTGCAAGTGCTAAAGGATTAAATAATGAACAAAAACAGATAATCAGGAGGGGTACCTTTCCAAATTGATGCTTGAGAGTGAGCCCTCTAGAGTCAAACTCTTGTATAATGTTGCTCTTGTAGTCTCCAATCCACATCCCAAAGTCTACATCTTTACTGTGCGGTATGATGTCACATTCCCTAAACCAACCTGAAGCAGAAAAGATGCAAAGTGAACTGTAATGAAGTAAGCTCCACCCACTATAGGCAACTGCCTAGCAACAGCCATAGCAGACTTTGTGATGCACTGCACATCAGACTTTAATGAAGTAAGGTCGCCCACTACAGGCAACTGCCTAGCAACAGCCATCATGAAGATGGGCATGAGTCCCCCCCCCCCCACCATTGAGCCACTACAGTCTGCCACACACACAATGCATCTGTGCTAATGACAATGATTTTGTTTACATTTTGCATCATATGATTTTAATGAGTAAGAACTTTTTGTGGCCATTTGCAGTTGTGACTTTACATCAATAAAGGAAACCTCCGTGAGTCCCTCAGAATCAACTAGAGGATTTGGATGATTTTGGAGGATTGAGGCACTACATGTACACTGTATATAAACATTAAAATGATTTTTTGTTTCAATCCTATATAGTTGTAGATATACACCATAAAACTAACCTCTGGAAATTTCATTTCAAAAGGTGGTAGCGTTTTTAAGATATGGCTGAAAATCTGAGAGCGGTTTGTGTCCACGTAGGAAGAATAATCTGCAATTGGAAACACAATCTGAGAAACGTTACTGTCGGTAACGCTTCTTAGATTCAAATTTTTTGGGATAAAAAGTGATATCTTTTTTCATAACAGCAGTACTTCTAAGTAAAAAGTTTCTCAAAATGCATTATACTATCCAAAGCTGCTGTACTTCTTACCAAGTAAGTTTTTATAGCCATTAATTGTTTAGATTCATTACCAAACGTATACAGACCCTTTAAGATATAGGGGATCCTATATAACTTTCAACACTAATTTTTTTTAGGATTGAGGCAGTAGGCATGCTTTGTGTGTCAGTGGATTTTGGAGGATTAAAGCAGTAGGCACCCTACACAGCTCATATCAGTTGATTATGGAGGATTGAGGCAGTAGGCAGTAGGCATCCGTTGATTAATAGCATCATATCAACTATAGACAGAATGTATAATCTTCGCAAAATAGTTATACTGAACATGTTTTGTACGTACTAAATGAAATGATTTTTTAGTAGCAACTGATGATTTTTGAGTAGCAACCAATGATTTTAAAGTAGCAACCAATGATTTTAAAGTAGCAAATCAATGATTTTTGAGTAGCAATCAATGATTTTTGAGTAGCAACCAATGATTTTAAAGTAACAATCAATGATTTTTGAGTAGCAAGCAATGATTTTTGAGTAGCAAGCAATGATTTTTGAGTGGCAATCAATTATTTTTGAGTGGCAACTGATGATTTTTAAGTAGCAACCTATGATTTATGAGTGCCAACCAATGATTTTTGAGTGGCAACTGATGAGAAGCAACCGAAAATTTTTGACGAGCAACCAATAATGTTTGAGTGGCAACTGATGATTTTTGAGTGGCAACTGATGATTTTTCAGTAGCAACCAATGATTTAAAGTAGCAATCAACGATTTTAAAGTATCAATCAATAATTTTTTAGTAGTAACTGATGTTTTTTTGAGTAGCAAGTGATTTCTTGTGTAGCATTTTGCTATGATACATGTATACAAGGGAAGTTGTTCACTGTACAATCTAAGATCAACTATTCGCATAAAGCTTACAAAGCATCCTGGCCACAATGAACTTGAAAATTCTCTTCCTCCAGGGCTGGACACAACACAATGCTACTAAAAACAAATTTCTGTTTGATTAAATCATTGCCCTGCTCTTTCGAGTTGTGACCGTAGATCAGGTGACAAGATAACCATGACACCAAGATAATTCTAGCAACTACTGATCAGACTGATGTCTAGTTACTGATCGTCAGACGTTGATTACAGAACACTGACCCAGACACGTGCCGCTGCTCAGCCAAAACACGATGCCTAGCTGGTCAAGCGCCATTTTGCCCTTTTCCAGGAGGTCTTTTGCCAGTTGTCTAAACTCCTCTGCCTCTGGCGTTTGGTCGTGTCCGTACGTCTTCTTGAAATCACTGGCATGTTGGTGATTACACTCGAGGTATCTGGAGAACGGATACTGTTCCAGGAAGTTGTCAAGGTCTTTGGGAATGCGTATTTTCACACCGTCGGCTGTGGTGATCGTAAATTCCATTCTTAAAGTGAATGAAAGAAGATAAAAAATAAGTTGATTTTTAAAAAACAAAACAAAAAAGGAACTGAAATAGGGTACGACAAAATAAGATTAAAATTGGGAGATGCAACATCATGTTGGTTACTCGGAAAAGTTGCAATTGCTGTACTGTGAATATTCAGTTTTTGGGAATGCATATTTTCACACCGTCGGCAGTGGTTTATGTAATTGTAAATTTCATTCTTAACAATTAAACTAAATTAAAAAGAAAATGTAACAAGATCCCACAAAATTAGATAAAAATTGACCAATTTGACTTAATGTTTGTAAATGGAAAAAGTAACTGTCTCATGTGCTGTACTGTATTCAGTTTTCAGAATGCGTATTTTCACACCGTCGGTTGTGGTGATTGTAAACTCCATTCTTAGTGTGGAAAAAAGAAGGCAACAAATTGAACCAAAAAGAATATGTAATAGGGCCCTACAAAATTAGATTAAAATTGTGTATGGTTGATAATTGCAAAAGCTTTACCGCTTTACTGTACATATTCAGTGTGAGTATGCACTATTTTAAATGAACATTTGTATTAAAGGCACTGAACACGTTTGGAAATTGTCAAAGACCAGTATTCTCACTTGGTGTATCCCAACATATGCATAAAATAACAAGCCTGTGAAAATTTGGGCTCAATTTGCCATTGAAGTTGCAAGAAAATGATGAAAGAAAAACACCCTTGTTGTACAAATATATTTGCTTTCAGATAGGAATAAAAGGCTTCTTGCAAGAAGTCTTTTATTATTTTAGTGAGAAATTACCTCTTTCTCAAAAACTACGTTACTTCAGAGGGAGTCGTTTCTCACAATGTTTTATACTATCAACAGCTCTCCGTTGCTCGTTACCAAGTAAGTTTTTATGCTAATATATATTTTGAGTAATTACCAAATGTGTACAGTGCCTTTAAATGAACATTTGTATTAACTTGGTCTTATGGTAAACGTACAACTTTTTTCTAAAGTAAATTTGTTTCTCCAGCTGTTCCAATTTTCTGTCCATGCTGTTAGTGTTTTAATTTAGTTTAATTTATTCAACTTTTGGGTGAGCAAAGAAAAATTGACTAGAGTGGGTTTTGAACCTGCGACCTCCGGATTGACATGTTTTTTAGTGTTTTAATTTAGTTTAATTTATTCAACTTTTGGGTGAGCAAAGAAAAATTGACTAGAGTGGGTTTTGAACCTGCGACCTCCGGATTGACATTAAAATGGTTTAAATTGCCATTGTATTCAATACCCTTCCAGTGAAAAATTTGTGAACATCCAAAACATCTGATGAAATCATTCTGAGAAAAATGGGTTTGTACATTTTTGTAGGGGGATGTTTGTTTCATTCCCAACTTTCGATGATATTCAATCAAAACTGCTTTGAATTTGACCTTTTGACTGCCAACAAAGACCCATTAGTTGTTGAAAGCCAATGACGCTATGTTTCAAATTTCACTCTGAAAAAGTCAGGAATGAACCAAAACATCCCCGTACAAAAATGTAAAGACCTATTTTTCTCAGAATTATGTCAACGGATGTTGACAGAGTTTGCACTGGATCCAATACAATGGCATGTTACACCATTTTAACGTGAGGTTAGAGACTTGTAATTTTTTCCCCACTTACATGAGGACACTATTTATTGGAAAATGAGTGCATCACAAAATTGATTTTGAAATTTCCCTTGCCCTTTAATAAAGTAGTGTACAAAGCAAAAATCAAATCATATGAAAGGGCCTCATGGTAAGTTTTTCTCTGCAACTGACACTGATTTCTATGGACAAAGTTTGAATTTCCTTTAATATGGTTGTGAAGCCAAGGACTCTCAGAAAAACAAGCTTAATTACTATACTATCCAACAAGCCCATGGGAGAGAAGACAAAGAAGGAAGTTTCAGTTTTTAGATGTGTGAGGAAAACCGCAGAGAATTATTCCATGAAAAAATACAGGCAATTAGAAAACCCAATCCACATAGTGCCCCCCCCCGGCAGGATTCAAACAGGGGTCCCAGAGGTGGAAGGTGAGGAAAGATAACAACCACGCCAACCTGATTGCCAAAGTAAGGTTGAGAGTAAACAATGCAACAACCCGATAATAATAACAATAATTTATTCATTTATATAGCGCAAATTCCAATATAATTTTGTTCAAATGCGCTGAACAATCAAATATTAATAAAAAATACAAGAAAAAACCTGATGGAGAGAAGACAAAAAAGGAAGTTTCAGTTTTAGATGTATGAGGAAAACCCCAGAGAATTATTCCATGAAAAAAATTAAGGTAATTAGAAAACCCAATCCACATGGTGCCCCCCGGCGGGATTCAAACAGGGGTCCCAGAGGAAAGATAACAACTACACCAACCTGACCGCCAAAGTTAAGTTGAGAGTAAACAATACAAGCTCCCCTGAGGCATTTTTAAGAGTAAATATTCAGATACTACACATGATCTTAGCCAAAAGGCCGAGAAGCGATTACACTTGGCTAAAGAAGTTCAAACTTTTGTTAGGCCCCCTATAGACCAAAATAAATAAATGAATAAATAACCCCAATCCATGCTCAATTTTGACACTGGAAAGTTATCATGTTGAATTGAAATCCAATTATTTTGTTATCCTTGATAAGGGAAGTTCATCACTTCAGAGTCGCGATAACTATCTCAGTGAAAAGAAATTATTTCTTCACATCCGGACAAAAATCTGTTTACCAGATATTTAAATCTTGTGAAAGGTTAACCGCTGTGTGATGGTGTATCTTGGACGGGCAGTTAACTCTTTCAGTGCCAAGGTCGTACATGTACGATCTATTTTATGTATTCCGAAAGCGCCATTATCGTACATTTATGATCTTTTTTATGTAACTGAAAAAGTGTCATCAATCGTACATGTACGACCATATATACATGTACGTGTTAGTATGAGAGGGCATTATCACTCAAGAAATACTACTGACTTTCGGATGTACCAAGGCAACACAAATCAGCAAGATACATTTTGTTTGATGAGAAAGACTTTTGAAAATGTTGTTTTACAGAGTTTCAAAAAACCTAAAAAAGCTGGGCATTTTAGATTCAAAACGCGAACAAAAAATCGGGCACTGAAAGAGTTAAGCACTCTTGACAAAGCTCTGGTGTTTCTGATAAGCAGAGTGTGGGTTCAAGTCCCGGTCTTAACACTTAATTGTGTCCTTGAACCATTATTGCTTTGGATCGGACGTAAAGCCCTTGGTCCTGTGTGTTGTGTAATGCACGTAAAAGAACCCAATTACACTTATCGCTAAGAGAAGGGGTTTGTCGCGCTGTTTTTCTGGCAGTGGCTGCTGAATGCGCCGCAGCACCTTGTAGACCCTACAAGGTGTTACGTAATGAGTTTCATAACTCAAAAACTTCAAAAAGCTGTCTGGAAATAAATAATAATAAGCGCTTTGAGATGACCGTAGATAAAGCTTTATATAAAACTAGTTATTATATTATTATGGAATTTTGTATATAAAATAAAACAGGCTATAAATTTGAAGATTCAGGATTTGATTTATTTCATTGAAATGGCCTGTTCATACTTTTTAACTTGTTTTTTGGAACCACAAACCGAGGTAAAGGGACTATGGTAAGAGTGAAGATTGCATATGGACAGAATAAATTAAGACCCTGATACTATCATTATGTTTCTCGAGACAACCAACCCCATAACTCACTACGCCACAACCATGGTATATTAAGGCCAGAGCTTGAAATTTGGGGTAAAATTTCACTAGGGCTTGTACATGTAGCTCAAAATATTTACTGGACCACAATTAATTTTACAAGACCAGAATCTTCATTAAAAAAAGCTTTATACATGCTGTTCAACATGTTAATTTTTTTATTTGACCATGCACAAAGGGAAGACTTCAGTCTTATGGGTAAGTGAACTTTGATACTCAACAGAATTGAAAGATATTACCAGACTCAAAGTCAACATTCGAACATTGTTTTTCGTTAGTCTAAGATAATTACACAGAGAGGTATTATTATTCAATTGAAAACCACAAGACAGCTGGAATTGTCTGGTCCTGAGTTTACTGGCTTAAAGGCATCGTACACGTTTGGTAATTGTCAAAGACCAGTGTTCTCATTTGGTGTATCCCAACATATGCATAAAATAACAAGCCTGTGAAAATTTGGGCTCAATTGGTCATCGAAGTTGCAAGAAAATGATGAAAGAAAAAACACCCTTGTTGTACAAATTTGTGTGCTTTCAGATAGGAATAAAAACTTCTGCAAGAAGTTTTGATTATTTTAGTGAGAAATTACCTCTTTCTCAAAAACTACGTTACTTCAGAGGGAGTCGTTTCTCACAATGTTTTATACTATCAACAGCTCTCTGTTGCTCGTTATCAAGTCAGTTTTTATGCTAATATATATTTTGAGTAATTACCAAACGTGTATCGTAGGAGGTCCTGTGTTCGGGGTGCCCCTGAAATCGGGGCAAATCTTTTACCTCTCTGCGCGCGATATAAACAGTCCCTAGATACAATTTTTGTGGTTTGACTTGCCAAGCAAAGAGTCTCCTCTCCTTCGACCAAAACTTAGAAACATGTAAGGCTCCACTGGTTAGCTGCACTCGTAAATGCAAAAAGTTGTGGTATTTTAGGCATTTCTACAAGGTACAAAAATATGTCATACTGTCGGGACCATAAAAAAACAAATTGCCCACTGAAAAAGTTTCATCAAACACTTTTTCAATTCACAATTCACGATGATCAAATCATGTGGCTGAACATTCTGCTGAGCATTCTGGGGGAAAACTACAGAGGCTTAAAGAAGCCATGTGCCTTATATCATTTTCTAATAGTCTGGAGAATTTTGTTTTGTAACCCTCATGTCATTATTATTATTAATGTCAAAATTTAAACATCGGATTGTTGATTCAATTATCACTGTTTATTTGTATGCGTTTTTATAAATGTTAAGAAACATAACACGACACAAAACTAAATAAAAATCAGATTTGAAAGCCAAGAATTATTTACACTTTTTTTTTTTTTTTTAAGTTTTTGCAAATTACCATGGTAATTTTAAAAATTAAATAAACAATATTTTGAATAAAACGAAGACAACTGCTGGCTATAGAGTCATACACAAAGTCTCACAGAACACTTGTAGTCACTGCAGATGTTTCTTCCACGTATGGCTTCACCAGGACACCATACTTTCTTGTTTACCTTGAAAACAGGTAAAACTGAAACCAAATGGGACTCTATTGAAGTCATCTAAGATCGGTGCGTGGTGTGATAGTTTCAATGTCTATCAAGTTTTAATGTATGTTTGCATACTTCTTATAAACAAAGGAAGCCAATTAGGGCATCAGTTGATATATGGCATCTTTTTTTCTTTTTTTTTCAAAGAAAAAGCTATAGTTCACCCGAAAACCGGTCACTATAGGATACGATACCTTTAAAGCTAAAATCACTGGCCTCGGGCCTGTGGTCCATTGTAAAATTCGAGCCCTGGAGGCACACACATGTATGCAAATGTAGAAAGTAGAGCCACTGCCAAAAGTGCTTCAATGAGAGGAGTAAAATGGAGAATCGGTAAACTGTGCTCAATCGCAATGGAATTTGGGCCACTATTGGAAGAGATAAGGTCCTCAACCTTGGTCATTTTCAGCAGTGGCAACCTGTGGCACTGATTGACCATAGGCACAAATACAATGACAGGAATGTGATCCACTTCACCGTTGTGTGCATAGCCTTTTGAAGATTTTGAGGCATCTCGGAGTATGTACCTACTGTATAGGAGGGTTTAAATCACTTTCTTCTATACTAGTGGCTTCTTATATAGCGCTCAAATCCGTCACTCAGTGACGCTCATGGCGCTCCAACATTCAGTATTTTTCCTGTGTTTTTGAACTATGAGACCTTTAACATGCAGCTAGTCAAACCAGGAACACCGGGGCGATCACCTTCTCTTTACGATAAGTGCACTGGGTTCTTTTACGTGCATTACACAACACACTGGACCTACGGCTTTTTGTCTCATTCGAAGGACACAGCAATAATGGTTAAGTTTCTTACTCAAGAACACAAGTGTCAAGACCGGGACTCGAACCCACACTCTGCTCATCAGAAACACCAGAGCTTGAGTCCGGTGCTCTTATCCGCTCGGCCACGACACGCCATTTAGTTTTAAAATATATCTACAGTAGACAAAAACTGGGACTTACTTGTTGTAGGCCCCTGCATAAACTCCGCCGAACTTTAACCTCTTGAGCTCAATATCTTTCATGCACGGCAACCGTGGCGGTCTTCGCCTCGTACTCGGTGGATCATCTTCAACTGCTCCATGCCATAGATAACTACTGCTTCTCTCATAGAATATGACTAGATGAATAAACTGGCCCGAGTATTCAAAGATATAATGGAGCGGAATGTCTGGCGGTTTGTGGGTGTCTGTCTCGACGACGCGAGGGTCCTGACCGTAGAAAATTGTCCATTTGATTTCAATCATCCTACCTAGATGGTCAAGAAAGTCCTGCATGAAAAGTAAATAACAACAAAATGATACTATTGTGGTTTTACCTAAAAACTTAATGAATGATGATCACTGTGTACAGCAATTAATAATAATTGTGGCTTCTTATATAGCGCTCATATCCGTCACTCAGTGACGCTCAAGGTGCTTCAACATTCAGTATTTTCCTGCAAGGTATTGTGGAGAGCTACGTTTTTGAAGTATGAGACCAATTTCTTTACATAGTACCATGTAATGGTTTACAAGGTGCTGTGGCGCAATATGCTGCCGATCAAACCAGTAACAACGGGGCGAACCCCTTCTCTTTTCGATAAGTGCACTGGGTTCTTTTACGTGCATTACACAACACACGGGACCAATGGCTTTACGTCCCATCCGAAGGACGAAGCAATGTCTTGCTTAAGGACACAAGTGTCACGACCGGGACTCGAACCCACACTCTGCTGAACAGAAACACCAGAGCTTGAGTCCGGTGCAGTAGACTATGTAACCTGTGACATCACATGTTAACAAAAACAAAGAGCCACAGAGCCTAAGCCTCGCTACCATGGGCAGTGCGCCGAATCGATCCCTTGCGTCACTAACCCCTGGTAGGAAAGCACTGAAAAACAATGTTGATTGGCTTTTAAAAAGTGACTGCGCTGCATGCATAATTGTTTACAAATTTCGAGCGCTTGTAGGGCACTTAGTACGCACGTGTCAAAATGCAAGTTTTTTGACGCAATCCACTTCAAATGAATCATGTTTTTACTTGGTCACCCTACACTGCATACAGTTAGACATGACACAAGATCAAAGAAGGATGAGAGGGGACCAGTTGCTTTATGGTTGATGCCTGTTTTGATAGCACGCTCTGCGTACATCTCTAACACAGAATGGATCAACCACAGGACTAATTGGTGCAAAAATTTGCAGAAAAAAATAGCGCAGCAAAATCGTACACCACTGGGAACAAGGTTGACAGAACCTGGACTTACTGCAGGAACAGTTTGTACACAGCTAAATGGAAGGAAACCTTTTCATGGAGATTGCACATTTTCAGCCGATTCATTATTTATTAATTACAAAAGATTTGACATTGCATATGCAGGGCTCGAATTTTACAGTGGACCACAGGCCCGAGGCCAGTGATTTTAGTGTTGGGCCAGTAAACCTGTGACTTAGACAAGTCCAACGGTCTCGTGTTATTTCAATTGAGTAACAATACCTCACTGTGTAATAATAAAAACTAACTATGTTCAAATGTTGACTTTGAGTCCCATAGGCCTAAATGTCTTTCAGTTCTGTTGAGTGATGAAGTATACTTAATACAAATAAAGACAAAATGAGATGAAACTTCCCTTACATGCCTTAGTGCTTGTTCAAATAAAAAACAATTAACATGTTAAATGCAACAGTGTCCCGGTGTAAGGAAGTTTGTTCTCATTTTGTTTCTGGTCTTGTAAGCAAAATTCTGGTCTAGTAAACATTTTGAGATACAAGCCCTGCAGTCTTGTAGATTTCCCCCCCCCCCCCCAAATTCGAACTGCCTGATGTACTTACATCAGATATCCGGCTTGCATCCAGAATCCCGAACGTCGTCACCAGTCGACTCCCACAAAGGTAGTTGCAATTCCTAGAGTTCTGATTGTTTTTGTGAAGAGCAACGTACATAGTAATGTTTTCGAGACATTCCGGCTCGATTAGGAACACAGGAACGTCATACTTGGCCGCAGCATTGGCAAACAGTTTGGTTGCCCTCTGGAAAAACACAATTGAAGCAAAAGACATTAAATCATAAGATGTTTCCAACAATCCCCTAATTGTTTTCATAATTTGACAGCAATAATTCAACTTCAAATTTAATCTGTAAATTTTTCTTGGGTTTGGTGTGTCGTTGCCGAGAGGTAAAGAGCACCGGACTCAAGCTCTGGTGTTTCTGATCAGCAGAGTGTGGGTTCAAGTCCCGGTCTTGACACTTGTGTTCTTGGGCAAGATACTTTACCATAATTGCTTTGTCCTTCAGATGGGGCATTAAGCTGTAGGTCCCGTGCACTAGGATTGGTAATGCGCGTATAAGAACCCAGAACACTTATCGTGGAAGAGTAGGGGTTAACCCCAGTGTTTCTGGTTCACATAGCAAGCACCTTTGTTTACAGGTCTCCTCAGGCTTGTGAGCTACAGTGATTAAGTTCACTTATGAGGCATCCCTGGTTTCATTACCAGAAATATATAAAAAATAATGACACAAACATTTGCATTTGAAGTATTGCATTAGGCAATGTATCTTTATTGTTAAAGCTAAATCAGAAACATCAACCTACATTTTTATGCTGTACAGGTACATGATTGGCCACTGTAATGGTAATTTCTATGATCATCTATTGGTGTGTCGTGGCCATACAATCTCAAGTTCTTATGGTCAAGTCATCGAAGTGAGGTATAGAATCTCATGTCCTTTATATAATTGGCTTTCATTCCCAAGTAGTGAACAGGTACATAATTGTACCTGAAGTGTAGAGGCTGTTAATGTAAATTATTAGTAATCTGTGTGCCCATTTGGCTGCTGGTGCTGCATACTCCAAAGGAGTTGAGATAGTTTCAAAAATGCTTAATGCCAACAGATGAATAGGGGTAATAGTCGTAATAAATGGCTATGATTAGTAGTAGTAATAGTACTAGTGTTGTAGTATTAGTACTAGTGTAGTAGCATTACTACTAAAGTGTAGTAGCATTAGTACCAAGTGTAGTAGTATTAGTGTAGTAGTATTACTATTAGTGTAGTATTATTAGTTTTAGTGATTAGTACTAGTGTAGTATTAGTACTAGTGCAGTAGTATTAGTATTAAGTGTAGTAGTATTAGTGCAATAGTATTAGTATTAGTGTAGTAGTATTAATACTAAGTGATAAGTACTAGTGTAGTAGTATTAGTACTGGTGTAGTTGTATTAGTACTAGTGTAGTAGTATTAGTACTAGTGTAGTAGTATTGGTACTAGTGTAGTAGTATTAGTACTAGTGTAGTATTATTAGTACTAGTGTAGTAGTATTAGTACTAGTGTAGTAGTATTAGTACTAGCGTAGTAGTGTTAGTACTAGTGTAGTAGTATTAGTACTAGTGTAGTAGTATTAGTACTAGTGTAGTAGTATTAGTACTAGTGTAGTAGTGTTAGTACTAGTGTAGTAGTATTAGTACTAGTGTAGTAGTGTTAGTACTAGTGTAGTAGTATTAGTACTAGTGTAGTAGTATTAGTACTAGTGTAGTAGTATTAGTACTAGTGGTTGTACGGTAAATTGCATCTTTTACTGTAAATACTCTTAAAGGAACTTACATATGGAGAAATCACTCTTCTATGTTTATGTTGCCCATCATCTGTTGAATATAGACTCTGTAGAGTAATACAACAATAATCATCAATAGACTACACAATCAACAGAATAAAACAAACCATAAGGCATTAGGTCTTTAGCTTAGGACCCTCCTGCCATAGCAACTGCCTTGATTCCAATGACTTTCAATTCAAGCGCTAGGCTATTATAACCCAGAGCTGCTAACGAGATGCATCTTGCAATCGGGGAGATTTTGTACAACAATCAGGGAGATTTAGAATTACATTCAATATAACAGGGGAAAAGTTTCCATAATCAGGGAGATTTTCAAATTTGTTCATCAGAATATGGAAAGATTGATTGTTTTTCAGGGAACTTTCTGCAAAATCAGGGAGTGTTGGCAGCTCTGATAACCTATTCTCCTGAAGTCGGCGTCCATGCAACCATACAGGCCTGATGCCTTGTTCATTACAGAAGGGCAAGGCCGTTTTAACTGTAGTGTTAGTATCAATGTTCAGGGGGAAGTTTTTAATTTCCATTGGGGCAATTCAATAGGGCACCAAGGCAAAATACCTGAAATCTCACAAGGACAACATTGGTAATTGTCGAAGAACAGTATCCACACTTTTTGTGACCCAACATACCCATGAAATAACAAACCTGTGAAAGTTTTAGCCCAATCAGTCATTGGAGTCACAAGAAAACAGTGAAAAACCCAATAATATGTTTTCACTGTTTTCAAACATCAGGTTTTTGAATCGCGAGATCAAACTAACTGTTTTACTCATTTCTGAAAAACTACAGCATTTCAAGCCAAAATATTTCAAGGGATGTTTTTCACAATGACCATCTTTATACCATAGTTATGTGCAAATCTGTGAACATTTATATTTTCAGTCGTTGTACACACCCTTTTTAAATACTCTATGGACTTCAATCCTCCAATATCCTCCTCTCCTACATGTATGTCACTTCACACCAACATGTTTGGACTTGGATAAGATTGGAATGCCCAACCCAGTAATAAGCAATTGTCAGTTGGGCCTACAGCCCTCAGTCCTTCTGATCCCTCATTTCTGCTAAGAATATATTGAAGGATTTGGGAGGGTAATCAATATGGTTCAGGCAAGCGAGCCAGCCAGGGAGATAAAGTCATGAAGTGGCAGTCGGATACAACAAATTTACAGAGGCCATTGACAAACTATAGTCAGGCAGATTTGATATATCCTGACGTCATATGTTTTCGATTGACCAGAAGCTCTAATTCCACACTCTGAACTATCACCAGGGCCAAATTTCATAGAGCCACTCAACAGGGTTTGTCCTTAACTTTTTTAAGTGACTAGTCAGTGGGACCAGTTACATTGCTGCCACTGGTCCCCCAGCTTTTTCAGTAGTCCATATTTTATGTTAAATAGTGATCCTTTTCAGCACTGAACTAGCCAGCCGGACCATTGTCCTCAGGTGTTTTAACTTGCATTTGGCAATGCCAGTGGACCACTGTTAAAGGTATTGTACACGTTTGGTAATGACTCAAAACAAATATTAGCATAAAAACTTACTTGGTAACAAGCAACAGAGAGCTGTTGATAGTATAAAACATTGTAGGAAATGACTCCCTCTGAAGTAACATAGTTTTTGAGAAAGAGGTAATTTCTCACTAAAATAATAAAAACTTCTGCAAGAAGTTTTATTCCTATCTGAAAGAACACAAATTTGTGCAACAAGGGTGTTTTTTCTTTCATCATTTTCTTGCAACTTTGATGACCAATTGAGCCCAATTTTTCACAGGTTTGTTATTTTATGCATATGTTGGGATACACAAAGTGAGAACACTGGTCTTTTCCTACAATGTTTTATCAACAGCTCTCCATTGCTTGTTACCAAGTAAGTTTTATGCTAATATTTGTTTTGAGTCATTATCAAACGTGTACGATACCTTTAAGGGCCGGGTGATTACTTGTACAGTATATGGAGTGCCAATTGCAAACACATTAAAGTTTATCTCAATCGAATAGGTGATTTTTCATCATTTATTAGATTGACCAATCAAACGGCAGAAGAGCCACCAACTACAGGAAAAGAAAGGATAATGTAGAAATATAATACAAATTTTAATACAAATTATGTTTACCACTTTAAAGGCACTGAACACGTTTGGAAATTGTCAAAGACCAGTGCTCTCACTTGGTGTATCCCAACATATGCATAAAATAACAAGCCTGTGAAAATTTGGGCTCAATTGGTCATCGTTGCAAGAAAATGATGAAAGAAAAAACACCCTTGTTGTACAAATGTGTGCTCTCAGATAGGAAGAAGTTTTGATTATTTTAGTGACAAATTACCTCTTTCTCAAAAACTATGTTACTTCAGAGGGAGTCGTTTCCTACAATGTTTTATACTATCAACAGCTTGTTACCGAGTAAGTTTGTATGCTGCTAATATTTGTTTTGAGTCATTACCTAACGTGTACAATACCTTTAAAGATTAAAGAATACAGAAAAAAAATTTAAAATAAAGATTATTATACATCAGACAGAGTTTGTCCTTAACTTTTTCAGTGACTAGTCAGCAGGACCAGTTAGCTTCCTGTAGGTCTATTCACTAGTCCGCCAGATTTTGCACAGGTCCATTTTTTATGGTTTTCTTTCAAAATTGTCATTAGCCTTGGACTTTAATCATAAAGCAAGGAGGACTTATGAAATACATAGGGCCACATAAAAAACACAATTGTTGAGCGTCCTTTTTATTTAGAGCTGGGGGAGGGAGGGCGTTTAAAAGTTTTTTTATAGAGTTTTGTTGACATGGCAAAATATGAAATAAACTGAACTATAAAGAAAATATCACAATCAGAATCACTATAATTATAAATATAAAACAGGGGGTTTGTGTGATTTTGATGTTTTTAATTGTTTTGTTAAAAACCCCAACTCCTACATGATATTTTCTGTAAACATTTTCAAAAAACTAAAACGCAGTGTAGCCTACATAAAACTGGCCAAGGCTTAGTATTATTTGAAGAATTGTTCTTGTTTTTTCCAACAATAACATGAATAACCTTTCTTCAAACATATTTTCAAACCTAACTGTGTGTGCAGCGCAGAACGGAGCCGAGTTTGACTGAAAAGATCATTAAAAAGGCCGTTTTTGTGAGTTAAAAACAAATGAAATGAAAAAGGGGTCGGGGGTTGCGTAGGGTCAGGCGGGCAGGGACGATCAACAATTGAATTGTTTTTGTTATGTGGCCTTAGTACATGTAGTACTAGTAGGCCTAATATTAGGACCAATATTAGCCCACCTTGTTGAGCTGTAATGGCTCTCTTTTAACATCGGTCTCATTGTAATGGTGAGTGTTATGAGACCGATTAAAAGAGAGCCATTACAGCTCAACAAGGTGGGCTAGCCTCTGAACATTATGAACGTAGCATAAGAAAGGGGTAACTTTTATTTTTAAAAAGACAAACACTCCACTGATCCTTACCGAGAACCTACTGAGGCTTGTTATTCCTGCCCATTCCAACAGATAGACTTGCAAGCCAAGAGAAATCACACTGAATATCACCAGAGCAATTAGAACACTTCGTCGGGTTACAAGAACCCGAGGCATTATCCTAGCCGAGTTGGAGGTTGTGATACTCCGCACTTGTTTTTATCGACTCGTCGTAGGGAAGCTGCCATCTTCTTTTAGTATGACTCAATGCAAACACACGTCTAAATACCATCTCGAGACGTCTAGGTTTGAGACGCACTTGCTCTGGCCCCCTCAATGGTTGAAAAAGCGTATAGCTTTGGGTTTTTTGTGTGCGTTTTTGTTTTAGTTATTCAGACGAAAACAACCGACATGGCTTAAATAATAAAAAAAATAAATAAATAAATAACACATTCCGGATTACCTGTTTTGAATTTCGCCCGGGTGAAATAGTAAATCGCTCGGGCTAAAATATAGTAAATCGCCCAGGCTAATTAATTATAGTAAATTGCCCGGGCAAATTAGTAATCCGTGATTTTTTCATAAAGGGTCCTCAAAAGGTATGGGTCGGTAAATTTTTGTTTTAATATGGATATTGTATTTGGAAATATATTACTATTTGGTATTAAAATATTAAGTCCAAACACAAAAGACAACCTTTTTACTGTAATTAACTCTTTTATTAAAATGTCGTTGAATAGTATTTTATTACCGTGATGCGATCAAGCAAAATGAGTCGTTTGTCGAACCAGGTCATTTTTCATTTTGTTATACCTTTGAAAAGAGCATGTAATCTATATGCTTTAAGTACACGTTTGCTAATGACTCAAAACAAATATTAGCATAAAAACTCACTTGGTAATAAGCAACGGAGCTGTTAATAGTATAAAACATTGTAGGAAACGACTCCCTCTGAAGTAACGTAGTTTTTGAGAAAGAGGTAATTTCTCACTAGAATAATAAAAACTTCTTGCAAGAAGTTTTTATTCCTATCTGAAAGCACACAAATTTGTACAACAAGGGTGTTTTTTTCTTTCATCATTTTCTTGTAACTTCGATGACCAATTGAGCCCAAACTTTTTCACAGGCTTGCTGTTATTGTATGCATAAAAAAATGTTGGGATACACCAAGTGAGAACACTGGTCTTTGACAATTTCCAAACGTTTTCAGTTCCTTTAATACTGTTAACCCCCCCCCCCCCCATGTTGATACCACCTTTGGTTAAAAAGTTGTGAGAGTAAGAAACACCAAGAGATGCGAGAGAAAACTGAGAAAAAGTTGTTTATTGAAACTACATCGACACATTTTCTCTAATGCTAATTTTAACCCCTTTTTGATTTTATTTATCAGGAAGGAAGTTGCCTATATAAAATAAAAAGAGATATATTTTGGCATTAACATTTAGGCCCTACAAAAAGTAAAAAACAATATTTTTAAAATTTCACCCCGTTGGCCTGTTTTGGCTTGTTTCTCGATACTGATATTGTAAAGCACCATGGATACAAACGACCTCGACGGCGGTATGATTGTTGATAATGGGATAGGCTTAATTAGTGAGCTCATGTGAGGAGATTGAACCAAAATAGAATTGTTTCGTTTTCTAGCCCCCAAAATCACGCCCAACCTCAAAAATCCATGCTCAAAATTAATTATCGGTAATAAACATAAAATATGGCTGCACATTCTGATTGATCGAGTATACTGCAGGTTGGTCAGCACGTTTGTTTTGAAACAATTTCTTGTGAACCTTTAACATTTATAAATAACTCGGATTGTACTAACTATAGACCATGTGAGTTGTGACAACACAATAGTGACCCTCGTGCATTACATTATGAAATTATGAAAAATATGAAAAATAGCAGGTGAACAAATTTTGAGATCAGCCGGTGGCTCTTTTGTAAACATGTGCTGATTTATGATAGACCTTTACCATAGGGCATCCATCTTGTATTACTTCCATCTAAAATTAGTGTAACCAAAGTGAGGCTGGAAGGGCAAATTGTCTGGTCCATTTGGATTTGAATCAGTTTACATATATCGCATACAGGGGACTTGACAAAAGGTGTCGGCATGATAAAGGTCTATAGGGAGTGAGCTTACTCAGATCGGATAAAACAAAATAACACAACCATCCTGTTCTTAAAGGCATCGTACACGTTTGGTAATTGTCAAAGACCAGTGTTCTCACTTGGTGTATCCCACAACATATGCATAAAATAACAAGCCTGTGACAATTTGGGCTCAATTGGTCATCGAAGTTGCAAGAAAATGATGAAAGAAAAAACACCCTTGTTGTACAAATTTGTGTGCTTTCAGATAGGAATAAAAACTTCTTGCAAGAAGTTTTGATTATTTTAGTGAGAAATTACCTCTTTCTCAAAAACTACGTTACTTCAGAGGAAGTCGTTTCCTACAATGTTTTATACTATCAACAGCTCTCCGTAGCTTGTTACCAAGTAAGTTTTTATGCTAATATTTGCTTTGAGTCATTACCAAACGTGTACGATACCTTTAAAGGCCATGTCACACAGGGTAATTTCTTTCAGGCAACTTGGAGGCAACCAAATACACTGCATGCACAAGGAACACTTTGACAGCACTATAGGCCACTCTTCTAGCTGTAACTTTCAATCCCCAAGAAAATAATAATTGAAATGTGAACGAATTTTCTTCATGGAGAGTGCCTATCTGGGGTTGCCTGTTGCCTCTTGGGATATGGCTTTTAGTCTTCCATGAATTAAAAAACGCCAATGAAGATTTATTCTTAAATCGCTAACCAGGACATGCGTATATATAGCCCTTAATGATTCATCATCTCTCTGTACATTCTCACCCATACTCTTTTTAGAGTGTATGGATTTATACCGGTACATATGGATATTGTTTTCTTTTATGCTTAAGTGCTTTGCAGGTGCTTTGTCCATTTTGTTTTGCCTCGACTGTCAAAATCGTTTAAAAAAATCTGGACAAAAACGCAATTTTCTTAACGAAAAAGACTAAAAGCACATTATGTCAACGGGAAACCCTGTCGGCAACTTTGATACCAAGTTAGCTCCTAAATCGAATTTTCTGTCTCGATTATCACCGACGCAATATGCTTTTAACTGAAAGACCTTCATTAATTTTCCCATCTCGCATCTTTATACGGTTATTACGGCAGTCATTAGGATAGTTCTTAAGTAGTAGAATAATTCAAGATAAGTCAAGGATATGGAAGAAAACTAAAGCTATAATAAATGCAGTATAATAAAACCCAAACTATTACTTAGGCCTATACGTTTTAAGTAGCACAGTGAACGTTTAAAGTGGTATTAACAACAGCACAAAACAATAATCATCGAAGCCCTATCAACTCGACAAAAGAAAACACTGATGATTTGCGACCATAAATTAATTCAAAATCTCGAACCCAATCATTTATTTCGAATGTAGCATAGGTCCCTATAATCTTAGGTTTGTTTGGTTACATCTTTACTCTTACATGTTTACGAACCCCCGGGACCATTGCGTGGTTTTCCTTCTACATCGTAAACTAATACGCCGCGCCATTTTGTAGAGCAAAATTTATGACTCCGCAAAATGGCGGACCGTGTTAGTTCGCAAAGTAAAAGGAAAACCATGCAATTTCGAGGCATACTTGTGTGGATCACTGTATTCTACTTTTAAAACATCTTTCTAACCATATGCGTTTTATAACCAATTGTTACAAACGCTTTTCACAGACCAACTCGCCCGATCCAAGGCAATTAACGTGTCCCTTTAACATTTTTAGCCTATCCTCGAGTTTTCAATATAAGCAACCAAAGAAATAAACTTGTGAAAATGTCAACTCATTTGGTCACAATAAGAAGTAACTATAAATATATAGTAAACTTGCGGGTACAACCATGTGTAAAATCTCTTTGTGGGTCAGAGCCGGTGTGGTCTCGACGTTTCGAACAGTATACTCTGCTCGTCCTATAAGGAGAAAACATAACGTTTTACTTGAGATTTTACACATGGTTGTACCTGCCTTTTACTATTTATTTATAGTTAGGCCTACTTCTTATTTTTACACACCATGCAAAGCTTCAAACATCATTTAGTCACGTTTTCGTGATAAAAATATAAGTAAAACAACATAAAATAAAAGACAATGTCTTGCCAGTGATTTTGTGCACAATTCTGACAAACCCAAATAAGCCGGTGTTTTTGAACATTATTTCCTCGCATTATTATGACAAACAGCAAAGTTTTTCTCAGGATAATATTATAGGTTCTCCAACTCTAAAAATGTAATCAGATTGAAGATCTGCATTAGTTTTCATTATTCTTTAACTATATACTGGGCCCAATTTCATAAGACTTTTTTTTCTGCTGACGGAGCGACCACTAGCAGAATTTCTGTTTCGTAAACACTGCTAATTACCGAAAGCAAACCACACTGCCAAAACTGGGGTGTTAAATCGACACCATGGGTGTTGTCACACATATATATATATATGTCTATAGACACCAAAACAAGAATCAACATTTACACCATATAGGGTGTTAAAATTACACTTATTTCTGCAAAAAATTACATTGGTGCGTTATTTTAACCCCCTAAGATGTTAATTTTGATTCTCTCTTCGGTATCTATGTGAGACAACACCCATGGTGTCAATTTTAACACCCGAGTTTTTGCAGTGCAGAAGGTGAGCTAGCTTGCCAGCGAGTCTTGTAAACAGATGAGTGACCAACAATGCAAATTCATTCTGAACGCGCACAAACGCGCTGTCAAAACTTCTCGATCGTTTATGAACAACACACTTTTGCTTACGCATGTTCATCTGCTACAGTAAGCACAGAAATTTTCTTACCAGTACACAGCTTTACGAGTTTGGACCAGCGCCGAAACAAGGGTGACATTTTGTTGCACCATTTTCTTTTCTAGGGGGCACTCCCGTGGTCAATAAACTGTAGTTTCTGTTTGCATTTCTCTATAAAAACAAGCCCGTTTTCAGCGCTCTTGTTTGGCCATTTACTTTTTTTTTACTATAATAAGATAATCTGACGTGGATAGGTTTTAAAACATTGAAATTATCACATTAAATCTGATAAATGTAACATTTTATTCTCAATGGTAATTTAAGTCCAGATTTCAAATGAGGGCACCCGCGGGGGGGGGGGGAATCAATTGGTGGGTTAGTTACGCCACTGAATTGGACCCTGACAAAAGGGCTTGTTATCCTTCTATGAGATGCGGATGTGACTGTCACATTTGCGACTCTGCATATACAACTGCAACAGATATACGTCTTGGAACATCTACGCCTTCGTGATGCCTGGATGTTAACGTGAGCTCCTGTGCGGAGGCTTCTTGGTACGGTACCGGTACATTAGGAAGATGTACGGTAGAGTATGTGGGGTTACATGGCGAGTGTACAACAACCCTGTCGGTAGAGGGCCCTGGGATGTCGTCCGCTCCCATGAACGTGAACGGGTCGCAGTTCGGCTCATGGATTACCATCCCTAAAGGGTTACTGGGTTCCAAGGTGAACACTCTGTTCTTTTTAGAGGTTGTTGTGAACAATCGTGGCTGGTCCATAACGGGGGAAGGTGGCAAATGGACAAACTGGCGGGAGAAAGGGTTTGTCCACGTCGAGCACCCGATTTCTTTAAACCTATCGATGTGTTCGTGGGTGCTTATATTTATAGAAATCTTGCAGCACATGCAGCCACAACAACAGCACAATCGTTGCAATTCCTCTTTAAACTTCTGATTGAACATGACATAGATTATGGGGTTGTAACAAGCTGCCGACTTGGCCAAGAAGGTGGGGATGGCGTGGACTGAGTAGGGAATATCTGACACGTCCACCGCCATTGCTAAAAAAGATACCACAGCGTATGGAGTCCATGCTATTGTATAAGCTAGAGTGACGGCCAACGAAGACTGAATGGGGTTGAGATCAAAGTGGGAAGGGGAAAAAGAGATTGTTGAATGATTATTGTTTATGTTTATAGCATTTAAGTACATCAACTATTGTACGTACAATTAAAACATTCAGAAGCATTTTGTTGTCAATGGCACTATCAGGCACTGCAATCGTGGCATGGGACCCCTTTTGAAAGTACATTAGTGAACAAAAGTTGTTTACTCCGCCACGGGGTTTTTTCTAGATTTTTTTTCCAAATCCATAAGTTCCCTATATTGAAACATAGCCAAATAGCCTGGTGAAACATAGCCAAATAGTCTGGTAAAAGCCTAGCCTGGTGGGTTAATTCATTGACCCATAAATTGACACCCAAATAACCGACTTGTTTAATTCCCTAAGGGCAGTATTATTATATCTCAGTAGATAAGTTGACTGAGTTATAGGCCGCTCTCGCAAGGACTTGTAAGAAAATCAATCACCCTGTCAAGTCAGCTGCATGGATCACAGCTGTCGCTGTTGTGAGTTGGCCATACAAATAGGATGTATTGTTTATGTAGACTGCTACAAGGGCTTTCAAGGTTTTATTGCACGCTATTCAAACGTATAACTGTACAAAAACGTACCATCACGTAACGGATAGCCGAACCGCACCGCACGCATAAATATGAGCATATATTATGTTATATTAAAATATTTTCTCTTGATCATGTGTAACCATTATTTTTTTGGATTGGAGGTGTTTCCTTGGTTCTAGAGGGCCTATATCCGTCGTTTAGACCATTAAACATATTGCACCGTAATCAAACGGACTTCCAAAAAGGGTCTCACTTACTGAACCGCAGGGTTAAAGCGTCCACAGTCCTGTTCTCCTGTTCGTAAGTGTGACGTAAATTCCATTGTAAAGCCACGCCAATTTCACACAAACAGAACATGCTTTATTTGTTAGATTTGCCTGCTAAGCAAAAGTGTTTTTTTGGGAGCCAGTCAAGATCAATAATTGTGCAATGAGTGATCTTAACAGGCAAATCTAAGAAATAAATATGTCGAGCTAGCAGCTGCATGAAGTTCTGGTCAGGTCTTTGGTATAGAGTAGTCCACATTCACCTTTTTTGTTTTCTAGTTTTTTGTTAAAATTATTATTCTTACTCTTTTTAAAATTGTTACTCGATTTTGGAAGGCGTAACACTGCCAGCAAACTATAACAAAACATTTGTTTTCTTGTTAATAAAGCTCAATTCGGTAATAAATAAAGCTTAAATTTACCTTGATTAAGCGAACCTCCGTCCAAAAATGTGTAAAATGAGACGTGTGTTGTTTAAGGATCATTTTGCGATGGTTGAATATCTTTCTTGCAATGGTGATGTAACTAATCAAAATTCCCCCAAGTGGTACGACGTAACAGAAAATGAATATGCAAATGATGTAAGTCCTGTCCGCTAGCCTCTGAGATCCCCAATCAACAGTACACGACGTGCGAAACCGCTCGGGGACGTATCTGAGAAGACAGCAAAGGGAAATGAACAAACAATGTATCATCAACAGCCATACACAACATAATGCCCAAACAGGATTTCCCGGCCAATTTCAACAAAAATCCGTTTATTTTAACACCCGGCTTATTCAATTTCCTTATAAAAATGGATGCTCCGTTGAATCAGCATTCAACAGTCAAAATGAGTTATTCAATTTCACCAGTTAAGCATTTACTGGTCAAATAAGATCCTTCAACTTCATTAGACCGCAAGACTCATTCAATTTTGTAAAAGCCAGCAGCAAACTCCGGTCAACCATTCAATTTCATCAAGTGTAAATAGGTAGTAAAAATTCAACCTAAGAATGGTCAAAGTGTAGTCTTGAATGCCTAAAGTGAAACAGAATGACTGAAACGAATCTGAATGAGAAACGAAATCATGCGTGCACGAAAACGAAATTGAATGCATTAATAGCTATTTAAAAAAAACTAGTTTGAGTGGATAAGGGGAAAATGCGTGAATTTGAATGCGTGTTAATGAAATTGAATGAATTGTTGCTGAAATTGGCCGGGAAAACCTATAATAAAATAATAACTAGTTTTTATATCGCGCTTTTATATACCGGCGTCTCAAAGGGCTGATTATTAAATATTTCCAGACAGGTTTTTGAAGTTTTTGAATTATGAGACCCATTTGAGTTACACCTTGAAGAGGGTATATAGAGGGTTTACAAAGTGCTTTGGCGCATTCAGCAGCCACTGCCAGAAACACCGGGGCAAATCCCTTGGGCTCTTAGCGATAAGCGTATACTAGGTTCTTTTACGTGCATTACACAACACACGGGACCTACGGCTTTATATCCCATCCGAAGGACGAAGCAATATCAATCAATCAATCAATCAAAAGAAATTTATAAAGCGCCAAAGTGGTCAAGTGCCCATTTTTGGTTTAACGTTCGCTTCCGCTTAATATTGCATGCTCGGTTGTCAAGTTTGTTAAGCCTATGAAGCCTTTCAAGAACAAGTTTGGATTGGAGAGACGGGGAGTTTAGAAAGCCACCCTTTTAGTTATGCAATATGTCTGTCTATTAGCAGAGATAGCTTTACTTAGAGCTGGCTGTAATAGGCCTGAGCTGGCTGTACTTATATGCCTGAGATGGCTGTACTAACAGGACTAAAATGACAGTAGGCCTACTTAGGCCTGCGATGGCTGTTATATGGCCTGATATGGCTGTAGGCCTGATATGGATGTACTAATAGGCCTGAGATGACTGTACTTAGACCTGGGAAGGCTGTACGATAGGTCTGGAATGGCTGTTGTAAGGCCTGGGAAGGCTGTACTTAGGCCTGAGATGGCTGTACTTATAGGCCTGGAATGGCTGTACTTATAGGCCTGAGATGGCTGTACTTATGCCTGAGATTGCTGTACTTATAGGCCTGAGATGACTGTACTTTTAGGCCTGAGCTGCACTGTATTGTTATCACTTGGTGAGTATGATGGCGGAAAGGGCTGTACTTAAGTCTGGCTGTACTTTATAGGCCTGGGAAGGCTGTATTTAGGCCTGAGATGGCTGTACTTAGGCCTGGTATGGAATGGCTGTACTTATAGGCCTGAGATGGCTGTACTTGGTGCCTGAGATGGCTTTACTTATAGGCCTGGGAAGGCTGTACTTATAGGCCTGACTCAAATGACTGTACTTTTAGGCCTGAGCTGCACTGGTTATCACTTGGTGGGTATGATGGCGGAAAGGGCTGCAGGCAGAATAGGGGTGTGTGCCTTAGTTAGATAAAAGGAGGAGTGTGATGTATGGAAACATTTTCTTAAAGAGCCCTTCCACCCGAGAAAAGCGAACCTAATCACTGTCCAAGAACCCAATTAGAGAAGACAAGGTAAGACATTGTATATTACATGTACAAATGTCTATCATGAAACCATTATGCTTGCAAGACCAGTGCTTGTCTTTATCCTTACCGATAAAGACAGGGGACCTGCAGTCTACCCATCGCCTGGTAACGGCGATCATGTGATGGGGATGGAAAGAAATTAACAAACCTGTTCCAGCCAATTAGTGGAGGAATCGTCCATAGAAACGTATATCCCCATAACGAGGCGATTATCTTTGGCATCAGTTTCGCAAGCAGACGGTCATCTGCGCAAAAGGTAAAGAAGAAAAAAGTTCGAACATTTTTATAAAATTGATGATAATAATTTCTTGTAAAGGTATGTTGATCAGGGCCCAATTTCATAAAGCCTGTAAGCAGATACAGAGCGGCCATTAGCAAAAATGTCTATTTCATAAACACTGCTGACCGTAAGCAAAGCAAAAGGCACGCTAGCTTGCCGATGGTTCTTGTAAGCAGACGATTGACGCAACAATGAGGAGCTCCCCGGGTAGAGGGAGATTTTGAACAAGAATGGTCTCCAAAGTAATTGTTTGGCAAAAAGAACATTAATTTTTTAGGAAAACATTGATTTGTGGAATCGATTTATTATTTTTTTCCCTAATTTATATGCATTTTTTTCTTGAAAGCCCTTTTGATCATTACGCATTTGAAATTGCAATTGAGGACTTACTGCACTGAGCCGGTGATAAATAACTGCAGCACAGACGTTTCTGTTTCGTCTGCGAATTTGTGTGGGACGGTAAAAAAATTGTCACTTGAACAAAGTTTGTGCATTATCATGAAAAGAACAACTTAACCAACGGATGTATATAGATACATCAGATAGGTCTTCACTGATATAAATCTGTGAGAAAGATAATGGAAAATTCCTACTTGTGAAAATCCATTTGACAAGGTGTATCGTATGATAGTATCACTGCCTCGAGGAATTCAGTACAGGAACTATATTTCTGTAATAACGTCGACAAACAAGATGGAAAAAGAGCGGGAAAATAGTATATTTGTGGAAGTTTAAAACGCTATATACTGCGTTTTCAATCACAGCGCTGAAAAGCGGAAATACTTTTATATATACTTCTTTGTTATTTAATATTTAGTTATTTAATGTTCAACTTCCTTACTTCCTTAATTATTTTATTAAGTGATTGATTTGTTCAAGTAAAGGACGACAGAGTGCCCGTATTATATCCAGACAAGACCATCCCACACATCGTGAATGACCGTCCTCTATATTAAGGCAATTCCCTGGTGGAATCAAATGCATCCGCACAGTAACTGAGGTTGCTCTGGCTTGAATGTCTTTTTGATCTACAGTTCTAGGCTGTACACGCCATACGCAGGAAAAAAAATTATTTATCAGGGTCTGGGTTCGAATCCTGGTCATGACACTTGTGTCCTTGAGCAAGACACCTAACTATAATTGTCTCTCTTCACCCAGGGGTAAAATGGGTACCTGTAAGGGCAGAGATGGTTCTTGTGATTGATTTAGCGTAGTGTGCTACATACTTGGCAGCAGAAGCTGTATACATGTACTCCCAAGGGAGCTGAGATGGTTTAGGGATTGAAATGGCCCAGTGACCAGGGGTAATAATGTTCGAAGCGCAATGATCATTGTTTGGAATTGCGCTATAAAAGAGCCTATATTATTATATTGATTGAGTTGTATGTTCGTTCATTACAGTTAAATATCAGGTTTGCATTGTGGTAATTTCCCCCACCTTTCGCCCCGTGGTACCTGGTTCGAATCCCACCTCGAACCGTGGCATTGCGTGTAGATTTACTTTCCTTGAATATATACGAGGGTTCCTCATATAAATTTGGGCTTTCCTCCCACGTCAAAATATAACAAACAAAGGTACTTCATTGAATTCGTCTTCTCTTCGCAGTTCAAGTATAGGGTTCATGAGCATCTCTCGGTTTCATAATCAGAAACAACTCAATATTTTAGATGCTAGGTCCGATACTTGGCAAATTTGACCCAACAAATTATTTTAAATAGCTATTTTTGTTTTATAGATGCGAGAGAGTTATAAGCTTCCATTTAAAGGTATTGTACACTTTTGGTAACAGCTCAAAATCAGTGTCCACATTTTTTGTGATTCAACATATGCATGAACAAACAAACCTGTGAAAGTTTGAGCTTAATTGGTCATCGAGGTCACGAGAAAATAGTGAAAAGAGACCTTATGTGTTTTCTGTTTTTTTTTCAAATTGTCGCGCGTGATAAAAACTATTGTTTTACTCATTTCTCAGAACCGATATAGCATTTTAGGCAGACATATTTTAAGGAACCCTTTCTATCATTACTTACTTTAAATCATGTAAGTTATGTGTGAATCTGTGAACATTGTTGTTTTCGATCTTACCAATAGTGTACAGGGCCTTTAAGGTATGGCAAGGGGAAGAATAAAAGAAAAAACCGCCAGCGATAAGTGGTAGATAGTTAAAACTAGAAATTAAGTATTTTCGCGATCCCGACATCACCTCACGTTCATCAACAATGTACACACAAATTTGCATGTTACGTGTTTTTTGTGCATTTTGCCTTACATATTATTCAAAATTCGTTCAGAGAGAAAAAACATATCTTTTAAACGATTTCTTTCGGCGAAACTCAGACCATGCAACTTTTAATTTGGAATTTCTTTTGTACTTTCCTATATTGTAACACTAACAGCTATAGACCATGCAACCTGTGACATCACGTTTACAAAAGAGCCAGAGAGCCTGGACTTCCTGCAGGCACGGTTCATACACAAATCAATGGAAGAAAACATAACATTTGACATTTTATGGAGATTGCACTGTCTGATTCAACTTGTTGATGTGAAGAAATGGGGCACATATCTCAACCTGTTCAGCTGTTATTTGTATGACGCTTCAATTCATGTGGAAAGTGTAGTATCTTTACTGCAAGAAAGGTCCGGGAATGTACGGTCACTGTAGGATTTCAGCTGAAATAAAAGCACTGTTTCCTAAAGCAGACAACATTGTCTTTAGGATATAATATTCCATTTAACTTCACAGAATGTACACCACAATTCCTATACTGACCATGTAACCTTTGTTTATACAAAAATAGTGACCCATACACTCCAGGGCATTCTGGCAGGCACGATACTATACTGGCAATGGGAAATTTAATAATTCGCAAAAACTCACAAAAGTCTGTTCAAAAATGAACTAAAAAAATCTTTCCTTTTTTATAGGAAAGCATGGTGATTTGTAATGTGCTTATAATTATCTGTTTATAAGCTGTTGCTCGTCCCTGCGTAGCTTTATGTTAACTTGATTGTTTGTATCATTTTGTATTAAAGGGAACAACATCATTGGTACTAGTTGTTGTATTTTTTCGATAAAATGTGAGTCGTTCCCTTTGGTTTATTACTTGTTGAAGATATTGATTTCATAGTTACCGAATTTCTTGCAGAGCTTGAGGTAGCGGCATATAGACATCGCCATCTGCGTCATCATCGAGTTCAGCGGGAAAAGGAAACCACAAAAGCCGTACCAAGAACATCCAGCAGCTCCAAATGCCCACTGCGTACAGAAATACAACAAAAATGACATGGTGCATACAAAATAATTATGGATGCCGTAGTGTATCATTGTTTTTATAATGAGTTGCTTCACTGAATTAACCCATAGGCATGTCCAAAATGCGCATGATCGGCGCGCAAAGGATTCTGGGTGAAATCCGAGTCCAAGCAACACCGGCAACCATCAAGGCGCACTGATTTTGAAGCAATGCGGTGAAAAAACCTATATAATCTGGCATAGTTACATGTAAAATACAGCATGGCATCCATCTTGGCAGCTTGGTTTATTTTTTAACTGTACTCTGTTTCCCAAGATGCATTGCGGTGTACTTTTAAGATGGTGCTCGACATATGGGCTATTAGCTGTTTTAAATTTCTTTTTTCAAAGTTTTTGCAAATTACCATGGTAATTTAAAAAATATATATAAATATATATATATATTGAATAAAATGAGGACAACTGCTGGCTATAGAGTCATACACAAAGTCTCACGGAACACTTGCAGTCACTGCAGATGTTTCTTCCACTACGTATGGCTTCACCGGGACACCATATCGTTCTTGTTTGCCTTGAAAACAGGTAAAACTCAAAACAAATGGGACGCTATTGAAGTCATCGAAGATCGGTGCGTGGTGTGAAAGTTTCAATGTCCATCAAGTTTTAATATAATGTTTGCATACTTCTTATAAACAAAGGAAGCCAATTAGGACATCAGTTGATATACAGCATCAGGGTGTTTTTTTCAATTCAAAGAAAAAGCTATATGGTACCCCGAAAACCGGCGACTGGAGAATATGACTTTAAAGGAACGTTACAGAACTGGTAATTAAAATTTTCTTTTAAGATCACAGATTTACATAAAACTTACACGGTCTAATGGTGATGATAGTAGAAAACATCCCTAGAAATATTTCTGTCTGAAATGCTATATTTGATGAGAAATAAATAAAACCAATTTCCGATTGGAGTTTATCGCTCATGAGCGTTTTATTCATGCATTGTATAACACATGCAAATGTGTAATCGGTTTTTCACTATTTTCTCGTGACCCATATGGCCGATCGACCTCAAACTTCTACAGGTTTGTCAGTTTATGTATATGGTGGATTATATAAAGTGCTTACACTGCCAGCAACTGTTTTGTTAGCAAAAAACAATTCTGTTATGTTCCTTTAAATGAGCATTTAAATACCAAACTATAAGACATGTCGTAAGATCAAAGAAGAATGAGACGGGAACAGTTGCTTCTCAGCCTCGCTATGGGTAGCATGCCGTATCGATTAGCCTCGCTACCACGGAATCAATGTATTATTATTAGTAGGGTACTACTATACTTGAACTTGATTATTACCATGCTTACCCCATTAGCGAAGCCCGACACTAGTGGTAATGGATAGCCGATCAAACACACCGTTAAATCACACACAGCAAGGTTGACAGTCAACAAGTCAATCGGCTTCAGATTCTTGCGCTTGCGCAATGAGATGATCAGCACAGCTCCATTCCCGATGCAGGAAATAATTACTGAGGAGAGAAGACGGAGTGGGGGGGGGGGAAATAAAAATATAATTCTTAAAATTATAAAGATCCAGAGGAAATTCAGTCCAAACAAAGCAAATAGGTTCTTCGAGAGAGTCTTATTTTTCACTTTATTAGCATGTCGTGGCCGAGCATCGAACTCAAGTTCTGATGGCTGCGTCATCACTGTGCAGGGGTTCGAATCCCGGTCGTGACATTTGTGTTCTTTGGCAAGACACTGAACTATAATTGCTTCTCACCACCAAGGAGTACATGGATACCATGCGAGGGCAGAGATTGTTCATGAGACTATTAGAAACCTGTGCGCCTGAATTGGCTGCTGATGCTGCATACTCCAAAGGAGTTCAGCTGTTTCTGGAAACGGTTAGGGCCAAATGAGCAGGTGTTAGTGTGAGGCGCTATGATACAAATGACTATCATTATTATTATAGTTAAGGAGGTTGTAAAGAACATCTGGTTACGTGCAGTGTTAGTCATTTCATTTTATTTAATTTATTCTGTTTGTGAAGCCAAGGACTCTCAGAAAAGCGAACCTAATCACTGTACTAGCCAAGAACTCAATTGAGAGAAGACATGGAATGAAGCTTCAGTGTTAGATGTGGGAGGAAAACCCCAGAGAATTTATTCCAGGGAAAACCCACGCAGTCAGGTAGGAACTGAAAAACCCAATCCACGTAGTGCCCAGTGGTCGGGTGATAGTAAAAAAAATAAAAAAATAGTCAATTAAAATTAATGGCAATAAAAACCTACTTGGTTAGAAGTAGAGCAGCTTTCGATAGTATAAAGCATTTTGAGAATCATTTCACTTGGAAGTATAATGTGGTTATGGAAAAATATATCAGTTTCCCCAAAAATTTGAATCTGTGTCAGTAACGTTTCTCAGATTGTGTATTCCAATACGGATTATTATTCCTGCGTGCACATAACTGCTCCGGATTTTCGGCGACATCTAAAAAAACGCGACCGCCTTTTGAAATGAAATTTTCACAGGTTAGTTTTATTGTATATAGGATTAAAACAATCGAACGGTTCCAAAAACCAAAGGTATACTTTCCCTTTAAAAGCTGGTTTATTGAATGCACAACATCTATGGTCTCATCCATCTCAACAACGAACGATAATACTGGTTAAAAATGTACTTTTGTAAAAGCAGTTTCGTAGAATTTTAAGAGTTTTCAGTATTAACAGCATTGCACAAATATATATATTTTTTATATTATGACTCGATTAGTTTGTTTTCTTTAATATTGCTCTTTGTATAATTTGTAAATTACGTTTATTCTACCGTAAACAAAATAATTGTAACAACATCTTTTTTTTATTGGGGGGGGGGCGGGGGGTAGGGTAATAAACCAGGACATTACATACGATCCCCTAAATCATGCTCCTGTATTCGTTCGATAGAGAAAAAAAAAACCTAAATCATGATTGATTGATCATTTTGATTTTGCGGATAAAGGGTTTGCTCATTTCCAGAAGTAAGACTCAGGCCATTCACATACAAAAGTTACGGTTTAATTTATTTATTTATTTATTTATTTATGATTGTTTAAATAATAATCAGCCTGAAAATGAACACAGGACATGTATATTTTCTATGAGCATTCGTCGATCTTATAGACGTAGAATGAAATAGCATGGCTGGCCAGGAGGGGAAAGACCTTTTCATCTTGTTACTTTGGTCTAACGCTAAATAATGTAATATTGCGTTCGGGCCTCCTGACTAGCGAGGCATTTCTTGGCAAGGGTGTCCCACTTAACATTAGAGCTTATGCAACTTGTTATTCTCTATGGTAAGTCTGTACACGTCTAATACATGTAAGAGACGGTGTAAATTACGTGGACCAGTTGCTTAGCATCCATTCCTTATAGCATTGGTTTATGAGCGGAATCCATTAATTTTGAGTTTTCAAACACACGCACACTTCAATTCAATTCAACTCGACATTTATTTCCATATTAGTGAACAAAAAGGAGAACAATAAACAAATTAGAACAATGATTTAAATCAAAAACAATCAAGAACTGATTCAGAAAAAAATAAATAAATAATGAAAACAATAAATAATTACATGAAAATAACGCCTGCAATAATGTTTTTAGCATTTGGAATACAAATCTCCACAAATAAAGATTCAAGAGAGTCATCTGAAAATTTCAAGTCTTGCCTCAGAGTAACATTCAGTTCACATAGAGATATAGAGGGCCACTCCACCTCCAGCCTTTGTGCCTTGTCTGTTATTCACGATGAGCTCATACCCAGGCCAAAAAAAGTAACTGCGAGGAACTGATTTTTTTGTTCACCTCTAAATTTTTGTTTACCTCTCCAATTTTGCCTTCTTCTCATGTCCCTTGAGGTTCGAAGCCGTAGTTCCGAATGGGCGATTTTGTTTTGTTTTACCTCTCTTTATTTTTCTTCTCACTCCTCAATTGTTTTTATTGTTTTACTCGTGTTCCTTTAGGGGCTCCGTACGTTTTAGACACTCTATTTTATTTATAGACATTCAAGACTAAATTTTCACAATTCCACACTTGAATTTCTACACCCTATTATACAACACTGATGACATTGAATGCATGACCAGCTAGCAGCTTCTTGTTGTTTGCTTTGGCGAGATTTTATGATCTTTACGACCAATGAATTCGAACGATCTTATTTCGTGAATGCTAAACTGTTGGAATTTAATTACTCCTTTTGACTGTTGAATGCTTACTGGATGAATGAGCTGGATATTAAACAAAAAGGTTTTTTGTTGAAATTGGCCGGAAAAAGCTATAACACACTCAGAACTGTGCGCCTGGAGGCTAAGTTTTTGCATCAGTTGAGTCCTTGCGTTGTATTGTCAATTACCGGTAGCTAGGCCTGCTCTAGTTGTAACTAATTACTTTTCACACCTTATTCGAAAAATCAAAAGTGATTGCTCCTGAATATGGACCCATTGCACAACGCGCAGCGTACTCACAAGCGCCTGTCCTGGGTGTCATTTCGGGTGTCAAAATCGTATACAAACACGCACAAAAGAGATTTGAGCACTTTGTAAACCTTGTAAACCTTGTCTGCTCAGTATTATAAGGTCATTAACTACAATTTCATATTCGTAATGATCAAAAAGACAAGGTCATTAAATGAAAATTGCGTATACAGTTGAAAAAATAAATCAAAACCGATCGAATGTTTTACTTAGAAAATTAATGTATCTTTTTGCCAAACAAATACTTTGAAGACCACACTTAATCAATAAACCCCATTCACCAGGAGCTCAAAAAAATGCATAAGCAATTTTGTGAAACCCATACAAATTGCACTAATGACCTTATAGTCCTGAGCAGACGAATTATGAGATATAAGTCATAATTATGACTTTCTTTTGTTCTCTCTCAATGTCCCTTTAACGCTTCTGTACATGTCTGATTTGATTGTTCGAGTCAGTCCACGTAAAGCACGTTTAATCCCTTTCCTTTTATAGTGCTCGGTACGTCCTCATTACATTTGCATTAAATCTAATGGTATCGCTATTGCATTTTGCCATCTGGGCCCAATTTCATAGAGCTGCTAAGCACAAAAATGTGCTTAGCATGAACTTTCTTCCTTGATAAAAACAGGATTACCAACCAAATTTCCATGTGATTTTCAGGATAAGCAAACAACAGCTGAATACCAGTAACAAGCAATATGCAACATGGAAATTTGGTTGGTAATCCTGTTTTTATCAAGGAAGAAATTTCATGCTAAGCAAATTCTTGTGCTTGGGCACTGGTTGATGTTGCCTTACGGAATCACTTCCCTGAGTCTTGATTCGTCAATGTGGATAATCAACAATGATTGTTTGAATAAAGATAAGTTAAATAATAACACGAGCTTATTCCATGTATTTGTGTGTTAAACAGCTACTTGAGCGAAAACATTTTACCGGTAATAATATTTAAACTTGTTTATCATTTAAATCTACTCGGCGGCAGTAGAATAAATAGCAAGACAAGTTCTCATAGAACAAAATCTACACAGCAAAGTAGATATCCACATGGTGTTACCGCAAACCGTTTGATATTTGTACACTTCTGAATTTTTCGTAATTATCGATCAAAAAGTTAGGCCCCAACCTCAAGGTTTTGAAAAAACTGGAAGCACCTCGGCCGTGCGTCAATACTTTGACATCATAATGTGGGATGCTGCTGTGTTAAACCGCCATGCTGCAACAAAGCGGCTATACAAAACGGAGCTCCCACACGACGTAAAATAAGTGATGACGTAACAGGGCTTTTCACATTTTAAATGAATTTCAGCAAAGATCACTTGTTGCCGTTTTCGTTCAATTAGGTCTTTAAATTAAATGAAACTTACGCCATACTATTCTATAATTCACAATCAAATGCAAACAGAGAGTTGCATGGGGACTTGGCTTTATATATTTTGTATTTAATTGATTATAAAAACTGTATGTTAACAAATCTTGATCACCAGACAAGAACCAACCATATTCACACTAGTATGATATTCCTAATGCGATTATAATATTAGTCCCAACTAATTGATTGATTGATTGATTTGGTTTATTGCTATCTATGTACAAGTATACAATAGAAATTGCCTTGGCTCTCGTGCTTAAAAATACATGAAAATACAATAGAAAAATACAATAGTAAAATAAGAAATACTTAATAAGTGTGGCATGTGTTTTGTGTATAAGGCCATCAAAATGTGTGTCTACTCTTACAATAAACACTATAATTGTTTGTTTTTTAACAAAATGTTTCTTTCGGCGCAAGTTATTCTTAAATATTCACTTTCAAGCTCTGGGTGCCCATGGTTACCGTTCGTACAATTTACCCGTCTTGAGCATGTGGAATGTGCAGTGATGTCATGTGCTTTCTTTGTTTGTTTTTACTTTTAACGTGTTAGTAAATAACTTAAACTTTCGTAATTTCTTTTTAGCTCAATTAGTTCCACACCCTATTCTCAGAAATGGCTTTTGAAGTTTTAGATTTTCATGGTTACTGTTATTTGATCAGGTCGTCAAATATGCCAAATATTGTTCATTATTCTTTCCGATTTCAATGTGGACGTAATTACATACCTGTAGGCCTAAAGACACAATCGGCGACCGGAGTCACGTGAATCAAATAGTGGGTATATACAATGCAAACAAACCAAGCAGCCACGCCCAGTGTGCATGGAAAAGCGTGGATTCTTCCGCACCTACGGCAGAAAACTTGATATTTTTTAAAAAATTGATACCCACTATGATTCACGTGACTCCGGTCGCCGATTGTTTATTATTAAACATTTCACATTTACATTTATTTCAATGTTGCCATTAAATTACATGGGTACATCGTTAAAGTTAAAATAAAAGATAAATAGCAAACCAATTTACACGGAAGTTGATTAAATAATCACAAAACAAGACAACATTTAGGCCTATGGTGAAGCAAAAACTTTTGTTCACATACGGACAGACAAACACACCAACAGACAATTACAACACTGACTAACAACAAAACATGTATAGGAGCAAGACAAAACATCATCCGGAAATATGCCATAACTTTTCTTTAACTAATAAGTGTATAAGGTACCGTAGTTGTTGTGGGAAATAATATTAATAATCGAATTGCAAGAGACCTTTCTGTTATCAGCACAATGTATGTTTCTGCACACTGAAAACATACCTAAAAATAATACGTTCAATGCGAGCGCGATTAATTAGTACAGGCATACTCATTAGTGAATGAAGAAGACCATGAGAAGACTGTGTAATGCACCGTCCCCGGGGGACGTTTGCATTTACATAATCGTAGGATTCCTTTATGTGTTTTTTGCTTATAATAAGTCTGGATGTTTATCCATGAGTCATTGGTCTGAACATCCAAGAAGGGAATGGATGTTTGTTTGTCTCCCCCAACCAACAGGTCTCTGTTGTATGTAATTTTCTTACTTGTTCCCCCCGTTCGGGCCCCATTTTGATGTTGTGTTTCCAACCCCACTGTTTTTTGTGGTATACTGTCAGCCAACTCGTCTTCTGCACACCTCGTTCAAAAAATCATAACTCCCATCTGACACGAACTCCACGGGCTCCCGATTAAAATGCGACTCGCGTAGAATAAGTTAAATATTCTCACTTTCAAAGCTCTTCATAGACTCTCTCCAGACCTGATCTTCTACATATTTAATATACATGTACTCCTGTACGTCCTCTTCGTTCTGCTGGCCAATCCTTACTGAAGCAACTGTTTCAACAAAATGTTATGGTCAAAGAGTTTTCAACTTCATTATGGAATGACTTACCAAATAATACCCCGCTGTCACCTCGCTAAACATCATCGTGGATATCGAACTTTTTTGTGAAAATACCGTGGATTTTTTTTTTGCAGTTTTCTATTCAGGTGACCAATCTATGACCCTATCTTTAAAATACCAAAGACGTGTTATTATCAACTGGAATTAACAAACACTCGGCATTTTGTAATCGGTTAATACAATCAAGTAAATTACTTCGTCCTTACAAAAATTTGTCACATTTTATACAGGCAACCAGCGCCAAAGAGTCTCCAAGAAGAAATTCAAATGTGAAAATTTCACAAACTTGTTCTTGGGGAAAGATAAAAGGTATTGTTAAACTTCAAGTATCGTGCAACCAAAAGTGTGACTTCTGCATGCATTTGGTGCAGTTGGTTGCCACAAAGTTAAGTGTATACCCAACTGCCTTGTATGATGCAGCCAGTACACAGCTTGAGATACAAATAAAACAACAGTAGCCAGCTGGGGCCAAGATTTATCTTACGGTTAGTTGTCAGACCACCTTAGTGATTTGTATTGTGACATCACACTTTGCTTCGCAATTAAGAGTGATTCGTAATTAGACCAATCTTTAGCACTTTGGGGAGAAATCGAGCGCCTGGGCTCGATTTCACAAAGCACAAGACTTATCTTAAGATGAGTTGTCAACATTGCCATGGTGATTTGTATTGTGACATCACACTATTCTTAGCAAATAAGATTGAAACACAGTTAAGATCAATCTTAGCTCTTTGTGAAATCAACCCTACACAGAAAAAAACATAAAACACAGAATAAACTTACTGACAGCAGAAATAAAGACGCCTGACATTACTCCGCCAACAGGCGACAGGTTCGATTCATACTTGTTGTCCATCTGCTCTCCTGCCTTCAATGAAGAGTTGTAACTAGCGCTGATACATTTTGGTCGTTAGGTCATCTCGCACGGCACGTGTTGGTCACGGGAATTTTGTAAAAAGGTTTCTTTTTGCGCTTGCATTATAATTATTTCCGTAATACATGAGCGCGCACCCCGTCTTAAAGGTACGCCAGCATAGATAGGTAATTATTCAAAAAGTTAATGGCCATAAAAACTTAGGGAGGACCTCATAATCTAACACACGGTAATACCTTGTAACACGCGCTGTACAACAAGGTATTAAGCTGAAGGTATCGCTTGGGTGTAATGAGTTCGTTCTCAATAACCCAGACATCACACCCATTTGTTTACAACTTTGGGTTGGCGACCGACAGGCATTGGGGTTGGCCACCGACAGGCATTGCGGTTGCGGTTGTTCACCCTTTTTTATTTCTTCTTCTTGAATAAATTATTAGTACATGTACTTACAATGTGTAACAACTTGTATACTTATTATATAATTTATCCATATATTTAGATACAGGGATCGTATATCATCCGAGTGTGTAACCGTTTCACAATTATTTCTTTGTAACGTTACCCCCCTCTGATGCCCTAGCCTGCGGAGTGAAAAACCAGAGGTAAAAACTATTTCTAGAAAATACTCTGGAAAACCCCGCCTAAATATACATTATACACATGTAGCTGTGTCTTCTTTGTAACAACAATTGGGACCCATGATGTTAATGCGGTCGCGTCGTTACTCGTCGTGATTTATAAAGGACTGCTTTCTTGTCCTGTATATCTTTACAACGGAACTTCTTAACTGTAGTTCTTCCCGAGTTCCATTGGAACAAAATACAAGATTATATTAATGATAGTAATATAATAGTTTAAATAAATTAAGTAATGGAATCGAGCCTGCCGGTGCGCAGATGGCCCGTGCTACCCAAGCACCTCCTTTTATACTTCCTATTTTCTCCTATCTACATCCGCATACAGTGGAGTGATTCTATCTTATTGAGAACTAGATTTCGTTCTAATTCACCCAGTTCAACCGAACGAAATGACATTTATCTTCAGGTCAATGAACAGCTGGTGCATTTTGTCATAGGCATATTCATGACCGAACACAAGCTCACAAGTCCAGGTAGAGGCACAAAGGGACCAGTCTATGACCTTAATTCCTGCTAGACTTGGGTAATCTAACAAAAGGGTGATATCACCTCTTTTTGCAGTAATTTAATAATCCCTTAATCCAATAACAATAGCGCTTCAGGGGCGATCCAGGATATTCCAAACGGGGGGGGGGGGGGGCGTGAAAATGTACCAAGCAGCAAATGGTGAATGCAATTTGTGGCGCCTGAGAGCGCGTAACGCGAAGCCCTAAGGCATGGGTTCCGGGGCCCGCTTAAATGCTCCGAAACAGTTTGGATTCTAGATGCTCTGTGGTGCGATCTCATGCAATAACTGACCACTTTAACAAATTTTGTTTTAGCAAGATCATTATTTAAACATCATTTGCGAGTTGGGATTCATTGAATCAGCCATCCTGAGTTATCAAATCAAAATGCAGGTACAATTACTATTTATTAGGGGACAACAAAGTGTTGGTGAGGGAGGATCCTTCCTCCATCCGGTGAGCCAACGACATGAAAATGCAATTTTCAATATAATTAACCAAAAACAGAGAAATAGACACACCATTTCAGCAATTCAGATCCATATCAATCTTCTAAATTTACTGGAAATTTTTGTGTAACATCGGTGGTGGGGTCCAGGGGTCACTGCCCCGATGGGGGTCCAGGGGGCGAAGCCTCCGGAAGCTCTGAGCTTTTAGCTTTTTGAGGGGTGAAAAAAAAGCCTCTGTGTGCCTAAAACAGAGAAATATACACACTTTTTAAGCACTTCTGATCCATTTCACGCTTCTAAATTTACTGGGAAATTTTCCTGTAACATCGATGATGGGGTCCAGGGGTGAAGCCCCGATGGAGGTCCAGGGGGCGAAGCCCCCGGAAGCTGAGCTTTTGGCCTTTTGAGGGGTGAAAAATCAAGCCTATTGCCCAAACAGAGAAATAGACACACTTTGCACTTTTGATCTATATCAACTTCTAATTTTACTCAAAGAAAATTGTACCACAAATCTCACGTTTGGACCTGGTTGATGCATTATCTGGTTTCATGCATATTCATTAAAAACATAGTTTTTGAGAAACGATTCCTTAATTTCATGAATCGTTTCTAAGATTTACCGGTCACGAGGGTTGACTGAAAGTTCCAATTTCCGTGGTGTCCGTTCGCGAATGCTAAGGCCAGAAATGCGGCTGGTACCCGCTGTCACCTCGCGAAAAGTGAATGTGGATTCGACAATCTTTATGAAAATACCGTGACCGTTTTTATTCTATTTTCTCAACAAGACATTTTAATCAGATGGAACTTTCACAGGTGACTTTTATTGTATCTTTCTTGATAATTTTCTACTGAAAAAAAAAAAAAAAATCTATGACCCTACCACGCGTGTATTCCAAAATTAGACGATAATGCCTACATCTGCTACTGCATGTTAAAAGGCATTTGATCGATTCCATATGAGCCATAGTAATTTTACAAATTATCAGTTTTCAAGCAAAACAAGAACAAAACCTACCCCCCCAAAAAAAACAAAAACAAAACAAAACAAAAAACACCAAAAAACAAAAAAAAAAACTATTAACTAGACTTATCTTGTTTGTAAATTACAAACAAACGGTGTTCGGTTTGTTTTTATAATTTGGTTTTAACCCTTTCCCGATCTGTTTGAAGCACTGTATACTCAGTACTTTTTAGTGTTTTATAAACAAAATGAAAAACAAAACATAAATTAAAAACAATTAAACGAAAGTAATATCACAGGGGGTCGTGTGTAAGATTTTAAAAATACTCCAGGGTCCTTCACACGGTCCAAAGATCTTGTGTTTAGCAATTAGGCTATGGTTCTCCAGATATGATTTTTCTAAATATTAAACATTGATTTAATGTAATAACATCATCGATGACGTCACCATCCCGAAAACCTATGTGAAGTTTGTGAAGTTTCAAGTTTATATGTGCTTGTGAATTGACTTTTGTTAGCGGAAAAGCGACGGGGAGAAAAAGAAGAATAAGTATTAAAAAAAAAGAAAACAAAATTAAATGTCAAATTTCATCTTTCGGTTTGAACCGGAAGTCCTGTTCAAATGGGGCTACACTCTGTGTAGCGCTTGTGAAGTTGTAAAAACTCAATACCCAAGGATTTTATAACTGAACAAAGTTTAAAAATCGGTTGTGTAGTTCTTGAGATATAGTGTCACTTCCGGTTGACCCGGAAGTAAAGGTCAACATGGGGTCACGGTACCCAAGGCTAATCTCCAATGCCCAATGAGTCTATAACTGAAATAAGTTTGAAAATCGGTTGAGTAGTTCTTGAGATATGGTGTCACTTCTGGTTGACCCGGAAGTAAAGGTCAACATGGGGTCACGGTTACCCAAGGCTAATCTCAAATGCCCAAGGAGTCTATACCTGAAAACAGTTTGAAAATCGGTTGAGTAGTTCTTGAGATATGGTGTCACTTCCGGTTGACCCGGAAGTAAAGGTCAACATGGGGTCACGGTTACCCAAGGCTAGTCTCCAATGCCCAAGGAGTCTATAACTGAAAATAGTTTGAAAATCGGTTGTGTAGTTCTTGAGATATGGTCCCTGTTCCGGTTGACCCGGAAGTAAAGGTCAATTTGGGGTCACGGTTACCCAAGGCTAATCTCCAATGCCCAAGGAGTCTATAACTGAAAAAAAAGTTTGAAATCGGTTGTGTAGTTCTTGAGATATGGTCTCACTTCCGGTTGACCCGGATGTAAAGGTCAATATGGGGTCACGGTTACCCAAGGCTAATCTCAAATGTCCAAGGATTTTATAACTGAAAAAAGTTTGAAAATCGGTAGTGTAGTTCTTGAATTATGAATTTTTCAAAAATCTGACATTTGATTGTTAGCGAGCTTTGCACGGACGGCTGTTTTAGAGACTACCAAAGCGTAATGTCAAAATCAGGTTGCGCGAACCTTGAAAAGAGACTAGACTACAAGCATGTTTGAAGGACTTTGAACCTTGCAGTTGCTTCAATGGAGCAAGCAGCCGCTCACCGTCTAACTGGTTTAGATCGCGTATTGTGTGTGTTTTCAATGCAGTTTATTCCCGCGGTTTGACAGCGGGTCAATGTATACCCGATTTCAACCATAAGTGAAGGTCAAAAGGTAACATTTCTGTGGAAAAGTTTGAGAAGGCTTAAAAATCTACAACATGATGTAAAAATTGTGAGTAATGTGTATGAAAAAAGTACGAGTATTCCTTAAAGTTTGAATTGTGAAGTTTTCAACTTCCGGTTTGAACAGGAAGACAAAGTCAAACGGTATAAGACTCTGTGTAGTATTTGCTACATTTGTCAAGACCTCTCCGATGATGTATAGATTGTTATAATAGCTTATGTACTTCTTGAGTTAAGAATTTTTAAATGATTAAACTTCGATTTACTGTACTTCAACACTTGATGACGTCATCATGACGTCACAACTACTTGATTGAGGTTTTATCAGGTTCCTTACATGGTGTAAATTTAAAGTTGATCTGATAAACAGAAGTTAATGTTTTTGCCGGGAAAGTGTTTTTTTGAAGAATTACACCAAGGCAAACTTTGACCTTTCGTTACGACCGGAAGTAAAGGTCATGTGAATTTGACGTTAACTTTTTAAATGTTGCCCGTGTCTTGATCTATCATATGCCCAAATATAAATACTGTAGCTGTAATATTCGGGGACATACAGGCATTCGCATATGGTCACTTTTTCCCCTTAATTGGCTTGTAATTTGACACCTGATGAGGTCATCATGACGTAACTAAAGCGGTTTCATCTCCTAATGTATATCTAACTATATGTGAAGTTTCAAGTTCATATGAGCTTGGAAAGGGTGCTTTTGTTAGCGGACAAAGGACGCTGAGAAGAAGAAGAAGAAGAAGAAGTATTAAGAAAACTAGACTTAAGCTTTTGTTAAAACAAAAACAAGGTGTTCGGTATGATTTTTTTAAATATTAAACATTGATTTAAAAAAATGTTATAACATCATCGATGACGTCACCATCCCGAAAACTTATATGGGAAGTTTGTGAAGTTTCAAATTTATATGTGCTTGGGAAGTGTGCTTTTGTTTGCGGAAAAGCGACGGGGAGAAGAAGAATAAGAAGTATTAAGAAAAAAAGAAAACAAAATTAAATGTTAAAGTTCATCTTTTTGTTTGAACCGGAAGTCCAGTTCAAATGGGGCCACACTCTGTGTAGCGCTTGTGAAGTTGTAAAAAACTCAATACCCAAGGATTTTATAACTGAAAACAGTTTGAAAATCGGTTGTGTAGTTCTTGAGATATGGTGTCACTTCCGGTTGACCCGGAAGTAAAGGTCAACATGGGGTCACGGTTACCCAAGGCTAATCTCCAATGCCCAAGGAGTCTATAACTGATTTTTTTTTGAAAATCGGTTGAGTAGTTCTTGAGATATGGTGTCACTTCCGTTTGACCCGGAAGTAAAGGTCAACATGGGGTTACGGTACCCAAGGCTTATCTCCAATGCCCAAAGAGTCTATAACTGAAAACAAGTTTGAAAATCGGTTGTGTAGTTCTTGAGATATGGTGTCACTTTCGGTTGACCCGGAGGTAAGGGTCAACATGGGGTCACGGTTACCCAAGGCTAATCTCCAATGCCCAAGGAGTCTATACCTAAAAACAGTTTGAAAATCGGTTGAGTAGTTCTTGAGATATGGTGTCACTTCCGTTTGACCCGGAAGTAAAGGTCAACATGGGGTCACGGTACCCAAGGCTAATCTCCAATGACCAAGGAGTCTATAACTGAAAAAGGTTTGAAAATCGGTTGAGTAGTTCTTGAGATATGGTGTCACTTCCGGTTGACCTGGAAGTAAAGGTCAACATGGGGTCACGGTTACCCAAAGCTAATATCCAATGCCCAAGGAGTCTATAACTGAAAACAGTTTGAAAATCGGTTCTGTAGTTCTTGAGATATGGTCCCTCTTCCGGATGACCCGGAAGTAAAGGTCAACATGGGGTCACGGTTACTCAAGGCTAATCTCCAATGCCCAAGGAGTCTATAACTGAAAAAAGTTTGAAATCGGTTGTGTAGTTCTTGAGATATGGTCTCACTTCCGGTTGACCCGGAAGTAAAGGTCAACATGAGGTCACGGTTACCCAAGGCTAATTTCCAATGCCCAAGGATTTTATAACTGAAAAAAGTTTGAAAATCGGTTGTGTAGTTCTTGAATTATGAATGTTTAAAAAATCTGACATTTGATTGTTAGCGAAGTTTGCACGGACGGCTGTTTTAGAGACTAACAAAGCGTAATGTCAAAATCAGGTTGCGCGAACCTTGAAAAGAGACTAGACTACAAGCATGTTTGAAGGACTTTGAACCTTGCGGTCGCTTCAATGGAGCAAGCAGCCGCTCACCGTCTAACTGGTTTAGATCGCGTATTGTGTGTGTTTTTAATGCAGTTTATTCCCGCAGTTTGACAGCGGGTCAATGTATACCCGATTTCAACCATAAGTGAAGGTCACAAAGGTAACATCTTTGTGGAAAAGTTTGAGAAGGCTTAAAAATCTACAGTATGATGTGAAAATTGTGAGTAATGTGTATGTAAAAAGTACGAGTATTCCTTAAAGTTTGAATTGTGAAGTTTTCAACTTCCGGTTTGAACAGGAAGACAAGGTTAAACGGTATAAGACTCTGTGTAGTATTTGCTACATTTGTCAAGACCTCTCCGATGATGTATAGATTGTTATAATAGCTTATGTACTTCTTGAGTTATGAATTTTTAAATGATTAAACTTCGATTTACTGTATCTCAACACTTGATGACGTCATCATGACGTCACAACTACTTGATTGAGGTTTTATCAAGGTCCTTACATGGTGTAAGTTTGAAGTTGATCTGATAATCAGAAGTTAATGTTTTTGCCGGGAAAGTGTTTTTTAAGAATTACACCAAGGCAAACTTTGACCTTTCGTTACGACCGGAAGTAAAGGTCATGTGAATTTGTCCTTAACTTTTCAAATGTTGCCCATGTCGTGATCTATCATATGCCCAAGTATAAATATTGTAGCTGTAATATTCGGGGACATACAGGAATTCGCATATGGTCACTTTTTTACCTTAAATGGCTTGTAATTTGACACCTGATGACGTCATCATGACGTAACTAAAGCGGTTTCATCTCCTAATGTATATCTACGTATATGTGAAGTTTCAAGTTCATATGAGGTTGGAAAGGGTGCTTTTGTTAGCGGACAAGGGACGCTGAGAAGAAGAAGAAGAAGTATTAAGAAAAACTAGAGATGAGTTTTTGTCATGTGACAAAAACAAGGTGTTCGCGGGGAGTGATTGAATGAATAAACATTCTACCTTATCAATCCAATGCCTGGTCCAGGAGTTATGAATTATGAAATTTGGGGTCACGGTACCCAAGGCTAATATCAATGCCCAAGGAGTCTATAACTAAACAAAGTTTGAAAATCGGTTGAGTAGTTCTTGAGATATGGTATCACTTTCGGTTGACCCGGAAGTAAAGGTCAACATGGGGTCACGGCTACTCAAGGCTAATCTCCAATGCCCAAGGAGTCTATACCTGAAAACAGTCTGAAAATCGGGCGAGTAGTTCTTGAGATATGGTGTCACTTCCGTTTGACCCGGAAGTAAAGGTCAACATGGGGTCACGGTACCCAAGGCTAATCTCCAATGCCCAAGGAGTCTATAACTGTAAAAAGTTTGAAAATCGGTTGAGTAGTACTTGAGATATGGTGTCACTTCCGGTTGACCCGGAAGTAAAGGTCAACATGGGGTCACGGTTACCCAAAGCTAATCTCTAATGCCCAAGGAGTCTATAACTGAAAACAGTTTGAAAATCGGTTGTGTAGTTCTTGAGATATGGTGTCACTTCCGGTTGACCCGGAAGTAAAGGGCAACATGGGGTCACGGCTACCCAAAGCTAATCTCTAATGCCCAAGGAGTCTATAACTGAAAACAGTTTGAAAATCGGTTGTGTAGTTCTTGAGATATGATCTCACTTCCGGTTGACCTGGAGGTAAAGGTCAACATGGGGTCACGGTTACCCAAGGCTAATCTCCAATGCCCAAGGAGTCTATAACTGAAACAAGTTTGAAAATCGGTTTAGTAGTTCTTGAGATATGTTGTTACTTCCGGTTGACCCGGAAGTAAAGGTCAACATGGGGTCACGGTTACCCAAAGCTAATCTCCAATGCCCAAGGAGTCTATCACTGAAAACAGTTTGAAAATCGGTTGTGTAGTTCTTGAGATATGGTCCCACTTCCGGTTGACCCGGAAGTAAAGGTCAACATGGGATCACGGTTACCCAAGGCTAATCTCCAATGCCCAAGGAGTTTATAACTGAACAAAGTTTGAAAATCGGTTGTGTAGTTCTTGAATTATGTTTTTTTTAAAAATCTGACATTTGATTGTTAGCGAGGTTTGCACGGACGGCTGTTTTAGAGACTAACAAAGCGTAATGTCAAAATCAGGTTGCGCGAACCTTGAAAAGAGACTAGACTACAAGCATGTTTGAAGGACTTTGAACCTTGCGGTTTGATTCAATGGAGCAAGCAGCCGCTCACCGTCTAACTGGTTTAGATCGCGTATTGTGTGTGTTTTCAATGCAGTTTATTCCCGCGGTTTGACAGCGGGTCAAGGTATACCCAATTACAACCATAAGTGAAGGTCAAAAAGGTAACATCTCTGTGAAAAAGTTTGAGAAGGCTTAAAAATCTACAACATGATGTAAAAATTGTGAGTAATGTGTATGTAAAAAGTACAAGTATTCCTTAAAGTTTGAATTGTGAAGTTTTCAACTTCCGGTTTGAACAGGAAGACAAGGTCAAACGGTATAAGACTCTGTTTAGTATTTGCTACATTTGTCAAGACCTCTCCGATGATGTATAGATTGTTATAATAGCATATGTACTTCTTGCGTTATGAATTTTTAAATGATTAAACTTTGATTTACTGTATTTCAACACTTGATGACGTAATCATGACGTCACAACTACTTGATTGAGGTTTTATCAAGTTCCTTACACGGTGTAAATTTGAAGTTGATCTGATACACAGAAGTTAATGTTTTTGCCGGGAAAGTGTTTTTTTGAAGAATTACACCAAGGCAAACTTTGACCTTCCGGTACGACCGGAAGTTAAGGTCATACGATTTTGACGTTAACTTTTTAAATGTTGCCCGTGTCTTGATCTATCATATGCCCAAATATGAATACCATAGCTGTAATATTCAGAGACATACGGGCATTGGCATATGGTCACTTTTTCCCCTTAAATGGCTTGTAATTTGATACCTGATGACGTCACCATGACGTAACTAAAGCGGTTTCATCTCCTAATAAATATCTAATCATATGTGAAGTTTCAAGTTCATGTGATGTTGGGAAAGGTGTCTTAGTTACCGGACAAGGGACGAAGAGAAGCAGAAGAAGTAAAAAAAAAAAAACCGAACAAAAATAAGAGGTGTTCCGGGCTGAATGCCCGAACACCTAAAAAAAAAAAAAAAACCGAACAAAAATAAGAGGTGTTCCGGGCTATATGCCCGAACACCTAAAAAAAAAAACCCGAACAAAAACAAGAGGTGTTCCGGGCTGTATGCCCGAACACCTAAAAAACCCCACACAATGCATGCGTATGGACATAACCGCTCCCGATTTTCGGCAATATCTCAAAAACGATAGTACTTTAAATGAAATTTTCACAGGTTAGTTTTTTTGTATATATCTACAACAATATAGGATTGAAACAAACAGTGGGTTCCAATTACCAAACGTATACATACAATCCCTTTAAGTGTTGTTGCTTTTCGATTAAAATAATATTTGAAATTGCAAATATCCCCAGTCCCCCTCCCCGGGCCCGGCCACCAACCATGAACACAAACGGTCTTATATCAGGACCCCAATGATTATGGCAAAATCCGCGGATCAGTTCGGGCGGTGACTTGGCAAACTTAATGCGTAGGGTCGGTGCGCTTATGAAATAAATAAATAAATAAATAAATAAATAAACACAGGTCTGAATAGATAAAATAAATAAATATATAAAAATACAATACTCACTCAAGGGGAGTCATTGACCATCACAGACTTTCGCACCATTATTTTAGCTAGTTACGGGACTGTGTTTTCTGTTTAGTAGACGCAAATCAAAATCGAGCAATATAGATGACGAAGTGAATACAACATTTAAATCGATTGAAAATAATTATCTGCGATGTTTTACACACTGTAGCACTATGAACTTTTCAGGAAAACGTAAGCTCATTTTTATAAAGCGAGCTACGGGGCTCCCAGCCAGACACATGACTCAATTGCAACTACATAACTTTTCTTAATAAGTCGAATCATTAGCTTGGTAGGTCAGTAACTTTAGATTCAGTGCAATTTGATGCAAATATCATGTATAGTCAAGCCTCATATTACCGTGGTACTCCTAATACCGTGGTAGCAGAAAATTCACTTTTTTCGTTGTCAAAACGTTATCTATAGACGACTTTCATATGGTGAATCGATAGCCAAGAACCCTTTACCGATCTGGTAAAAACAAAAAAAATGAACTGTTGCGGAAATAATTTAAATTGAAAAAAACTTGAAAAAAACGCTATTTTCCCAACTGGACGAATTTTCGCTGACCATGTCTGTCAAAAGTGCCATTATATCATTAACATTTTTACCTTAAATGTTGTTCTGTGCATTGAAATATCAGTGCCCAGATCCTGTTCCACGGTAAAAAAAAAATTGACATCGAAAGTATGTGTTTTCACCTCAAAAACGTAAACCAATGTCTGGCGTCCGAATAAGGACAGGAAACTAAAAACGCTAAAAAATTCAGCATCTTTGCAAAGGGCGCCCTCAATATGTAAGTTAAACACACAAAGTAAAAACTCGCTCAAATTACAGATATGCTTGCACAAGTACAATACTTGTAGCAGGCGAATGCACGCAATTTCGAACTTGCGCAGTTATGTTTTAACTTGCGCGGATTACTACTTTGCGCTTGAAATCTACGTCATCGGATTGTTCCATAATTGAGCGCAGGGGGGTGACTAAGGAAATTGTCGGTACTCGGTAATTAAAATGCCTAAAAGACAAAATTTGTCCATCTGCTGGGAAGTTTAACATCGTAATCCCAGTAGTAGGTAAATACTTCAATATTATCTTTGGATTTAGCTCCTTCAATGTAGAGAAAGTTCATTTAAAAAAATTATTTCTGATTACCACGATAATAGGAGGCTCACCTCCAGAATCACTCCGGGCGCATGCACACTTTCAGAGACTTCGTGCACGAATTTAATCAGATAAACGATGTATTTTTTTTATGTCAAAGTGGAAAGTAATACTTCAACAATAGTAATAACTTGACACTTTTTATAGATTGTTTATTTTTATTTTTTTCTAATCGAAAAACGTCCTAACCCCCACGGTAATAGGGTAACCCATCCTATGCCTATTGACTCATTTCATTACTCGATATGATATTGCTGGGCCTACAAATTTTTGACAATTTTGTTTACAGCTGTTATAGGCCTATGGAGCTCCAGTCTAATACTTACAATAATTTTGAAAATTGAGTCATGTTTTACAAATTTGACCTTTGGCCTTTCAATACAAGATGGCGCCTATGTTCAGCAAGTTACTGTCAAGCCGGCTATCGGCGGCAGTCGTAACAGGCGCTTTCCTTGCTCACACTCTCAGGAAAAGACAGGCCAAGGCACAAATTCGACGAGTGGAAAGGTATGGCCCCAGTTTGGGATATTTGGGGTTTAATCCGTTTTGTTTTCCAGCATTACTTATTTCACTTTGCCATTCCGAGGTGTGTGGATAAATTTCGCTGCGTAACGTTGTCAACGTTGAAAAGACCTACTATAGTACTGGTTATGTAATTACTGTTATGGATGGATGGATGGTCGTGTATTTCCGACATCACATATTTACACAAGTTATAACAAGAACAATAACTATTTTCTCTTTCAGTGTGGCCGATTTACCTGCCAGCATAGATGTAAGTATGCATTGCTAAACATACAATACAAATACAACTATTTCTGTGTAGTGTACTGTAAAAAGTGTAAGCCCCACACAAGTGAGTCAATACAACAAACCATGGATGGAGGTGGAATACAAATGAGACCAATTATTTATTAATTATTAGACTTATTGGTTGATTAAAGGTTTCTTTAAATCCCATGCAGATGCTGTTCTGGCAATTTAAAAATACAACAATGGTGAAGAGGGAGGAGTTAAATGTAACACAAAATCACCAGCAAAACCTAGACTAGACACAATGCAGTAAATACTTTGTGGAACCATGGAATGCTTGCGCTTCCTGTGCACACAATGAATGATTTATCATTTAGTATTAAAAATGTGGGGAAAACTTAAGATGTAAACATATTTCTACTGATCTGATGCATTAAAACAAAATCATGAAACTGCCTATTGTTAAACACATTAGGCAAAAAAACACCATCTTTAGAGTCCCCGCCCGCTTCCTTTTGGTGGCAGCATGGTTTTATTTTAATTTTTACCAATTCAAAATGAGGTTTAAAAACCATAAAATGTCAACTAATCCATCAGAAAATATAGCAACTTGGAACTTAGCCAGTGCCGGTTATGTGGTTAAAAAACGATAGTTCAGTTACACTTGTGAAAGTGAGCTACACATTTAGGGATCTTGTTACTGAATAAACTATAAATACAATCACTGTAAACATGTTCAATGTCTTGTCTAACATGTTTCTTGCTTAATTGTGCGCTGAACAGGGGGAAAAACAAATGGTTGTTTGAAATTAAAAAGAATAGCAACCATCTCATAAAAATAAAAGTTTAAAAGTTCCCTCCCGCCTCCATTTTTTCAGGAACACGGACGCTAGACATGTTTTGTTTTTTTGCTCGGCCTTATTATCAGCTGTAGGCATAGTAATTTGTATGCTCGGAAAAGGAAACAGTACGTACGGATTACTAGTCCGTGCGTATGAAGTAGTAATATGTTTAAAGGCACTGAACACGTTTGGAAATTGTCAAAGACCAGTGTTTTCACTTGGTGTATCCCAACATATGCATAAAATAACAAGCCTGTGAAAATTTGGGCTCAATTGGTCATCGAAGTTGCAAGAAAATGATGAAAGAAAAAACACCCTTGTTGTACAAATTTGTGTGCTTTCGATATATAGGAATAAAAACTTCTTGCAAGAAGTTTTTATTATTTTAGTAAGAAATTACCACTTTCTCAAAAACTACGTTACTTCAGAGGGAGTCGTTCCTCACAATGTTTTATACTATCAACAGCTCTCCGTTGCTTGTTACCAAGTAAGTTTGTATGCTAATATTTGTTTTGAGTCATTACCAAACCTGTACGATACCTTTAAGTTTCTAATTCATGCCTTGGCAGGCCAAATACATCTATAGTAAAGTGCACCTCTATGAGAGATGTACTGAAACCCGTCAAGGCTAATGACCAGTCACGTCAAATGACCAAGAAGGGCGTCAATGCTTGCTAATTGCCTCCTAGGCCTCTGTGAAGTATCGGCCCTACCTTAGTACTATTTGGTTTCCTTACCAGAAAGATCTAATAGGCTAAATAAATAAACATAGAGTAACAAACCACAAGGAAAACTGACTGGATAAACTTTAATTAATTTGAGGTCGAACAAAGAAACATTGACTAGTGCAGGCTTTGAACCTGCGATCTCCAGATTAAATAAATAAATAAACAAACAAACAAATAAATAAATATATTTTCTTTCATAAATCTACTGCTCAATTTTGTCCTCTATCAGGATCAGCCTCTTATTCAGAGAAGCAAGAAGGATAAAGCAGCAGTGGATCTTGTCTTCTTCAAGTAGGTGCACTGAATCTGTAACCTTAACTCCCTAAGAGTGATTTACTAGGATCTTTCCTCACTCCAACAAAATCCATCACCAGAGGGCCCAATTTCATAGAGCCGCTTAAGCAGAAAAGAGTGCTTCAAAATGTTCTGCTTAGTAAATGTAAGCAGGATACCCGTCACAGATCGTACATGTGACATGCTCTTTTGGCTGGTAACCTTATTCTGGTAAGCATAATTTTGTTGTGCTTAGCTACTTGTTGTGCTTAGGCCGCTCTATGAAATTGGGGCCCTGATGTTAACTCAACACCCAAACTGTTTTACTCTGATTTAGTGATTGTGGTAGTATGCATATTCCAATGTAAAGCATTATCAGTTAACTAGTGCAGTTCTCAGTTCAGCAAAATCAAACAAAACATGCAGTTGGCAGATCTGTCAACATTTGCATCCTGCAATCGGGGAGATTTTGTACAACAATCAGGTAGATATTTAAAATTACATTCAACATACATGTAATAGGGAAAAAGTTTCCATAATCAGGGAGATTTTCAAATTTGTTCACCAGAACATGGAAAGATTTGTTTATTGTCAGGTAATTTTCTGCAGAATCAGAAAGTGTTGGCAACTCCGAGTTGGATTTTGATGGGTTGAGGTTGGTTTTAAAGGGATTTACAGTATAATTCGTGCCGTTGATGATAAACAGTGTCATCAGTGAGCATGCCTCAATGAAAGCAATTGCGAATTAGATTTGAATGCCTTTCATCAGTTCACTGATGGAGCGAGTTGGTGTAGCGGTTAAGACACCTGAGCCCAATTTCATGGCTCTGTTTACGGAAGCAGGGGTTTCAGCGCTTATGTCAAGTGTATTTCACAGGTTAGGAGGAAATCTTTGCTTATGTGCATTAGTGCATGCGCACACCAAGTTACACAGCTTGCGTAGAAATTCGGCGCTTGCCCTGTAAGGGAAGAATGGTGATCGCAAGTGCAGAGTTAGGCGGTAAGCAGAGCCATGAAATTGGACCCTGCTCTAGCAATGCGAGGGTCATTGGTTTGGATCCTGACCCCTGACTTTGGGGGGTGGGGGTAATACTAAGTTTGCAGTGGTTGGCAAATTAGTGTGGGGTAAACCAACCTAATATCGTTCCATTGGATGCTTGGGTTGGGATTGGAGGTCCTCCTTAACATTAGAAGTTGTGAAGTCCTATTTGTGAAGGTCAACTTTTAATATTAGTAAATCTCATAAAATTGTTTGACAGCTCCAATTTCAAAGTGCAGGCGCATTTTGCTGCACATCTTTCATTGAAATGGGTACAGTCACACATATCTGTCTAGCCTGCTTTAGAAATTGTTTTCTTCTGTTCCTCATTTGTCATGTTTACAGGCGTTTGGGCAGAGTTCTCAAGGTGCTCATTCCAGGATGGCTTTCGGCAGAAGTAAGAGCTTACCTTGTTATCCCCATTTGGCTAGTTATTCCCATTTGGTCTATTATCCCCATTTGGCTAGTTATTCCCATTTGGGCTGTTATCCCAATTTCGCCAGTTATCCCATTTGGCCCATTTGGTTTCATTGTGTTAATTGAAAACTAGGCTGTTGTTATAAATTAACTGTTTACAAACTAAAATTACATGCTTAACAATCCTTTTAAAGGCACTGAACACGTTTGGTAATTGTCAAAGACCAGTTTTCTCACTTGGTGTATCCCAACATATGCATAAAATAACAAGCCTGTGAAAATTTGGGCTCAATTGGTCATCGAAGTTGCAAGAAAATGATGAAAGAAAAAACACCCTTGTTGTTCAAATTTGTGTGCTTTCAGATAGGAATATAAACTTCTTGCAAGAAGTTTTGAGAAATTACCTCTTTCTCAAAAACTACTTAACTTCAGAGGGAGTCGTTTCTCATAATGTTTTATACTATCAACAGCTCTCCGTTGCTCGTTACCAAGTAAGTTTTTATGCTAATATATATTTTGAGTAATTACCAAACGTGTACAGTGCCTTTACTAGGTTGGAAACATTTAGTACCTGAAGGGTACAATCCAAAAAAAGAAAGCATCTCAGACCTTGCGCTTAAGCTATTTGTAAGAAGCCCACCGGGCTAGTAAACTGTGCATTTTACTTGCCTCCAGTACGTTTTAGTACCCAGATTTGAAATATGTATTGTCATAAATGTGTCTTTCTGATGAATTAATGGTTATAGTCACTTACTCAAAAATAAATTAACAAATCTTTGAAAGATATTATTCACATCTGAAAAGCAAAGAAATATGAACATTTTAAACAAGTAGGTTGCACAGTTTTTAGCAGCCCACGGGCAAGTTGAGAAGTGGTGTTTACTAGCAAGTAGCAGTTTTTACTAGACGACCCTGCATCTAGAATAGTGAAACTATATAAATGACCTTCAGAAACTCAGAATAGTAGAGTTTCTCTAAATATCCTTGAAATTATACCTTGAGGGTTAAAACGTGAGGCCACTTAAATGTCTTTGCAGTTCAATACCGTACGTGCAATTGTTATTCTCAAAGTGCGTGTAATATTTAAGTTCAAAGTGAGGTGGCAGTTTTATGGTCATTATGTACCATTAAAAGAATTTATCATTATTTGGCTTGTCACGACCGAGCAGTCTAGCGCACCGAACTCAAGCTCTGGTGTTTCTGATCAGTAGAGTGTGGGTTTGAGTGCCAGTCTTGTTACTTGTGTCTATAATCAAGACACTTCATCATTCTTTTATCAAAGAGTCATCCCTAGAATGGCACGTAAAGCCGTACATGTAGATCCCGTGTGTTGTGTAATTTAAGTTTATGGGTCTCATAGTTTAAAAGAAATATTGGCATACCTGTCGTATACAAAGATCTGTATGATAAGAACCAAGTATTTTGCAAAATGTGTAAAAGTTGAAGGTACATGTATTGCTTTTTATTTATTTATCAAAAATGTACAATCTTGTTTCAGACGGGTTATTTAGCTTTAGTTGCTCTTGCATTGATGGCAAGAACATACTGCGATGTCTGGATGATACAAAATGGAACGGCCATCGAAAGGTAAACACAATACAAACTTGAATTATTTATCACACATTCAACTAGAATTTACAAAGTTGAAAATGAGTGGTTTCCACTGAATTGACAAGGTCTGTCGCCAGCCTCCGTCTTTTCTACAGATATTTTCATGGTAAAAGTGCCACCACTGTGTCCGACCTGGTTCCTCCTATCAAGATGTTTGAGCATGAGACCAGGCTTTCTGCTTCTTCTCACCCATACACTCTTGCTTTGCTGAGATGCAAAACAAAGAGTCATTCCATCAGCTTTATTCCACGTACTGCCTGGTGCATGTTTCCCCTATCCTACAATCTGTACTGTTTTAGGAGGAATATAAGTTCACACCTTCAACTTCCCTGAGTTATTTCCATCTTAAAAAGGATTACAGTACAGGTAGTTATCAAGAACAAAGAAAAGGATTTGTTTCAATCAGGAAGCAGCTTGAGACTGAATACTCCCCGGGGAGTTGGGAAAGTTTGATTGAGGTATGGTCTAAGTATGCCTGATGAGCAGGGATTATGTGAATTGCCTTGATCTAGCCAGTAGTATGATTCTTATTATTTCACCACAGCTTCAAAGAAAGGAAATGAGTTGAATTAAATCCCTTACAAATCTAATCAAGACGTCTGCTGTTCCAAAAATATTTCTTGAAACGAGTAAACAGGATATAAATTTCAAAGAAAGTATGTCTAAAGGCACTGGACACGTTTGGTAATTACTCAAAATATATATTAGCATAAAAACTTAAAAAGACTTCAGGCCTGAAGCCTTTTTTTAAGTATCTGAAGGCAAACACATTTGTTCAACAAGGGTGGTTTTTCTTTCATTATTTTCTTGCAACTTCGATGACCAATTAAGCCCAAACTTTTACAGGTTTGTTATTATATTCATATGTTCGGATACACCAAGTGAGAATACTGGTCTTTGACAATTACCAAACGTGTCCAGTGCCTTTAAACCTTGACAATTTTCTTCATGCAAGTGCTATCTAAAAGAAATGAATGTTTTTTGCAATTTTGTTTTACTGAATTCAAGTATCAAGTAGTAGTTTCTGTATTATCAAAACTGTCATCCTCTGTCTTTTTTTTCTTCATAAATCATAAAATCCTGATGATTAGGAATAATTGTTTCCTTAAAGGTATCGTACACGTTTGGTAATGACTCAAAACAAATATTAGCATAAAAACTTACTTGGTAACAAACAACGGAGAGCTGTTGATAGTATAAAACATTGTAAGAAAACGACTCCCTCTGAAGTAACGTAATTTTTGAGAAAGAGGTAATTTCTCACTAAAATAATAAAAACTTCTTGCAAGAAGTTTTTATTCCTATATCTGAAAGCACACAAATTTGTACAACAAAGGTGTTTTTTCTTTCATCATTTTCTTCAGGTTTGTTATTTTATTCATATGTTGGGATACACCAAGTGAGAATACTGGTCTTTGACAATTACCAAACGTGTCCAGTGCCTTTAAACCTTGACAATTCTCTTCATGCAAGTGCTATCTAAAAGAAATGAATGTTTTTTGTTATTTTGTTTTACTGAATTCAAGTAAATCATAAAATCCAGATGATTAGGAATAATTGTTTCCTTAACTGGTCAGTCTTTAAGAAATGTGGATTTTTTCTTTCAAAATAGTCCTTTGATATTAGGAAGAAAAAAAACCCAAGCTTAATGCTGAAAAGAAAAATTTCAGTAATTTTTAAGAAATAAAGAGCGATTGCCCAGCTTCAGGTCTGCTTAAAGGTACTTGATGGCTCGGAGTGGAAAGAGCCATTAAGTTTGATGTAATTTTGCTGAAGATAAGAGCTGGTTAATGGATTTTCACACAGTTTGGTGATTTATGGCCTTCATTCTCAAGGAAACCTAATGTGTACCGGAGTGGAAAGAGTCGTTAAGTTTGATGTGGCGTGTTGTGGCCGAGCGGATAAGAACACCAAACTCAAGCTTTGGTGTTTCTGATCAGCAGAGTGCGGGTTCGAATCCCAGTTGTGACACTTGTGTCCTTAAGCAAGACACCTAACCACATGCTTCGTCCTTCGGATGGGACGTAAAGCCGTTGGTCCCGTGTCTTGTGTAGTGCACGTAAAAGAACCCAGTGCACTTATCGTAAAGAGAAGGGGTTTGCCCCGGTGTTCCTGGTCTGATCGGCAGCATATATTGCGCCACAGCACCTTGTTAACCATTGCATGGTGCTATAAATGAATAGGCCTCATACCTCAAACGTAGCTCCATATACCTTGCAGGAAACAATGTGTAGTCAGACAATTGTGCGCTTAGAAACATCCGTATTAAGCGCCTAATAAATGTTGTGTATTATTATTTTTTGTTACTGAGTGGCCGGGTATAACACAAAAAGATTTCCATCGAAGGAAGGCCACATCGATTGACCTGCTCACACTTCAACTATGAAGATTTATAAATTGATAGAACGTAGAGAAATGAAGTACAATTCAACTATGTTTTTAAATTTTTTATTTGACAATATTATGAAAAAACACGACCGTGGATGAGAACCTTTATCTGAATAAATACTTTTTCTTCGGTCTGCCTTGTGAAAAAAAGTAGCTGTTGTTTTCTCTAGAACTAAAGAAATCTTGCTCTTTGGTCTACTTTTCTATCTCTGAGGATACTGTTCCGTAAATCTCCTTGAAATCTATAACTCCAGAGGTAACCAACAGGTTGACATGCAATAATTTCAGCATGTCTCCTATTATTTGAGTCGGAGTTTCAAGACATTTTTGTCAGCCGTGACTCTCACCCCCAGTGTTTTAATTGGAGGTTTTTTGTTGTTATGTGTGTGAATTTGTCAATGGAAATTTGTGCCGCAGCACCTTGTAAACCCTTTTTAAATGTATCGTACACGTTTGGTAATGATTCAAAACAAATATTAGCATAAAAACTTACTTGGTAACAAGCAACGGAGAGCTGTTGATAGTATAAATTATTGTAGGAAACGCCCCCCTCTGAAGTAACGTAGTTTTTGAGAAAGAGTTAATTTCTCACTAAAATAATAAAAACTTCTTGCAAGAAGTTTTTTATTCCTATCTGAAAGCACACAAATTTGTATAACAAGGGTGTTTTTTCTTTCATCATTTTCTTGCAACTTCGATGACCAATTGAGCTCAACTTTTCACAGGCTTTTTATTTGATGCATATGTTGGGATACACCAAGTGAGAACACCGGTCTTTGACAATTTCCAAACCTGTTCAGTGCCTTTAAGGTTCTACCTAAATCGGTGTCAAAATTAGTAAATTTCAGAAAAACTGTTTTAAATTGTTCTCTTTATTCCAAGTGCTTTGAGTATCTATTGATGGTATGTGCACTAGATAAGACTCCAGTATTATTATTATTATTGTTATATGAAGGGTTGGTTTAAGCATTTACGTCGAGTCTCAGAAACACCAACAGTATTTATGATATCATGACCGAACTTCTTTGTTCTACATTGCAGTTCCATTATTGGACGGGATGTTAACCTTTTCAAGACGTACCTGTTTAACTTCATTTATGCCATGCCTGCGGTGAGTGTTTACAGCACAACTCAAAAGAACTATAATAAATGGATACAGACACAAGGGTGTTCTGCCCCCTGCTATAATAGAAGCCTAATTGTATATTGCATAATGACATTCAACTTGATGCCCTCAGTGCCAAATAACAAGAAAGTGACAATGAAAATAAATCAAAAATACACAACGGTAGAGTCAAAACTAAAATATTTAAAAGGCAAAAGTTATGGGCCTGCCAAAACAGATCCCCCGAATAGTAAAATAGTACACTAGAATTATGAAACACAGATTGAAAATAGGATTTCAAGAAAAATACAATAAAATAGTGGGAATGAAAAATTGTACAAAAACGCACACTATAGACTGTGCAAGTCACGTGCGTATCGGAACGAGAAAACACGTCGAACGAATAATATTGTTTTTCTTTGAAGTCAAATCTTTGTTTTAAATTATATTAAATGATAAAATCTGAACAACAAAAATACTCATAACATGTTTATAAAATCAGTTTTAGTTTTTATAATAAATACACAAATAATGTGTTAATTATTATTGAAACAAAATTGAAACTCTGGGAAAAGGATGCTTATTTGATCTTAACTTTTCAGAAACCACTAACGTGGATTTGCGAAGGTCATACTGGCATAAATTTAATGCTTGACGCAATTTATAGAGGACGCTGACGCCTCAACAACCATAGACTGCTATGCAAAGGCTTTGCGTTGCAATTACAGCATCTGGTGATTATCATCGCGCATCCAAAACAAGCGTTTACATAAGTTTTGTGATCCGAGGTGAGCACAAAATTCTTAATTTTTTGCAGCAACCGGAAGTATGAGGTCAAGTTTAATTCTCGGGTTTTCTTCGTTGTATTGTTGAATTGATTTTACTTTCCTATTTTGTATCACTAAGTATTACATTCCCAACAACGTACATATTTTTCATGGTCATAAACCAAGTTAAACTAAAATAATTGACAAAACAAAATCTTGCCCACGTAAATCTCCATATGGTTGGGACCACAATGGTCCCGGAAGTTCAAATATGCGCGAGACTTGCACAGTCTATTGCAGACGTATTGCAATCAAGAATTTATTAATTGTTGAATTTAATCACACTAGAGGTCTTTGTTCGTCTGATTCTTCATTATTATCCATCCCCCATACACACAGTTCTTCGTGGGGGGGGGATAGATCCTTTTCCCATGCTGGCCCTTGTCTTTGGAATCGGCTCCCTCTCGGAATACGTAGCCTATCTGTGCCCTAAGTTGCTCTCTGAATAGAGTCATTTGGCGTGGCGTGGCCGAGCGGTCAGGCGCACTGGACTCAAGTTATAGTGTTTCTGATCAGCAGAGTCAAGTCCCGGTCTTGACACTTGTGTCCTTAAGCAAGACACTTAACCATTATTGCTTTTTCCTTCGGATGGGACATAAAGCCCTAGGTCCCGTGTGTTGTGTATTATGCAAGTAAAATAACCCAGTGCACTTATCGTAAAGAGAAGGGGTTTGCCTCGGTGTTTTAGCAGTGGCTGCTGAATATGCTGCAGCACCTTGTAAACCATTAGAAGGTGCTACATAAATGGGTCTCATAAGTCAAAACATAGCTCTGCTTATTATGTTGAAAAACAAATAATGAGCACTTTGATACTCCCCTAGGGGTGTGATAAAGTGCTATATAAGAACCAAGTTTTCTTATTCTTATTATTATTTGCACCATGACTCCTTGTGCTGGTAGTTGATGTTTTGATCATAAAATTCTTATTTTTCAAATATAGATATATTTTGAGTTATTTAATTGATATGTTGTTTTGGAATGTTGTTATGTTATCTTTAGTGTTTTGTACCGCGCCATGAAAGTCATGACTTGACGGATACTGCCGGGCAATAATTCTTCAAATTATTATAAGGACCTAGTAGTAATATAAAATTAAAAAAATTATTTGTCTTTTGCAAACAATGATTTGGAATAACAACTCTTTCTAAAAGATTGTGTTGATGTAAAAAGGACAAAATATCTGAAGTTTATTAATTATTTATTTGTCAACAGATCTCCTTGATAAACAATATACTGAAGGTAAGTGAAAGACTTGATAATAATTATGTAATTGCATGGACGTAATGGGAGTCTTTGGTTAAAAGGGGGGGGGCAGAGGTGTTGATTTTCCCAGAATTTTACACAGAAAACATAAGTACCAATTTCTAAAACCGGGTAAAAAGGCTCTTTTTGCTTTCTCTGTTCAATTTTTTTTCTTTCTTGCTGAAGGTAAGTGAAAGACTTGATAATCATTATGTAAATGCATGGGCGTAATAGGTCTTTGGTTCAAGAAAGGGGGGGGCAAAGGTGTTGATTTTTCCAAAATTTTACACAAAAAACATAAGTACCAATTTCTAAAACCGGGTGAAAAGGCTCTTTTTGCTTTCTATGTTCACTTTTTCTTCTTTCTTGCTGAAGGTAAGTGACAGACTTGATAATCATTATGTAAATGCATGGGCGTAATGGGAGTCTTTGGTTCAAGAAGAGGGGTGGGGGGCAGAGGTGTTGATTTTCCCAAAAGTGTACACAGAAAACATAAATACCAATTTCTAAAACCGGGTAAAAGTCTCCTTTTTGCTTTCTCTATCCAATGTTTTTTATTTCTTGCTGTGCCCAAATTTGGGTGGGAAATTGATCTCCCCAGGTCGTACGCCTATGTGTAAAATGCCAAGGAAAAATCAAGCAAGTTTGCCATTCAAAAACCACCAGGGTGTTGGGCAAAATTTGTAAATTAGTGGGACACATAGGGAAATGTGTGGGGGAAGTTTGCCTGGAATGTGGCAAAGTCAGAGTATGTCATGAGAAAGATATATGGCTATAGGGCCATCGCAGTTTTGTCCTTTGAAAAACAGATAGAATATTAAGCAGTTTTCTAAATTTCTAAAGTGTCTGCCATTGCTTGTTATGTATTGCTGTATTCATTGCTTTGGTAGGGGTTAGGGTTAGGGTGATGGCCCTATAGTCAAATATCTTTTTCATGACGTACTCTGACTGTGTGCCAAATTCAACGCTTGTATCATCAAAGGTACAATGTTATCACCTACCTGCCTTATTAAATAGTGAATACTATTTACTTGGGAGGGATAATGTCCCAGATCTCTCTGTGAGTATAGATGGATTGCACATGATGTCATTGACCGCCATCTTTGATGACAAACAATGGAAAAATGCATGCGTGTACGCGCTACGCACGACTCTCAGCCAAAGATGGCCATTCACGCGTGCACGTGTCATCAACGATGGCGGCCAATGCAAAGGGTCTATTGTTTTTATCAGAACTAATTCATTTCTTCCCACCCTGATATTCCTTTTAATATGTTGTGTGGTAATTACAACAAAAAAAACAATTTAAAAAAAAAAAATTATTTAAAGAGAGAAAAACATCACTGCTTTTTGGAAGAGTAGATTAATTCCCATTGACAAAATAGGGAGACTGCCAACATAGGGCAAGATAGTTCAGTTGGTAGAGCACCGGCACGTAAACCCTGAGGTCACAGGGCCAAATCCTGTTCTAGGTAAAAACAAATTTCTGGGTTTTTTTTGCATACAGTATGGACTGAATGAGCTGAAACTTCGCTTCAGAACCCGCCTAACTACCCATCTGTATGAACAATACCTAAAGTAAGTGGACAGATTAACACCAATCAAGACTGTATTTTCTATTGTCCCTCTTTTTTCCAACCACATTGTGTAAGTTAAGGGGGTTGCCGACCTTTGTGATTAATGAATAATATTTATTAGGTGCTTTCCTACGTTGTGTTAAATCCCCTTACACTACTACTACCTCGGTTCATTTTGTCTTGTCCTTAAAGGTAGATTCATAGATTGGTTAGTACTCCAAACATTAATGACCATAAAAACTGTGTTTCTGGAAGTGGCCCTTATTAGGTGCTACATAAATCGGTCTCATAATTCAAATTTTTTTCAAAATCTTGTCTGAAAATGTTTCTGTTTGTTCAAGTGCCTTGAGTATTTTATTGGTAGATAAGTGTGCTTTATAAGACTCCAATATTATTAATTGTGACCTGACTGGTGTGTCACGAGTTACTATTGCCGGGCTCGACTTTTTCAAAAAAATCTCCACCAAACCATAGCTCTTATAAAAACTCAGAACTTGCACTGGATAAAAAATATTTTTACAAGTTCTAAAATGTTTCTTCCGTTTTGTCATATTTGCTGAACTTTTAGGAGGAGGTGTACATAAATAAGTCTTACAAAGTGTGCGTTTGGAAATACACACAGTCTTTTGCACACAGAGTTGTGGGGATTTCCTATTGTTGTTCTATTGTTCCCTTTTCTAAAGAATCCCCTTGTGGGAACCCAGTTTAACAAATAAAAAAAGTTGTGGGGACCTTTGTTCCATTGTGTAAAAGTCCAAACAGCTCTGCATATGCCTACCCACTGTTCGGTTGTGGTATTACTGGCCAAAAGTGGTAAAATTACTGGAATCTGGCCAGTTGTCCAGCGTGCATATTTCAAGCTCTGATTGCCATTCTTTGTTTCTTGGGAAAGCTTTGAAAATCTGTTTTGTTTGTTTTCCCTTTCCTCAGGGGCTTCACTTACTACAAGATGAGTAACCTTGACAACCGCATTGCTAATGCAGATCAGCTACTCACCCAAGATGTAGAGAGATTCTGTAACAGTGTAGCCGAACTGTATTCTAATCTCAGTAAGGTAAGTCAACGTGGCTTTTGTTTGATTGTTTGGTTTGTTCAGTTGTGCACCTGGGCGTCTCGACACATTGAAACCAAGGATTTCAACACAAGGGATCTGGGTGTTTTGACAGACAAAATTATTAATAGCAAATCTAATTTTTTTTTTTTTTTTTTTTTGGGGGGGGGGGGTTGGGGAGGCTGCCATCAAATACTATTTTCTTGACTTTGACAGTATTTCAAACCAAAATATTTCTCGGAGGATTGGTACTGGTGTTTACTTTTTATAGTCAGTGAGCTTTCAGATTGAAACTAATTATATATTAAAAATATTAACCGAAAACATTCTTGAATATTTGACAGGTTTGCATGTTATCATGCTAGGTCACTATAAACTTCAAATTATCAATAGGCCATGTCACACGAGGCAATTTACAGGCAACCAGTTCAAGGCAATCTCCAAGAAGAAGAAGCATTCACACGTTAATTTCCACATACTTGTCTTAGAATAGTAAGATAGTGTTAGACAAAAATTCTGTTGTAGTTTTCAAAGTGTTCCTTTTTGCATGCAGTGTTGGTGGTTGCCTCCAAGTTGCCTGTAAATATTGCCCTCTGTGACATGACCTTTATGTTCGTATTTCCACAGCCTATTCTGGACATTCTGATTTACGTGCGTGAGTTGGCTGCAACCATAGGACCCCAAGGTCCCACCTACATGATTGGTTACCTAGTACTTTCAGGATTAATCCTTACAAGGTAATTGCCAATTAGAATGGTAATTGAAAGTGGCATTTGGTTTAATTTCAAGATTGATATAATTATAATAAGAATTGTAACAACAATAAAAACTAGAAATGTAGTGTCTGTAGAATTACAAACACTATGTGTTCGGGTTTTTGTGAATAGCAGGTAAACATTCAACTCTAAACAAATAAATTGTACCATTATTAAACTAACAAAATAAAAATTAAACAGGTTCATAATATATATTTGATTTATAGTGAGGTCAAATCAGGTCACTTCTATCTGCAAACAAATTGCTTACATCAAACCTTCACAAATGACTGATGTAAAGACTCTAATCATAGAGCTGCTTAAGCACAAAAAGTTGCTAAGCACGACAAAATTATGCTTACCAGAATAAGGTTTATAGCCAAAATACCATGTCACATGTAGAATCTGTGACTGGTATCCGACTTATTTTTTGTGTAGCTGAAAATTTGTATGCAGTATTTTCTGCTTAAGCAGCTCTATGAAATTGGGCCCTGTTGTGGTCCTCAAGAGTCAAGATATAAATCTTTGAAATAACACACTTTGATTTAGTGTAACTTCATTTCAATTTCTTATCCGGGCATTGAGTTGTATGTGCCCTATGTAGACGCCCTACTGTATAAAACTCCATTATGTGTGAGCCTAAATGTAAGTGTGATGTCGTACTAAAATTAACATCAAGATTGTTCCGAATGAGTTACATTAATATTTTTGGGTAGGTTCATAAAAAATATGATTAAACAGGGTATGCCTAACAGTAAAACCACACACTGTATTTCTGCCGTTTGTAAGAAAAGCTTCAAATTTGAATCACTGCATTGAGCCATCCCATGTTGTATTTCAACTTGTGCCAGTTCTGAATTAACGGCTGCCGCTGTGATGGGATCACTATGTTAACGTGTGTTTGAAGCAAGTTTGAACCCAAGTTATTTAAATATTTTAGGGGGAATCATACACAAATTAGAAAAATATTGTTGACCATTGCATGCCTAAACAGTAAAACCACAAATTGTTTTTCTGCTGTATATGTAAAAATAAGCTTCAGAACTAAATCACTGCTTTGTGAACATGTTTCTTCACAATGTAGATTACGTCGGCCAGTTGCTCGGATGACGGTAGAAGAACAACGATACGAAGGGGAGTTTCGTTATGTAAACTCTCGTCTGATCACAAATAGCGAAGAGATAGCATTTTATCAAGGGAACAAGAGAGAGCGAAGAAATATCTACCATGCCTTCAACAAACTGGTGAGAACTTGATCACGACAACAAGTCATTTGTAATAATAATTATTATGCGCTTTTTAGGCCAAGTAGGCCCCTCAAAGCACCTTACATTAATACTCCGCTTCATCGGGCCCTAAGTATTCCTGCAACCATCTCAACTCCTTAGGAGTATGTAGCTCTGGCAGCCAAGTGGGCACATAGGTTGCTAATCATTCACACAAAGAACGCCTACCATTGCAGGTACCCATTTACTCCTTGGTGATGCATTCACACAGGTACCCATTTACTCCTTGGTGATGCATTCACACAGGTACCCATTTACTCCTTGGTGATGCATTCACACAGGTACCATTTACTCCTTGGTGATACATTCACACAGGTACCCATTTACTCCTTGGTGATACATTCACACAGGTACCCATTTACTCCTTGGTGATGCATTCACACAGGTACCCATTTACTCCTTGGTGATACATTCACACAGGTACCCATTTACTCCTTGGTGATACATTCACACAGGTACCCATTTACTCCTATGTGATACATTCACACAGGTACCCATTTACTCCTATGTGATGCATTCACACATGTACCCATTTACTCCTTGGTGATGCATTCACACAGGTACCCATTTACTCCTTGGTGATACATTCACACAGGTACCCATTTACTCCTTGGTGATGAGAAGCAATTTTAGAACTTTAAGTGTCTTGCTTAAGAGCATAAGTGTCACGACCGGGACTCGAACTCTCACCCACCAGAACTTGAGAAAACTACTTAAACACTGTAAAATGATTTTGGTTTTATGGGGCATCAGCAAATGCACATCTGCATCGTGTTCTAGTTAGTGCCAGTGTAAGGATATCTGATTATAACTACTTTTGTTTTATTTCTTCCAAGGTGGATCACTTGAGAAACTTTATCTTCTTCCGTTTTTCGATGGGATTTGTGGATAACATCATCGTTAAATGTAAGTACCATGTACTTCTACACGTAAATATAGCCAACATTCCTTGTATGTCCAGCAACTTTGTGTCTTTAGGTCATGTCACAAGTGGTTAATTTACCAGTTTCAGGCAATCTCCAATAAAAAAATCCATTCACATTTTTCAGCTTTCTCATTATTTTCTTGGGAATAGTGAGTTACAGCTAGAAGAATGTCTCTTCCTTGTGCTGCCGAAGTGTTCCTTTTTGCATACAGTGCAGTTGGTTGCCTCCAAGTTGCCTGAAAAAATTGCCCTGTGTGACATGGCCTTAAGATGTTTCACCCATGAAAGCACAATGCAGTCGTGAACGGCTCATACAAAATGCCCATCTAGCTATGTTCAGTTTTTAGATGTGAGAGGAAAACCTTAGATAGTGGAAACTAGGAACTGAAAAACCTAATCTACATGTAAGGCTCCAATCATAGGTGGGTTTCGAACCGGGGTCCACAGAGGTGAAAGGCAGGGAAAGAAACTACTAGGCCAATCTGATCCCCAATAATCAGGAAGGAACTTAGAAACCCATGTGCAAGGCCCTTTTCCACGGCAGGATTCAAACCGGGGTCCACAGAGGTGAAAGGCAGGGAAAAAAACTTTAAAAACCCATGTGCAGGGCCCTTGTTCGAGGCGGGATTCGAACCAGGGCTCACAGAGGTGAAATGCAGGGAAAGAAACCACTGAGCCAACCTGATGTCCCAATAATCAGGTAGGAAAAGAAAAACCCAAAAGTAAGGCCCTTGTTCGAGGCGAGATTCGAACCAGGGCTCACAGGTGTGAAATGCAGGGAAAGAAACCACTGAGCCAACCTGATCCGCCAATAATCAGGAACTGAAAACCATAAATGCAAGGGCCTTGTCCGAGTCAGGATTCAAACTGGGGTCCACAGAGGTAGAAAGGCAGGGAGAGAAGCCACTGAGCCAACCTGATGCCCCAAATAATCATGTAGGAACTGTAAACCCATGTGCAAGGCCCTTGTCCGAGGCGGGATTCGAACCGGGGTCCACAGAGGTAGAAAGGCCGGGAGAGAAGCCACTGAGCCAACCTGATGCCCCAAATAATCATGTAGAAACTGTAAACCCATGTGCAAGGCCCTTGTCCGAGGCGGGATTCGAACTGGGGTCCACAGAGGTAGAAAGGCAGGGAGAGAAGCCACTGAGCCAACCTGATGCCCCAAATGATCATGTAGGAACTGTAAACCCATGTGCAAGGCCCTTGTCCGAGGCGGGATTCGAATCAGGGTTCACAGAGGTGAAAGGCTGGGAAAGAAACCACTGTGCCAACCTGATCCGCCAATAATCAGGAACTGAAAACCATAAATGCAAGGGCCTTGTCCGAGTCGGGATTCGAACTGGGGTCCACAGAGGTAGAAAGGCAGGGAGAGAAGCCACTGAGCCAACCTGATGCCCCAAATAATCATGTAGGAACTGTAAACCCATGTGCAAGGCCCTTGTCCGAGGCGGGATTCGAACCGGGGTCCACAGAGGTAGAAAGGCAGGGAGAGAAGCCACTGAGCCAACCTGATGCCCCAAATAATCATGTAGGAACTGTAAACCCATGTGCAAGGCCCTTGTCCGAGGCGGAATTCGAACCGGGGTCCACAGAGAAAAGAAACCACTAAGCCAAACTGATTCTCCTAATTTGCTTTGCTGTTTTTTCCTTTCCTCATTCCAGACATAGCCACGGTAGTGGGCTACCTTGTGGTCAGTCGGCCGTTCCTCAATCTCAGCCACAGTGCTTTCAAGGGCAAGAGTCATTCCTTCATGATGGAGGTAACTCAAGGACAGCTTCACTTTAAACTCAAAACGATTTGTCGTCATTGAAGTAGAATATTTCATTTCATTTCATTTTATTCGCCAGCAAACAATAAAACATACAAAAATTGCACATCAGAAGATCTACAAGACTATAAAAGATCAAAAAGGCTATAAAATATACATTATTATTACTATTAAGAACAAACAAAACTATAGGTTTTAAGAAAATTACAAAAATGTAAAAAACACCTAGCAAGGAACTGAGGAACCTGGCTTGGCGGGCAGATTCATGTAGGAAACAACCTCCCCTGGGGGTGGTACACACAAAAACGAAAGAAACAAAACAAAGAACCCTGGCAGGGAAAACCATAGTGACAAAAAGTCACTTTCAAGGTGGCTGACCATTTGGTTCTAAAACCACAAACAAAGACCAAACAACCCTACCCCAGGAGGGATACGCAATACCCACCATTGAGAATACATTTAGATATTTGTGCATCAGTATGAATGTTTTATGTTGTTTTGCATTAGTCTATTACAGGGAGATGTTTCTGACTAAGTTTGAAAACTACAAACTTTTGATTTTGAAGGGAACGTATGAAACTGATCAGGCATGATATTCTTCCTATTTTAGTCTAATTTCCTTACCTTTGGAAAAATCAGAAAAATTGTGATTAAATAGCCTGAAAAATTTATTGAAGCCTACACCATCTGCACATTTATGGTTTGTGGTAAACTTTTATGCAGCAACGTCAAGATCAGCAAAAAGTGGTATCCTTGTACCACACATTTCATTGGAAATTTTGTATGGGTGTTCACGGTCCCTTAAGTAACTATGCAAAAGCTTCCCCTAACCATGTGACATACATGTAGCAACAGTGGATTTAGTCTGAGGAATTCAAATTGAACAATCACTTGTGACCAAGCAAGGCACTGTACCAGACACCAATAAAATCTAACTCGCAAAAGGTTTATACTTTATTTTACATTATAGAAAGTGTTATAAATGTTTACATTAGAAACCCTAAACTATTGTTATATTTAAAAACTATAAAACCCTGACCCTAATTCTTAGTCCACCATTAATGCTTCAGACATACTACAAAGCAGGATACATGATGGTACGCATGTCGCAGGCTGTGGGTCGGGTCGTCCTAGCTGGGCGAGAATTGACCCGGCTTGCTGGGTAAGTAATTTGCCCCAGTCCCCCCAAAAACCAAACCCCCTTTTAAAGGAAATGGAATCTTCAAAACAAACCAACATCACAGTTGCAGATCTGAAGCATCCATTTTGTTTGAGGTGGGGTTTTTCCAACCCCTTTCACGACCTCCCCGTCATAATTGCTTTTTGTCTTGTGTATCATTTGCTGCATGCTTCATCATAGGTCAAAGGTCACTGACCTCTAGGTTGGGATTCAATGTGTGAAGAGCAGACAGTCGGAGAAAAAAAAGAGTTAAATTTCGTGAGCAAAATTGATAGAATTATAAAGTTTGATGAGCTTGAAAAGCTCCAAGGGTTCTCACACAGTCTCCATACCTACAGGTTCAGTCAAGTACCTAGACTCCTTGACAATATTGGCTATTCCTTTATTCAATGATTAGGAGTATTACCAGGCAGGTCGCATGCTGCTACGTATGGCCGAGGCCGTAGGCCGTATTGTCCTAGCTGGTCGAGAAATGACTCGATTGGCAGGGTGAGTGATGAGTTTTGAGTTTTGTTTACATGCCCGATCATGAGCTCACACCCAAGCGAATCTCACCTTGTGTCTATCATGTCATTTCCTGTTACATTGTTTCAAATCCGTTAACTCATCTCAGAGTTAATTCAAAGGGAGATGAGATTAAGCTTTGAGACTTGGTTTTGCAAAATCAGAGAGAACTTTTTGGGTTTGTTGGTTTGTTTAGATTATCTTTCGACAAGGGAACTAGGCAAACTCCCACAAGGGGATATATACACCAAGCTGGCAACAGCCAGCCTCTATCATACAAACATACAAACTGTTATAAATATTTATACAGTTTAAAAAAATTAAATCTGACCTTTTTTAGAAACTTAAAGTACAATCTTTGAGTGGTTTTAAATTGTGCACATAAAAACTGCCCCCAAAAATACTCCATTGTATTTTCATTATATAAAAAATTCCACCTTTTCCATTGAATGATACACAGTTATTAAAAAGCACTTTATCACACACGAGGGGCATCTCAAAACGCTCATAATTTTTACAAAAGGTATGAAGAGGTACGTTGGAATCATGAGACCCGTCATTCACGTTGTAAGGGTTTACAAGTCGATGTTACGCCATTACGTGAGTCACCCATTAAAAGCAGACCCGAGTTTGCCAATGACAAACTCTGGTGGCCGGTTTGGGAAATAGCAGTCTTCAACACGATCTTTCTTATCTGATCAAAAGTTCATGAGGTGTAAACATGTGGTTAAGGGTGTCACTGCCTGTTTACTGACAAAATTTCACAGGTTCTGTTTAAACGGAAGTATTGGGAAACAGTGTTAAATGTTATCATGAAAGTAACTTTGAATCATAAAAATCGACCAAATATATCTTGAGAAATCGAATAAGAAACAGTAGAACTTTCTCTCTGGTCTTCAGCCTTTTGGTTATTTGACACCAATAGAAGGCCTGTGGGTCAGAATCACTGGCCTTGGGGAAGTGGGTTCCAGCATGGAGGAAGGAATATAGAGGGTGAATGTTTATATTACAAGTACTTTACTTATAACAGCTGATAAATGTAACAGTGAAACCGGTGAGTAGAATTCAGAGATTTTGGCTAATGGGAAATTCACGTATGGCATTTTTGTGTGAACAGACCCTTCTATAGCTTAGGCGAAGTTCAATTTCAGGCCTGATGCTTCGTGTTCGAAAGGGCAAGGGCACCAAGGCGTTTTCTCCTTGGTAAAGGGCACCTCTATGAGGAAATTGTAAATTTCTATTGGAACATTTCAAGGGGCACCAGGGCAATAATCCGTCAAGTATCAGTCTTGTAATTTAATTCGTCCCTTATTGAAGTTATATACATGTACTTTAGGGTTCTCCCCATGCACAAACAGGCTAGCGTATTGTGCTGATATGCGTGAACTGCGGCCAATACAAAAACAACCACAGTTAAATAATAATATGTTATGTTATTTTTATTTATTTATTATTATTATTATTATTATTGGGGGTTTTTTTTGGGGGGGGGGGGACTTTAGATCAAAATCACAAAAATCATAGAGATACAACCATTCACAATGCCTCAGATTTTGCACAGTAGGGCGTCAAAAAATCAAAGATAAACACCAAATAAAAAACATTTCAAGGACATCGTTTCAATTCAGCATTCTTAAGCGACACGTGCAAATTTTTTGTAAAGAATGCCCCCCAGTTTTGAATAAGACTTAGGAGTATATTTGGTCAGCGAGTCAGAGTTTCTTTGAGTTATTCCATGAAAGTTGACAGATCAAAACATTGCATGTGTAAAATTACTGTATGCTTTTGTCCCAAACATTTTTTAGAATGAATTTGAGTGGTTGGAGAACTAGACGCCACAGTGTAAAAAAGTGTGGGTTAAAAGTTTTATTATTTTTAATAAATGTATTAACTGGATCGAGATAAAGAATAGTATTTTTTTTACACTTCGGTGTAGGGTAAAAAATAACCCACCAATTATTATGCTTTTGTCAATTGTTTGTTGATTGTTATTGTTTGTTTATCGTAGATTCACTCAGCGTGTGACTGAACTGATGACTGTCCTGAAAGATCTAAACGGTGGTCATTACGAACGGACAATGGTCCGAGAGTCCAAAGGTCAGTCACCTCGATGACCCTCTGACCTCACAAATTATTCCTAGCCAAAGATCACCTATTAGCTCTGCCCCTTGATTAACCCTCCTACTCTCGGTAGCGGTTGATCAACCATTTGTAATCATTCAACTGCATGGTTGTTTATGGTGGCACAACTGTGCACAGAACTAACTGTGCCGTGTTTAGTATGCATTCACTACATGATACCATATTGTAGTCTGGCACAGTTTACGTATCATTCAAAGCTGCAGTGGATGATATTGAATGGTCAGACTGTCAGAGAGTTTACCTGGCTGCAATAATGTTTGTCATAAAATGATCTGTTTTATATACAATTTGCAATTAGATAGACTCGTTCTGGTTTGAGTATTTGTTACTCTTGTTAATTCGGTTCTTATTTTGTTCCATTTTCTCAGCAGATTCTGACAGTGAAGAGGATAGAGAGCCATTGGTTCCTGGCAGCGGAAAACTAATTCATCAAGACCATATTATTGAGTCAGTACCAAAAAAATATCTTCTTTCTCAACCAACCCCCTCCCTCAGCCTACCCCTGAAGACTACCCCCTACCCCTGTAATTAAAGTAAATTTAACCCTGGCATTGTACAACTCACTCAACAGTTCGATCAGTAGACCCAGAGTATCTTCAGGAGAAACTCCAAGTACATTCGTATTTGTGTATGCTTTGTCCTATTTAGGTTCAAGCAAGTTCCATTGGTCACTCCAAACGGAGACGTCTTGGTCAGGGAGATGACCTTTACGGTTAAGTCAGGGGTCAATGTCCTTGTATGTGGACCTAACGGCTGCGGTAAGAGCTCACTCTTCAGAATACTTGGAGAGGTAAGTCTTAGCTTTCACTTTCCCCTTACGCCAACGTACGACAAACTACTGTTTTTCCTGAGTTTTACAGGAAAATTTAAACTACATTGTAGAGCCTTCACCGTAGCTTTGTAAATGAGACAAACTGAGTACTTAACAAACTTAAGTTTGAAACTGCTTTGAGTTTTTGTTTTTGTTACAATCAAATGGGTTTAACCCCCATTTAGTCCCAATGTAGCTACACCCATGGAAATCAGCATACATAGTCTTGTGTGGTATCAAATAAACGGGTAGGATTATTTCTGCCATGGTAGTTGGGGGAAGGGGGTCCCTCCCCTAACTCACATTTTATGGCTCCAAACTATCTGTGGGATTTTAAACTCTGCATTGTGGAGATACAATCTAGTAAGGCCTGCGGTAACACCATGTACATGAGTAGGAACTGAAGCTTTGTATGGTGGAGATACAATGTAGTAATGTTTTCGGTAACACCATGTACATGAGTAGGATTTGAAACTCTGCATGGTGCTGGTGGAGATACAATCTAGTAAGGTTTGCAGTAATACCATGTTATAATCTCTCTATGAATTGTGGTGGTTCTGAAAAGAACCATTTGTGTAACAACTCAACATTTCGATCAGTGTGCAGTGATTGTCTTCAGGAGAATGCTTAAAAAGGGAAACAATATTGACTCGTGGTTGGGTAAATTTATTTGCCAACCTGAAGTTTTCAAATGCACGTTCGTAACAGGCTTCTAACGGTTACGTCAATCGGTATCAGCACATTTCGAACAAATAATTCTCTGGAGTATTTGGTACTGGTACGAATTATATAATCAGTGAGTACTCTGGTTGATAGTAATCATTTTGTTTTGTTGATAATTAACAAGTTAGATTTAAAAGTCTTGTTTGTTATCAATCACTGGAAGCTGTGGCTTTTAGGTTTAAAACAGCTTGTACATTTTGTGTTGGTGAAAAGATGTTTCTGTGTTTTATTCTTAAAGTTGTGGCCCTTGTTTGGAGGTACGCTGATCAAGCCAGAGGCAAAGAAACTCTTCTACGTTCCTCAGGTAACCTTTTAAAAAAAACTTAAAATGTTATTAAATATCCAACAGCAGGAGGTAAAATATAAATATTAATTTTGTTCAAGACATTTTATTTTCAAATCGGGAAAGCTTCACTGCCTCTTCAATAATTATTTTACTATTTTGCCAACTTTCATGTATAATTTTTTTTTAAATAAACATTCAAAAAAATACTTTCTGCAGATTACCTTACTTTCAATTTGTTTATGTACATGTATGAATCAGTCATTTGTTAAATGTCTTGTTAAAGGTATCGTACACGTTTGGTAATGACTCAAAACAAATATTAGCATAAAAACTTACTTGGTAACAAGCAACGGAGAGCTGTTGATAGTATAAAACATTGTAGGAAACGACTCCCTCTGAAGTAACATAGTTTTTGAGAAAGAGGTAATTTCTCACTAAAATAATAAAAACTTCTTGCAAGAAGTTTTTATTCCTATCTGAAAGCACACAAATTTGTACAGCAAGGGTGTTTTTTCTTTCATCATTTTCTTGCAACTTCAAAGACCAATTGAGCCCAAATTTTCACAGGCTTGTTATTTTATGCATATGTTGGGATACACCAAGTGAGAACACTGGTCTTTGACAATTTCCAAACGTGTTCAGTGCCTTTAAGACGGGAGATAGAAAAGTAAAATCTTGTAAGAAGCTGTCTGAAGTGCCTTTGGAACAAGCTACATGTACCCCTTCATTGAGGTGCCTGACAAAAGAAACACGTTTTATGTGATAGATAAAGTATGCCAGCCTGCAGTATGAGAACATGTGGTGAATGCAACTACAAAGTACACAGTCAACCCTCCTACTTTTTGATCATTCAATATCATCCACTGTGGTTTTACATGATAGATAAACTATGCCAGCCTGCAATATGAGAAAATATGGTGAATGCACCTACACAGTACACAGTCAACCCTCCTACTTTTTGATCATTCAATATCATCCACTGTAGTTTTACTTGATGGGTAAACTATACCAGCCTGCAGTATAGCATGTGATGAATGCATCTACACAGTACACAGTGAACCCTCCTACTCTCTGATCGTTTAATATCATCCAACTGTGATTTTCAATGATAGATAAATTGTGTGAGCCTGCAATATGATATGTGGTGAATGCATCTACACAGTACGCAGTCAACCCTCCTACTATCTGATCATTCAATATCACCCATTATGGTTAACTATGCCAGCCTGCAATATGATAACATGTGGTGAATGCATCTACACAGTACACAGTCAACCCTCCTATTGTCTGATCAATCAATATTACCCACTGTGCATGCTGTGGTAAACTGTATGCCAGCCTGCAATATGATAACATGTGGTGAATGCATCTACACACAGTACACAGTCAACCCTCCTACTTTCTGATCATTCAATATCATCCACTCTGGTTTTGAATGATAGATAAAATTTACCAGTCTGTAATGTTATATCATGTGATGAATGCCTCTACGAAATGTACATGTACATGTACACAGTCAACCATATTATTGTTATTATTACATTGATTGAATTCTTCGTATCATAATGGCAGTGTATTGTGATGATTTCTTTTAGCGGCCATACATGACTCTTGGCACTCTAAGAGATCAAATTATCTACCCAGACTGTAAAGAGGACATGTTGAAGAAAGGCATCACGGATAAGGACTTAGAAACTTTAATTGCACAGGTGAGTTGAGTCTGTTAGATTGTAAAGGAGGCAAGTTGAAGAAAGGCTTCATATATAAAGACTGCGTTCTCTTTACAGGATCGTAAAGAAATATTACACCATCATTGTTTATAATATTTGTGGTTTTGCCAGACCTTGAATTTCATCTTTGAGAGGTCAAGGTCATTTACATTTTGCAAAGGGCATCTCCATTGGAAAATCTTACAGTCTATGGGAAACGTTTGAAGGGGCACCAAGGCCAAGACCAGGGGCAACAGAGGCTATAGCCTCCATGTGATTTCAGACCTGTTTCACTCTACACCAATGTGTGGTGAGCACGGTATACTCGGTGCTTTCCCTGAGTCCTGCAGATAAAATACACAGGCATACTGCTGGGGTGATATTAAACCCATGAGCCCGGCAACTTGTATTACCCTTTAAAGGGACACGTTGCCTTGTGGATCGGACGAGTTGGTCTAAAAAAAGCGTTTGTGACCGTTTGTTATAAAATGCATATGGTTAGAAAGACGTTATAAAAGTAGAATACAATGATCCACACAAAAATGTCACGAAATTGCGTGGTTTTCCTTTTACATCGTGAACAAACACGGTCGGCCATTTTGTGGAGTCAACTTTGACTCACAAAATGGCCGACCGTGTTAGTTCGGAAAGTAAAAGGAAAACCACGCAATTCCGAGGCATATTTGTGTGGATCATTGTATTCTACTTTTATAACGTCTTTCTAGCCATATGCATTTTATAACAAACGGTTACAAACGCTTTTTTTTAGACCAACTCGTCCGATCCAAGGCAACGTGTCCCTTTAAGATAGTTGCATCAATAGACTGTGCAAGTCTCGTGCATATTTGAACTTCCTGGACCATTGTGGTTCCAACCAAATGGATTTTTACGTGGGCGGGATTTTGTTTTTGTCAATTATTTTAGTTTAACGTAGTGTTTGGCTATGAAAATTATATATGTTTTGGGGAATGTAATACTAAGGGATTAACAATATGAAAGTAAAAACATTTCAACACATGAACGAAGAAAACCTGAGAATAAGACTTGACCTCCGTTTCTGGTTACTTGTAAAAAATTAAGAATTTTGCCCAGCTGACGGTCACGCTGCATTAAACCTATGTAATATTCGGGCGTGATTGGCAAATGGTGTTTCTAACAAGAAGCATCCTTGTCCCTAGTTTTAATTTTGTATCAATGTTAATTTTAACAAATTATTTGTATTATACAAAAATGGAAATTTTATTTCTAACAACTAGCTATGGGTATTTTTATTTTCAAGAATTTTGTATAAATATAATTTAAAAAGAAGATTTGATTTCATAGAAAACTATAGTCTTCGTTTGAGTTTTTTTTCGTTTTCGATATGCGCGAGACTTGCACAGTCTATTACGTTCAGTTGAGGCCACTTGTGGAAAGCTTATAGGGTTAGAAGTTTCTGAATTGCAGCTGCCTGCCTACATGTGTATAGAACAGTTTGTTGCCAATGACCCTATGAACACAACCTGACATTACTTCCTTCAGATCATGCTTTGTGAACATGCACAAAGCACTCTCTAACAAACTCCAACATTACATTACAGATTCTCTAAACCTCAACACACCTGGCCGGAGTGGCCTCCGCTCCAGCCATAATACAATAATTCCATACAATTACAAAAGTAAACGACCGGTTTATAGGGGACTGGTCGTTTTCAGTTGCTGGTCCCAAGCCTATGCTGGAACTCTCTACCCAATCACATTCACAACATCAACTCACTCCAGACTTTCAAGATTAAATTAAATTAAGAAAACATCTGTTCTCTTCTTGCCCATAAATTCTTTCTGTCTTTTTTTGTAATAATCTTGAGGAGTGCTTTATAGGCCCAAGTCATATTATTATTATTATTGTTCTCATCACATCTCAAAATGTACCTTTTAAGTCAAGGTTAATGTTAATTGCCCTAGGACTTTTAAGGCCAAAAAATAACATAAAATGTTGAGCGTCCTTTTTTCTTTTTAAGGGTTGGGCGTTGGAGGGCGTTTTTTATTTATTTTAATTTTAATAGAGTTTTGTTGACATGGCAAAATATGAAATAACTTATAAAGAAATCATCATAATCACTATAAAACAGAGGGTTTGTGTGATTTTGATGTTTTTAATTGTTTTCTTAAACCCATTTAACTCCTAGACAATGCTAGATGACATTTTCTGTAAACATTTTCAAAATATTAAAACGCAGTGTAGCTTAAGTAAACATTTGAAGAATTGTTCTTATTTTTTCCCAACATAAATAACCTATCTTTAAACATATTTTCAAACCTAACTGTGTGTGAAGGCACAGAACAGAGCCAAATTTGACTGAAAAGATCATTGAAGGGCCGTTTTTATGGGGGTTTTTGTATGGTCGAGCAGGGACGATCAACAATTTTGTTTTCTGTGGCCTAACAGTGAATAGTTTTTCTAGATGCCAGCGCTGTACAATTCCTTTTGTTATTAGTAGCAGTATTAAAAAACCTCCAAACATCTCCACCTTCTCTTGCCTCTTCAGGTTCAACTGAGTAACATCTTGGAGCGAGAAGGCGGATGGAATGCTGTACAAGACTGGATGGACGTCTTGAGTGGAGGAGAAAAACAACGAGTCGCTGTAAGTGTCGACTTCCCAGATGTAACGGGACATCGAAGGAAAAAGTTTATGCAATCAACTTCAAAAGAACCAATGAATGATCATCAAGAATGATTGAAGATGATCAATCAACCCTATTTAACCCAAGAATCGCTAAAGCAAAAGTGAAAATGGTGTAATTTTTTGTATTGTTTTTTAATTTTGTAATTGATTGAAATTATTTGGTATGAAGTCTTGGAGACTGAAAGCTTTGGACTGTACCCAAGTGGCTTAGGACTCAGACTCAGACTTGGGGATTGAGGATTCAAATACAAGACTGGTTGAAGCCTATGCAAGGCTTTGGAACTCACGACCAGCTTCTGTCGTTGTAGCCAAATCAGGCCAGTCTTTTAAATCCAGGATTCATAATATGCTTAGAAACACGCTCCCTGCTCATAATTTATGAACTCTAGCTGTAGTTCATTACTACTAGCTTCTTGTTCGCATGAGTAGGGCCACGAAAAAAACACCATTTGAATAATCGGCATAGGCAATGACCTAGCCAGCTAGACCACTCGAGAGAGAATTGTACTTGGGTCACAGGGGGTCAAAGTTAAACGACAGTTGGCTTAAGAAAAACACTGTAAGGATCCGTTAATAACATTAGTGTGATTGCATTACAGATGTCTCGTCTGTTCTACCATAAGCCACAGTTTGCCATATTGGATGAATGCACCAGTGCAGTCAGTGTCGATGTGGAAGGATTCATCTATGCTCATGCTAGGGAGGCAAGTTTACTTACATTACAATGTTTGTTTGTTAAAACTCACCAAGGAGAGAGCGGTATGGTTTTTACTTCAAGAAGGCCAGGGTTCTCCCCAGGTTTTTTCAAAACTGGGACATTCTTGGCAAAAATTTTCGGATGTTTGGCCGAAGCGCGATGAATTGAAACAAGGTTTTCGGAATGTTTTCTACTTGGTGTTTTTCTTGGTTTTCAAAGCCCTACTCTGCAATCTTGAGCATTCTACATGTATATGGTTTTCTCTTAACGCTTTTTGTGAAACTAACGTATTAATTTTATTAATTTTTTATGATTGTTGCGTATCAGCCGAAATTTGCGCGCATTGGCATGCAATTCGCACGATCGGCTCGATATGCTAGCTTGTGCATGGGGAGAACCCTGAAGGGTTTTTTGTTTTTGTTTTGTGCTTAAAGGTAGGATCATGGTATAATGATGGTCATGGTGGGTAAACTTCCCCTAAAATAACTTTTGCCTGAAGTGCTTAGGTTTTTGTGAAATGAGTAAACCAATTCAAGTTGATCTCGCGAGTAAAAAAAAACCCATATTTGATATCAGTGATGTGATTTTTCACTAATTTCGAATGACTCTAATGACGTATTGTGGTTAATAGACCTATACGGGTTTGTTATTTCATGTATATAATAGGTCACATAAAGTGTGAGTACTGGTCTTTAAAAATTACCAATGTGGGCCTCGTGTTTTAATCGGCCTGGGACTCTGCTAGTATTAAGGGATTGCCCAGGGAAAACTTGGTTCTTGATATTTAGGAATTTCTTTTTGTTAACCACATGGCAGGATTTAGGGGTGGGTGCGGTGGGCCCCCCTCCCCCTTATCTCCTCCGAGTGAAAAACAAAATAAATTGAATGCAAAAATAATGTGTTAAACGCTTCTGAAATGTCCTAGAATGCACGAGAGAGCATCTAATATTTAGAAATTTTCCATGGGCCCTAAAGCGGGCACTGAACCCCAAGCCGTGATCAACTTATCTTTAAAAAACAACAGCAAGATTACTGAAAGTTTTTAACTTGAAACTTAGCCCCTCAAGGTTGTGCCCCCCCTTTCTGATTAGCCTGGCGCCGCCCCTTCACGATGACAAAATGATTGTTCACAGCGAGTAAGGTAGCCTAGGTCTAAGTGGGTTTGGTGTGTGCTGTTTGTGTTTTTGACTTGGGGGATGGCGTGTCGTGGCTGAGCGATTAAGAGCACCGGACTCAAGCTCTGGTGTTTCTGATCAGCAGAGTGTAGGTTCGAGTCCTGGTCATGACACTTGTGTTCTTAAGCAATTTCTTTGACCATTATTGCTTTGTCCTTTGGATGGGATGTGCATTGTGTAATGCACGTACAAGAACCCAGTTACACTTATCGCTAAGAGAAGGGGGTTTGCCCCTGTGTTTCTGGCAGTGGCTGCTGAATGGGCCAAAGCACCTTGTAAACCCTTACAAGGTGTTACATAAGATTTGGTCTCATAATTTAAAAAAATTAAAAAACCCGACTTAAAATGTTTCTGTCTGTTCAAGTGCCTTAGGTACCTTATTGGTAGATACGTGCGCTATATAAGACTATATATTATTAGGTGTTCGGGCATTAAGCCCGAACAACTCTTTGTTATTGTTCGTTTTTTTTTGGTTTTTTTTAGTTCTTCTTTTTCTTCTGATAGTCGTTTGTCTGCAAGCAAACGCATAGTTGCAAACCTTTGATGAACTTGAAACTTTGCATGTAGTTAGAGTATAACTAGGAGATGCCGAGTAAGTTGTGACGTAATGATTACGTCATCAGGTGTCGAATTACAGAAAATCAAAGTTTAATATTTCAAAAAATCATAACTCGATAACTGCCAAATGGATTACAACAATCTATACATCATCGGACAGGTCTTTTAAAACTCAACAAACGCTACACAAAGAGTGACCCCGTTTGACCTTGACCTACGGCTCAAAATGTAAGTTGAACATTTCGTTAGTAATAGCCCTCGGAAGCATGTTCCGCTCCATTGATCACGAGGTCCAAAGCCTACGTGCGCTGTAGTGGCATGATTTCCGTGCAAGTTTTGACGTGTCGCAGTTCAACGCACTATAACGCAAGCTTATCAATGGCGCAATAGCACTGCAGAATTGAATTCCGCTCAACCTGTGCCATGTTCAGCGTCAAATTGTTCCCCTATTCGCCCTTTTGGTGGCTCAATGGTGAAAACGGAATCGAAGACGAAGTTTCACTGAGATGGTCACCTGCTTCAGTGATTCCTATGACTTTTAATTATGTGAGAAAATGCAAGCAGAAAAAGACAGACATTGGTTATGTTTTAATCACACACCGTAAAACGGGGCATAACATCGGCTCGTGAATAGAAGGGCATTTCAGACCGTCATTTGACGGCGGTGTCTATCAGTGAGACACGGTGAATAAAACGGTAAGCATAATTGCCTTTCAAATGATTCTTCATTTAATGCACAGTTATGTTATAAAGTTTACCGTTAATCATCAAGTGGTGACAATGGTGACCTTTTTTAAAACTAAGGAAGGAAGGGGTTCACTTCAAAAACAGTTTGTGCACCTTCCACAAGCTTTTTCTTGCGTAATTTCCTTACTCTGATATTTTGTATTTTTATGCGCCCTCCATCAGACTGGTCCTTGGGAGAGCACAATATAAATTCAATAAGTTATTAGTTTTATAATATTATGATGAAATGTTTTAGGTATTGAATATAAATTATTTAAACAGTTTCAGCCCAACTTAATTAACCTTGAGTCACACTTTCTTTATAATTGTTTTTTCTTCGTCAGAGTACAGCACATCCAGTACCTGAATGGTCTGCAGTGAAAGTTTTCACACCCGTTGTTTGTGTTCCATCCTTATTTCCTTGCTGAGTGTATGATGCACCATAGAGGAAGAATATACTCAACTCGTTACGTTATTACTCAAAATTCACGAGAGGCTTAGACTTGCCGTCTTCATGACTTGCCTTTGTCTTTCATAACTATCCAAAACAAGTGTCTCTCAATATTCTAAATTTAACCTACCGTTCTGTATGAATGAAAATCAATGTCTAAAAATCAAGCAAGCTATTTAAAAAAAAATGCAACCGATAGCTCATACTATGCTGGACTTATTTTAATGACATCATCATCAGTGCATATGTTTTGAACAATCAATGTTTCATGCACCGATACTTCATGAGTATCCAACTCACTGTATTTGAAACCCTGATGAAAACTTCTAATAATTGTAAATTAATAATGTCAACATGATAAGCATAGTTGGATTTATTAATTCATAAAGAATCAAAATGAATATTCATTGAAAAATAAATAAACTTCAATAAATAGCTTACATGGCTGTACTTGTAAGTAATTCAACGGATCGTTTGAAGATATGCAACCAAGATGAAAGGGAATTCAAAAAATGATGCTCTGCATGAAAAGGACAATTTACCCTAATAATTTATTCTAATAAATTAAATAATGTACTCTTTTGCTGAAAACACTTTGTATAGTAACAATAGTTTAGTTTTTCACTTAACATTTTAATCACATACTTAAATACCAATGTCTCGATAAGAACTTATCCAACGTCATAATGACGTCATCGTTTTTCTAATTTGGCTTAACAAACGATTATTACTATTTTTGAAAACTCATATTGTGAGTTGCATTTATTCCCTGTTTAAACTAACGCATATAATCATAGAAGATTAACCCTTTGTTTTCCTTGATATTCCCAAAGCTATCAACAATTTGTTCATCGATTCAATGATATAGCTCACACATAAACAAAGCACTGACCCCAAAGATAGCCGAACACCTAGTGTTTGTTCCAACAGCAGTTTAACTTGATCTATCTAAAGTTTATTATTTCGAAATAAGAAAATAAGAAAATAAAAAATCTATTATGATTTTAAGCTTTGCATTTTTTGTGAATGTTTTATGTATGAAAGTTCTGTATAATTGATAATTACATGATTTGACCTGGCTTCCTGTCCAACCGGAAGTAAAAGAAATATATATTAAGAAGCTCTTTTTGAATTGTCAGCAAAAGTCTTGTATACTAACTATCAGTGCAGTTTATGAATAATTACATGAAAATTGTCACAGATGTTCAATTAATACGTTTCTCTTCTCTAAGTAGAAACGTAGCCCTAATTTCCCGTGTAAACTAAATGTATACACGTAATTGATTTACACTTTGAAATTTCAAAAGCTATCAACAAACTTTTCATCGACTCAATAAAATAGTTAACACGTTGACACAACACTGCCCCAATGAAACCCGAAACACTAGTTTTTTCCAACAAACACTAAATCTCTAGTGGATTTTTGAGTTGGTTCCATCTCAAAAATACACAAATCATGTCCGCAGACTTTGACATCCTTCCCAAGCTCGTACGGTACAACAAATCGTTGTCCGCAGACTTTGACATCCTTCCCAAGCTCGTACGGTCATGAAACTTGGCAACAGTGTTACACCTGATGAATAGATGAAACAGAAATTTTGACAACATAACGACGTCATCAAATGATTTATTGGGTAATTAAATGTAATAAATTTTAATCAAATTCTGAGTTTTTGGTTTAACAACCAGAACTCAGAAACTAAGTTGTTATTTTTTGAAAACAAATGGTATTTAAAGGCGCTGTACACTATTGGTAAGATCGAAAAACACAAATGTTCACAGATTCACACATTACTTACACGATTTAAAGTAAGTAATGGTAGAAAGGGTTCCTTAAAATGTTTCTGCCTAAAATGCTATTGTTTCTGAGAAATGAGTCAAACAATAGTTTTTATCACGCGTGATAATAAACTCGATGTTTGAAAAACAGAAAACACATAAGGTCTCTTTTCACTATTTTCTCGTCACCTCGATGACCAATTGAGCTCAAATTTTCACAGGTTTGTTATTTCATGTATATTATGGTTAATCACACAAAACATGAACTTTGTTTGCGACTGTTTTGTCAGCTCTACCAATCCTGTTTAATACCTTTAAACCACTGTCATGCGACAATTCATGCATGTTTACTTTCTAGACACAGTGGAGACTTGTTATTTTGAACTTTAATTCATGGTGCTTATGACTGCTTTTCGTCCTAAATAAATAAGCAATGAAATTAAACGTTTTGTATTAGTAGGCCCCTACGTGAAATCAAAAATTGATGTTAATAATGTTTACGAGTTTGAAACATTAGTACCGTAGCTCACAGTATTCCAGGATGGGATGGGGAACAACTTCTGACTCGATCAAGCATATGCTGTAGATTTCAAAATTAAACTAATTTTGTTTGATAATCTTGAAAATTAGACGATTGATAGAGCGTGCTCTTACAGGTGGTGACTTCATAATTCCTTACATTATAACATCAGAGAACACATAAAGTAGCATACCGCGCCGCACAGTTTTATGGAGTTTTTTTTTTTCCACACAGGCCATAGGACAGAAATTGTGGCGAGCGAAATCTATTGACTTTACGTTGGGAACTGGTGACATCATGATGACGTCGCACAATGTTTTAGCCTAACAAATACATCTACAGTATCCCACAAGTACACAAACGAAAACAGTTGATCGGACTTATACTTTTCGAGATACGGTGGTCTCAAGATTTGCTAATTATATTCATGTCATTATGTGTCATACAATAAACCAATGCAAGCAGTTCTTCAACAAGGCATGGATTTTTTCTTCAGGACACATTTTGTCAATGTACTGTGGAATTATCAAATGTACAAATGTATGTACTGGTTAAATGTACAAATAGTGCCTGTAGACTCCAAAGTTTTATGTAGCGTTTAAATTGTGCTTTCTGGATCTGGATAGTACTGTACAATCGTCTGAAAAAGGCTATTACGTACATGAGCATGTGTGCATGGGGCTGTATAATGAACATTGTATAAGTAGATAAACCATCGACAATTACTGACCTATATCAAATTTGCAAATGAATGCAATGGATGTACACAATATTGTCTGGCTCCGAAGTGTCTGGCTGGCTCCGAAGTTCTACGTAACACTGGTAGGCCTACATGAGACAGGTAATTATTGCAAGCAATCATGCGACAAGTCTAAATGCTTACTTTCGTTGTCACTTCCATTGATCACTAGTACGTGCGCCTTCACTGAAGGCTGGATGTAGTTGCATGATCTCCGTGGAAATTTTGACGTGCCGCAGTTCAACGCACTTATAACGTTGGCTTATCAATGGCGCAATAACACTGCAGAATTAAATTCCGCTCAACCTGTGCCATGTTCAGCGTCAAGTTGTTCCCCTATTCGCCCTTTTGATGGCTCATGGTGAACATGGAATCGAAAACGAAGTTTTACTGAGATGGCCACCTGCTTTAGTGATTCGTATGACTTTTAATTATGTGAGAAATAAAGCTATAAAGTTTTCACACGCGTTGTTGTGTTCCATTATTATTTCCTTGCTGAGTGTATGGTGCACCATAGAGGTAGAAATAGTAATCAACTCATTATGTTATTAGTCAAAATTTACGAGAGGCTTAGACTTGCCGTCTTTATGACTTGCCTTTGTCGTTCATAATTATCCAAAACAAGTGTGTTTTCTTTCAATATTCTAAATTTAACCGACCGTTCTGTGTGAATGAAAATCAATGTCTAAAAATCAAGCAAGCTATTAAAAAAAATGCAACCGATAGTTCATACTATGCTGGACTTATTTTAATGACATCATCATCAGTGCATATGTTTTGAGCAATCAATGTTTCATGCACCGATACTCCATGAGTATCCAACTCACTGTAATTGAAACCCTGTTGAAAACTTCTAATAATTGTAAATTAATAATGTCAACAAGATTAGCATAGTTGGATTTATTAATCCATAAAGAATCAAAATGAATATTCATTGAAAAATAAATGAACTTCAGTAAATGGCTTACATGGCTATACTTGTAAGTAATTCAACGGCTCGTTTGAAGATATGCAACCAAGATGAAAGGGAATTCAAAAAATGATGCTCTGTATTAAAAGGACAATTTACCCTAATAACTTATCTAATAAATTAAATAATGTACTCTTTTGCTGAAAAAACTTTGTATAGTTCAACTTTGTTTTTTCACTTAACATTTTAAGCACATACTTAAATACCAATGTCTCGATAAGAATTTATCTAACGTCATAATGACGTCATCGTTTTTCTAATTTGGCTTAACAATCGATCATTACTATTTTTGAAAACTCATATTGTGAGTTGCATTTATTCCCTGTTTAAACTAACGCATAATCTAGCTCACACATAAACAAAGCACTGACCCCAAAGATAGCCGAACACCTAGTGTTTGTTCCAACAAACACTAAATCTCTAGTTATTATTATTTTGGTAACATCTTCGTTGTTGATTTTCCGATGCAGGTTGGGATTACCCTATTTACAGTGTCACACCGAAAGTCACTATGGAAACATCACGAGGTAAATCAATACATTCCTATCTGTCAAGTTCACCAACACTAGACAACACAATACAAGACTGTCACAAGACAAGAAAAATGTACCCCCTCAAGGCAAATGTAAATCTGGAAGGAGAAAAACACTGAAGTTCAGAAAATTATTTGGTATAGGGGAAGTTGCAGTAATACAGTAATGTAAGGGCAAACCCCAGTACAAGTGTGTCGAGGGGATGAGAAATTTCAGACTTTTATCTTAATTCACTTCTGCCTGGTGAAAAAAGTAGTTGTTATTTTCTTCTGGTATGAAGAAATCCTGCTCCTTAATCCACTTCTCTAGTGCTGAAGACACTGTTCCCTAAAGCTTCTTGCAATAAGCCGGTCTTAGATAAGTCAGTGAGCAGTAGTGAAATACATGTACGAACAAGCATTCCTAAGCTTGGTTAGTTACGATGGCCGCCATTATCATTAGCACACTGAGACAGTGACAATGGCTTTCAAAGGTAAACAAAGATCAAACATTAGGCGACAATGGAGGGAAAACAAAAAGCCTTGGACAAAATTACAGACTGAGGAAACGTATACGGTCTCGTCATAGGGCTCTTTGGATAAAATGATCAACAACTAACAGATGTAGCGGCATGTTTAAAAACAAAACAAAGACCGATCATAGTCAGCTCAGCACAGGCTGAAGATTTAAGACTGGCTTAAAGTATAGCCTGTGGTATTGCAATCAGTCTATAGTTAAAGACTGTCTAAGCGCATCTCAAGTTAACCGGCTACAGCACATAGACCGGTTTAAGACCACTTGGTGCAATCCGCCCCTGGGGTTACCGAAAGGTAGAAATGCCATCATTTCAACATACCTCCTAATATTTAGATCCGAGTTTGAGAACTTTTTGTCAGCAATGACCCTCACCCCTGGACTGTCAGCAAATGTACAATATATTACTACTTCGGTTCAATAATATCCACATGGTTTTGATCAATAGATAAATTATTTCAGCCTGCAGTATGATATCATATGATACGAATGCCGTGGTGAAACGGTCTTTTGTTTGGGACTATGTAGCCGTGGTCATCACCATTCACTTTTCTATTTTCAAGTACTACCTGATGTTTGATGGGCGTGGTGCGTACGAGTACAAACAAATCGACCCCGAGACGATACAGTTTGGTTCTTAAGAAGATGTCGGACCGACCAAGATGAGCAACAGGAAAGCACAGCCAACTAAGACGAAGGAAATTACAGCCTGGTGTGCGAGTTTACTTACAAGCTAATGTTAACGTTAACCAGATGAGATTACAGGGAATGCTCCCTTGAATTGATTAAGAGCAACTACAAAAACCCAAAGGGAAATAATAAGTTCAAATGAACTCAAATCTTACAATAATTCTCATAAACAATTACGGATCAATAGGGATGTGGAAGGAGTGAGAGGCCAAGTTGGTTCTATTCTATGCCTGCATAGTTTAAGACACTTGAGTATGGGCTGCCAGGTCCCCTTGGCAAAAGACCCTTAGCCCCCATGATATGACAATCTGGATCACAAGAACCCAAAGGGAATATTGCGTTCCATTAAACTCAATCTTACAAAAATTCTCTTTAACAATTACGGATCAATGGGGATGTAGAGGGGGCGGGAGGCAAAGTTGGTTTAATGCTTGCATCGTTTAAGACACTTTAACCATTTAGAGACCATTAATTTCTGTACAATAGGAGATATTTTTGTACACATCTTTTTCCAGTAAAAATATCTGGACACTAAAGTTCAATTTTGTTTTGTGTTATAAATATTAGTATGGCAACACTGGAAACATTGGAATATTTCAATTCAGGACATGAACTTGCTGTGCCCCTTTTTTCGGTTGAGTGAATATACATGTACATAAAGGTGACTGTTTGTGGCCAGTAAAAGGCATTTAGGTACAAGCCACTTGCGGCAGCTACGGTCTCTAAAGGCTCGTGTCCAAACACATTGAAGGTGCATCTGCTGGCCTGGAATTTCATCTTTGAGAGGGCAAGGCCATTTTCAACCCGCAAGGGGCACTTCCAATGGAAAATATTTAAAGTCTATGGGAAATTGTGAAGGGGCACCAAGGCCAAGACCAGGGCAACAGAGGCCATGGCCTCTGTGAAATTCCAGGCCTGCATCTGTTGAATGAATAGAAAGGTAGCTAAGGACTCACCATTTCCTTGTGGTGTTCACCTGTCATGATACCATTCCAAATGACTTGAAAACACCTTTAGAATCAAGAAAAGATAAGAGATTATTGGAAAAATTTTGGGTGATTGATCAAGGTACTCAATCTGAGAATGAACACAACTGATATTTTCACATTTTGCGTATAAATAAAGCTCATTTCACCCTAGACGAATTTCCCAGATCTTTTCACATTTGAATTACCAACCCCGGCAAACTCCCAGGAAATATTTTCTGGTAAACAGCTTCCCCTTCTTGGAAGTAGGGTTAAGCCCAGTTCATACTTCCTGCGAATGCGAATGCGAAGCGAATTTGACGTGAATTTGGCGTCACAAGTCTGTTTTCGCTGCAAATATTCGCAAAAGTTGAGCACGGCTCAACTCTTGCGAATTATTTGTTGCGAATTTGTGACGTCAATATTCGCTTCGCACTCACATTTGCAGGAAGTATGAACCAGGCTTAAAGCAAGATAACCCTTGGGTTAGCACGCTGAGTGCTCATTTTCCCCCAGCCAGAAAAATTGCATCAAGTGTGAAAACGAACATGGGGGTAACGGTGAGGTCAAATTTCCCCAGGAATTTACTGGGGTTTCATATCATGGGAAGTGGCTCTGCTACCCCTTCTTGGGAGTAGGGTTAAGCAAGATAACCCCAGGGTTAGCATACCGAGTGCTCCTTTTCTCCCCTAGAAAAATTGCATCAAGTAAAATGAACATGGAGTGATGATGGTGGTGGAGAAAATTCCCCAGAAATTTCCTGGGGTTTGTATATCCTGGGTATTGGTTCTGTAATGTGAAAAGGGCTTAAAGGCATAGTACACGTTTGGTAATTACTCAAAATATATATTAGCATAAAAACTGACTTGGTAACGAGCAACAGAGAGCTGTTGATAGTATAAAACATTGTGAGAAACGACTCCCTCTGAAGTAATGTAGTGTTTGAGAAAGAGGTAATTTCTCACTAAAATAATAAAAACTTCTTGCAAGAAGTTTTTATTCCTATCTGAAAGCACACACATTTGTACAACAAGAGTGTTTTTTCTTTCATCATTTTCTTGCAACTTCGATGACCAATTGAGCCCAAATTTTCACAGGCTTGTTATTTTATGCATATGTTGGGATACACCAAGTGAGAACACTGGTCTTTGACAATTACCAAACGTGTATGATGCCTTTAAGTGAACTTACCGAGAAGGTGCAAAGCTACAAATAACTTATGAATTTAAAGTCAACTGTTTGGGGCCCAATTTCAGGAAATACTGCTTACTTTGCTAAGCAAATAAATGAGTTGGGCACCTGTCACAACAATGCAAGCTTTATGGATTTTTGGCTGGTAATCTGTTTCTGCTGAGCAATATTTTCTGTGCTTAGCAAGGCTTTGTGTTTACAGGCTTTATGAAATTGGGCACAGGACAGAATCTATTAACACTGCTTTATGTGGCAATCCAGTTAATTTATCGGTTACAGTAACAAAAAAGGTAGTGGGAGTGTAATTTTGTAGAGAAATGTTGGAATTAAATAAAAGTATAAAAAAAGAGTTTGAATACTGACCAAAGACTGCAGGGATTGTTAATTATTCAGGATTTGTGAATTACAAAAGGCTTTTTCAAAACTTTGGCTGAGGCTCTGTTTGATGTTGAAGCACCGTTCGACTGCACACTGCTCTATTGACATAGTGTTAGCAAGAGGGGTGTCTGGGTGTCTTTTGGACACCCTGTTTTATCTGTCATTTACATGTAAAATGTATTGTTAGTGAACAATTTGGACACCTAGTTTTTAAATTTCCAGCAAACTTGGACACCCTTTTACCAAATCCTGGCAAAAACCTTGTCTATTGATGATGGAGCCAGAGGCGGAGCTGAAGCCTAGGTTTGGAAAGGGTCTAAAGTAAAAGTAGGGAATGCCCTTGGATTTGCATTAAATCACTTCAGCATATTTTTTTTAAGTCACGTAACACCTGCATGATATTTCAAATTTGCTGCTGTTGGTTGAATAGGGCATTAGACAATACAATAGTGAACAATCTAACTGGTATTTTGTGGCATTGACCTTATTCACCTAACATCATCACCACAATAAATCTTGGTTTTTGGAGTCAGTTTCCCAAAGTGTTCTATTGCGTAAGAGCACATTTTATACAGTGTATGCACCTTAATAAGCTCAACATATCATTACATGCAATTTTTACTCCCAAAATAAAATGATAGACCGGGTCACACAGTAGTCGTGTATGACGTCAGTGGAAGGTGTCACTAGATCAGGGGGCAGATTTAACAAAGAGCTAAGACTGATGTTAAGCAAAGTGTGAGGTCGCAATACAAATCACTATGGTAATATTGACAACTCATGTTTGGATGGATCTTGGTCGAGCCCAGCTTTCTGAAATGGAACCAATTTATTTGAATTTGCAGCAAACGCTGAAGAAATTGCCATGTTTGTGATCAAACTTAATGGATCGACGAAAGTACAAATTCATATCAATAAGTAACTGCACTGCTCTTGGTTGTGTTTATTTTTTGTAAGTTGAACAATTTTTTTCATTTAAAACTACCTTTCTCTGCTGTATGTAACGGTTGCTCACATTTGGAAAATTATGTAATTGTTACCATGTTTTGGTTTGAAAAGGATCTCTCTTATTGGTTATGATATGCATGAAAGAAGTTTCAGTGTCACAACTCACTTGCTCTCTTATTTGGAACCACCGTATATCTCATTAAAAGGTCATTGCAATTGTGTTTCACTCACTCATATGACTACTCACTCTCACATCTCATGAGTGTCACTCACTCACATTAGACCGAGTGAGTTTTCACTCATCACTCCTATGATGTGTGATAACTCACTCAAGGTGAGTGAGTTTTCACTCAATTCATGATTGAGTGAGTTTGTGAGCCCTCACGTGAGTAACTTACATGAGTGAGTGAATGAGTGAGTGAATGAGTGAGTGAACAGTGTTTGCACAAGCCTTATAGATAAAATATCAATGATTGATAGTTTCAAATCCTATGTTAGACAAGTTTAATCAAACTTGTTGACAAAAATTCATTTCCTGATGATGACTAATTATTTTTTAACCCAGTTTGACAGCTTTGAAACCTGATGTTGATACTGTTGAAACTTCCCTTTGAAAAGTTCAAGGGTCAAAGATCGATAAACCTGTGGGTTATTGAATTTTATCAATTCTAGGTATTGTGGTGGCTACAATAATAATAATAATTATGATAATAATATAAAGTAGCATCTATTACCCAAATTATCAATTGTGCATTACCTGTGTCTATTGTACTAAATTTTATGATTTGAAAATACTTGCATCGGTTTTGTATTTAATTATATAGTAATGTCTTATTTATTAAGAAAATAATGATGAGAAAAACAATTTAATTTTAGTTCTAATAACTCTAATAATACCAATTTCGTACCGTTCATTTTGATTTTTTAGTTGTGTAAGGCAAGTTATTTACAAATAAACATGTTATTTGATTCCAAAAGACTTTTTGAAATCATCCAATCTTATTTTCTTCTACAATCATAACAAAGTGGTTTTTTTGTTTGTTTTTTTAAATTGATGTTTTTCTTAGATGCCTTTAAAGGGTGTGGGTAACCATAGGCGGTGGGGGCAGCCGGCTGGCCATGCCGCCCAACCTTTTTTGCATTAAAATATATACAGTAACACTGACCATCCTTTGTCCTCACTATCTTGCTCTGATTGGTTGTTGGCCACCATACTGTCTGTAAATTAATAGCTTTGATTGGCTATAGTTTTCCCGCTTTTTCTTGATACCTTCCCTTAAAACCCTAACCACCCCAGGCCTGCCAAAATCAAACAGTGGTTTTGTTGGAATTTGGATGGTTTAGTACTGTGAAAAGTACCCACTAAATCATAGTCCAGAAGCACAGGACCTGTTGGAGTATGATGGGTTGTGTACTGTTCCAGTACATAAACTGTTGGAGTATGATGGGTTGTGTACTGTTCCAATAAGTAAACTGTTGGAGTATGATGGGTTGTGGAAGCTTTCTGGTAGAAATGCTTAGGGGGTTAGGGTTTTAATCCTTTGCTCCTCTTTTAGCTATAAATGGATATATGTTTGTGTCTGTGTTTGTTTATGCCTCTGACGAAGGTCCGGTTTGGATCGAAAGCTAAGTCCATCCCTACAAATTTTATATATACAGTAACAATATATATTGATAACAAACTAAAAACAATAAACAGGGCCATAGGTAAGAGGGAGGTTGGCCTTAGAGATAAGAGTGACCATCATAAATGCAGGGATGAGAAATTTCAGACTTTTATCTGAATTCAGACTTTTTTATGTCTGCAGAGTGGAAAATCTAGCCGATATTTTCCTCGAAACGAAGAAATCCTGCTCTTTGATCTACTTTTCTAGCAACAAGGATTATCTTCCCCAGAACCGCCCTGAAATCTAGAACTCAAGGGGTTACTGAAAAGAGAAAATGCCATCATTTCAACTTGCCTTGTAAAATTTGGATCGATAGTTTGGATCAGACCTTTTTGTCAGCAATGACTCTCACGCCTGTAGGTCTAAATGTATCCGCATTTACATTTAGGAGAGAGACTCTCATGTTGAAGTTAAATAATCCTAGTTACTTTTAAATCTAACAAAATCAAAAGACTGGTATAATCATCACCATGATGTGTGTGGTCGTCAACCATACACTTATGAAGCCCGTCACGGTGGCAAGTTCATGCTGACTATGTATGACTAGGTGTGTGTGGTTGACCATGCACTTATGAAGCCTCTTGGTTGCTGGTTCATATTGACTAGGTGTGTGTGGTTGACCATGTACTTATGAAGCCTCATTGGTTGCTGGTTCATATTGACTAGGTGTGTGTGGTTGACCATGCACTTATGAAGCCTCATTGGTTGCTGGTTCATATTGACTAGGTGTGTGTGGTTGACCATGTACTTATGAAGCCTCATTGGTAGCTGGCTCATATTGATTAGGTGTGTGTGGTTGACCATGCACTTATGAAGCCTCATTGGTTGCGGGTTCATATTGACTAGGTGTGTGTGGTTGACCATGTACTTATGAAGCCTCATTGGTAGCTGGCTCATATTGATTAGGTGTGTGTGGTTGACCATGCACTTATGAAGCCTCATTGGTTGCGGGTTCATATTGACTAGGTGTGTGTGGTTTACCATGCACTTATGAAGCCTCATTGGTTGCTGGTTCATATTGACTAGGTGTGTGTGGTTGACCATGCACTTATGAAGCCTCATTAGGTGTGTGTGGTTGACCATGCACTTATGAAGCCTCATTGGTTGCTGGCTCATATTGACTAGGTGTGTGTGGTTGACCATGCACTTATGAAGCCTCATTGGTTGCGGGTTCATATTGACTAGGTGTGTGTGGTTGACCATGCACTTATGAAGCCTCATTGGTTGCTGGTTCATATTGACTAGGCGGTTGACCATGCACTTATGAAGCCTCATTGGTTGATGGTTCATATTGAATGTGTAAGGTGGAACATACACACATAATAAGCCTCATGCATGGTTGCAGATTCATGGAAACTAGATGGTTGATCATACACATTTATAAGCCTCATGAATGCTGGTTCATATTGACTAGATGTGTATGGTCGACCATGCATACATACAAATGACATCTCATTTATGGTTGATTCATGTATGGTTGCAGATTCATGTTGACTAGATGTGTATGGCGACCATAAATACATGACATCTCATTTATGGTAGCTTCATGTATTGTTGCAGGTTCATAGTGATTTAATATTAATGTGTATGGTCAACAATTACCCAAAAGAATCCTCCTATGGTAGCAGATTCATGTTAACTAGATGTGTATGGTTGACCATACATAGATATGACGCCCCATGTATTGTACATGTGTGTATGTGTAGGTTCATATTGACTTAGATGTGTATGGTTGACCAATGACCAATCATATACAGAGCATAAGCCAATGGTTGTCAATAGGAATGATGGTTGACCACCATTAGAAACCTTTTGAATAAAAGAAATGTAATGACAGAAATGTTGCACAGGCAAAAACCCGATTATTTATCATATTCGTATGTACACCACAAACAAACTCACGTTTAGACCCATGACCGCTCATTCATCCCTCTCCCGGCCACGTATAGAACAAAAACAGCAAGAACAAACTTCAACTGACGGACGTGTTTCTTCATCAACATATCTTCCGCTCTGAAGAAACACTCCTTGATGTTCACCGTGGTCAAGACTTCCTGGTTATCATTCCGACAAGTTCTAACAATAGAGCGAGGACCAGACTGTGTACATTGTACTACTACGGCCTACACTCTAGACGCAGCATCACTGCACGTATAGTCCTACCGATGTTTTGAAAACGTGCATTCCCGTAGAAGTTTGGGGAATAGGGAAAATCATGTTTTACATTGTCACCAAATCGAGCGGAAATAGGGGCCTACACTTAAACTGACGGACGACATTTAAAAGTATCATGAGAAGTTGCACGGCGTTTTCTTGGAAAAAATTATCATCAGTAAGGACTACTGATAGATTAGGCCCTATGTAGTTTGGGAAATATTAATAGGCAAGTCAACATTACAGGCCTGGAATTACACTGAGGCCACGGCTAATTGTTGCCTTATGCTGACGGTCTGTTTTTGTCATCGGTGCCCCTTCAAATGTTTCTCAAAGATTTTCCAATATAAGTGCCCTTTTGCAAAATGGAAATGACCTGGCCTTTTCAAAAATAAAATTCCAGGCCTCAACATATCAAATAGGCCTACGCTGGCCTAGGCCTACATCAGCTCTGGGGGTTGTTAGGGGCGGACGGGGGTTAGTACAAGGCATGTTTTTAAATGAAAAAAGGTTTGACTCACATTGTTGTTATAATGAAACCAATGAATTTGAGATAGCTTGTCTCTGAGTAAAGTGTCTCCCTCCACCTTCCTTCCTTGACCATACGCGCTGTAGAAACGCAGTCCGCCCAACAGAGCACCTGGCTCAATCAGCTAGCTGTGAGAGAGAAATATACAAGGACTAAATAATATAGAGGGCTGAAGGTGCAATGGATACTATTAAATGGCTACTGGTAGATCTGATGTTCATTTCACATTTGAGCCGGAGTTCCCCCTTTCCCCCCACCAATGAGATTGACAAAATGTACAAATGAATGGTTCGATACATCGTAGCGCCCCCCAAGTATGTCTTGCCATCCCCCCGAATGAAAAACTGGTGACGGCACCGTTGCCTAATTAATTATTCAGAATGCCTAGCTGAGCAGAGGCCTAAATTTAACTGGCTATAACCATCCACAATCCACGGACATCACTTAGTGCTTCAATCTCAATTCGGCCGCAGGTAGGGACCAATTTCATAGAGCTGCTTAAAGCAGACAATTTAGCTTAACAACTTTGTGCTTACCAAAAATTAGCAGGATACCATTCAAACATGGTGCATGCGACATGGTATTTCGGCTGGCATGCTGGTAAGCAAATTGTTTTGCCTAGCTACTTTTTGTACTTAAGCAGCTCTTTGAAACTGGGCTCTGGTCTTGTTGTTCAGAACTTTCACTGGGCCACACATATTTTTACAAGATTCTGAGATTATCTTTCAATTGCATACCCCTGAATGTACTGAATTTTGTTTATGATTATAGGGACTACTACTGATGCCATTTTATTTTGGTGACCGATGAACTTAGCTATTGGGATCATTTAAATAATATTTATTCAGAATACGAAACTATTAGGCTATTGCTGGAAATTGTTAATAATTCAAAAATATAATGAGGAGGTCAAGTGAGAAGTGGCATCAAGAGGTGCCCGCTTCATTTGAAAACACACCATCGACGGTCGACCTTTAACATTTTGGTTAAAAATGTAAAAAATCACAAGGTGTAAAAATCCAGCATTTATTTAGTTTTCTTCAAATTTGGGTCAAAAACTAATGTGTTATATTTAAAGTGATACAGTAGTGTCAAGGGGTGCTAATTTAATTGCGTGGATAAGGGAAATTAGCTGTAATTTGGCAAATATTTATAATTTATGTTCAGATAAAAAACAACACAATTAGGTTCTGCATCTATTTTAAAATTTGGGTCAACATATAACGTACTATATGCTTTCTTTACCGCCCAAACTATTTTGGCCTTATTTGGCATGGGACGTTTCAAGGTATAGGGGCTTTATTATTCGCTATTGATGTGATGAATTCAATCGTCAATGTTCTGTCGGTAAGTCATTTCCGCAGTAAGACAAGTGTTGTGCATGCATAATGGTGTGACCAGTGTTCTCACTCGGTGTATCCCAACATATGCATACAATGACAAGCCTGTGAAACTTTGGGCTCAATTGGTCATCGAAGTTGCAAGAAAATTATGACAGAAAAAACACCCTTGTTGTACAAATTTGTGTGCTTTCAGATAGGAATAAAAACTTCTTGCAAGAAGTTTTTAGTATTTTAATGAGAAAATTACCTCTTTCTCAAAAAATAAGTTACTTCAGAGGGAGTCGTTTCCTACAATGTTTTATACTATCAACAGCTCTCCGTTGCTTGTTACCAAGTAAGTTGTTATGCTAATATTTGTTTTGAGTCATTACCAAACGTGTACGATACATTTAAGTCACTAAAGTAATTATATAGGTACGGGGAAACTGGCCTTGTAATTATTTGTGGTTGCTTTATTGAACCTGTAAATAGGTAAGCAGAGAAAGTTTTCAGAATTTCAGAATGACGCCTAGCTCAGAGCTATGAATTGACAGAGTTACGATTAGAAGCCATTTTGGGTTGCCCCCGCCCCCCCCCCGCCTTTGCGCACAGAGGGCAGGGGCGGATCCAGGATTTTCCAAACGGGGGGGCGTGAAAATATTCCAAGCAGCAAAATGATAAATGAAGTTTGTTGCCCCATTTCTCCCTCCCCTTCTCTCTCTCTCTCCCTCTTTTTTTCTTTTCTCCCTCTTTTTTTTAATTTTTTATTTTTATATGAAAAAGGGGGGGGCGTGCGCCCCCACGCCCCCCCTGGATCCGCGCCTGGAGGGTGCCAGCTGACTGCACACCCTAGCCTCGCTATACCACGGGCGGGCGTATCGATACCAAAATGATAAATGAAGTTTGTTGCCCCATTTCTCCCTCCCCTTCTCTCTCTCTCTCCCTCTTTTTTTCTTTTCTCCCTCTTTTTTTTAATTTTTTATTTTTATATGAAAAAGGGGGGGCGTGCGCCCCCACGCCCCCCTGGATCCGCGCCTGGAGGGTGCCAGCTGACTGCACACCCTAGCCTCGCTATACCACGGGCGGGCGTATCGATACCTCTCGTCACTAACCCCTGGAAGGGAAGCACTGAAAACCAACACTGACTGGCTCCGAGTCACCAAAAGTTACTGCTAGTTAGGCAGCTCGATGGGATAAATATTTGGGGAAATTGTGCCATTGAATTTTGCACACAGTCACGGTAAATATATTGGCTATAATGCCATTGCAGATTTGTCTTTTGAAACAAACATAGTTAGATACAGATTTAAATAAATCAATATTTTTGTCGAAATTTGGTGCTAGCACTAAATTTGCGGGCGACAGCGACGCCGATTGCGACGGCAACGCGACCTTTCGTCTTTGTAACAACATAATAATGAGCTTCGCGGCGTGCCGTCACGTCGCCCGTCGCGTCGCCTGTTTTCAATTGATGTTCATAGAGGTTTCGGGTTCCGCGTCGTGCCGTGGCGTCGTCCGTCGCGTCGTCCGTCGCGTCGTGCCGTCGCCCGTCGCGTCGTGCCGTCGTCCGTCGCGTCGTGCCGTCGTCCGTCGCGTCGTGCCGTCGCCCGTCGCGTCATGCCGTCGCCTGTCGGGTCGCCTGTCGCGTCGCCTGTCGCGTCGCCCATTTTATAATCAGTTTTAATACTTGTTTTTCACTCGACACAGGGATAAGCATTGCAACTGACAACAATTAAAATGCTTATTGAACATATCGTCTACGGACGCCACGAAGTGGCACACATGGTACGAAACCAAAACATTTCAGATTTCAGTTTTTTACATAGTTAAACAATGTTAACCGGGGCCTACAACTTCATGAAGTTTCATCGCTTCATGAACTTTACTTTTTTAATTACGGTAATGAGGCTTTGCAACTTTGCACCGAACCTGACGTTTTTTGACGCCACGAAGTAGCACTGATGTTCGATTTAACATTGAAACACACGGCGCAAACAACCTCAAAAAAAATGTGAAAAAACGTTTTCACGAAGTAGCACTGATCTTTGTGTGTAGCGCGCGCGTGACCTAGATTATCCAACTCACAAACACGCATAGTAATACAATGCTGTGCTTCTTCGTGAAAACGGAAAATGTAAATTTTCGTTAATTTTCGACGTCACGAAGTAGCATGCGTCTTTCTGTTACTTTATTGCTTATTAATTTAGGACGTAAAGCATTAAAAAGCACCGTATATATAAAGTTCAATGCATCAAGTCTCCACTGTAAGAAAATTAGTTGAAAATACCCTGAAATTTTGTAGGAAAGCTTGATTTTAAAAAGCGTTCAACCTTAAACGCCGTTTTCTCCGATTGTTACTTTTTACTGGTATATCTACTTCTGTGCTACTTCGTGGCGTCGGTGATGATATTGAGTGCGTTCCGGTCCTATCAATTTGTCTTTGCTTGTCCTTTAAATAAAAAAAAAATCTCTTTATGATGCAATTAGGCCTTATAAAATACCATCATCCTATTATTTTTACTTTGCTTGTGCTTAAAAAACCTCTCTTTATGATGCAATTAGTCCCTATCAAATACCATCATACTATTATTTTTACTTTGCTTGTGCTTAAAAAACCCTCTTTATGGTGCAATTAGGACCTATCAACCATCATACTATTATTGTAACTTTGCTCGTCCTTCAAATAACCTCTTTATGATGCATTTCGGCCCCATCAAATACCACCATACTATTATTTTTACTTTGCTTGTGCTTAAAAAAAAACCTCTTTATGGTGCAATTAGGACCTATCAACCATCATACTATTATTGTAACTTTGCTCGTCCTTCAAATAACCTCTTTATGATGCATTTCGGCCCTATCAAATACCACCATACTATTATTTTTACTTTGCTTGTCCTTAAAAAAACCACCCTCGTTAATGATGCAATTAGACCCTACAAACCATCATAATGTTATGCTTTAATATATTTGCTTGTCCTTAAAAAAACCCCTCTTTATGGTGCAATTAGGCCCTATCAAATACCATTACAATCTGTTTTCGTGGTCACTCATGGTCTCTTCTCATTACTTGCTTGCACACGGATACATGTAATGGTTTCACTCGTCCCTCTATAAACAAACAGATATTAAAAAAATAACATTAATATTAAACTGTAAAGACTCATTCAATAATTGTTAGGGGGACCAAATTATTTGTTACTGCATTTTATATGGTTCTATCCAGATTGGCAAATGTATTTTCCAGGGGTAATGTAAAATATTGAGAATTTGAAAAATACATTTGCCAATCTGGATAAAACCATATAAAATGCAGTAACAAATAATTTGGTCCCCCTAACAATTATTGAATGAGCTTCATGTTATTATTACATTTTTAATATAATGTATGTTTATAGAGGGAAGAGTGAAACCATTCATGTAGCCGTGTGTAAGTAAGTCATGAGAAGAAACCATAGTGTGACCACGAAAACAATTTTGACCACACAACAGAATGTCCTATGTGGGAAAGAATCTCCGGAGGACAGAATCTCCTGCCACAGTCGATTAAGGTCGATTTGAAAGTCAAAATTAATGTAAATGTTATATTTTTACGGGGTGTAGGAAAGATTCTTTGCTTTAATTTGATACCTTTAACGAAAAAAAAAAACCCACCCAAAAACGTTAAGTGGCAAGGCATAAGAAACAAAAAATTCTTGGAGGCTTGGTCAGCCTTTTAATCCTCAAACTTATGACGTAAACAAATTGCCTGTTGCGGCTATAAATATTCACTGTATCTATATGTACGATAGTCACATGCTCATACCATGTGAACATGGAAATATCTCATCAACCCCCTCCCCCAACCCCCACGATAACATTTAGATACATGTGCAGTGCCCTCAAAAAAAGGGAAAGGAAATCTTTACAAATCACCACGACACGACCCACCATTAAACAAGCAGCCCCACTGAAAAGCAACATTAATTGAAAAGCAACTAGAGTTGCATTACGTAATCAAAGTGACGAAAATTGCATTTGCAAAACAACACACACAAAAACACCCATGCTGCACTCGATCATCGCAGCCAAAACAAATCATCATTATTGAACATGGACGAAAACCACAGCAAAGCATCAACAATTAATTTTCGGTGTTTGGACTAAAACCAACTCATCGGCTGCATATTGCATATTACACATGTTGGTTGAAGGGTTAGTTTCAAAATAAAAAAACTAGAAGATCAATTGCAACCCGAGATGAAAAATTGAAAACGCAAGTCTTGTTTTTTTCTGATTTACCCTGCAGTAAGACCAATCATTCAGTTTATTTCAAAGTGGTTTCTATTAAATAATTTGTTTGTACTACTATTTATTTATTATTTTTATTTCAAACATATTTTTACTTCGCATGATTATGCAAATAATATACGAGAAAAAATGCACATTTTGACCTAGGTCAGAGCTCGGGCTGTGATTGGTCGAAACGTGTTCAAGGGGCGTACACACGTGAGCCGTATTCCTGTTTAGTCGCGCAACAGCAGCACTCTTGCAGCGACAACGGAAATTGTGTACACTGGTTTATGACGCGGCTGCAAGGACAAAATAATCTGAGCCCTATTGGGTTTAACAAGCGTTGGTAATTCAAACAGCATGTTAAAAGGAGGTTGCAGGGTATTAAAGATACACTGCCGGTGTCGTTGGGGATTTTGGCCCCCGATGTGTGCTGAAGGAAGTTGAGTCAAAAGAGGACGCTATCAGACGAAATTGCTACACGATTCGCCGTATGGGGGAAGGGGGAACAGAATCGCCTATGGGGGGGGGGGGAAGGGGCAGAATCTTCAGGAGACAGAGTCTCCGGGGAAAAAATCTCCTGCCACACTGGATTTAAGAAAAAAAAACCAAAACGTTAAATTGGCAATACAAAAATAAAAATTAAAAAAAGCTACTTAGAGGCGGGGTCAGCCTTGTGATCCTCAGAATTGAGGGGTTAGTTTCAAATTGAAAACTAGAAGAAAAACCTGAGATGAAAAAAATGAAAACGTAAATCTTGTTTTCGCTGAAACTATAAGACCAATGAAAATTAATGTTCACTTCTAAACAAATAGTGTATTTTCCTATAAATAATTATTGGTGGAATAACTTCAAAGGAAACCAATCATCCAGTTTATTCATAAAGTTTCTTGTATTATTTAATTTGTTTGTACTACTATTTATTTATTATTTTATATTAAGAAAATAAATGCACCGCGTTTGGCAAAATTATGACGTAGGTCAGAGCTCGGTCTGTGATTGGTTAAAACGTGCTCAAGGGGCGTACACACATGAGTCGTATTCCTGTTTAGTCGCGCAACAGCGGCACTCATCTTGCAGCGACAACGGATCATGTTCACACTGGTTTATGACGAGTGCCTCGAGAACAACACATACTAGATTCCTCATCTCCCAAGGATGGAGAAAGTAACGAACGTTCTCACCCACCTTGAAAGATTGAAATTTAAAATCTGTCTTACTTTACTGCTTGGACTGGTTTCACTGAACGGCTCCCAAGCCAATCTCGACCGTACATTTTTCGCAGCTAACCATCGGGCTCTCGAGAATGTCAATTTCCTAGTTAAGAAGTTCAGTTCAGCTGTGCTCTGTGTGAGTTACTGTCACTCTGAACATGAATGCAAATCAGTGAATTACCGTCTGAAAGATCAACGATGTGAGCTGAATAATGCCACCAAAGACCAGTATCCTGATAACTTTGTCGACGAGTATGGCAAGGTATACTATGACGATGATGTGAACACCCCTCACTCCTCCCTGTTCGTAAGAAGTACTTGTAACGAGCCCCTTGAGGCAGGTTTTGAGAGCGGTATCTACACTATCTTTCCCAGTGGGTTCCCGGAGGGTCTCAGGGTCTACTGTGACATGACAACCACTGGAGGAGGATGGATCGTCATTCAAAGGCGCCTAGATGGGAGCGTTGACTTCTACCGGGACTGGGCGGACTACCGGGCAGGTTTTGGCAACTTGACGGGTGAGTTTTGGCTCGGAAACGATAACCTACGCGCCTTGACCGAGTCGGAAGGGACATGGCAGTTCCGCGCTGATTTTGAAAGCTGGGACGGCGTCAAACTTTGGTCAGGGTATGGTGTTTTTCGAGTCTACGGAGAGAACTTTACGCTTTTTCACGACGAATACACCGGTCACAAGTCAGGGGAAACTGATTTGCCTCTACTTATTTTTTCTAATAAGGATTATGATATGTCGTTCAGTACAAAGGACAGAGACAATGACACCCTACTCGACGGACACTGTGCCCAAAGACGCAGAGGAGGCTGGTGGTATAGCAATTGCTATTGGGCTAACCCAAACGGTATTTATTATAACAGAGCAAGGGAAGCTTCAGATGGAATAGTACTGTACAACTGGAAGGAAGATTATAGCACAATGAAAAAATGTAGCGTGAAAATTCGTCGCGTTGTTTAAAATAATTGATAAGTATTTCATTGCAAAAAACCGAGAGCACAATATTTATAAAAAGCCAATGCGGGCTTCATTGATGGATTTGTCGCTTTTGATCATCATAAAGATGTATATAGGTTCATTTTGAACTGCATTTTTAAATTTTTGGTTATTTTTCAAATTTACAGCTTATAGTCCAAAAATTGCTATCGAAACAGGATTTTAAAGCAACAAATATTGTTATTTTACAATTTTCTCCTCCAAATTGTGAAAAACATGCTCCAGATTTTACGAATCATTCTAATTTTTCTATGCTAACAATTAAACAATTGATAAATTCCAGTTATGTGCGAACAATAATAATCGCACATTTTGTCATGTTTGAGGTTCAAGGGATAAACAAATCTATCCCCTCATCTTTTTAGCTTGGTTTGAGGAGCAAAGTATACAAAAAATGACCCCTTCCACTTATGGCTAGGTTTGAGGAACAAGGGATACGATGTTTAAAAGTGCACCCGATTCTTACTCTAATCCTCCATCAATATTTTATGAAGAAAAACAGCTTGATTTAAACATTTTGAAAACAACTTCAAGAAAAGTTGCTATATATTACCAACAAAAGTGAAAAATGAAAAATTGTAGTTCAAAATGAACCTGTTGTACATAATTGACCTAAATATTGCGAGCGAACGATTTGAAAGGAGCTCGAGCCCGTAGTTTTGAAACATCAACCGTTTGTTTTTACACTTTATGAATCCTTCACAGAGAAAACTGGGTCATTGCATTTCCTATTGGCTTCTTAGAGCCGGTTTGTGTTTAGTGGGTGTGGCCTTAGTGGAATTACGTCACACAATGCCAACATAGAACTAACGGTAATTTAAATGCATCTCACAACACGCGCTGTACACACTACTATTAAAAAGTTATGTTAGAGTGAGTTGTGTGTATAAATAGTAAATAAATTTTGAAATTCATCTGGGCCCAATTTTATGGCTCTGCTTACCGCGGAATTCTGCGCTGACGGCCCATAGAATTGTGTGCTTTACAGGGCACCGCCAAACTCAGAATTCCGCGTTGAGCAGATCCATGAAGTTGGCCGGACCCCGATCTCTTAATGACTAGTGCAAGTCTTGCTCCTATTAGATTTATTGGGTTCTCTAAAGGCCGGGTCCGAAATGACGGCTTCGACTGAGGCTGTGGCCAGATCTCTATTCTTTATCCTTGTCGTTAGTCGGTGCAAGTCTCGCGCGTATCGGAAACGAGAAAGTAACTCAAATGAAGACTATATTTTTTTATTTAATTCAAATCTTCTTTTTAAACTCTATTTATACAAAATTCTTGAAAACAGAATTGCACCTTAGCAATTTGTTATTAACACAATTTAAATTATTATAAATTACAAATCATTACTTAAAATTAACATTGAAACAAAAGAAAAACCTCGGACGAGGATGCTTTCTTTTTAGAAACCCCATTTTCCAATCACGCCCGAATGTGTGCGACCATTACATATTTTAATGAACATGAACGTCAATTGTGCAAAATTCTCAATTGTTTAGTAACCGGAAGCGGAGGTCCATTTTTTCTTGGGTTTTCTTACTTTCATATAATACTTTATGGCTCAATTTTACTTTCCCAACAAGATGATATATTATGTATAGCCATAAACTACGTTAAACTAAAGTATTTGAAGAAACAGAATCGCACACAAGTAAAACTCAATATGGTTGGGATCAACTTGGTCCTGGAAGTCCAAATACGCGTGAGACTTGCACTGTGTACAGCAACAGCCATAGCCGTAGTCGTAGCCGAAGTCACTGGATTCGGACTCGGTCTTGAAATACATACATTCGTGATTGAAACAACATCACTCACTTTCACTTACGCAGGAGACCTGCAACGTTTATTCATGTTTTGTCTATAGTTTCTATGGCAACAGGCCAAATAATGTAGAATGGTAGACACATATTTATGGCGTAATTTATTGTTTTAACGATGAAGGGACAGTGTGGTACACAAACTATAGGGTAACATTTTAGGGGCAAAAGGGGTGCACCATTTTTTCTAAGGGGCACTTCTGGGCAAATTAAAACTAGTTTCAGTTTGCTTTTCTCTTAAACAAGCCCTTTTCAGCGCTCTTGTTGTGCAATTTTACTTGTTTTATATAAGATAAGCTGACGTGAGTGTAAAAAACAAAATGTCTGCGTGTAAATGGAAAAGTAGTTTTACAAAACATTGAAATTATCACTGTCATTAGAGCTTTTAAATTGTACCAATTTATACTCTTGTAATTTTTCATCTCAAAAGTCCAGATTTTAATTGGTAGGGGGGCTGCCCCCGTTACGCTTTATGATCGGGGGAAACAAAGGGATCTTATTAGCTCATTGAAACTTTGTACAAATTATCCTTAAGAAGTACCGTCCATTTCTTTCTTCAAGTTGACATCCCTGCCAAAACATACAGCGTTAAAGAAAGTTTGCTGAAATGTTCATAGGCTGTTGAAACTATGTCAGAAATTCTAGAGCATTGTTACATGAGCTTTCTATCCAAAAATTCAATGATGTAGCAAAGGAAAGTACATCATTTTCCTTGAGCCAGACAGTATTTCAGAGGGTCTTATTTTCTCCAGGGGATTGGTACCGGTGTTCATTTTATAGTGTCAGCAATCAGATTGAATCTACTTTTTGCAGCGGTAGGCCTAGCGGCCAACATTTCTAAATGCCATAGACCAGTTTTCGCACTTTGTGTGACCACATAATATCATGAAATAACAAACCTGCTCAAACCTGCTCAATTTGTCATCGAAGACGATGGGAAATTCCGGTAATGAAAAGAAACACATTACTGTTTTCAAACATTGGATTTCGGACTCGCGAGATCAACACTAATTGTTTAACTAATTTCTCAAAACCTGTACATAGCATTTCTGGCAAATATATTTTGAGGGAAATTTGTCACCATAATAATATTTATTGGCCTATATACCATGTAAATTATGTGTAAATCTGTGGTGCAATATTATTAATGTTATTAACACATTTTAAGCACTGCAAAAGGTATAATATCAGTAACAGGCTCATTTTAACTACAATTTTTCATTTTTCACATGTAATTTGTTTGTAATCTATAGCAACTTTTCTTGAGGTTGTATTCAAAATGTTAAAATCGTGCTGTTTTTCTTCAAAACAAATTGCTGCAAGAACAAAGATAGAAATCGGTGCACTTTAAAAAATATTTTTAACTGTCTTTTAATTTATACCCATTTTTTGCAAAACAATGTTGTACTCCAAAGTATTATTGCATCATAATATCCAAGAGAAATACGCACATCGTTTAATTGACAATGCATTTGTTCCTCAAACCCAGCCGAAATGAGGAGGGGATAGATTTTGTTTATCCCTTGTTGCCCAAACACAGCCGAAAAAGGAGAGGGGAGTTTTTTTATTCTTTGTTCCTAAAATTAATCGTGTTCTTTTGAAATTGGTTCGGTGTTTATAACCACGAGAAAATATGCATTATATTGCTAAAAAATTACTGGAATTCATTCATATTTAAAATGTTAGCCTTGCGAAATGAAATTTATTTGTAAAATCTGGAGAATGTTTTTCACAATTTGGGGGAGAAAATGGTAAACAAATCGATCGCAATTTTTGGACTATAATGATAATTAATGTTAAGATTTAAATTTGAAAAATAACTAAAATAAAAAATTTGCAGTCAAAAATGAACCTGTTCAGTGTGTAATAGATGACGTTATAGTGAACGTCTTTTTAGTTATTATTACTGGATAGTCTAAAATGCCACAAGTGTTTTTGTCAGATTTAAAAGGACTGCTGTAATCATTAGCAGGAAAAGACAGTATATAGGCAGTTGAACGTTTGAAAATTATTGATACTGTAATTAAAGCAAGTCCAATTTGACAAATAAAAACAAACAAAAACGTGCGTATAATCAATTACTTTTTTTGGTTTAATTAATTGGAATTGATTTTAGTTCTATTAGAATTTTGTTCTAAACAGATAGTGGCATTGAGATGGTTCACTCAAATAAATTGGAAGATAATTTGACCAGGAAACCCCCCCCCCCCCAACTAAATACAATAATGATTACAAAATCAACTATAAAGATATTTTTCATTTTGATCAGCGTTCCACGGTCCGGGAAAGCTGGCTTTCGCGAAAATCCCCAAAGTCATGGTTAATTCATAATGGGTGCGTTCGATTAGCTTCCCTGTGTATACCGGGGACTTACACTCGTGGTAGCAACGAAACGAGGCTAATCGAACGCTGCGGTGTTTTCACTTGGCACTCTGGGGAAATTAAGGTCAAAGGTTGTTACGTAGCAGCGCGACTTAAACAAGTGCAAACAGACAGCTCCGTCATTTCCGTCGTCTGCTCAAATGGAAAATGTCGATGTCCGTCATGACGAAATAAGTTAATTATATCATTCATAATTCGTAGACACTCACCAACTGTTTGTTTTTCAGGAAATACATTTCCTTTCCATTTGCCATTATTGTTTCATAGACGATAAATCTGTGTATTAATTTGTAGTTTTTGCACTCGCGTCGAATTCAACTTGTCCCCCGCCATATTGGTATGATACGTCTGCAGCTGGAAACTACGTCATTACACCGGGCATCCACCAGAGACCCGCTCGCGAGCTGGGGCTGTGGTGGCTGACACCAGGGCAAACACGAGTACCATGTGATGGCTAATCGAACGCTCTCGTGTAAGTTTTACTTACACGTGTAAGCTAATCGAACGCACCCATAGAGTGGTCGTGACGTACTTTTTTTGTCCATGGCAGTACCCCATACGTTTCGCTGGTACTATATCGTTGCATTTCTGTGGGCCTTCGCAGGGCACAACGAAATACGCAGCCAACGGTGGGAATCACACTCATTCAAAAATCAAAGAAGTGGGGGGGGGGGGGAGGGGGGTAACTAGAAGGGGCGCCAAATTCCACATTAAAAGACGCTCAAGGCGCTTTACAAAATTAAAGATGTAAAACAAGAAGCCAATAAAAGCATACAAAAAGACACAAAATTAACAACTATGATTAACAAAAAATACAAGAACAAACAAAAACAGACAGAGCCTAAAAACATTTGTTTTAAAAGAAAGAAGAAAAAAACAAATTCCTTGATCCCTTCTTCTTTCCCCCCCCCCCCACTACCCTGTAGCAAACTGAACTTGCATGAAAAACTAAAGTCGGTAAGGACTGATGAGCTCATGACAATCGGCGGCATAGCCAGAAATAAACAAAATTTGTTGATATTCGTAAAACACGTGACAGGACTGTTTGTTGTTGTTGTTGTTGTTGTTTTTGTTTGGTTGTTGTTGTTGTTGTCTGTGTGTGTTTTTGTTGTCTTTCGGTTTTAAGAAACAAGCCAGTTTTTGATATTTCACTAACAGCAATGGAATCAGTGTCTTCAATCCTCTCGCCGTGAGCCGAGTGTTTTGATGCCGAGAGTTTATCGTCAAGGCAACGGCCGACGTTCGTGCTTCTTTCATCGATTTCGTCTTAAAGTCAGTTTGATAAATCGTGTGGTTGTTAATTACCGGTTGTTAATTACCAGAACGATACTTCTTTTACGTTTTATTAACAAACAGCATCTGTCGACGTCTAAATACCCTTGGCCTCAAAAGTGGAACGTAGTCATCAGAAAATGCCTACAGTGGTCATGTTCCCTGCATCCAGTAACAGTAATGGAAGCTATTATTCATTGTACAAAACGGAACCAGACTATACCTTCCAGCCTCGGTTTGATTACACTGAGTTGAATGGGAGAAAATCAAGATGGCCGCACTACGATAGAGTTCTGTAAAAGTGTGATAACCCGGTCTTCACTGCGAGGTAATGACCGGGTTTCGGTTGGTGGCTGGCCGCTGGTCCATTAACATATCCTTGCCATAATAGCAACAACAAAAAAACAACCAATAGGCCTACGCGTAAAGAAAACAGTTGATTTGATAATTCCCGCACAATAAGCAAATACATACAGAACTTTTACACAACAATGTGTCTGTTTAGGGGCCATTTATTCGCCAGTTCACAGAGCCGGTTTTTATATCACCAGTTAATACACCCCCACCTGACCAGTCTTTGAACAAAATAGAGAGCATAAACCCTATGAGGTGTTAATTAATAAGGGAATACAAGTGTGGCGGCGAGGCGGCCGTTTAAAACCGGCAGGGTCGTGGTGGCCGCGTGCGATAAACGGCCGGTTAAGATCGAGCCAATACTCTTTAATTCCCATTCATGAATGCCCCCCTTTTTTTTATAAGCGTAATTATATTGGAAAATCTGTAAAACTTTTCTGAACATTTTCAATTCCTTTTAATAATGGGGGTTTCCAATAATTTCTTGCGATTCTAATGACCGATTGAGCTTAAATTTTCACATGTTTGTTGCTTATGTTGGGTCACGTTAAGTGTGGATACTGGTCTTTGACAATTACCACCGTTGTCTATGTGTTTTAAGATTAATCGGAGCTCTTTGTTAAATGAAGCCTAGCTATCATTTAAAATATGTCGGCTACACGCCATTGATGTCAGTAACAAGACAGTAATAATAATAATACGAAAACCGGAGCTACCACTTGTACAAATTATTTTCGCAATTAAACAAAATCATGCAAAGCTTCATATTGTTTACTTCATATTGTTTATTGTTATATTGTTACAATGGTCCTTCCTCACAATAATTGTTGTTGTTTACAAATAGAGACAATGGGTCCTTTAAACACAATTCCATTATGTACAATAGAGGTCCTAATGCGTGGATGTACAACGAGTAATCTAGAGGGTGGTTTCAATGGGCGTGGCTACACGGGAATACATGGGGGTTAAACCCCTTTGATTATTGAATAATTCAAAGTAACTTTAAATTCTATTTTCCTTTTAAAATAAGTATTCCAGTTTATTTTATTTACAAAATCAGGAAAAATGTTCTACACTAACATTGGATGTGAAATTATCCACGTGCTACACTTATTCTCCAACAATGTTGGCCTATCTTAGGCTAAGTCAACTTTACACTGGCTTTGCAATTATTCATTCATATTTTCAAAAAACATCCCATAATAAATAACATAAACAAGCACATTTTACCGAATATGTAAAAAATATGCAAATTGTATTGAATATTAAACAGAAGCCTGTGGTCAAAGAAATGGGAGTAAAGTCCTTCGGCATTCTCTATTGCCTCCTTACATCTAACCCTACACAGCCTTTACCATGTACAGGTGTGGCAGGAGATTCTGTCCCCCGGAGATTCTGTCCTCCTCACGGCGAATTGTGTAGAAGCTTCGTCTGATAGCGCCCTCTTTTGAATCAATTTTCCCTCAGCCCATATTAATCTACCGTATGGGGGAACACACACACTGGGGGCCAAAATCCCCTATGACAGAGGCAACGATTTAATAGTCCAAGACCCGTTGAGACCGCACTTGAGACTGAACCAAGACCAGCATAAAACAAACTGCAATTTCGGGAAAAACTAGCCCCCCCCCCCCCTCTATTTTTGAACAAGTTTGTTTTCCTGCCGTTGGCGGCCCCGTGCTAGTTTCCCAGCAAAGACCCATACACATTTAAAATCTGCCGGCTACACGCCATCAAAGTCACATCATTTATTTGAAAAGATAATAAAATTTCAAAACTGCTGCAACGACTTTAAATTGATTAAAAAATAAAATTGTTTTGTTTACAATTATGTACTTGAAAGCCAGTTCTATTATTTGTATGTAAAATATGTCCTCTGACATGCTTGGATGTGCGACTGCGGTCGTGGTCGGGGGTCAATTGTTTTGCAACGAGGACAAAGATGTACCTCAACAAAGGTCAGTCGGGTAGAGCTTTCGTCATCAATGACGTCATAACCGCGAACTCACTGTGAAGGTGATTTATATCCAACTGAGGCAGATATCTCTCATGTCCAAAAATACCAGACTGTCTTTTAAAATCATTTTCTAGTCCTCACTAGGCTAGGTGTAATGGAATCGAGGCAAAACTCGCTGGAGGCTGTAATAGGACAAAAGCCCTATTGGGTTTAACAAGTATTGGTATTTCAAACAGCATGTTTAAGGAGGTGGTAGGGTATTAAAAATACACTGCCGGTGTCATTGGGGATTTAGTCCCCCGATGTCCCCAATAATGTCCTCCAGACGGTTTTGCATATGCAATCGTGTCCGCCCGAACGCTGCTGCATAATGCAATTGTGTCCGCCCGGACACATTTTCATATGCAATCGTGTCCGCCCCCGTGCAAAACCGTCCTTGCAGTAAATTAAAAGCCCTCTATTGGTCGACGGAATACGAAGTACGTTCGCCATTTTTTTACAAGCTAAGTGCATGTCATGAATGACATGAATGATGATGTGGACAGTTTGTAATTTTTAGCTCCATCGCCAGGGTTGCTCATAATGGAACCTGAAGCTTATGACAATTGTCCGGTTTTTAGTTGCTGGGGCGAGTGGTAGCACCCCCCCCCCCGTCGTAGCCTATGGGAAAATATTCGGCCGTTGGGTCGCTGCAATCATAAAATACGTGAATATTCATGCTGCACATGTGCATACGTAGGTTACGCTCGCTTACGCACATACAATTGTACATTTACATGTCCGCCGGACGGTTTTGCATAGCCCCGGACACGATTGCATATGCAAAAGTGTCCGGAGCGGACAGTATTGCATGGCGGACTCAATTGCATCTGACACCGGTGTCATGGGGATTTTGTCCCCCGATGTGTGTTTCCCTCATTAAGGTAAATTAACATGGGCTGAAGGAAGTTGAGTCAAAAGAGGGCGCTATCAGACGAAATTGCTGCACAATTCGCCGTATGGGGGTGGGGGGGACCCAGAATCTCCAGGAGACAGAGTCTCCGGAGGACAAAATCTCCTGCCACACCGGATTCAAGGTCGATTTGACGGTCAAAATAATGTTAATGTTAAATTTCTATGTTTACGTGGTAAACGACATTTTTTAGCTTTCATTCGATACCTTGAACGAAAAAAAACCAACCGTTAGAGTGGCAAGACATAAACAACGAAACTTATTAGAGGTCAGCCTTTTCGTCAGTGTTATGACGTAGACAAATTGCATGTTGCGGCTATGAATATTCATTAGATCTATACATAGTCAGTCACACACTCGTACCATCCTACTCAATTTTTTTCAGTAGATGTGGACATGGAAATACCTCATCAGCCCACCCCCCCCCCCTCGGTCCCCCGAAAAAAATCAGAATGTAGTGCCCTCAAAAAAGAGAAAGAAAATCTAAAATAAATCATCACGACACGACCCACAATTAAAACACATGGCCCAGCCCCACCCCCATTGAAAAGCAACATTAAGTTAAGATGCATTGTCAAGGTGACGAAAATTGAATTTGCAAAACAGCACACACAAAAACACCATTGCTGCACTCGATCATTGCAGCCAAAACAAATTATCATTTTTGAACATGCACGAAAACACTAGCAAAGCATAAACCATTAACTTTAGGTGTTTGAACTAAAACCAGCTCATCGGGTGCATATAACACATGTTGGTTGAGGGGTTAGTTTCAAATTGTAAACTAGAAGACAAACCTGAGATGAACAAAATGAAAACGTAATTTTTGTTTTGCTATTTTACTCTGCAATAAGACCGCCTCTAATTAAAAAGTAAGAGCAAGGAAATTAATTTTCACTTTAAACAAAATGTGTATTTTCCACTTAAAAATTATTGATGGAATAAATTCAGAGAGGACCAATCATCCAGTTTATTCAAAATGGTTTTTATTTTATACTTTGTTTGTATTACCATTTAGTTGTTGTTTTTATTTCGAACATGGTGCATGATTTTGTGGAGATACACAAAATAGATGCACCGTATTGCATAATTATGACGTAGTTCAGAGCTCGGTCTGTGATTGGACGAAACGTGCTCAAGGGGTGTACTCACGTGAGTCGTATTCCTGTTTAGTCGCGCAACAGCGGCACTCATCTTGCAGCGACAACGGATCATGTTCACACTGGTTTATGACGAGTGCCTCGAGAACAACACATACTAGATTCCTCATCTCCCAAGGATGGAGAAAGTAACGAACGTTCTCACCCACCTTGAAAGATTGAAATTTAAAATCTGTCTTACTTTACTTCTTGGACTGGTTTCACTGAACGGCTCCAAAGCCAATCTCGACCGTACATTTTTCGCAGCTAACCATCGGGCTCTCGAGAATGTCAATTTTTTAGTGAAAAAGTTCAGTTCAGCTGTGCTCTGTGTGAGTTACTGTCACTCTGAACATGAATGCAAATCAGTGAATTACCGTCTGAAAGATCAACGATGTGAGCTGAATAATGCCACCAAAGACCAGTATCCTGATAACTTTGTCGACGAGTATGGCAAGGTATACTATGACGATGATGTGAACACCCCTCACTCCTCCCTGATCGTAAGAAGTACTTGTAACGAGCTCCTTGAGGCAGGTTTTGAGAGTGGTCTCTACACTATCTTTCCCAGTGGGTTCCCGGAGGGTCTCAGGGTCTACTGTGACATGACAACCACTGGAGGAGGATGGATCGTCATTCAAAGGCGCCTAGATGGGAGCGTTGACTTCTACCGGGACTGGGCAGACTACCGGGCAGGTTTTGGCAACTTGACGGGTGAGTTTTGGCTCGGAAACGATAACCTACGCGCCTTGACCGAGTCGGAAGGGACATGGCAGTTCCGCGCTGATTTTGAAGACTGGGACGGCGTCAAACTTTGGGCAGAGTATGGTGTTTTTCGAGTATACGGAGAGAACTTTACGCTCTTTCGCAACGCAAAAACCGGGTCCAAGGTCAGTGTACACCAACAAACGACTACTTATTTTTACTACACATAATGATATGTCGTTCAGCACAAGCGACAGGGACAATGACGTCAAAGGCGGGGAACACTGTGCCCAAGAATGCAAAGGAGGCTGGTGGTATGCAAGCTGCTATCAAGCTAACTTAAACGGTGTGTATTATAACGGAGCAAGAGACGCTCAAGATGGGATGGCATTGGTTAATTGGAAAGATAATTTCACTTATTACACAATGCAAAAATGTAGCATGAAAATTCGCCGTGTAGTGAAAAATAATTGATGAATATTTTGTTGCAAATAACCGAGGGCGAAATATTTATCATATTTATGAAAAGCCAATGCGGGCTTTTTTGGTTGATTTGTAGCTTTTGATCATCATAAAGATGTACATATTGTTTACCGCGTGTGGTTTGTCAGATCAAGATCAAAAATATTGCGAGCGAACGATTTGGAAGAAGCTCGACCCCGTAGTTTCGAAACAACTACCGGCATCAGCGAGCATTAATAGAGTAACAAGAAAAGAAATGGTAAATTCTTCGACCCTAGCTTTTCAGCATTTTATTGCTTGACAGTATAACATTGGCCAAAATGTATGATTGTGTCATAGAAGCTATTTGACCCTCTCTTTAGCGAGTTAGTTTTTACACTATATGAATCCTTCACAGAGAAAACTTGGTCATTGCATTCCGTATTGGCTTCTTAGAGCCGAATTGTGTTTAGTTGGTGTAGCCTTAGTGGAATTACGTCACACATAGAACATTTTGCAAACGGTAATTTAAATGCACCTTACAACACGCGATGTACACACCATTATTAAAACGTTATGTTAAACTGAGTTATGTGTATAAAGTACACACCTTTTAATATTCATCTGGGCTCAACTTCATGGATCTGCTTACCGCGAAATTCTGCGCTTGGCGGTGCCCTGTAAACCACACAATTCTATGGGCCGTAAGTGCAGAATTCCGCGGTAAGCAGAGCCACGAAATTGGACCCCGATCTCTTAATGACTAGTGCAAGTCTTGCGCCTATTAGATTTGTTGGGTTCTCTAAAGTCCGGGTCCGAAATGACAGCTTCGGCCGAGGCTGTGGCCAGATCTCTATTCTTGAACCATGTCGCTATGCCTTTCTATTGTCGATAAACAAACTGCGCTGGATGGCATGGACGGCCGAATGTTAACAAAACGTTCAAAACAGATGTTGTGGCCAAATTCGACATTTCTGCAATTTTTCAATTCAAAAGAGATACTTCCCATGATTGGTTGCTTTGTTTCCGACAAATTCAACATTATTTTTGAATACTTTGTGGAACATTGTTACAAACTGTGGCTATCTGTTTTTGCTTTGCATCTATGGCTCCCCATCGTTTTGCAACCTTGGTTGGCAAAAATTCGAGCTGTGATAATAAAAGGTCTATAGTGGGCAAGTCTCACACGTATCGAAAACGAGAAAACAACTCGAACGAAGACTACGATTATTTTTCTATTAAATCAAATCTTTTTTTAAAAATATATTTATACGAAATTCTTGAAAATTAAATACACAAAGCAATTTGCCTTAAATACAATTCAAATTTTTACAAAGTAGGACCTACAAAAAAATTTATTGAAACAGACATTGAAATTGAGAAACTAAGCGTGTATTATCTTGGTGAAATGACATAATAATTTCGAACAAAATTATCACAGCTTCTTCAGGGACTAATTTGTGCAAACATTACATAATGATAACATGTATGTCAATTACGCACAATTCTTAATTGTTTACAAGTAACCGGAAAGTAACGGAGGTCCAGTTTTGTGTCTTGTGTTTTCTTTGTTTATTCGTAAAATTGATATTACTTTCATATGGCTCAATTTTAATTCTCCACCAATATGATATAATTCGTATAGCCATACACTACGTTAAACTAAAGTATTTGAAGAAACAGAATCGCACACAAGTAAAACTCAATATGGTTGAGATCAACTTGGTCCCGGAAGTCCAAATACGCGTGAGACTTGCACTGTGTACAGCAACAGCCATAGCCGTAGTCGTAGCCGAAGACACTGGATTCGGACTCGGTCTTGAAATACATACATTCGTGATGGAAACAACATCACTCACTTTCACTTACGCAGGAGACTTGCAAAATTTATTCATGTTTTGTCTAGTTTCTATGGCAACAGGCCAACTGAAGTGTATGATTTAAATAATGTAGAATGGTAGACACGTATTATGGCGTAATTTGTTGTTGTTTAAGATAAAGGGACATTGTGGTACACAAACTATAGGGTAACATTTTAGGGGGCAAAAGGGAGTGCACCATTTTCCACAAGGGGCACTTCTGGCCAATTAAAACTTGTATTTCTCTTAAAAAGACCCTTTTTTATAATTGATTTTATAAGATAAGCTGATGAAGGTGCAAAAAACAAAATGTCTGCGTGTAAATGGAAAAATAGTTTTACAAAACATTGAAATTATCAGTCGTTAAACCTTTAAATTGTACAAATTTTTCACTCTTGTAATTGTTCATCTCAAAAGTCCAGATTTCAAATGGGGAGCACCTTACCCCCCTAGTTACGTCACTGATCATGATTTATGATCTGGGGGGGGGGGGACACACAAATTGATCTTATTTGCGCATTGAAACTTTGTACAAATTGTCCTTCAGAAGTACCATCCGGTTCTTCCTTCAAGTTGACATGAACGTTTATATACATCCCTGCCAAAACATACAGCATTAAACAAATTTTTTATTGAAATGTTCATTATAAGCTGTTTGAATTTTATTAGGATTTCTAGAGCGTTGTTAAAGTGAGCTTTCTATCCCAAAATTCAATGATGTAGCAAAGGAAAGTACATGATTTTCCTCGAGCCAGACAGTATTTCAGAGGGTCTTATCTTCTTTGGGGGATTGGTGGCAGTGTGAATTTGATAATGTCAGAAATCAGATTGAATCTATTTTTCTGCAGCGGTAGGCCTATAATTACCAATCCTGTGTTTTGTCTTGCGGCCAACATTTGTAATTGTCATAGCCAGTATTCACACTTTGTGTGAACACAGAATATTCATGAAATAACAAACCGGTGAGAGTTTAAGCTCAATTTGTTATCGGAGTCGATGGGAATTACCGGTAATGAAAAAACCCCACAATACTCGATTTCAGACTCGCGAGATAAACACTAAATGTTTTACTCATTTCTCAAAACCTGTAGCATTTCTGGCAAATATATTTTGAGGGAAATATTTTGAGGAAATATTTATATACCATGTAAGTTATGTGTAAATCTGTGGTTCATATTTTACATTTTTAGCTCTGCATAACGTTTTCATATTTTGGTTTTCTTTTCCTATTTTCTTTAATGTATGTTTTTAGTATTTTGTATTTTTAAAATGTGTGTTGTATATTTGTATGCCTCTTCATTGTTATGGTTACAAATCTTCTCGCTGTATTTTTTATTATTCTAATGCGTAATTCAGTGGTTTTACTTATTTTGTATTGTACATTGTCATGCGCCTTTGAACAGCCTCATCTGGAATTGGCGCATTATAAATTAAATTATTATTATTAGGCCTATTATTATTATTATTATATTATCAGTAACAGGCTCAGGCTTCAACTTTTCTTGAGGTTGTATTCAAAATATTAATATCACGCTCCTTTTCATCAAAACATATTGCTGCAAGAACAAAGTTAGAAATTGGTGCAAGTTAAAAAATATTTGTAACCCACAGGTTTTTTTTAAATTATACCCATTTGTTAGCAAATTGAAACAGTTTGCCACATTTTATATATCCCAAAGTATTACTAAATTATACGCACACCATTTAATTGACAACGCATGGCTCATTTTAAAGACCATCGTACACGTTTGGTAATGACTCTGATAATTAATGGCAATAACAAACTTACTTGGTAAGAAGTACAGCAGCTTTGGATAGTTTAATGCATTTTGAGAAACTTTTCACTTCGAAGTACTGCGGTTATGGAAAAATATATCACTTTTTATCCCCCAAAACATTTGAATCCGAGGAGCGTTACGCGTAACGTTTGTGAGAGTGTGTATTCCAATGCAGATTATTCTTCCTGAGAGTATATTTTCGGATCGAGTGGTAATAATTTAAGTAAGGGGATAGATTTGCTTATCCCTTGTTGCTCAAACCCAGCCAGCGAAGAGGAGGGGAGTTTTTATCCTTTGTTCCTAAAATTATTCGTTTTCTTTTCAAATTGGGTCGGTGTATAATACCACGAAAAAATATGCATTATATTGCTATAACAAATAACTGGAATTCATTGTTATTTAAAATGTTAGCCTTGCAAAATGAAAATTATTTGTAAAATCTGGAGCATGTTTTTCACAATTTGGGGGTGAAAAAGGTAAACGAAACATTTCTAGTTTTAAAATCCTGTTTCGATAGCAACCTTTGGACTATAATGATAATGTTAAAGGGACACGTTGTCTTGGATCGGGCGAGTTGGTCTATGAAAAGCGTTTGAAACCGTTTGTTATGAAATGCATACGGTTAGACCAACTCGCCCGATCCAAGGCAACGTGTCCCTTTAAGATTTAAATTTGAAAAGTGTAAACTTGCAGTTAAAATGAACCTGTTCAGTGTGTATTGTTTAATATAGCTGACGTTATAGTGAACGTCTTTTTAGTTATTATTACTGTAATCTAAAATGCCACAAGTGTTTTTGAAACTATTTCTTGTCAGATTTAAAAGGACAGGTGTTTTTAGCATCAGCATGAAAAGACAGTAGGCAGTTGAAAAATTCCTGACAATGATTGCTACTGTAATTAAAGCAAGTCCAATTTGACAAATGAAAACAGATAAAAACGTGTGCATAATAAATTGCTATCTTTGGTTTAATTGATGTGTATTGTATGTAGTAGGTGACAAATTAAAGTTTAAATATTTTTTATGAACTTGCTTTATTATAAAAAGCCGTAATTGTTTTTTGAAGATAACGTAATTTTACTTTAAACAGGCCAGTTGTTTCATCTTTTGAATTCCAAGAGAGAAGCGGTTTCAAGTTTTGGGGCATTATTGCCATTTTATTACTGAAGCATGTCAAATTTAAATAGAAAGGGAAATGTCAAATTCAACTTTGTGATATACTCGTTTTCCAATAGATAGAGTCCTCATGTGAGTGGGGAAAAAGGTACAAGTCTCTAACCTCACGGTGAAATGGTGTAAAATGCCATTCTATTCGATACTCTTCCAGTGCAATTTTGTCAACATCCAAAATATCCAATGACATATCTTTCTGAGAAAAATTTGTGTACGGGGATGTTTTGGGAAATTCTTGACTTTTTCAGAGCGAAATTTCAAAAATGACGTCATTCAATTTCAACAACCAATGGGTCTTTACATTGCAATGGGGAAATTTTTCTCGTCGTCAGGCAAAGGGTCAAATTGTAAGCCGTTTTGAATAAAATCATTGAAAGTCAGGAATGAACCAAAACATTCCCGTACAAAAATGTAGAGACCCATTTTTCTCAGAATGCTGTCATCGGATGTTTTGGGTGTTGACAACATAAATTGTACTGGAAGGGTATTGAATGCAATGGCAATTTACACCATTTTAACGTGAGGTTATAGAGACTTGTAATTTTCCCCCCACTCGCATGATGACTCTATATCTATTTGAAAATGAGTGCATCGCAAAATTGAATTTGACATTTCCTTTCCTCTTTAACAAAGACCAAACCAGCTTGTGACCATGTACCAATGAGAGACTTTTGAGACATAGCCGGCGTCCCATACACTTTAATCACCACGGTGACCAAATGACAAGTTCCCTGTTTGCAGTAGTAGCCTATAATCACTGGCGTAAATCCGTGTATGAAAAGCAAGAGGGGGTGATTTTAAAATTTACGTGCGTGATTAAGTATGACATTTTCTCTGTGTCTTTCGATCCCTTCGATGGAAAAATAAGTCACAAAAAGGGGGGCGTGCCTCGCATACGTCCTTATTCCGCCTACGATTGTACAGCACAGTATCTTAATTTCGATTGATCTTAGTATATTAGACATGTTATTTTAGGTTTATGGTAATCGCTCAAGACATGTGGGCGTGGCTTACAGTGGAATAACGTTACACTACGAACATGAGAGACCTAAAGATATAACGTTTAATATCTGTTTTTTGTTTTGTTGTTTACCCTTACGCCGTTGTTTCGGAGTCCCTCGGGAAACCAATCTACATGGTACTCTGGCGGGAGTCGAACCATGATATATTAACAGCTAGACTATGCTGAACAAGGATTCGACTTTGGCACCGAGTAGTGTGTGGATGTTTATTTCCGGAGGACCCAGAAAGTACCGAGCAAACCCTTGGGTTGTCCTTATCACACTGTAAGGGTAAAAAACCTACACAAAGTTAAATTGACACCATGGGTGTTGTCGCATATAGATACCAACAAAAGAATAACAATTTACACCATCAGGTGTTAAAGGCATCGTACACATTTGGTAGTTACTCAAAATATAAACTGCTCACAAAAAGTTAGGAAACTTTTTTTAATCAAGTATATTTTTATTATTTATTACTCTCTTTGTATATGTTATATATCAATGCAAAGCTGAAGTGTTCCTCTTTAAAATGATACCACATTTGCAATGATTACATGTTGCTGAATTTGGCTACAGGAATGACAATGAGGCAAAGTCACAAATCAAATGTGCCAAAATTACCTCATGTTTGAATTACAGTGTCAATTTGTTTGTTCACACAGTAACACAAAATTGCTAATTTTGGCACATTTGATTTGTGACTTTGTCTCATTCTCATTAATGTGGCCAAGTCCAGCAACATGTCATCATTGCACATTTCGTATCATTTTGAAGAAGAACACTTCAGCTTTCTATTGATATGCAACATAATACAAGAGGGTAATAAATAATAAAAATATACATGATTAAAAAAGTTTCCTAACTTTTTGTGAGCAGTTTATATTAGCATAAAAACTGACTTGGTAACGAGCAACAGAAAGCTGTTGATAATATAAAACATTGTGAGAAACGACTCCCTCTGAAGTAACTTAGTTTTTGAGAAAGAGGTAATTTCTCACTAAAATAATAAAAACTTCTTGCAAGAAGTTTTTATTCCTGTATCTGAAAGCACACAATTTGTACAACAAGGGTGTTTTTTCTTTCATCATTTTCTTGCAACTTCGATGACCAATTGAGCCCAAATTTTCACAGGCTTGTTATATGCATATGTTGGGATACACCAAGTCAGAACACTGGTCTTTGACAATTACCAAAAGTGTACGATACCTTTAACATAACACTAATTTCTGCAAAACAATTACATTTGTGTTATGTTAACACTCTCTGATGTTAATTTTAATTCTCTGTTCGGTAAATATATGTGTCAAAATGACCAAGAAGTGGGTCAAACTTGAACAGAATCGCAGCTAAAAATCTCATTTTTTTTTAAAACCATGCTTCCGGTTCACCCTGACCCAGAAATACGTCAGGCCCCCGGGACCGGGAATCTGGGTCAATTTTGACCGGGAAATGTTTAGAGTGCTATATAGCATATATCAAGAGAATGTTCCCAATGAAAACAAATCGCCCATACACAATGCAATGCCCAGGGGCCATTTAAGGTGAAGGTTACATGAAAAATGAAGACATTATACAAAGGGAGAAAAGATATTTGTTCAAATTCCTCTTGAACTGGAATAAATCGAAAGATGGTGGGAAAACAAGACGCAGTAGGGAGTTCCAAAGTGCAGCAGTGCGGGGAGGGGGTGGAGCTATTTGAATATCTCACACAGTATTGACCCCTGGAACAGGTAGAGTGAAGGTGTGTGAGAAGATGCAGCAACGCGTGTGCAGCTATGGAAGGTGCGTATAGAAGGGACAATGAGTGAGAGACTTTCTGTGTCATATACCATGGAAGAACCTCACAAGCACTGGGGGATGTTAATTACTGAATTCCCATTATAGTATTCAATGAACACACCAATTAAAAACTCACAGGTTACAAAGTTCACCACTACGGTACACATTCCTCCTGAGAAATACTTTCATCTGAAATGCTGTCAAAGTTGGAGACATAGGACTTGGCGATCACAAAATCACTATACATAATATTATGATTACCACAAACGAAAAAATCTACATATGAACGTTCACAAAATCCGTGTGTAAACATGAACAACTCTTCGCTGTCGCTAAAGAACAGTCATTTGAAAGAAGGAATCTGAATGCGTCCACAACACTCTCAAAACTCGCGGGTCAGAATTGACCAGTACTCCGGGTCCCCCTGGCCCACTGGGTCCTGACCCATTTACGGGTCAGGATGACCCGTAAAGATGTTTAGAAAGAGGGATTTCCTCGGATTCTGCGTCATTTTGACTCATTTTGACTGAATTCCTATTCTATATAGTTTTCAACGAACACATCATTTACAAATTCACGGGTTCAGCCTCGCTACAGGCGCGGATACCGGGGGGGCGTGGGGGGCGCACGCCCCCCCCTTTTCATATAAAAAAAAATAAAAAAAAGAGGGAGAAAAGAAAAAAAGAGGGAGAGAGAGAGAAGGGGAGGGAGAAATGGGGCAACAAACTTCATTTATCATTTTGCTGCTTGGTATATTTTCACGCCCCCCCGTTTGGAAAATCCTGGATCCGCCCCTGCCATGGGCAGTGCGCCGTATCGATAACCTACCTCTCGTCACTAACCCCTGGAAGGGAAGTTCTGAAAAACAGTGCTGAGTGGCTAACCAAAAGCTACCAGGGCCCAATTTCATAAAGCTGTTTACCGGTAAGCAAATTGTTGTGCTTACTGTAGCAGAAAAATGTGCCTAAGCATAAGCGTATTTCACCATGATTTCTCAAGTTAGCAGAAAATTTCTTGGCGCCTATGCACGTTCACCATGGATTTGCATTGTTATGTCAATCGTGTGCTAAACGCGGGTTAGCCAGCATTTACCCTTGCTTACGGTAAACAGCTTTATGAAATATAAATTCTGCTAAGGGACGCTCCGTAAGCACAAAACGGCTGCTTACATGTTTTATGAAATTGGGCCCAGGGGTGGCGCCAATGAGGGGCAGGGGGTGGGGGTAGGGGGGGCGTCTGGCCCCTATCATTTATAAGAACAAATAGAAAAGGGGGAAATAAAAATAAAAGGAATTATCAAAGAAGAATGAGAGGCTCCAGTTGCTCTTTGACTTGATGCGTCTTTTGACAGCGCACTCTGCGTATAGTCTCTAACACAGAATGGATCAACCACAGGACTAATTAAAATATCCAATATATTTGGATATTTCAAAGTCACACTTCCAGGGGTTATGATCGAGCAAGGCGTTCTGGGGGAAATGGCGCAGCGAAATCACCACTGGGAACAAGGTTGCATTCATCCTCTTTTCAGTCGGGAGGAACCAAAGTGCGGCTGAAGGACAACATAATCTAAGCCCTATTGGGTATAATGAGTATCGGTACTGTTTCAAACAACATTAAAGGGGGTGGTAATATATTAAAGATACACTGCCGGTGTACATGGAGATTTCGTCCCCCCGTGTGTGTACGGTCCCTCATACGGTAAATTATTATGGGATAAAGGAAGTTTATTAAAAAGGGACCGCGATCAGACGAAATATCTACACAATAATTCACCGTACTCCTGCCATATCAAAAAACAAAAACAAAACAAAACAACAACAAACAATGCGCAACAATGACAAGAAATATAATACTATACATTTATTAGGTGTTTGTCCTTTGGACGAACACAAAGCTGTTCCGTTCTTATTTTACAATGATTATACTATCCTATAGACACGGGAATTTGAGGCAGGACATGACCGTAATTCTAAAACAGACAACAAATTTAACTCTAAAGCTCTCACCAAAACCCTAACCATAAAGCTCAGCCTGATTGTGAAGCTGGCCCTGACTCTTACACAGACTCTAATCTATAACCATGGTCAAACTATTGACCATCATCCTGACCATAACTCTAACTTAATCTGACTCTTACCCACCATTAAACCTAAATAAAATGTCCATACTTATGTTTCCAAACTTTATCTATGTGTACATGACAGTCCTTTATGTACATGTGTACATGACAGTCCCCAGGCTTGAATCCGGAGCTATTAAAACCGGACTTTTAAAATCTGTGTACACATTTTGTACAAAGGTAGTTTTCAGTTTTGATATCAAGGTCCCCCAGTATAGACCCCAAAATTGCCAAAGCCTATGAAGGGGAAGGTGGGTGTCGGGAAAAATGATTCCTTGCATCACTTGGTTGAACGAAAAATAGTTTCAGTATAGTAATATGCCTATTATAACATAGATGCGAAATGCGCAAACGTTGCATGGATATGCGAGAACCACGTAATTAAATAATTGCGCCGCGGTTCGCCAGAGAAACTATCGAGGCGTTTAATTTGGCCAAGGTTTTAAACATTGAGAATAATGTTTATGATTGTTGCCATAGACACCGCATTCTTTTTTAGGCAACTGAGAATGCAGCTATTGGTTTAATCAAGGCAAAAAAGGCAGTCGCCTTGTTCTCTGGATTGTTTGAGAAATGTGACCTAAACATGGCGGAGTATTAAAAACAATTTTTTTTAAAAACATAACTTCGAATTTAGCACACAATGATCTCCATTAATAGACCCTTCCATTATTAATAGACGTCTCAAGCCCAAAACAGTCCGCTCACTGAGGTCAATGAAGAGCTACCATTGGCCAAGAGTCGTGCGCAGCGCGTACACGCGCGCACATTTCTTGTGTTTGACATCAAAGATGGCGGCTAATACAAGGAGTCTATGGACTGAATGGGACCATTGATCTCTATTATATTGATAATAGTATATACATATGGACTGGCAATGAGGTCACTAGAGCACGTCTATCACCGCGAGGGACTGTGAGTGACCAAAAGAGGGACCTATTTCAAGGTCCCTCTTCTGGTCACTCACAGGCCGGAGGGGGGGGGGGGGATAGACGTGCTCTAGTGACTGAATTAGGCCAGTCCATGTGTGTTTTATAACACACCTCGGTCTAAAATATAAAATAAGAAAAGCCTTATCAGCCACTAACGTTACACGCGACAAGACAAAACGCCTGTCACCAGCGTCTTGCGATCATAGAGCGAGCGATGCTAACGACAGCGCACAACAGCTAAAACATGCATTATTTATATCTCTTTCGTGACCGTCCTTCGCAAACAGCGCCCCCTAATGGTTATGCCGAAAAGAGCGTGAAAAAATCGCAGCCGGGGCCATGGACATCAATCGGGGCGTGGCATGTGCCCCGTGCCCCTCCCCCTTACTCACGGCAACACTGATGTCAATGTTTTGATGACTCTAGTCTAGAAAAATATTGTGGGCTTAAAAAAAAATCAATAGTTAGGTTCGATTTCTCATTCGACAAAAGAACGGATTGGAAATGTATTTTTTGTTGGCACTAATGGGCTATCGTTGAATATAAAATAAACCGAACTGAAATGAAATTGAATAAATTCAAAGGACAGGATTGATTATTATTAATATAAAAAAGTAAAAAAAAGTAAATGTTTAACTATATCAATAATTGAAACTTCAATCTCAATCTTATTATCAAGCGCGTATCAGTACGGACCCCCAAAACAACAACAACAACAACACCAACAACAACACCACCAACAACATCAACAACAACAGTAACAACAACAACAACAACAACAACAACAACAACAACACCACCACCAACAACAACAGTAACAACAACAGTAACAACAACAACAACAACAACAACAACAACAACAACAACAACAAACATACATTAATTGAGTTAAATGCATATTCAAAGTAAAGAAAATGGCACACACAAAAATCACCATTGCTGCATTTGATCATCGCAGCCAAGACAAAATCATTTTTGAACTAGCACGAAAAACCTAGCAACGTATAAATCATTAACTTTCGGTGTTTGAACTAAAACCAGCTCATCAGGTGTACATTTCACATGATGGTTGAGGGGCTAGTTTCAAATTGAAAACTAGAAGACAAACCTGAGATGAAAAAAAATGAAAACGTAAATCTTGTTTTCGCGGATCACTCTGAAATTGGACTTTTAAATGTTCACTTTTAAACAAATGGTGTTTTTTTCTATAAATAATTAATGGTTGAATAATTTCAGAGAAGACCAATCATCCAGCTTATTCATAAAGTGTTTATATTTAATTTCTGTGTGTTACTATTTATTTGTTATCTTTATTTCGAATATCACGCATAATATACAAAGATACAAGAAAATAAACACCGTTTGGCAAAATTATGACGTAGGTCAAAGCTCGGTCTGTGATTGGTTGAAACGTGTTCAAGGGGCGTACACACGTGAGTCGTATTCCTGTTTAGTCGCGCAACAGCGGCACTTATCTTGCAGCGACAACGGATCATGTTCACACTGGTTTATGACGAGTGCCTCGAGAACATACTAAATTCGACATCACCCAAGGATGGAGAAAATAACAAACGTTCTCACCCACCTTCAAAAATTGAAATTTAAAATCTGTCTTACTTTACTTCTTGGACTGGTTTCACTGAACGGCTCCCAAGCCAATCTCGACCGTACATTTTTCGCAGCTAACCATCGGGCTCTCGAAAATGTCAATTTCCTAGTTAAGAAGTTCAGCTCAGTTGTGCTCTGTGTGAGTTACTGTCACTCTGAACATGAATGCAAATCAGTGAATTACCGCCTGAAAGATCAACGATGTGAGCTGAATAATGCCACCAAAGACCAGTATCCTGATAACTTTGTCGACGAGTATGGCAAGGTATACTATGACGATGATGTGAACACCCCTCACTCCTCCCTGATCGTAAGAAGTACTTGTAACGAGCTTCTTGAGGCAGGTTTTGAGAGTGGTATCTACACTATCTTTCCCAGTGGGTTCCCGGAGGGTCTCAGGGTCTACTGTGACATGACAACCACTGGAGGAGGATGGATCGTCATTCAAAGGCGCCTAGATGGGAGCGTTGACTTCTACCGGGACTGGGCGGACTACCGGGCAGGTTTTGGCAACTTGACGGGTGAGTTCTGGCTCGGAAACGATAACCTACGCGCCTTGACCGAGTCGGAAGGGACGTGGCAGTTCCGCGCTGAATTAGAAGATTGGGACGGCGGAAAACTTTGGGCAGAGTATGGTGTTTTTCGAGTCCACGGAGAGAACTTTGAGCTCTTTCACGATGCACACACCGGCAACAGGTCAGTGTACACCAACAAACCTCTACTTATTTTTTCTGTGAGTGATGATATCTTGTTCAGCACAAGGGACAGGGACAATGACATCAACGACGGGAAACACTGTGCCCAAGAATGGAAAGGAGGCTGGTGGTATAGCATGTGCTTTAATGCTAATTTAAACGGCGTGTATTATAACGGAGCTAGAGATGGAATAGTACTGTACAATGGGAAGAATCTAGGTGGATACACATCAATGAAAAAATGTAGCATGAAAATTCGCCGTTTAGTGTAAAATAATTGATAAATATTTGATTGCAAGCAAACCGAGGTTACACTTATTTGATTTGTCGCTTCTGATCATCGCTTTTTTTTCTTCTTTTTTTTGGAGCGTCAATTCATAATTGTAGCTATTTGACGGCCAATTAGCCACTTATTTTTACACTATATGAATCCTGAGTCATTGTATTTCCTATGGGCTTCTTAGAGCCGGTTTGTGTATAGTGGATGTGGCTTTAGTGGAATTACGTCACACAATAGACTGTGCAAGTCTCGCGCATATCGAAATCAAGAAACAACTCAAGCGAAGACTACATTTTGCTCTGAAATCAAATCTTCTTGTAATTGTTGTAACGATGAAGGGACAGTGTGGTACACAAACTATAGGGTAACATTTTAGGGGGCAAAGGGAGTGCACCATTTTTTCTGAGGGGCACTTCTGGCCAATTTTACTTTTTTGTATAAGATAAGCTGACGTGACTGTAAGCAAACAAATTGTCTGCATGTAAATGGAAAAATAGTTTTACAAAACATTGAAATTATCACTGTCATTAAAGCCTCTAAATTGTATCAATTTATTTTCTGGAATTTTGTCATCTCAAAAGTCCAGATTTCAAATGGGGGGGCACCCTGCCCCCCTCAGTTTCGCCACTGATCATGATTTATGATCTGGGGGAAACAAAAGGATCTTATTAGCTCATTGAAACTTTGTACAAATTGTCCTTCAGAAGTACCATCCGGTTCTTCCTTCAAGTTGACATAAACGTATATATACATCCCTGCCACAACATACAGCGTTAAAAAAAGTTTGCCCTGAAATGTTCATAGGCTGTTTGAATTATGTCAGGAATTCTAGATCATTTTTAAATGAGCTTTCTATCCCAAAATTCAATGAGTACATCATTTTCCTCGAGCCAGACAGTATTTCAGAGGGTCTTACTTCTCTGGGGGATTGGTACCGGTGTTAGTTTTATAAAAATGTCAGCAATCAGATTGAACCTATTTTTTGCAGCGGTATAGGCCAATCCTGTGTTTTGTCTTTATAGCCTGCGGCCAACATTTGTAATTGTCATAGACCAGTTTTTGCACTTTGTGTGACCACAGAATATTCATGAAATAACAAACCTGCTCAAACCTGACCAATTTGTCATCAGAGACGATGGGAAATTCCGGTAATGAAAAGAAACACATTACTGTTTTCAAACATTGGATTTCAGACTCGCGAGATGAACACTAATTGTTTAACTAATTTCTCAAAACCTGTACATAGCATTTCTGGCAAATATATTTTGAGGGAAATTTGTCACCATAATAATATTTATTGGCCTATATATATACCATGTAAGTTATGTGTAAATCTGTGGTGCAATGTTAATAATGTTATTAACACATTTTAAGAACTGCAAAAGGTATAATATTATATCAGTAACAGGCTCATTTTAACTACAATTTTTCATTTTTCACTTGTAAATTGTTTGTAATCTATAGCAACTTTTCTTGAGGTTGAATTCAAAATGTTAAAATCGTGCTGTTTTTCTTCAAAACAAATTGCTGTAAGAACAAAGACAGAAATCGGTGCACTTTAAAAAATATTTTTAACTGTCTTTTAATTTATACCCATTTTTTTTGCAAAAACAATTTGCCACATTTTATACTCCAAAGTATTAATGCATCATAATATCCAAGAGAAATACGCACATCGTTTACACGTTTGGTATTTACTCAAAATATATATTTGCATAAAAACTGACTTGGTAACGAGCAACAGAGAGCTGTTGATAGTATAAAACATTGTGAGAAACGAATCCCTCTGAAGTAACGTAGTTTTTGAGAAAGCAGTAATTTCTCACTAAAATAATAAAAGACTTCTAGCTAGAAGCCTTTTATTCCTATCTGAAAGCACACAAATTTGTACAAGGGTGTTTTTTCTTTCATCATTTTCTTGCAACTTCGATGACCAATTGAGCCCAAATTTTCACAGGCTTTTTGTTTTATGCATATGTTGGGATACACCAAATGAGAACACTGGTCTTTGACAATTACCAAACGTGTACGATGCCTTTAATTGACAATGCATGGCTCATTATCGGGAAAGATGACAAAATAGAGTATATTTTCGGATCGAGTGGTAACAATTTAAGTAAGGGGATAGAATTGTTTATCCCGTGTTGCTCAAACCCAGCCAGCGAAGAGGAGGGGTTAGATTTGTGTATCCTTTGTTCCTCAAACCCAGCCGAAATGAGGAGGGGATAGATTTTTGTATACCTTGCTCCTCAAACCCAGCCGAAAAAGGAGGAGGAGTTTTTTATCCTTTGTTTCTAAAATTATTCGTTTTATTTTGAAATTGGGTCGGTGTATATAACCACGACAAAATATGCATTATATTGCTAAAAAATTACTGGAATTTATTCACATTTAAAATGTTAGCCTTGCAAAATGAAATTTATTTGTAAAATCTGGAGAATGTTTTTCACAATTTGGGGGAGAAAATGGTAAATGAAACATTTGTAGCTTTAAAATCCTGTTTCGATAGCAATTTTTGCACTATAACGATAATGTTAAGATTTAAATTTGAAAAATAACTAAAATGAAAAGTTTGCAGTTAAAAATGAACCTGTTCAGTTTGTATTGTATAATAGATGACGTTATAGTGAACGTCTTTTTAGTTATTATTACTGTAGTATAAAATGCCACAAGTGTTTTTGAAGCTAATGTCATGTCAGATTTAAAAGGACTGCTAATCCTTGGCAGGAAAAGACATGGGCAGTTGAAAGTTTCCCGAAAATTATTGCTACTGTATTAAAGCAAGTCCAATTTGACAATTAAAAACAAACAAAAACGTGCGTATAATCGATTTTTTTGTTTTAATTAATTGGAATTGATTTTAGTTCTATCAGAATTTTGTTCCAAACAGATAATGGCATTGAGATGGTTCACTCGAATAAATTGGAAGATTGTTTGACCAGGAAAACCCCCCAAGTAAATACAATAATGATTTTTTAATTAATTGGAATTGATTTTAGTTCTTTTAGAATTTTGTTCCAAACAGATAATGGCATTGAGATGGTTCACTCGAATAAATTGGAAGATTGTTTGACCAGGAAAACCCCCCAACTAAATACAATAATGATTACAAAATCAACTATAAAGATATATTTCATTTTGATCAGCGTTCCACGGTCCGGGAAAGATGGCTTTTGCGAAAATCCCCGAAGTCATGGTTAATTCATAGAGTGGTCGTGACGTACTGTCACGGATATGAATTGGTATGTCCGTGGCAGTACCCCGTACGTTTCGTTGGTACTATATCAATGCATTTATGTGGGCCTTCGCGGGGAAAAACGAAAAACGCAGCCAGCGGTGGGAATCACACTCATTCAAAAATCAAAGAAGTGGGGGGGGGGGATAACTAGAACGGGCACCAAAATCCACATTAAAAGACAATCAAGGCGCTTTACAGAATTAAAGATGTAAAACAAGAAGCCAATAAAAGCATACAAAAAGACACAAAATTAACAACTATGATTAACAAAAAATACAAGAACAAAACAAAAACAGACAGAGCCTAAAAACATTTTTTTTTAAAGAAAGAAGAAAAAACCAAACTAAAGTCGGTAAGGACTGATGAGCTCATGACAATCGGCGGCATAGCCAGAAATAAACAAAAATGTGTTGATATTCGTAAAACACGTGACAGGACTGTTTGTTGTTGTTGTTTTTGTTTGGTTAATGTTGTTGTTGTCTGTGTGTTTTTTGTTGTTTTTCGGTTTTAAGAAACAAGCCAGTTTTTGATCTTTCACTAACAGCGATGGAATCAGTGTCTTCAATCCTCTCGCCGTGAGCCGAGTGTTTTGATGCCGAGAGTTTATCGTCAAGGCAACGGCCGACGTTCGTGCTTCTTTCATCGATTTCGTCTTAAAGTCAGTTTGATAAATCGTGTGGTTGTTAATTACCGGTTGTTAATTACCAGAACGATTTACTTCTTTTACGTTTTTATTAACGAACAGCATCTGTCGACGTCTAAATACCCTTGGCCTCAAAAGTGGAACGTAGTCATCAGTTTTTTTAATTTTGAAATTCTGTTTTTATATTTTACTATAGGCCTATAGGCCTACGAGATTTAATTTTCATATAAACTGGATATGTTTCTGTACCAGTATGCTGATGGTATAATCGATCCAGAAGAGCCGGTAATAATTATTGTATACAGGCCAAGGCTTTTGTGACGAAAATGCCTACAGTGGTCATGTTCCCTGCATCCAGTAACAGTAATGGAAGCTATTATTCATTGTACAAAAACGGAACCAGACTATACCTTCCAGCCTCGGTTTGATTACACTGAGTTGAATGGGAGAAAATCAAGATGGCCGCACTACGATAAAGTTCTGTAAAAGTGTGATGACCCGGTCTTCACTGCGAGGGAATGACCGGGTTTCGGTTGGTGGCTGGCCGCTGGTCCATTAACATGTCCTTGCCATAATAGCAACCAAAAAAACCCAACCAATAGGCCTACGCGTAAAGAAAACAGTTGATTTGATAATTCCCGCACAATAAGCAAATACATACAGAACTTTTACACAACAATGTGTCTGTTTAGGGGCCATTTATTCGCCAGTTCACAGAGCCGGTTTTTATATCACCAGTTAATACACCCCCACCTGACCAGTCTTTGAACAAAATAGAGAGCATAAACCCTATGAGGTGTTTATTAATAAGGGAAAAATAAAGAAATAATAAGTTTAAAACCGGCAGGGTCGTGGTGGCCGCGTGCGATAAACGGCCGGTTAAGATCGAGCCAATACTCTTTAATTCCCATTCATGAATGCCCCCTTTTTTTATAAGCGTAATAATATTGGAAAATCTGTAAAACTTTTCTGAACATTTTCAATTCCTTTTAATAATGGGGGTTTCCAATAATTTCTTGCGATTCTAATGACCGATTGAGCTTAGACTTTCACATGTTTGTTGCTTATGTTGGGTCACATTAAGTGTGGATACTGGTCTTTGACAATTACCACCGTTGTCTATGTGTTTTAAGATTAATCGGAGCTCTTTGTTAAATGAAGCCTAGCTATCATTTAAAATATGTCGGCTACACGCCATTGATGTCAGTAACAAGACAGTAATAATAATAATACGAAAACCGGAGCTACCACTTGTACATATTATTTTCGCAATTAAACAAAATCATGCAAAGCTTCATATTGTTTACTTCATATTGTTTATTGTTATATTGTTACAATGGTCCTTCCTCACAATAATTGTTGTTGTTTACAAATAGAGACAATGGGTCCTTTAAACACAATTCCATTATGTACAATAGAGGTCCTAATGCGTGGATGTACAACGAGTAATCTAGAGGGTGGTTTCAATGGGCGTGGCTACACGGGAATACATGGGGGTTAAACCCCTTTGATTATTGAATAATTCAAAGTAACTTTAAATTCTATTTTCCTTTTAAAATAAGTATTCCAGTTTATTTTATTTACAAAACCAGGAAAAATGTTCTACACTAACATTGGATGTGAAATTATCCACGTGCTACACTTATTCTCCAACAATGTTGGCCTATCTTAGGCTAAGTCAACTTTACACTGGCTTTGCAATTATTCATTCATATTTTCAAAAAACATCCCATAATAAATAACATAAACAAGCACATTTTACCGAATATGTAAAAAATATGCAAATTGTATTGAATATTAAACAGCAGCCTGTGGTCAAAGAAATGGGAGTAAAGTCCTTCGGCATTCTCTATTGCCTCCTTACATCTAACCCTACACAGCCTTTACCATGTACAGGTGTGGCAGGAGATTCTGTCCCCCGGAGATTCTGTCCTCCTCACGGTGAATTGTGTAGAAGCTTCGTCTGATAGCGCCCTCTTTTGAATCAATTTTCCCTCAGCCCATATTAATCTACCGTATGGGGGAACACACACAATCCCCTATGACAGAGGCAACGATTTAATAGTCCAAGACCCGTTGAGACCGCACTTGAGACTGAACCAAGACCAGCATAAAACAAACTGCAATTTTGGGAAAAACTAGCCCCCCCCCTCTATTTTTGAACAAGTTTGTTTTCCTGCCGTTGGCGGCCCCGTGCTAGTTTCCCAGCAAAGACCCATACACATTTAAAATCTGCCGGCTACACGCCATCAAAGTCACATCATTTATTTGAAAAGATAATAAAATTTCAAAACTGCTGCAACGACTTTAAGTTGATTAAAAAATAAAATTGTTTTGTTTACAATTATGTACTTGAAAGCCAGTTCTATTATTTGTATGTAAAATATGTCCTCTGACATGCTTGGATGTGCGACTGCGGTTGTGGTCGGGGGTCAATTGTTTTGCAACGAGGACAAAGATGTACCTCAACAAAGGTCAGTCGGGTAGAGCTTTCGTCATCAATGACGTCATAACCGCGAACTCACTGTGAAGGTGATTTATATCCAACTGAGGCAGATATCTCTCATGTCCAAAAATACCAGACTGTCTTTTAAAATCATTTTCTAGTCCTCACTAGGCTAGGTGTAATAGAATCGAGGCAAAACTCGCTGGAGGCTGTAATAGGACAAAAGCCCTATTGGGTTTAACAAGTATTGGTATTTCAAACAGCATGTTTAAGGAGGTGGTAGGGTATTAAAAAATACACTGCCGGTGTCATTGGGGATTTAGTCCCCCGATGTCCCCAATAATGTCCTCCAGACGGTTTTGCATATGCAATCGTGTCCGCCCGAACGCTGCTGCATAATGCAATTGTGTCCGCCCGGACACATTTGCATATGCAATCGTGTCCGCCCCCGTGCAAAACCGTCCTTGCAGTAAATTAAAAGCCCTCTATTGGTCGACGGAATACGAAGTACGTTCGCCATTTTTTTACAAGCTAAGTGCATGTCATGAATGACATGAATGATGATGTGGACAGTTTGTAATTTTTAGCTCCATCGCCAGGGTTGCTCATAATGGAACCTGAAGCTTATGACAATTGTCCGGTTTTTAGTTGCTGGGGCGAGTGGTAGCACCCCCCCCCCCGTCGTAGCCTATGGGAAAATATTCGGCCGTTGGGTCGCTGCAATCATAAAATACGTGAATATTCATGCTGCACATGTGCATACGTACGTTACGCTCGCTTACGCACATACAATTGTACATTTACATGTCCGCCGGACGGTTTTGCATAGCCCCGGACACGATTGCATATGCAAAAGTGTCCGGAGCGGACAGTATTGCATGGCGGACTCAATTGCATCTGACACCGGTGTCATGGGGATTTTGTCCCCCGATGTGTGTTTCCCTCATTAAGGTAAATTAACATGGGCTGAAGGAAGTTGAGTCAAAAGAGGGCGCTATCAGACGAAATTGCTGCACAATTCGTCGTATGGGGGGTGGGGGGACCCAGAATCTCCAGGAGACAGAGTCTCCGGAGGACAAAATCTCCTGCCACACCGGATTCAAGGTCGATTTGACGGTCAAAATAATGTTAATGTTAAATTTCTATGTTTACGTGGAAAACGACATTTTTTAGCTTTCATTCGATACCTTGAACGAAAAAAAACCAACCGTTAAAGTGGCAAGACATAAACAACGAAACTTATTAGAGGTCAGCCTTTTCGTCAGTGTTATGACGTAGACAAATTGCATGTTGCGGCTATGAATATTCATTAGATCTATACATAGTCAGTCACACACTCGTACCATCCTACTCAATTTTTTTCAGTAGATGTGGACATGGAAATACCTCATCAGCCCACCCCCCCTCGGTCCCCCCGAAAAAAATCAGAATGTAGTGCCCTCAAAAAAGAGAAAGGAAATCTAAAATAAATCATCACGACACGACCCACAATTAAAACACATGGCCCAGCCCCACCCCCATTGAAAAGCAACATTAAGTTAAGATGCATTGTCAAAGTGACGAAAATTGAATTTGCAAAACAGCACACGCAAAAACACCATTGCTGCACTCGATCATTGCAGCCAAAACAAATTATCATTTTTGAACATGCACGAAAACACTAGCAAAGCATAAACCATTAACTTTAGGTGTTTGAACTAAAACCAGCTCATCGGGTGCATATAACACATGTTGGTTGAGGGGTTAGTTTCAAATTGTAAACTAGAAGACAAACCTAAGATGAACAAAATGAAAACGTAATTTTTGTTTTGCTATTTTACTCTGCAATAAGACCGCCTCTAATTAAAAAGTAAGAGCAAGGAAATTAATTTTCACTTTAAACAAAATGTGTATTTTCCACTTAAAAATTATTGATGGAATAAATTCAGAGAGGACCAATCATCCAGTTTATTCAAAATGGTTTTTATTTTATACTTTGTTTGTATTACCATTTAGTTGTTGTTTTTATTTCGAACATGGTGCATGATTTTGTGGAGATACACAAAATAGATGCACCGTATTGCATAATTATGACGTAGGTCAGAGCTCGGTCTGTGATTGGACGAAACGTGCTCAAGGGGTGTACACACGTGAGTCGTATTCCTGTTTAGTCGCGCAACAGCGGCACTCATCTTGCAGCGACAACGGATCATGTTCACACTGGTTTATGACGAGTGCCTCGAGAACAACACATACTAGATTCCTCATCTCCCAAGGATGGAGAAAGTAACGAACGTTCTCACCCACCTTGAAAGATTGAAATTTAAAATCTGTCTTACTTTACTTCTTGGACTGGTTTCACTGAACGGCTCCAAAGCCAATCTCGACCGTACATTTTTCGCAGCTAACCATCGGGCTCTCGAGAATGTCAATTTTTTAGTGAAAAAGTTCAGTTCAGCTGTGCTCTGTGTGAGTTACTGTCACTCTGAACATGAATGCAAATCAGTGAATTACCGTCTGAAAGATCAACGATGTGAGCTGAATAATGCCACCAAAGACCAGTATCCTGATAACTTTGTCGACGAGTATGGCAAGGTATACTATGACGATGATGTGAACACCCCTCACTCCTCCCTGATCGTAAGAAGTACTTGTAACGAGCTCCTTGAGGCAGGTTTTGAGAGTGGTCTCTACACTCTCTTTCCCAGTGGGTTCCCGGAGGGTCTCAGGGTCTACTGTGACATGACAACCACTGGAGGAGGATGGATCGTCATTCAAAGGCGCCTAGATGGGAGCGTTGACTTCTACCGGGACTGGGCAGACTACCGGGCAGGTTTTGGCAACTTGACGGGTGAGTTTTGGCTCGGAAACGATAACCTACGCGCCTTGACCGAGTCGGAAGGGACATGGCAGTTCCGCGCTGATTTTGAAGACTGGGACGGCGTCAAACTTTGGGCAGAGTATGGTGTTTTTCGAGTATACGGAGAGAACTTTACGCTCTTTCGCAACGCAAAAACCGGTCCAAGGTCAGTGTACACCAACAAACGACTACTTATTTTTACTACACATAATGATATGTCGTTCAGCACAAGCGACAGGGACAATGACGTCAAAGGCGGGGAACACTGTGCCCAAGAATGCAAAGGAGGCTGGTGGTATGCAAGCTGCTATAAAGCTAACTTAAACGGTGTGTATTATAACGGAGCAAGAGACGCTCAAGATGGGATGGCATTGGTTAATTGGAAAGATAATTTCACTTATTACACAATGCAAAAATGTAGCATGAAAATTCGCCGTGTAGTGAAAAATAATTGATGAATATTTTGTTGCAAATAACCGAGGGCGAAATATTTATCATATTTATGAAAAGCCAATGCGGGCTTTTTTGGTTGATTTGTAGCTTTTGATCATCATAAAGATGTACATATTGTTTACCGCGCGTGGTTTGTCAGATCAAGATCAAAAATATTGCAAGCGAACGATTTGGAAGAAGCTCGACCCCGTAGTTTCGAAACAACTACCGGCATCAGCGAGCATTAATAGAGTAACAAAAAAAGAAATGGTAAATTCTTCGACCCTAGCTTTTCAGCATTTTATTGCTTGACAGTATAACATTGGCCAAAATGTATGATTGTGTCATAGAAGCTATTTGACCCTCTCTTTAGCGAGTTAGTTTTTACACTATATGAATCCTTCACAGAGAAAACTTGGTCATTGCATTCCGTATTGGCTTCTTAGAGCCGAATTGTGTTTAGTTGGTGTAGCCTTAGTGGAATTACGTCACACATAGAACATTTTGCAAACGGTAATTTAAATGCACCTTACAACACGCGATGTACACACCATTATTAAAACGTTATGTTAAACTGAGTTATGTGTATAAAGTACACACCTTTTAATATTCATCTGGGCTCAACTTCACGGATCTGCTTACCGCGAAATTCTGCGCTTGGCGGTGCCCTGTAAACCACACAATTCTATGGGCCGTAAGCGCAGAATTCAGCGGTAAGCAGAGCCATGAAGTTGGACACCGATCTCTTATTGACTATAGTGCAAGTCTCGCGCCTATGGTTCTCTAAAGGCCGGGTCCGAAATGACAGCTTCGGCTGAGGCTGTGGCCAGATCTCTATTCTTGAACCATGTCGCTTTAGACATTTCTATTGTTGATAAACAAACTGCGCTGGTTGGCATGGACGGCCGAATGTTAGCAAAATATTCAGTGTGTTAACAGATGTTGTGACCAAATTCGACATTTCTGCAATTTTTCAATTCAAAAGAAATACTTCCCATGATTGGTTGCTTTGTTTGAAACAAATTCAACATTATTTTTGAATGCTTTGTGTAACATTGTTACAAACTGTGGCTATCTGTTTTTGCTTTGCATCTATGGCTCCCCATAGTTTTGCAACCTTGGTTGGCAAAAATTCGGGCTGTGATAATAAAAGGTCTATAGTGGGCAAGTCTCACACGTATCGAAAACGAGAAAACAACTCGAACGAAGACTACAATTATTTTTCTATTAAATCAAATCTTTTTTTAAAAACATATTTATACGAAATTCTTGAAAATTAAATACACAAAGCAATTTGCCTTAAATACAATTCAAATTTTTACAAAGTAGGACCTACAAAAAAATTGTTGAAATAGACATTGAACTTGAGAAACTAAGCGTGTATTATCTTGGTGAAATGACATAATAATTTCGAACAAAATTATCACAGCTTCTTCAAGGACTAATTTGTGCAAACATAACATAATGATAACATGTATGTCAATTACGCACAATTCTTAATTGTTTACAAGTAACCGGAAACGGAGGTCCAGTTTTGTGTCTTGGGTTTTCTTTGTTTAGGCCTATTCGTAAAATTGATATTACTTTCATATGGCTCAATTTTAATTCTCCACCAATATAATACAATTCGTAAACTACGTTAAACTAAAGTATTTGAAGAAATAGAATCGCGCACAAGTAAAACTCAATATGGTTGGGATCAACTTGGTCCCGGAAGTTCAAATACGCGTGAGACTTGCACTGTGTACAGCAACAGCCATAGCCGTAGTCGTAGCCGAAGTCACTGGATTCGGACTCGGTCTTGAAATACATACATTCGTGATGGAAACAACATCACTCACTTTCACTTACGCAGGAGACTTGCAAAATTTATTCATATTGTCTAGTTTCTATGGCAACAGGCCAACTGAAGTGTATGATTTAAATAATGTAAAATGGTAGACACGTAGGGGGCAAAAGGGAGTGCACCATTTTTCACAAGGGGCACTTCTGGCCAATTAAAACTGTAGTTTCAGTTTGTATTTCTCTTAAAAAGACCCTTTTTATAATTGATTTTATAAGATAAGCTGACGAAGGTGCAAAAAACAAAATGTCTGCGTGTAAATGGAAAAATAGTTTTACAAAACATTTAAATTATCAGTCGTTAAAACTTCTAAATTGTACCAATTTTTCACTCTTGTAATTGTTCATCTCAAAAGTCCAGATTTCAAATGGGGAGCACCTTGCCCCCCAGTTACGTCACTGATCATGATTTATGATCGGGGGAGGGGGGACACAAAATGATCTTATTTGCTCATTGAAACTTTGTACAAATTGTCCTTCAGAAGTACCATCCGGTTCTTCCTTCAAGTTGACATGAACGTTTATATACATCCCTACAAAAACATACAGCGTTAAAAAAAGTTTACTGAAATGTTCATAAATTATAAGCTGTTTGAATTATATTAGGATTTCTAGAGTTAAAATGAGCTTTCTACCCCAAAATTCAATGATGAAGCAAAGGAAAGTACATCATTTTCCTCGAGCCAGACAGTTCAGAGGGTCTTATCTTCTCTGGGGGATTGGTACCGGTGTGAATTTGATAAATGTCAGAAATCAGATTGAATCTATTTTTTGCAGCGGTATAGGCCTATAATTACCAATCCTGTGTTTTGTCTTGCGGCCAACAATTGTTTAAACTCAATTTGTTATCGGAGTCGATGGGAATTACCGGTAATGAAATAAAAAACAATACTTGATTTCGGACTCGCAAGATAAACACTAAATGTTTTACTCATTTATCAAAACCTGTAGCATTTCTGGCAAATATATTTTGAGGGACATTTTCCATAACAATAATATTTATATACCATGTAAGTTATGTGTAAATCTGTGGTTCTATTACTAATGTTATTAACACATTTTAAGCTCTGCATAACGTATAATATTATTAGTAACAGGCTAATTTTTAACTACAATTTTTCAACTTTTCCTGAGGTTGTATTCAAAATATCACGCTCCTTTTCTGCAAACAATATTGCTGCAAGAACAAAGTTAGAAATTGGTGCAATTTAAAAAATATTTTTTACAGATTTTTAAATTTCTACCCATTTGTTAGCAAAACAATTTGCCACATTTTATATATCCCAAAGTATTACTAAATCATAATATACGCACACCATTTAATTGACAACGCAAGGCACATTTTAAAGGCCATCGTACACGTTTTGTAATGTCTCTAATAATTAATGGCAATCAAAAACTTACTTGGTAAGAAGTACAGCAGCTTTGGATAGTATAATGCATTTCGAGAAACTTTTCACTTCGAAGTACTGCGCTTATAAAATATATCACTTTTTATCCCTCAACAAAACATTTGAATCTGAAAAGCGTTACGCGTAACGTTTCTCAGAGTGTGTATTCCAATGCAGATTATTCTTCCTGCGTGGACATAACCGCTCCAAATTTTCGGCAATATCTCAAAAACGCTACCATCTTTTGAAATGAAATGTTCACTGGTTAATTTTATGGTATATATATACAACTATATAGGTTTGAAACAAACAATAGGCTCCAATTACCAAACGTGTACGATCCCTTTAGGCACTGCAAAACTGCCTCATTTTGAACTACAATGTTTAATTTTTCACTTATTTTGGTAATATATAGCAACTTTTCTTGAGGTTGTATTAAAAATGTTAAAATTATTCTGGGTTTTTTCAAAAAACAATGCTGCAAGAGCAAAGTTAGATATCGGTGCACTTAAAAAAATAATTTAACAGTCTTTTAATGTATACCCTTTTTGTTTAGCAAAACAATTTGCCACATATTATACTCCAAAGTATTATTGCATCATAATATCGAAGAGAAATACACACACCATTATTGACAATGCATGGCTCATTATCGGAAAAGATGACAAAATAGAGTATATTTTCGGATCGAGTGGTAATAATCTAAGTAAGGGGATAGATTTGTTTATCCCTTGTTGCTCAAACCCAGCCAGCGAAGAGGAAGGGATAGACATTTGTATTCCTTGTTATTCTAATCCAGCCGAAAGGTAGAAGGGATAGTTTTTGTTATCCCTTGTTCCTCAAACCCAGCCGAAAAGGAGGGGTGGGTGTTTGTTATCCTTTGTTCCTAAAATTATTCGTTTTCTTTTGAAATTGGGTCGGTGTTTTATAACCACGACAAACATATGCATTATATTGCTATAACAAATAACTGGAATTCGTTGTTATTTAAAATGTTAGCCTTGCAAAATGAAAATTATTTGTAAAATCTGGAGCATGTTTTTCACAATTTGGGGGAGAAAATGGTAAACGAAACATTTCTAGTTTTAAAATCCTGTTTCGATAGCAACTTTTGGACTATAATGATAATGTTAAAGGGACACGTTGCCTTGGATCGGGCGAGTTGGTCTATGAAAAGGGTTTGAAACCGTTTGTTATGAAATGCATATGGTTAGACCAACTCGCCCGATCCAAGGCAACGTGTCCCTTTATTTAAATTTGAAAAAATAACCAAAAATGTAAATTTGCAGTTTAAAATTAACCTGTTCAGTGTGTATTGTGTATTATAGCTGACGTTTTAGTTATTATAACTGTTATCTAAAATGACACAAGTGTTTTTGAAACTATTTCATGTCAGATTTAAAAGGACAGGTGTTTTATCATCAGCATGAAAAGACAGTAGGCAGTTGCTACTGTAATTAAAGCAAGTCCAATTTGACAAATGAAAACAGATAAAAACGTGTGCATAATAAATTGCTATCTTTGGTTTAATTGATGTGTATTGTATGTAGTAGTATGACAAAGTATGACAAAGTAAAGTGTAAATATTTTCTTTGAACTTGCTTAATTATAAAAAGCCATAATTTCTTTTGAAGATACGTAATTTTACTTTAAACAGGCCAGTTGTGTCATCTTTTGAGTTCCAAAAGGGAAGCGGTTTCAAGTTTTGGGCATTTTTGCCATTTTGTTACTGAAGCATATCAAATTTAAATAGGAAGGGAAATGTCAAATTCAACTTTGTGATATACTCATTTCCCAATAGATAGAGTCCTCATGTGAGTGGGGAAAAGTTACAAGTCTCTAACCTCACGGTGAATGGTGTAAAATGCCATTCTATTCGATACTCTTCCAGTGCAAAATTTGTCAACATCCAAAATATCCGATGACATGTCTTTCTGAGAAAAATTTGTGTACGGGGATGTTTTGGGAAATTCTTGACTTTTTCAGAGCGAAATTTAAAAAAATGTCACTGAATTTCAACAACTAATGGGTCTTAACATTCCAATGGGGAATTTTTTCGTCGTCAGGCAAAGGGTCAAAATGAAAGCCGTTTTGAATAAAATCATTGAAAGTCAGGAATGAACCAAAACATTCCCGTACAAAAATGTAGAGACCCATTTTTCTCAGAATGCTGTCATTGGATGTTTTGGGTGTTGACAACATAAATTGCACTGGAAGGGTATTGAATGCAATGGCAATTTATACCATTTTAACGTGAGGTTAGAGAATTGTAATTTTCCCCCCACTCGCACGATGACTCTATATCTATTTGAAAATGAGTACATCGCAAAATTGAATTTGACATTTCCTTTCCTCTTTAACAAAGACCAAACCAGCTTGTGATCATGTAACAATGAGAGACTTTTGAGACAATAGCCGGCGTCCCATACACTTTTATTAGAACCAAATGACAAGTTCCCTGTTTATAGTAGTAGCCTAGAATCACTGGCGTAGATCCGTGTTAAAAACAAGAGGGACGATTTTATAATTTACGTGCATTATTAAGTATGACATTTTCTCTGTGTCTTTCGATCCCTTCGATGAAAAAATAAGTCACAAAAAGGGGGGCGTGCCTCGCATACGTCCTTATTCCGCTTACGACTGTACAGCACAGTATCTTAATTTCGATTGATCTTAGTATATTAGACATGTTATTTTAGGTTTATGGTAATCGCTCAAGACTTGTGGGCGTGGCTTACAGTGGAATGACGTTACACTACGAACATGAGAGACCTATAGATATAACGTTTAATATCTGTTTTTTTTGTTTTCTTGTTTACCCTTACGCCGTTGTTTCGGAGTCCCTCGGGAAACCAATCTACATGCTACTCTGGCGGGAGTCGAACCCATGATATATTAACAGCTAGACTATATGCTGAACAAGGATTCGACTTTGGCACCGAGTAGTGTGTGGATGTTTATTTCCGGACGACTCAGAAAGTACTGAGCAAACCCTTGTATTGTCCTTATCACACTGTAAGGGTTAAACAAACCTAAATATTCTTTATTCCTAATGCAATAGAAGTATGCTTGTGAGTAACAATGTGGTGTGACAGTAATAAACCATTCACAAATCCAGAAGCTGTCTCTCCTCTTTATTTACAAGCAACTCTCCAGACAGATGAAGATAATATCTACCACCAGCAACCACATCATGAAAACGATAAAAATGACTTGGTATTTCTTAAAGAGGCCAATCTTGTGACTTCCTCCATCAGCACGCGGTGATCAAAACCTTGAAGTATCAACTACCATGGATGCGACTCGAAAACAAAGACTTTCTCTTCCGAAATTCACTGCTGTAGGCCTATACCACTCTAAAAACTCCCGGTCAGAATTGACCTAGATTCCGAGTCCAACGGGGGCCTGACCCATTTCTGGGTCACTATGACCCGGAATCAGTGTCCAAATGACCCAGAATTTGGTCAAACTTCACCCTGACCCAGAAATACGTCAGGCCCCCGGGACCGGGAATCTGGGTCAATATTCTGACCCGGAAATGTTTAGAGTGCTATATAGCATATATCAAGAGAAAAATGTTCCCAATGAAAAAAAAACACCGCCCATACACAATGCAATGCCCAGGGGCCATTCAAAGTGAAGGCTACATGAAAAATGAAGACATTATAAAAAGGGAGAAAAGATATTTGTTCAAATTCCTCTTGAACTGGAATAAATCGAAAGATGGTGGGAAAACAAGACGCAGTAGGGAGTTCCAAAGTGCAGCAGTACGGGGGAGGGGGGGGTGGAGCTATTTGAATATCTCACACAGTACTGACCCCTGGAACAGGTAGAGTGAAGGTGTGTGAGAAGATGCAGCAACGCGTGTGCAGCTATGGAAGGTGCGTATAGAAGGGACAATGAGTGAGAGACTTTCTGCGTCATATACCATGGAAGAACCTAACAAGCACTGGGGGATGTTAATTACTGAATTCCCATTATAGTATTCAAAGAACACACCAATTAAAAACTCACAGGTTATAAAGTTCACCACTACGGTACACATTCCTCCTGAGAAATACTTTCATCTGAAATGCTGTCAAAGTTGGAGACATAGGACTTGGCGATCACAAAAATCACTATACATAATATTATGATTACCACAAACGAAAAAATATAAGTATGAACGTTCACAAAATCCGTGTGTAAACATGAACAACTCTTCGCTGTCGCTAAAGAACAGTCATTTGAAAGAAGGAGTCTGAATGCGTCCACAACACCCTCAAAACTCGCGGGTCAGAATTGACCAGTACTCCGGGTCCCCCTGGCCCACTGGGTCCTGACCCATTTACGGGTCAGGATGACCCGTAAAGATGTTTAGAAAGAGGGATTTCCTCGGATTCTGCGTCATTTTGACTCATTTTGACTGAATTCCTATTCTATAGTTTTCAACGAACACATCATTTACAAATTCACGGGTTCAGCCTCGCTACCATGGGCAGTGCGCCGTATCGATAGCCTACCTCTCGTCACTAACCCCTGGAAGGGAAGTTCTGAAAAACAGTGCTGAGTGGCTAACCAAAAGCTACCAGGGCCCAATTTCATAAAGCTGTTTACCGGTAAGCAAATTGTTGTGCTTACTGTAGCAGAAAAATGTGCCTAAGCATAAGCGTATTTCACCATGATTTCTCAAGTTAGCAGAAAATTTCTTGGCGCCTATGCACGTTCACCATGGATTTGCATTGTTATGTCACTCGTGTGCTAAACGCGGGTTAGCCAGCATTTACTCTTGCTTACGGTAAACAGCTTTATGAAATATAAATTCTGCTAAGGGACGCTCCGTAAGCACAAAACGGCTGCTTACATGTTTTATGAAATTAGGCCCAGGGGTGGCGCCAATGAGGGGCATGGGGTGGGGGTAGAGGGGGGGGGGGCGTCTGGCCCCTATCATTTATAAGAACAAAATAGAAAAGGGGAGAAATAAAAATAACAGGAATGATCAAAGAAGAATGAGAGGCTCCAGTTGCTCTTTGACTTGGTGCATCTTTTGACGGCGCACTCTGCGTATAGTCTCTAACACAGAATGGATCAACCACAGGACTAATTAAAATATCCAATATATTTGGATATTTCAAAGTCACACTTCTAGGGGTTATAATCGAGCAAGGCATTCTGGGGGAAATGTCGCAGCGAGATCGTACACCACTGGGAACAAGGTTGCATTCATCCTCTTTTCAGTCGGGAGGAACCAAACTGCGGCTGAAGGACAACATAATCTAAGCCCTATTGGGTATAATGAGTATCGGTACTATTTCAAACAACATTACAGGGGGTGGTAATATATTAAAGATACACTGCCGGTGTACATGGAGATTTCGTCCCCCCGTGTGTGTACGGTCCCTCATACGGTTAATTATTATGGGCTGAAGGAAGTTTATTAAAAAGGGACCGCTATCAGACTTTCTTTACAATAATTCACCGTACTCCTGCCATAGCAAAAAACAAAAACAAAACAACAAGAACAACAACAAACAAGAAATATAATACTTTACAAAAAATGTATAAGTTGTGTTTGTCCTTTGGACGAACACAAAGTTGTTCCGTTCTTATTTTACAATGATTATACCATCCTAGACCCGGGAATTTGAGGCAGGACATGACCGTAATTCTAAAGCAGACAAAAAATTTGACTCTAAAGCTCTCACCAAAACCCTAACCATAAAGCTAAGCCTGGTTGTGAACCTGGCCCTGACTCTTATCACAGACTCTAATCTATAACCCTGGTCAAACTATTGACCATCATCCTGACCATAACTCTAACTTAATCTGACTCTTACTCATCATTAAACCTAAATAAAATGTCCATACTTATGTTTCCAAACTTTATCTATGTGTACATGACAGTCCTTTATGTACATGTGTACATGACAGTCCCCAGGCTTGAATCCGGAGCTATTAAAACCGGACCTTTAAAATCTGTGTACACATTTTGTACAAAGGTAGTTTTCAGTCTTGATATCAAGGTCCCCCAGTATAGACCCCAAAATTGCCAAAGCCTATGATGGGGAAGGTGGGTGTCGGGAAAAATGATTCCTTGCATCACTTGGTTGAACGAAAAATAGTTTCAGTATAATAATATGCCTATTATAACATAGATGCGAAATGCGCAAACGTTGCATGGATATGCGAGAACCACGTAATTAAATAATTGCGCCGCGGTTCGCCAGAGAAACTATCGAGGCGTTTAATTTGGCCAAGGTTTTAAACATTGAGAATAATGTTTATGATTGTTGCCATAGGCACCGCACTCTTTTTTAGGCAACTGAGAATGCAGCTGCTTGGTTTAACCAAGGCAAAAAAGGCAGTCGCCTTGTTCTCTGGATTGTTTGAGAAATGTGACCTAAAAATGGCGGAGTATTAAAAACAATTTTTTTTAAAAACATAACTTCGAATTTAGCACACAATGATCTCCATTAATAGACCCTTCCATTATTAATAGACGTCTCAAGCCCAAAACAGTCCCCTCACTGAGGTCAATGAAGAGCTACCATTGGCCGAGAGTCGTGCGCAGCGCGTACACGCGCGCACATTTCTATTGTTTGACATCAAAGATGGCGGCTAATGCAAGGGGTCTATGGACTGAATGGGACCATTGATCTCTATTATATTGATACTAGTATATACATATGGACTGGCAATGAGGTCACTAGAGCACGTCTATCACCGCGAGGGACTGTGAGTGAACAAAAGAGGGACCTATTTCAAGGTCCCTCTTCTGGTCACTCACAGTCCGGAGGGGGGGGGGGGATAGACGTGCTCTGGTGACTGAATTAGGCCAGTCCATATGTGTTCTATAACACACCTCGGTCTAAAATATAAAATAAGAAAAGCCTTATCAGCCACTAACGTTACACGCGACAAGACAAAACGCCTGTCACCAGCGTCTTGCGATCATAGAGCGAGCGATGCTCACGACAGCGCACAACAGCTAAAACATGCATTATTCATATCTCTTTCATGACCGTCCTTCGCAAACAGCGCCCCCTAATGGTTATGCCGAAAAGAGCGTGAAAAAATTGCAGCCGGGGCCATGGACATCAATCGGGTCGTGGCATGTGCCCCGTGCCCCTCCCCCCTTACTCACGGCAACACTGTCAATGTTTTGATTACTCTAGAAAAATTGTGGGCTTAAAAAAAAATCATTAGTTAGGTTCGATTTCTCACTATTTAGTGTAGTGCGGTCGAACAAAAGAACGAATTGGAAATGTATTTTTTGTTGGCGCTAATTGGCTATCGTAGAATATAAAATAATCAACAACAACAACAACAACAACAACAACAACAACAACAACAACAACAACAACAACAACAACAACAACAACAACAACAACAACAACAACAACAACAACAACAACAACAACAACAACACCACCACCAACAACAACAACAACAACAACAGACATACATTAATTGAGTTAAATGCATATTCAAGGTAAAGAAAATGGCACACACAAAAATCACCATTGATGCATTTGATCATCGCAGCCAAGACAAAATCATTTTTGAGCATGCACGAAAACCCTAGCAACGTATAAACCATTAACTTTCGGTGTTTGAACTAAAACCAGCTCATCGGGTGTACATTTCACATGATGGTTGAGGGGTTAGTTTCAAAATGAAAACTAGAAGACAAACCTGAGATGAAAAAATGAAATTGGACCTTTTAAAATAATGTTCACTTTTAAACAAATGGTGTAATTTTCTATAAATAATTATTGGTTGAATAATTTCAGAGAAGACCAATCAATTTTAATTTGTGTGTGTTACTATTTATTTATTATCTTTATTTCGAATACCACGCATAATATACTAAGTAAATGCACCGTTTGGCAAAATTATGACGTAGGTCATAGCTCGGTCTGTGATTGGTCGAAACGTGCTCAAGGGGTGTACACACGTGAGCCGTATTCCTGTTTAGTCGCGCAACAGCGGCACTCATCTTGCAGCGACAACGGATCATGTTCACACTGGTTTATGACGAGTGCCTCGAGAACAACACATACTAGATTCATCATCTCCCAAGGATGGAGAAAATAACAAACGTTCTCACGCACCTTGAAAGATTGAAATTTAAAATCTGTCTTACTTTACTTCTTGGAGTGGTTTCACCGAACGGCTCCCAAGCCAATCTCGACCGTACATTTTTCGCAGCTAACCATCGGGCTCTAGAGAATGTCAATTTCCTAGTTAAGAAATTCAGTTCAGCTGTGCTCTGTGTGAGTTACTGTCACTCTGAACATGAATGCAAATCAGTGAATTACCGTCTGAAAGATCAACGATGTGAGCTGAATAATGCCACCAAAGACCAGTATCCTGATAACTTTGTCGACGAGTATGGCAAGGTATACTATGACGATGATGTGAACACCTCTCACTCCTCCCTGATCGTAAGAAGTACTTGTAACGAGCTCCTTGAGGCAGGTTTTGAGAGCGGTATCTACACTATCTTTCCCAGTGGGTTCCCGGAGGGTCTCAGGGTCTACTGTGACATGACAACCACTGGAGGAGGATGGATCGTCATTCAAAGGCGCCTAGATGGGAGCGTTGACTTCTACCGGGACTGGGCGGACTACCGGGCAGGTTTTGGCAACTTGACGGGTGAGTTTTGGCTCGGAAACGATAACCTACGCGCCTTGACCGAGTCGGAAGGGATAATATGGCAGTTCCGCGCTGAATTAGAATACTGGGGCGGCGAAAACCTTTGGGCAGAGTATGGTGTTTTTCGTGTCCACGGAGAGAACTTTGAGCTCTTTCACAATGCACACACCGGCAACAGGTCAGTGTACACCAACAGACTTCTACCTATTTTGTCAGGGAATAATGATATCTTGTTCAGCACATGGGACAGGGACAATGACATCAAAGGCGGGGAACACTGTGCCGAAGAATGCAAAGGAGGCTGGTGGTATAGCATGTGCTTTAATGCTAATTTAAACGGCGTGTATTATAACGGAGCAAGGGGAGCCAGAGATGAATAGTACTGCACAATTGGAACAATCTAGGTAATTACACTCCAATGAAAAAATGTAGCATGAAAATTCGCCGTTTAGTGAAAAATAATTGATAAATATTTTATTGCAAGTAACCGAGGTTAAACTTATTTGATTTGTCGCTTCTGATCATCGCTTTTTTAAATAATTGTTGAGCGCCTTGAGCGTCACTGCGTGACGGATTTCTGCGCTATATAAGAAGCCACTATTATTATTTTTATCATAAAGAAGCTATTTGTAATTCGTAATTGAAGCTATTTGACGGCTAATTAGCCACTTATTTTTACACTATATGAATCCTGAGTCATTGTATTTCCTATGGGCTTCTTAGAGCCGGTTTGTGTATAGTGGATGTGGCTTTAGTGGAATTACGTCACACAATAGACTGTGCAAGTCTCGCGCATATCGAAATCAAGAAACAACTCAAGCGAAGACTATATTTTGCTATGAAATCAAATCTTCTTGTTAAATTATATTTACAAAATTCTTGAAAAAAAATACACATAGCAAGTTGTGGTACAAAAATTTACAATTTTTGTAAAGCCTCATGCAACTAATTTGTTCAAAATTACATTGAAACAAAATTAAAATTTGGGATGAGGATGCTTATTATTAGAACCCCCATTTGCCAATCACGCCTGAATGTGTGCGTCTATTATGTTTAAAAACAACATGACAGTCAGTTGGGCAAAACTCTTATTTTTTTACAATGTTTACCGGAAACGGAGATCAAGTCTTATTCTCGGGTTTTCTTCGTTATTTTGTTGAATTGGTTTTACTTTCATATTCTTAATCACGTAGTATTACATTCCCAATAATATATATAATGTTAATAGCCATAAATTAAGTTAAACTAAAACAATTGGCAAAACAAAATCCCGCCCATGCACGTAAAAGTCCTTATGGTTGGGACCACAATGGTCCCGGAAGTTCAAATGCGCGAGACTTGCACAGTCTGTACCAACATTATAATATAGAACATTTCTTAACGGTAATTTAAATGCATCTCACAACACGCGCTGTGCACACCAATATTAACAAGTTATGTTAAAGTGAGTTGTGTGTATAAAGTACATACCTTTTGATATTCATCTGGGCCCAATTTCATGGCTCTGCTTACCACGGAAGAACAGAATTCGCGGTAAGCAGATCCATGAAGTTGGACCCCGATCTCTTATTGACTAGTGCAAGTCTTGCGCGTGTTAGATCTTTTGGGTTCTCTAAAGGCCGGGTCCGAAATGACAGCTTCGGCTGAGGCTGTGGCCAGATCTCTATTCTTGAACCATGTCGCTTTAGACCTTTCTATTGTTGATAAACAAACCGCGCTGCATGAACCACCGAATGTTAGCAAAACATTCAATGTGTTAACAGGTGTTGTGAACAAATTCAACATTTCTGCAAACTTTCAATTAAAAAGAAATACATCCCATGATTGGTTGCTTTGTTTCCAACATATTCAACAATTGTGTAACATTGTTACAAAATGTGGCTATCTGTTTTTGCTTTGCATTTATGGCTCCCCATAGTTTTGCAACCTTGGTTGGCAAAAACTCTGGCTTTTACATTGCAATAGAAAGGTCTATAGACTGTGCAAGTCTCACGCGTATGAAAAAGAGAAAACAATTCGAACAAAGACTACAATTTGTTTTATATTAAATCGAATCGTCTTTTTAAATTATATTTCTATGAAATTCTTGAACATATGATACACCTGGCAACTTGCTTTAAATACAATTCAATTTTTTTCAAAGTACACCTACTTTGTTGAAATTAACATTGAATTGAGAAATCACATTTGCCAAACAGCCGTAGTCGTAGCCGAAGTCACTTGATTCGGACTCGGTCTTAAAATGCATACATTCGTGATGGAAACAACATCACTCACTTTCACTTACGCAGGAGACTTGCATAGTTTATTCATGTTTTGTCTAGTTTCTATGGCAACAGGCCAACTGAAGATGAGCAGTTAACAACTTATTCAACAATTTTGTAACATTGTTACAAAATGTGGCTATCTGTTTTTGCTTTGCATTTATGGCTCCCCGTAGTTTTTCAACCTTGGTTGGCAAAAACTCAGGCTGAGACGTTGCAATAGAAAGGTCTATAGACTGTGCAAGTCTCACGCGTATGAAAACGAGAAAACAATTCGAACAAAGACTACAATTTGTTTTTTATTAAATCGAATCGTCTTTTTAAATTATATTTCTATGAAACTCTTGAAAATATGATACACCTAGCAACTTGCTTTAAATACAATGCAAATTTTTTCAAAGTACACCTAATTTGTTGAAATTAACATTGAATTGAGAAATCACATTTGCCAAACAGCCGTAGTCGTAGCCGAAGTCACTTGATTCGGACTCGGTCTTAAAATGCATACATTCGTGATGGAAACAACATCACTCACTTTCACTTACGCAGGAGACTTGCAAAGTTAATCCATGTTTTGTCTAGTTGTTATGGCAACAGGCCAACTGAAGTAGAGCAGTTTATGATTTAAATAATGAAGAATGATAGCCACGTATATGAAGTAATTTTTGACGTAACAGATTAATGAGGGGACAGTGTGGTACACAAACTATAGGGTAACATCTTTAGGGGGAAAAGGGGTGCACCATTTTCATATCAGCCCTGCGAAGCAGGCTGATATTGTAATGCTAAAATTCGTCATTTCTTTCTTTCCTTTGGTCAAACGGTCAAGTGATTAAAATAGAGGCAATAACTCCTGAACTGTTTGTCCGATTTTAACCAAACCGTATCCAATTAAACCTTGAAATCTGCCCTATCAAGTGATGGTCATTTTATGAATATTTTACAAAATGCTTCTTCTCCCACATTCTTTAGCCATTTGCAGGCTAACTTGGTCCAATGCTTCATTGGCTCCAGCTACAATTAGGGTGTAGGGGGCCTACACAAATTTTGGCCAGTAGTCACCTGAAGGTCAGCAGTGGTCATTTTAAATGATTTTAAATGATACTTGTGCTCTGTGAAGTACTTAAGCGCTAGTTTCTGTTTGAATTTCTCTTAAACAAGCCCCTTTACAGCGCTCTTGTTGTGCCATTTATTATTTTGTATAAGATAATCTGACGTGAGTGTAAATACAAATACATCGTCTGCCTGTAAATGGAAAAATAGTTTGAAAGCATTGAAATGATCACATTAAGGCTTTTAATTTAAATTGTAACATTTAAATTTTGACATTTTTAATTTCAGTTGCAGATTTCAAATGGGGGGGGGGGTGCATCATACTGTGGGCATGCGTACACCCTGTGCCCCCCCCGTTACGCCGCGCCACTGAGCGTGATTTATGATGTGAGGGGGGGACAAAAGATCTTATTAGCTCATTGAAACTTGGTACAAATTGTCCTTCAAAAGTACCATCCGGTTCTTCCTTCAAGTTGACATGAACGTTTATATCCCTGCCAAAATACAGTTTACAAAAACGGTATGTTCTTTGTTTCCCTCAAAACATGATCACCTCATTTTGCTAAAATATTCACGAGTTATTTGAATTGTTAGGAATTCTAGTGTGTTGTACTGAGCTTTCTTTCCCAATATTCAATGATGTGTCAATGATGTGTCATACTTATAATATAAAAGGAAACTGCATCATTTTCCTCGAGCCAGACAGTATTTCAGAGGGTCTTACTTCTCTTGAAGATTGGTACCGGTGTTTATTTGCAATCAGATTGAATAATTGTCGTAGACCAGTATTCGCACTTTGTGTGACCAATATTCATCAAATAACAAGCCAGTGAGAGTTTAAGCTCACTGGGAAATATAGGTGATGAAAAGAAGAACAAAAATTATTGTATTCAAACATCGGATTTCGGACTCAAAATCAAAATTAATTGTTTTACTAATTTATCAAAATCTGTAACATTTTTGGCAAATATATTTTGAGGAAAATTTTCCACCATAGCAATCTTTATACCATGTAAGTTATGTGTAAATCTTTGATATTTATATGTATATAATTTGTTCAAAATTATCAATGTTATTAACACCTTTTAAGCACTGCAAAACGTATATTATCAGGAGCAGGTAAATTTCTAACTACAATTTTTAATAATTTACTTATTTGTTTTTAATCTGTACCAACATTTCTTGTTTTCAAAAGGTCAAAATCATGCTGCTTGTGTTTTAAAAATATTGCTGCAAGAACAAAGTAAGAAATCTGTCCACTTTTTAAAAATATTCTTAACAGTCTTTAAATGTTTACCCTTTTGTTACAAAAAACAATTTGCAACATTTTATACTCCATTTTATTTCTTCAACAATATAGAAGATAAATATGCACACCGTTTATAATGACAATGAAAGCTTCATTATTGGGAAAAATTACCAAAAAGAGTCTGTTTGTGGATCGAGTGGTAATAATGTAAATAAGGGGATAGATTTTTGTATCCCTTGTTCCTCAAACCGAGCCGAACAGTTGAGGGGACATATTTTTTAAATCATTATTTCCTTAAAACCCAGCTGAAAAAATATCCCTTGTTCCTCAAAAACATGAAGGAGGGGATAGATTGTTATCCTTTGTTACCAAAATTATTCGTTTTCTTGTGAAATTGTGTCGGTGTTTAAATAACCACGACAACATATGCATTAAATTGCTAATTAATAACTGGAATTCATTCATATTTAAATGGTTAGCCTTGCAAAATGAAATTTATTTGTAAAATCTGGAGCATATTTTGTACAATTTAGGCAAACAAATTGTAAACGAAAAATTTGTTGCTTTAAAATCCTGTTTCGATAGCAATTTTCGGACTATAGACTTAAGCTGTAAATTTGAAAATAACCCAAAATGAAAATTTGCAGTCAAAAATTAATATATTCAGTCTGTAAAGTATAATATAGATGACGTTATAGTGAACAAATTGTTGGTTATTATTACTGTAGTCTAAAATGTCAATAAGTGTTTTTTGAAACTAATGTCATGTCAAATTTAAAGGACTGCTGTTTTATCATCAGTAAGAAAAGATAGGCAGTTGAATGTTTCCCAAACATTATTGCTACTGTAATTGAAGCATGTCCAATTTGACAAAATAAAAACAAACAAAAACGTGTGCATAATCGATTGCTCTAGTTTGTTTTATTGGAATAGACTGCAAGTCTCGCGCTTATTCGAACATAGGCGTTAAAGCAAGGTCCAAAGTGGTCTCAAAATGTTTGAATATATGCGCGAGACTTGCACGGTCTATTGATTTTAGTTCTTCTAGAATTTTGTTCCAAACAGATAATGACATTGAGAAGGTTCACTCAAATAAATTGGAAAATTGTTGAACCAGGAAAAATAACAACAATACAATAATGATTTTAAAAAATCAACTACATAAAGACAATTTTCATTTCGATTAGCGTTCCACGGTCCAGATGCCAACAAAAGTTAAAACCAAAAATATCAAGTATTAAACCACAGGGAAACTGACTGGGTGAATTTTAAATAATTTGATGTTGACCAAAAAAACAATTACTAGAGCGGGATTTGAACCAACGACCTCCGGATTAACGTGTCGACGATCATACCAGCTGTTCAACCCCAATTTATTTAAAGAAAAAAATATACAACTGTGATAAAAAGGTACAAAAAAAATACGCGAACAAAACAAAAACAGAAAGAGCCTAAATACATTTTTTTAAAAGAAAGAAAAACAATTCCCTGACCCCCTCTTCTTTTCCCCCCTTCCTGGTGGCAAACTGAAATTGCATGAAAAACGAAGTCGGAAAGGATTGATGAGCTGTCTTGACAATCGGCGGCACAGCCAGAAATAAACAAACATTGGCTGCTATTCGTAAAACTCATGACAGGACCGTATACATTACTTTATATCCGTCAAGGTTTTTCAATTTTTATTGTTTTGTTGTTGTCGTTATTGTTGACGTTGATGTTATTGTTGTTGGGTTGGGTTTTTTGTTTGTTTTGTTTTTTTGTTTTGGGGGGCGGGGATGTTTCTGTTGTTTTATTTTTAGGAAACAAGTCAATTTTTGATCTTTTCTAGCGATGGAATAACAGTGTCCTCAATCCTCTCGCCGTGTGCCGAGTGTTTTGATGCCGAGCGTTTATCGTCAAGGCAACGGCCGACATTCGTGCTTAATCGATTTCGTCTTAAAGTCAGTTTGATAAACCATGTGGTCTTTAACGACCAGAACGACACCTCTTTTATGTTTTATTATAAACGACCAGTATCTGTGGACGTCTAAATACCCATGGCCTCAAAAGGGGAACGTAATCACCAGTTTTGTAATTACATGAATTTTTCTTTGTCTCTTTTACTATTGGAGATTTCATTTTACAGGGACATGTTTCAGTATGACATTGGTATAATCTAAACAGGTAGGAGAGCCAGTAATAATTGTATAATAGACCTGGATATTGTGACGAAAATGCCCCCAGTTAACACTTTATCATTTGGCCATCATCTCTGGTCATGTTCTTTGTATCCAGTAACAGTAATGAATGCTAATATTCGTTATACAAAAAGGTACCAGACTATTTTTCCTTCCAGCCTCGGTTTGATTACATTGATGTGAATGGGAGCAAATAAAGATAGCCGCACCACGATAAAGGTGCGGTGACCCAGTCTTCACACTGCGTTGTAATGACCCGGAATTTTGGCTGGCTGCTGTTAATAATGCATTCAATTTCGTTTTCGTGCGCACATGATTTCGTTTTTCTCATCCAGATTTGTTTCAGTCATTCTATTTCAAGGCAATCAAGACTACACTTTGACCATTCTTAAGTTGAATTTCTACTACCTATTTACACTTGATGAAATAAAGTTAAGACTCATCGAAGCGCACATGAATTTGTTGCTCGCTTGCGTTTTCTTTTTCGTTTTATGGGCAATGAATTTCAACTTATGTGCGTTCAAATTAAACATAAGTTATGGTTCCCCAAGTAAGCTGACAAGAGTTCTACTACTGGCATTTCAGTAACAGCTACAAGAGGCGTTTCTATGTTATTAAATTTCACTTAAATCTTTTGTCTTGTCTTAATTGTAATATTGTTTCTTTTGCTTTGTTACCCCTAAAGTTGAAGCTTGTCTACCCGATAAGTTTGAAATGAAAACGAAATATTTTGCTATAGCCTTTAGATTGTTTGGCTTGGTATTTATGTTGTTGTCTTTTTTTCTGCTAATGTTCAGACCATGTCGATTTAGAAGTTAACAATTGTTTAAGAGAAACAAAAGCTTGATTAAAATATAAGGAGTCGTTACAAAATTTTAAAAAACAAATTATTGTTGTTGTTTTCCTGTGCATTTTTTCAAAGGTCATTTTCTTTTTCTGTTTATTTATTTCTTCTATTCGTTTATTTGTATCTATAAAGTTGGTTTCTAATCTTAAATGTTCTGACGTGCTGCATCTCGGCATGTAAGTTTGGCTTTGGTTATACGTATAAAATTGAATTCTCCTCAAAATATCTGCCTTGTTATACTAGGCAAGTACGATTCAGAAAGCACATAACATAGAATTTGAATTTGAACGCAAGCACTTGGAAAATGTTTGCTCATTGATGAAATTGAATGGATGACCAGGTCACGGTCTTGCTGCTGGCTTTTACGAAATTGAATGAGTCTTGCGGCCTAATGAAATTGACTAAGCTTATTTGACCAGTGGATGCTCAATTGGTGAAATTGAATGAGTCTTGCGGCCTAATGAAATTGAATGATCTTATTTGACCAGTTAATGGTAAACTGGTCAAATTGAATTGCTCCTTTTGACTTATATGCTGATTCAACGGAGCATTCATTTTCAAACGAAATTGAATGAGCCGGGTGTTAAAATGAATGGATTTTCATTGAAATTGGCCGGGAAAACCTATATAATCTAGAGGGTGGCTTCCATGGGCGTGGCTGAACTGGGGATACATGGGGGTTCAACCCCTTCGATTATAACAAAAATAATAATTTAAAGCAACTTTAAAGGCATCGTTCACGTTTGGTAATTGTCAAAGACCGGTGTTCTCATTTGGCGTATCCCAACATGCATCAAATAACAAGCCTGTGAAAATTTGGGCTCAATTGGTCATCGAAGTTGCAAGAAAATGAGGAAAGAAAAAACACCCTTGTTGTACAAATTTGTGTGCTTTCAGATAGGAATAAAAACTTCTTGCAAAAAGTTTTTATTATTTTAGTGAGAAATTACCTCTTTCACAAAAACTACGTTACTTCAGAGGGAGTCGTTTCTCACAATGTTTTATACTATCAACAGCTCTCTGTTGCTCGTTACCGAGTCGGTTTTTATGCTAATATATATTTTGAGTAATTACCAAACGTGTACGATACCTTTAAGTTTTCTTTTCCTTTAAGTTTTCCAGTTTATTTGATTTACAAAGCAATGGTAAATGTTCTACACTGTATTGCATTGGATACACATGTGTTCATGGCAAAATGCTATATTCTTCAACAATGTTGGCCTATCTCAGGCTTCACACAGGCTTTGTAATTGTTCTTCTTCTTTTTTCAAAAAACGTCTCATTATAAATAATACAAACAAACACATTTGACTGAATATGCAAATTGTATTGAATATGTAACGAGCCTGTATTCAAAGAAATAGGAGTGAAGTCCTTCTGCATTCTCTATTGCCCCCTTACCTCTAACCCTATTACAACCTTGACCAAGTAGGGGTGTGGCAGGAGATTCTGTTCGTCTGATAGCGCCCTCTTTTGAACCAATTTCCCTCAGCCCATATTAATCTACCGTATAGGGGGACACACACACACCGGGGGCCAAAATCCCCTATGACAGAGGCAACGATTGTATAGTCCAAGAAAGTCTAATTCTTAGACTGCGCTTGAGACTGAACCAAGGCCAGCATAAACCAACTGATCTATCACCGATCTCGAAGTTTCCTCTCTACAATTTTGTTGAAATTTACTGGGGAAAACTAGCCCCCCCCCTCTATTTTTGAACAAGTTTGTTTTCCTGCCGTTGGCGGCCCGTGCTAGGTTCCCAGCAAAGACCCATATACATTTAAAATCTGCCGGCTACACGCCATCAAAGTCATATCATTTATTTGAAAAGATAATAAAATTACAAAACCGCTGCAACGACTTTAAATTGATTAAAAAGTAAACAATCACAATATTGTTGTGTTCATGGTCCTATAATATTACAATATTTTGTTTTGTTTACAATTATGTACTTGAAAGCCAGTTCTATTATTTGTATTATGTAAAATATGTCCTCTGACATGCTTGGATGTGCGACTGCGGTGGTGGTCGGGGATCAATTGTTTTGCAATGAGGACAAAGATGTACCTCAACAAAGGTCAGTCTGGTGGAGCTTTCGTCATCGATGACGTCATAACCGCGAACCTTCATTGTGAAGGGGATTTATATCCAACTGAGGCAGATATCTCTCATGTCAAATATTACCAGACTGGCTTTTAAAATCATTTTCTGGTACTCACTAGGCTAGGTGTAATGGAATCGAGGCAAAACTTGCGTGAGGTTTATTCGCGGCTGTAATAAGACAACATAATCTAAGCCCTATATTGGGTTTAACAAGCGTTGGTAATTCAAACAGCATGTTAAAAGGAGGTTGCAGGGTATTAAAGATACACTGCCCCCGATGTGCGTTTCCCTCATTATAGTAAATAATTAACATGGGCTGAAGGAAGTTGAGTCAACAGAGGGCGCTATCAGACGAAATTGCTACACAATTCGTCGTAGGGGATGGGGGGGGGGGGGAGACCACATAATCTCCTATTGGGGGGGGGGGAATCTCCGGGGTGGAATCTTCAGCCACCTCGGAGTCAAGGTTAATTTGACGGTCAAAATTAATGTAAATGTTAAATTGCTATTTTTACGGGATGTAGGAATTTTTTTTAGCTTTCGTTTAATACCTTGAACTACCCCCCCCCCAAAAACACAACCCAAAAACAAAACAAAACCACAAAACCCACAAAAAAAAACCTCACACCCAAAAACATTAAATGGCAAGACATAACAAACAAAAACTTACTTGAAGGCTGGGTCAGCCTTTTAATCCTCAAACTTATGACGTAAACAAATTGTATGTTGCGGCTATGAATATTCATTGGATCTATACATGCTACATTAGTCACGCGCTCATACCACCCTACTTAATTGTTCAGTAGAACATGGAAATACCTCATCACCCCCCCCCCCCCCCGCACACACACACACACGCTCACACATGAAAAAACTCAGATACAACATGTAGTGCCCTCAAAAAGGGAAAGGATATCTTAAAAAATCCTCACGACACGACCCACCATTAAAACAATTATGGCCCCGCCCCAGCCCCACTGAAAAGCAACTAGAGTTACATACGTAATCAAAGTGACGAAAATTGCATTTGCAAACCAAACACACACAAAAACACACATTGCTGCACTCGATCATCGCAGCCACAACAAATTATCATCTTTGAACATGCACGAAAACCCCGGCAAAGCATCAACCATTACCTTTTGGTGTTTGAACTAAAACCAGCTCATCGGGTGCATTACACATGTTGGTGAAGGGTTAGTTTCAAATTAAAAGCTATAACAGATAGACCCGAGATGAACAATTAAATCTTGTTTTTGCTGATTTACCCTGCAGTAAGACCGTCTCTAATTAGAAAATTAGAGCAAGGGAATTAATTTTCACTTCTTATGTGTATTTTCCAATAGAAAATTAAAATTTGAATAAATTCAGAGAAGACCAATCATCCAGTTTACTCAAAGTGGTTTCTGTTTAATAAATTGCTTGTACTACTATTACTTAGTTGTTATTTTTATTTCAAACATCGCGCATGATTTTATATGCAAAGATACAAGAAAATAAATTCACATTATGACGTAGTTGAGAGCTCGGTCTGTGATTGGTCGAAACGTGCTCAAGGGGCGTACACACGTATGTCGTATTCTTTTTTAGTCGCGCAACAGCGGCACTCATCTTGCATCGACAACGGAAAATGTTCACACTTGATGATTAGTGCCTCGAGAACAACACATACTAGACAAGGATGGAGAAAGTAACGAACGTTCTCACCCACCTTGAAAGATTGAAATTTAAAATCGGTCTTACTTTACTTCTTGGACTGGTTTCACTGAACGGCTCCCAAGCCAATCTCGACCGTACATTTTTCGCAGCTAACCATCGGGCTCTCGAGAATGTCAATTTCCTAGTTAAGAAATTCAGTTCAGCTGTGCTCTGTGTGAGTTACTGTCACTCTGAACATGAATGCAAATCAGTGAATTACCGTCTGAAAGATCAACGATGTGAGCTGAATAATGCCACCAAAGACCAATATCCTGATAACTTTGTCGACGAGTATGGCAAGGTATACTATGACGATGATGTGAACACCCCTCTCTCCTCCCTGATCGTAAGAAGTACTTGTAACGAGCTCCTTGAGGCAGGTTTTGAGAGCGGTATCTACACTATTTTTCCCACTGGGTTCCCGGAGGGTCTCAGGGTCTACTGTGACATGACAACCACTGGAGGAGGATGGATCGTCATTCAAAGGCGCCTAGATGGGAGCGTTGACTTCTACCGGGACTGGGCGGACTACCGGGCAGGTTTTGGCAACTTGGCAGGTGAGTTTTGGCTCGGAAACGATAACCTACGCGCCTTGACCGAGTCGGAAGGGACATGGCAATTCCGCGCTGAGTTTGAAGACTGGGACGGCGAAAAAGGTTGGATAGAGTTTGGTGTTTTTCGAGTCCACGGAGAGAACTTCACGCTCTTTCGCAATGCACACACCAGTAGCAAGTCAGTGTACACCAACAAAACTCTACTTATTTTTACTAATCATAATGATATGTCGTTCAGCACAAGGGACAGGGACAATGACATTAAACCCAAGGAACACTGTGCCCAAGAATGCAAAGGAGGCTGGTGGTATGCCAAGTGCTATATGGCTAATTTCAACGGTATGTATAACGGAGCAAGGGAAGCTAGAGATGGAATAGCATTGAAGAATTGGAAGAATGGTTTCACTTACACGATGAAAAAATGTAGCATGAAAATTCGCCGTGTAGTGAAAAATAATTGATTAATATGTTGTTGCAAATAACCGAGGGCGAAATATTTCTAATATTTATGAAAAGCCAATGCGGGATTTTTGGGTTGATTTGTAGCTTTTGATCATCATAAAGATGTAGTTTACCGCGAGTGGTTTGTCAGATCAAGATAAAAAATATTGCGAGCGAACGATTTGGAAGGAGCTCGAGCCCGTAGTTTCGAAACAACTACTGGCATCAGCCATAAATTATATAATAAACTTTGAAGAACATAATCGTGCACAAGTAAAACTCAATTATGGTTGGTCCCGGAAGTTTGAAATCGTGCGAGACTTGCAGTCTATAGCAACAGCCATAGCCGCGTAGCCAAAGTCACTGGATTCGGTCGGACACGTCTTAAAATGCAAGCTTTAAGCGCGTGATGGAAACCATAATCGTCCACTTTCACTTACGCAGGAGACTTGCAAAGTTAATCCATGTTTTGTCTATAGTTGACATGGCAACAGGCCAACTGAAGTAGAGTAGTTAATTAATGATTTAAATAATGAAGAATGATAGCCACGTATATGAAGTAATTTTTGACGTAACAGATTAATGAGGGGACAGTGTGGTACACAAACTATAGGGTAACATCTTTAGGGGGAAAAAGGGGTGCACCATTTTCATATCAGCCCTGCGAAGCAGGCTGATATTGTAATGCTAAAATTCGTCATTTCTTTCTTTTCAAACGGTCAAGTGATTAAAATAAAGGCAATAACTCCTGAACTGTTTGTTTTTAACCAAACCGTATCAAATTAAACCTTGAAATCTGCCCTATCTAGTGATGGTCATTATATGAATATTTTACAAAATGCGTCTTCTCCTACATTCTTTAGCCATTTGCAGGCTAACTTGGTCCAATGCTTCATTGGCTCCAGCTACAATTAGGGTGTAGGGGGCCTACACAAATTTTGGCCAGTAGTCACCTAAAGGTCAGCAGTGGTCATTTTAAATGATTTTAAATGATACTTGTGCTCTGTGAAGTACTTAAGCGCTAGTTTCTGTTTGAATTTCTCTTAAACAAGCCCCTTTACAGCGCTCTTGTTGTGCCATTTATTATTTTGTATAAGATAATCTGACGTGAGTGTAAATACAAATACATCGTCTGCCTGTAAATGGAAAAATAGTTTGAAAGCATTGAAATGATCACATTAAGGCTTTTAATTTAAATTGTAACATTTAAATTTTGACATTTTTAATTTCAGTTGTGCAGATTTCAAATGGGGGGGGGGGTGCATCATACTGTGGGCATGCGTACACCCTGTGGCCCCCCCCCCCCGTTACGCCGCGCCACTGAGCGTGATTTATGATGTGAGGGGGGGACAAAAGATCTTATTAGCTCATTGAAACTTGGTACAAATTGTCCTTCAGAAGTACCATCCGGTTCTTCCTTCAAGTTGACATGAATGTTTATATCCCTGCCAAAATACAGTTTACAAAAACGGTATGTTCTTTGTTTCCCTCAAAACATGATCACCTCATTTTGCTAAAATATTCACGAGTTATTTGAATTGTTAGGAATTCTAGTGTGTTGTACTGAGCTTTCTTTCCCAATATTCAATGATGTGTCAATGATGTGTCATACTTATAATATAAAAGGAAAGTGCATCATTTTCCTCGAGCCAGACAGTATTTCAGAGGGTCTTACTTCTCTTGAAGATTGGTACCGGTGTTTATTTGCAATCAGATTGAATGTATAATAATAATTGTCGTAGACCAGTATTCGCACTTTGTGTGACCAATATTCATCAAATAACAAGCCAGTGAGAGTTTAAGCTCACTGGGAAATATAGGTGATGAAAAGAAGAACAAAAATTATTGTATTCAAACATCGGATTTCGGACTCAAAATCAAAATTAATTGTTTTACTAATTTATCAAAATCTGTAACATTTTTGGCAAATATATTTTGAGGAAAATTTTCCACCATAGCAATCTTTATACCATGTAAGTTATGTGTAAATCTTTGATATTTATATGTATATAATTTGTTCAAAATTATCAATGTTATTAACACCTTTTAAGCACTGCAAAACGTATATTATCAGGAGCAGGTAAATTTCTAACTACAATTTTTAATAATTTACTTATTTGTTTTTAATCTGTACCAACATTTCTTGTTTTCAAAAGGTCAAAATCATGCTGCTTGTGTTTTAAAAATATTGCTGCAAGAACAAAGTAAGAAATCTGTGCACTTTTTAAAAATATTCCTAACAGTCTTTAAATGTTTACCCTTTTGTTACAAAAAACAATTTGCCACATTTTATACTCCATTTTTTTCTTCAACAATATAGAAGATAAATATGCACACCGTTTATAATGACAATGAAAGCTTCATTATTGGGAAAAATTACCAAAAAGAGTCTGTTTGTGGATCGAGTGGTAATAATGTAAATAAGGGGATAGATTTTTGTATCCCTTGTTCCTCAAACCGAGCCGAACAGTTGAGGGGACATATTTTTTAAATCATTATTTCCTTAAAACCCAGCTGAAAAAAATATCCCTTGTTCCTCAAAAACATGCAGGAGGGGATAGATTGTTATCCTTTGTTACCAAAATTATTCGTTTTCTTGTGAAATTGTGTCGGTGTTTAAATAACCACGACAACATATGCATTAAATTGCTAATTAATAACTGGAATTCATTCATATTTAAATGGTTAGCCTTGCAAAATGAAATTTATTTGTAAAATCTGGAGCATATTTTGTACAATTTAGGCAAACAAATTGTAAACGAAAAATTTGTTGCTTTAAAATCCTGTTTCGATAGCAATTTTCGAACTATAGACTTAAGCTGTAAATTTGAAAACAACCCAAAATGAAAATTTGCAGTCAAAAATTAATATTTTCAGTCTGTAAAGTATAATATAGATGACGTTATAGTGAACAAATTGTTGGTTATTATTACTGTAGTCTAAAATGCCAATAAGTGTTTTTTGAAACTAATGTCATGTCAAATTTAAAGGACTGCTGTTTTATCATCAGTAAGAAACGATAGGCAGTTGAATGTTTCCCGAACATTATTGCTACTGTAATTGAAGCGTGTCCAATTTGACAAATAAAATAAACAAAAACGTGTGCATAATCGATTGCTCTAGTTTGTTTTATTGGAATGGACTGCGCAAGTCTCGCGCGTATTCGAACATAGGCGTTAAAGCAAGGTCCAAAGTGGTCTCAAAATGTTTGAATATGCGTGAGACTTGCACGGTCTATTGATTTTAGTTCTTCTAGAATTTTGTTCCAAACAGTTAATGACATTGAGAAGGTTCACTCAAATAAATTGGAAGATTGTTTGACCAGGAAAAAAATAACAATAAAACAATAATGAAAAAAACCCACCAACTACTTAAAGACAATTTTCATTTCGATCAGCGTTCCACGGTCCAGATGCCAACAAAAACTAAACAAAAAAATATCAAGTATTAAACCACAGGGAAACTGACCGGGTAAATTTTAAATAATTTAAGGGTTGCACAAAGAAAAATTGACTAGAGCAGGATTTGAAACAAAGACCTCCGGATCAACTTGCCGGTGCTCCATCAACTGAGCTATCGAGCCATAATGTTGGCGGTCTCCCTATTTTGTCAATATCTTTGTTCGGGGTGCCAGTCAGAAGCCATTCAACCTGTAACTGCCGTGAATAGCCAGGGATCACATCCAAGTTTAAGATACATCCTATGGGAAGCAGCAGCAGAGGGATCACCTTAATTAAGTGGGTGCGACTTTATTTATTTATTATATCACGTATTAAACCACAAGGGAAACTGACTGGGTGAATATTAAATAATTTGGGGTTGACCAAAAACAAAATTGACTAGAGCGGGATTTGAACCAACGACCTCCGGATTAACGTGTCGACGACCTACCAGCTGTTCAACCCCAATTTATAAAATAAAAAAAAATGTACAACTGTGATAAAAAAGTTAAAATAAATACTAGAACAAAAACAGACAGAGCCTAAATACATTTTGTTTTTTTAAAGAAAGAAAAACAATTCCCTGATCCCTTCTCCCCCCCACTACCCTGTAGCAAACTGAAGTTGCATGAAAAACTAAAGTCGGTAAGAACTGATGAGCTCGTGACAATCGGCGGCCCAGCCAGAAATAAACAAACATTGGCTGCAATTCGTAAAACTCATGACAGGACCGTACATTACTTTCTATCCGTCAAGGTTTTTCAATTTTTATTGTTTTGTTGTTGTCGTTATTGTTGATGTTAATGTTGTTGTTGTTGGGTTGGGTTTGGTTTTTTATTTTGGTTTATTGGGGGGCGGGGATGTTTCTGTTGTTTTGTTTTTAGGAAACAAGTCAATTTTTGATCTTTTCAAGCGATGGAATAACAGTGTCCTCAATCCTCTCGCCGTGTGCCGAGTGTTTTGATGCCGAGAGTTTATCGTCAAGGCAACGGCCGACATTCGTGCTTAATCGATTTTGTCTTAAAGTCTGTTTGATAAACCATGTGGTCTTTAACGACCAGAACGATACCTCTTTTATGTTTTATTATAAACGACCAGTATCTGTGGACGTCTAAATACCCATGGCCTCAAAAGGGAACGTAATCACCAGTTTTGTAATTACATGAATTTTTCTTTGTCCCTTTTACTATTGGAGATTTCATTTTACAGGGACATGTTTCAGTATGCCATTGGTATAATCTATACAGGTAGGAGAGCCAGTAATAATTGTATTAAAGACCTGGATATTGTGACGAAAATGCCCCCAGTTAACATGGGAATAGACCTTTAGCATGTGGCCATCATCTCTGGTCATGTTCCTTGTATCCAGTAACAGTAATGAATGCTAATATTCGTTATACAAAAAGGAACCAGACTATTTTTCCTTCCAGCCTCGGTTTGATTACATTGATGTGAATGGGAGCAAATCAAGATGGCCGCACCACGATAAAGGTAGGTCTTTAACAGTGCGGTGATCCGGTCTTCACACTGCGTTGTAATGACTGGAATTTTGGCTGGCTGCTGTTAATAATGCATTCAATTTCGTTTTCGTGCGCACATGATTTCGTTTTTCTCATCCAGATTTGTTTCAGTCATTCTATTTAAAGGCATTCAAGACTACACTTTGACCATTCTTAAGTTGAATTTCTACTACCTGTTTACACTTGATGAAATCAAGTTATAGACTCATCGAAGCGCACATGAATTTGTTGCTCGCTTATGGGCAATGAATTTCAACTTGTGTGCGTTCAAATTAAACATAAGTTATGGCTCCCCTAGTAAGCTGACAAGAGCTCTATTAATGGCATTTCAGTAACAGTTACAAGAGGCGTTTCTATGTTAATAACATTTCACTTAAATCTTTTGTCTTGTCTTAGTTGTAATATTGTTTCTTTTGCTTTGTAGCCTACCCCTAAAGTTGAAGCTACCCGATAAGTTTGAAATGAAAACGAAATATTTTGCTATAGCCTCGAGATTGTTTAGCCTGGTATTTATGTTGTTGTCTTTTTCTGCTAATGTTCAGACCATGCCAATTTAGAAGTTTTTTTTTTAAGAAACAAAAGCTTGATTAAAATATAAGGAGTCGTTACAAAATTATTGTTGTTGTTTTCCTGTGCATTTTTTCAAAGGTAATTTTCTTTTTCTGTTTATTCATTTCTTCTATTCGTTTATTTGTATCTATAAAGTTGGTTTCTAATCTTAAATGTTCTGACGTGCTGCATCTCGGCATGTAAGTTTGGCTTTGGTTATACGTATAAAATTGAATTCTCCTCAAAATATCTGCGTCGTTATACTACGCAAGTACCGGTACGGTACGAATCAGAAAGCACATAACATAGAATTTGAATTTGAACGCAAGCACTTGGAAAATGTTTGCTCATTGATGAAATTAAATGGTTGACCAGCTCACGGTCTTGCTGCTGGCTTTTACGAAATTGAATGAGTCTTGCGGCCTAATGAAATTGACAGCTTATTTGACCAGTGGATGCTTAATTGGTGAAATTGAATGACTTTTGACTGTAATGCTGATTCAACGGAGCATTCATTTTCAAACGAAATTGAATGAGCCGGGTGTTAAAATGAATGGAATTTCATTGAAATTGGCAGGAAAAACCTATATAATCTAGAGGGTGGCTTCCATGGGCGTGGCTAAACTGGGGATACATGAGGGTTCAACCCCTTCGATTATAACAAAAATAATAATTTAAAGCAACTTTAAAGGCATCGTTCACGTTTGGTAATTGTCAAAGACCGGTGTTCTCATTTGGCGTATCCCAACATGCATCAAATAACAAGCCTGTGAAAATTTGGGCTCAATTGGTCATCGAAGTTGCAAGAAAATGATGAAAGAAAAAACACCCCTTGTTGTACAAATTTGTGTGCTTTCAGATAGGAATAAAAGGCTTCTAACTTGCAAGAAGTCTTTTATTATTTTATTTATTATTTTAGTGAGAAATTACCTCTTTCACAAAAACTACGTTACTTCAGAGGGAGTCGTTTCTCACAATGTTTTATACTATCAACAGCTCTCTGTTGCTCGTTACCGAGTCAGTTTTTATGCTAACATATATTTTGAGTAATTACCAAACGTGTACGATACCTTTAAGTTTTCTTTTCCTTTAAGTTTTCCAGTTTATTTGATTTACAAAGCAATGGTAAATGTTCTACACTGTATTGAATTGGATACACATGTGTTCATGGCAAAATGCTATATTCTCCAACAATGTTGGCCTATCTCAGGCTTCAAACAGGCTTTGTAATTATTCTTCTTCTTTTTTCAAAAAACGTCTCATTATAAATAATACAAACAAGCACACTTCACTGAATATGCAAATTATAACGAGCCTGTATTCAAAGAAATAGGAGTGAAGTCCTTCTGCATTCTCTATTGCCTCCTTACCTTTTACCCTACACAACCTTAACCAAGTAGGGGTGTGGCAGGAGATTCTGTTCGTCTGATAGCGCCCTCTTTTGAATAAATTTCCCTCAGCCCATTATTTTAATTTACCGTACAGGGGGACACACACACTGGGGGCCAAAATCCCCTATGACAGAGGCAACGATTAAATAGTCCAAGAAACGTAATTCTGAGACTGCGTTTGAGACTGAACCAAGACTAGCATAAACCAACTGATCTATCACCGATCTCGAAGTTTCCTCTCTACAATTTTGTTGAAATTTACTGGGGAAAACTAGCCCCCCACCCCATTTTTGAACAAGTTTGTTTTCCTGCCGTTGGCGGCCCGTGCTAGGTTCCCAGCAAAGACCCATATACATTTAAAATCTGCCGGCTACACGCCATCAAAGTCATATCATTTATTTGAAAAGATAATAAAATTACAAAATTGCTGCAACGACTTTAAATTGATTAAAAAATAAAATAACATAAACACAATCATTATATTTTTGTGTTCATGGTCCTATAATATTACAAATTATTTTGTTTTGTTTACAAAAAGGGACAATGTACTTGAAAGCCAGTTCTATTATTTGAATGTAAAATATGTCATTTGACATGCTTGGATGTGCGACTGCGGTTGTGGTCGGGGGGTCAATTGTTTTGCAACGAGGACAAAGATGCACCTCAACAAAGGTCAGTCGGGTAGAGCTTTCGTCATCAATGACGTCATAACTGCGACCTCACTGTGAATGTGATTTATATCCAACTGAGGCAGATATCTCTCATGTCCAAAAATACCAGACTGTCTTTTAAAATCAATCTATAGTACTCACTAGGCTAGGTGTAATGGAATCGAGGCAAAACTCGCTGGAGGTTTATTCGCGGCTGCAAGGACAACATAATCTAAGCCCTATTGGGTTTAACAAGCGTTGGTAATTCAAACAGCATGTTAAAAGGAGGTTGCAGGGTATTAAAGATACACTGCCCCCGATGTGTGTTTCCCTCATTATGGTAAATAATTAACATGGGCTGAAGGAAGTTGAGTCAACAGAGGGCGCTATCAGACACAATTCGTCGTAGGGGATGGGGGGGGGGGAGACCACATAATCTCCTATGGGGGAATCTCCGGGTTGGAATCTTCAGCCACCTCGGAGTCAAGGTCGATTTGACGGTCAAAATTAATGTAAATGTTAAATTGCTATTTTTACGGGATGTAGGAAAAATGTAATACCTTGAACTACCCCCAACCCCCCCCCCCCCCCCAAAAACAAACCTACAAAACCCACAAAAAAAACCTCACACCAAAAAACATTAAATGGCAAGACATAACAAACAAAAACTTACTTGAAGGCTGGGTCAGCCTTTTAATCCTCAAACTTATGACGTAAACAAATTGCATGTTGCGGCTATGAATATTCATTGGATCTATACATGCTACATTAGTCACGCGCTCATACCACCCTACTTAATTGTTCAGTAGAACATGGAAATACCTCATCACCCCCCCCCCCCGCACACACACACACACCCTCACACACGAAAAATCTCAGATACAACATGTAGTGCCCTCAAAAAGGGAAAGGATATCTTAAACAATCCTCACGACACGACCCACCATTAAAACAATTATGGCCCCGCCCCAGCCCCACTGAAAAGCAACTAGAGTTACATACGTAATCAAAGTGACGAAAATTGCATTTGCAAACCAAACACACACAAAAACACCATTGCTGCACTCGATCATCGCAGCCAAAACAAATTATCATTTTTGAACGTGCACGAAAACCCAGCAAAGCATCAACCATTACCTTTTGGTGTTTGAACTAAAACCAGCTCATCGGCTGCATATTACAGTGTTGGTTGAGGGGTTAGTTTCAAATTAAAAACTATAAGAGATAGACCCGAGATGAGCAATTAAATCTTGTTTTTTTTCTGATTTACCCTGCAGTAAGACCGTCTCTAATTAGAAAATTAGAGCAAGGGAATTAATTTTCACTTCTTATGTGTATTTTCCAAAAGAAAATTAAAATTTGAATAAATTCAGAGAAGACCAATCATCCAGTTTACTCAAAGTGGTTTCTGTTTAATAAATTGCTTGTACTACTATTTAGTTGTTATTTTTATTTCAAACATCGCGCATGATTTTATATGCAAAGATACAAGAAAATAAATTCACATTATGACGTAGTTGAGAGCTCGGTCTGTGATTGGTCGAAACGTGCTCAAGGGGCGTACACACGTATGTCGTATTCCTTTTTAGTCGCGCAACAGCGGCACTCATCTTGCATCGACAACGGAAAATGTTCACACTTGATGATTAGTGCCTCGAGAACAACACATACTAGATTCCTCATTTCCCAAGGATGGAGAAAGTAACAAACGTTCTCACGCACCTTCAAAGATTGAAATTTAAAATCTGTCTTACTTTACTTCTTGGACTGGTTTCACTGAACGGCTCCCAAGCCAATCTCGACCGTACATTTTTCGCAGCTAACCATCGGGCTCTCGAGAATGTCAATTTCCTAGTTAAGAATTTCAGTTCAGCTGTGCTCTGTGTGAGTTACTGTCACTCTGAACATAAATGCAAATCAGTGAATTACCGTCTGAAAGATCAACGATGTGAGCTGAATAATGCCACCAAAGACCAATATCCTGATAACTTTGTCGACGAGTATGGCAAGGTATACTATGACGATGATGTGAACACCCCTCACTCCTCCCTGTTCGTAGGAAGTACTTGTAACGAGCTCCTTGAGGCAGGTTTGGAGAGCGGTATCTACACTATCTTTCCCAGTGGGTTCCCAGAGGGTCTCAGGGTCTACTGTGACATGACAACCACTGGAGGAGGATGGATCGTCATTCAAAGGCGCCTAGATGGGAGCGTTGACTTCTACCGGGACTGGGCGGACTACCGGGCAGGTTTCGGCAACTTGGCAGGTGAGTTTTGGCTTGGAAACGATAATCTACGCGCCTTGACCGAGTCGGAAGGGACATGGCAATTCCGCGCTGAGTTAGAAGACTGGGACGGCAAAAAAGGTTGGATAGAGTTTGGTGTTTTTCGAGTCCACGGAGAGAACTTCACGCTCTTTTGCGATGCACACACCAGTAGCAAGTCAGTGTACACCAACAAAACTCTACTTATTTTTACTAATCATAATGATATGTCGTTCAGCACAAGGGACAGGGACAATGACATCAAACCCAAGGGACACTGTGCCCAAGAATGCAAAGGAGGCTGGTGGTATGCCGAGTGCTATATGGCTAATTTCAACGGTATAATGTATAACGGAGCAAGGGAAGCTAGAGATGGAATAGCATTGAAGAATTGGAAGAATGGTTTCACTTATTACACGATGAAAAAATGTAGCATGAAAATTCGCCGTGTAGGCTAGTGAAAAATAATTGATTAACATTTTGTTGCAAAAACCGAGGGCAAAATATTTCTAATATTTATGAAAAGCCAATGGGGGCTTTTTGGGTTGATTTGTAGCTTTTGATCATCATAAAGATGTAGTTTACCGCGAGTGGTTTGTCAGATCAAGATCAAAAATATTGCGAGCGAACTATTTGGAAGAAGCTCAAGCCCGTAGTTTCGAAACAACTACCGGCATCAGCGATCATTAATAGAGTAACAAGAAAAGAACTGGTAAATTCTTCGACCATAGCTTTACAGCATTTTATTGCCTGACAGTATAACATTGGCCAAAATGTATTATAGTGTCATTGATTGATTGATTGATTGATTGATTGATTTTGGGTTGAACAAAGAAAAATTGACTAGAGTGGGATTTGAACCAACGACCTCCGGTTTAACGTGCCGGCGCTCTGTGTCATTAATATAGAAGCTATTTGACCCGCTTTTTAGCGACTTTTTATGTTTACACTATAAGAATTATGAATCCTTCACAGAGAAATCTTGGTCATTGCATTTCCTATGAGCTTCTTAGAGCCGGTTTGTGTATATATAGTGGGTGTGGCCTTAGTGCAATTACGTCACTCAATACCAACATTATATAGAAGATTTGCTGACGGGAATTTAAATGCATCTCACAACACGCGCTGTACACACTACTATTAAAAAGTTATGTTAAAAAGTTATGTTAAAGTGAGTTGTGTGCATATAGTACATACCTTTTGATATTCATCTGGCCCCAATTTCATGGCTCTGCTTACCAGGGAATTCTGCGCTTACGGCCCATATAGAATTATGTGCTTCAAAGGGCTTCAACAATAATAGAAGAGAAATACGCACACCATTTAATGACAATGCAAGCTTCACTATTTGGAAAAATTACCAAGAAGAGTCTGTTTGTGGATCGAGTTGAGTGGTAATAATTTAAGTAAGGGGATAGATTTTTGTATCCTTGTTCCTCAAACCAAGCCGAAAAGAGGAGGGGATAGATTTTAAAATTCATTTTTTCCTTAAAACCCAGCTGAAAAAAAGAAAGAAAATTTCCCTTGTTCCTCAAAAACATGCAGGAGGGGATAGATTGTTATCCTTTGTTACCAAAATTATTCGTTTTCTTGTGAAATTGTGTCGGTGTTCAAATAACCACGACAACATATGCATTAAATTGCTAATTGATAATTGGAATTCATTCATATTTAAATGGTTAGCCTTGCAAAATGAAATTTATTTGTAAAATATGGAGCATATTTTTTACAATTTAGGGGAAAAAATGGTAAACAAAAAATGTGTTGCTTTAAAATCCCGTTTTGATAGCAATTTTCGGTCTATATGATAATTTTAAGCTGTAAATTTGAAAATAACCCCAAATGAAAATTTTCAGTTTAAAATGAATATTTTCAGTCTGTAATGACGTTATAGTGAACAAATTTTTGGTTATTATTACTGTAGTCTAAAATGCCAATAAGTGTTTTTTGAAACTAATGTCATGTCAAATTTAAAAAGACTGCTGTTTTATCATCAGCATGAAAAGACAGGCAGTTTGTTTTTTTGACCAAAACCTAAAACTCAAAGAATTGGTAAACGAAAAATGTGTTGCTTTAAAATCCCGTTTTGATAGCAATTTTCGGACTATTATGATAATTTTAAGCTGTAAATTTGAAAAATAACGCAAAATGAAATTTTGCAGTTTAAAATGAACTTGTTCAGTGTGTATTGTATAATATAGATGACGTTATAGTGAACAAATGTTTGGTTATTATTACTGTAGTCTAAAATGCCAATAAGTGTTTTTTGAAACTAATGTCATGTCAAATTTAAAAAGACTGCACTCTTAAAATTAATTGGTCATTCATGCTTATAAATTGGTCAAAATGACTAAGTTTGCCTAGTCCCGAGTCTTTGACTAATACAGTTTATGCTGGACTAATTTTTATTTTGCAGTGACTAGCCATTAATAGTCAGTGCTTGACCCGTGACTAGAATTTTGTTTCGACTAAGACGTTTTAGTCACAATTTAGAGTTTTGACTATTTTTGCCTAGTCTAAAAGACTTTTCACAAATTAGTCATCAACAGAGCTTTGACTGAAATGGATTGGTCATTTTCCCGCCTTGGTTTTCCCGCTTGTAAATCAGAAATTTGACACTTCTCCCAACAAATACTGCACCAGCGAAATTCTTTAAGATACTGGTACCCCGGTTGTTTTGTGTGAAATGTTTATATACCATAGAACTAAACACATCACACACAGTCATTGTATGCATGTTCAAGCTAGGCTTGGTTTCGTCTTCATCTCCATAAGCATCTTACCGTCAGGTAGCCCTCGCCCAACAAAAGAGTGTGACGAAAATTCAGTCCTATTTGACGCACATGTGGCTCCTTCACATTCCTCAAAAATAAGGTAAGAATTTCAGCTTGTTTTGCTTATTTTCAAAGATTAAAAATCAAAGAAATCTAGGCAGCTAGGCCTTAGCACTAGCACAGCAGTAGAAACTGGTATTGGTAATGTACTGACTGAACATGTACAACCGGTTGGTTGGCATGGCATGGGCATCGTCAATGCCTGCCTGGCTACTTAGTTATATCACTTGCTAATGCTTATAGGCTGTTTTAAAAGACCAACATGACCGTCAGACTGGAATGAGGATGTCCACCAAGTCCATAAACAAATTCACGTTTGAGATAGATGTGCATATTTTTTCCTCTAGCTAACAAGCTTCATTATTTTTTAAATGACTGATAAGGCATACGACCTTGAGACTTTGGAAATGGGATTAAACGTTTATATTAAACATGCTGATTTTGTTTGTCTGTGTTTATGTTTTCATTTGTTTTAATGCACAGGGAAAGCTTGACCTGTAATCCAGGATGTGGCTCTTCGTTTGATGTGTTCAATGATGGGATTGCTGCCAACAACTCTACCACTGACAGCTGTTACAGTCTACTTTGCAAGTTTTTATGTTTTAACGTATAACCTATATACCGTTACATTTAATAGGACATTCCTCTTTGGAAGAAGCGTATCTCTCTTGATAAAATTATTAATCAAAATTGAGACAAAAATTTTGCTTATTAGGGCTACACTGAGCCCCCGACGATGCAAATGAAATATTTGTGTTGCAAAACTTACCTGATAATAACCAGGCTTTCTGATTAAATCTTTTGGATTAAATTTGTCTTTAAAAAAATCCACAAAATGTTGAAGTCATATTTCAGAGTGTTATTGTTTCGAATGTGTAACAAGATCATTGACAAAAATATATTGTGTTTTGAAAATTTAAAATCAAGTAACTAGGTACTGCACTTACTCACAAAAAGTACTGAACCCTTTGTTTCACACTATTTTCTACTTCATTTGAGTTTTTCAGAATTTTTAATGTTGAATTTCTCATTATATAAACTTGCAATACTCTGTATTGTAATATTGTAATTAATTTCGAAGCAGATGAATGCTTCATGAGTTTGCATTAAATTAACCAGGGTAAGTTATCAGAAACGACTTGTCTCCTAAAATTGTGTTTTTAGTTGTTTAAAAAAATTATTTATTGTGTTTTATTTGTTTGTTTGTTTTACCGATATTGTTTGGCAGTTTTCTAGGTATTGGTTGCACACTAAAGATTCTGCTCTTTTAAAGGATTCCTGACTGATGGCAACTAGTCAAGAGCAAAATGGTCAACAATTTGACTAAACAAAATGGTTGCACTCCCATTGGCAGAGTTCACATGCCACGCCCCCTTTTTGTACATTTTGTAGCTCTAAAAGTTCAGATCAACAATGACTAATTGTTGACTTCTGACGAATGAAAACTAGTCAAAACCTCCAAAAATGCTTGACTAATGTCATTAGTCAGAAATAATAACGAGGTACTGGACTAGGCTCAAAAGTCACTGGACTAAGATCAAAAGTCACTGGACTAAGCAGTTAAGTCGCTGGACTACAGATTAGTCGTATAAGACATTGTCACAGGACTAATGAATTCTAGTCGCATTTTGACTTAAGTTCCTTAGTCATGCGCTGGTTTTAGACTTATCTAGATTAGTCCTATAAGACATCATGCTGGACTATTTTGTTTTAGTCAAAATGACCAATTAATTTTAAGAGTGTGCTGTTTTATCATCAGCATGAAAAGACGGTATAGGTAGTTGAACGTTTCCCGAACATTATTGCTACTGTAATTGAAGCATGTCCAATTTGACAAAAAAAAAACCAAAAAAAAAAAAACGTGTGCATAATCGATTGCTCTATTTTGTTTTATTGGAATGGACTGCGCAAGTCTCGCGCGTATTCGAACATAGGCGTTAAAGCAAGGTCCAAAGTGGTCTCAAAATGTTTGAATATGCGCGAGACTTGCACGGTCTATTGATTTTAGTTCTTCTAGAATTTTGTTCCAAACAGACAATGACATTGAGAAGGTTCGCTCAAATAAATGGGAAGATTGTTTGACCAGGAAAAAAATAACAACAATACAATATGATGAAAAAAACCCACCAACTACATAAAGACAATTTTCATTTCGATCAGCGTTCCACGGTCCAGATGCCAACAAAAACTAAACAAAAAAATATCAAGTATTAAACCATAAGGAAACTGACCGGGTGAATTTTAAATAATTTAAGGGTTGCACAAAGAAAAATTGACTAGAGCAGGATTTGAAACAAAGACCTCCGGATCAACTTGCCGGTGCTCCACTAACTGAGCTATCGAGCCATAATGTTGGCGCTCTCCCTATTTTGTCAATATCTTTGTTCGGGGGTGCCAGACAGAAGCCATTCAACCTGTAACTGCCGTGAATAGCCAGGGATCACATCCAAGTTTAAGATACATCCTATGGGAAGCAGCAGCAGAGGGATCACCTTAATTAAGTGGGTGTGACTTTATTTATTTATTATTTCACGTATTAAACCACAAGGGAAACTGACTGGGTGAATATTAAATAATTTGGGGTTGAACACACACAAAATGGACTTGAGCGGGATTTGAACCAACGACCTCCGGATAAACGTGTCGACGGTCTACCAGCTGTTCAACCCCAAATTATTTCAAGACAAAAAGTACAAGTGTGAAGAAAAAAAAATACAAGATCTAAACAAAAACAAACACAGCCTAAAATTATGTTTAAAAAAAAATCAATTTTCCCCTACCCTGCGTGGCAAACTGAAGTTTTGATTTTTTTGGTCGTTATTGTTAATGTTGATGTTGTTGTTTTTGTTGTTGTTGGGGGGCGGCTGGAGGAGGGGCGGATGTTTCTGTTTTGTTTTTGTTTTAAGAAACAAGTTAGTTTTTGATCTTTCCTAGCGATGGAATGACAGTGTCCTCAATCCTCTCGCCGTGAGCCGAGTGTTTTGATGCCGAGAGTTTATCGTCAAGGCAACGGGTGACGTTCGTGCTTCTTTCATCGACTTCGTCCTAAAGTCAGTTTTACAAATCGTGTGGTTTGTAATGACCAAAATAACCAGCATTATGTGGACGTCTAAATACCCATGGCCTCAAAAGGGGAACGTAATCACCAGTTTTGTAATTGCATGAATTTCTCTTTGTCCCTTTTACTATTAGAAATTTCATTTTACAGGGACATGTTTATGTTTGCCATTGGTATATCTATACAGGTAATTGTATTATAGACCTGGCTATTGTGACGAATATGCCCACAGTTGTTTATGGAATAGACTTTTATCATGATGCCATCATCTTTGGTCATGTTCCTTGTATCCAGTAACAGTAATGGATGATAAATTCATTCATGAAAGGGGAACCAGACTTGTTTTCCTTCCAGCCTCGGTTTGATCACTTTGATTTGAATTGGAGAAAATCAAGATGGCCGCACATGACAAAGGTTTATAACAGAGTGATCGACCGGTCTTCACTGCGTTGTAATGACTGGGTTGGTGTGTTTTTTCTGGGAAAATTAGCAAAAATTCCAAACAGCTGACCTGCCAAAATTTTAAAAAAGAAATCTGAAGTTTAGTTGTCTGAAAATAATATATTTGATTTGTTTTCAAGAGGCTGAGAGACTTTAAATATGTTTTGAGTATTTTTTTATATTTAGCATTTAGCCGGTAAAATAATTGTATATAGATCTGGCCATTGTGACGAAAATGCCCCCCAGTTACTGGTTATTTTCACTAATCTTACCATTATAATAGGTCTCTGTTTGTATAAACTGTTGATATATATTTCCAGAGATATGACTGCAATGACAGTTCTTTCCAATGTATAAAATGCATACACGTGCGTGTGTGTGCTCACCCCCCCTAATAAAAAACAAAAAACAAACAAAAAAACAAACAAACAAATGGAGTTTGTTAATCCAAGATGGCGTCTTCCGTTGCCAAAAACTTTCAGGTGTAGGAGTAAAAACTTCTTGCAAAGAAGTTTTCATTATTTTAGTGAGAAATTACCTCTTTCTCAAAAACTACGTTACTTCAGAGGGAGTCGTTTCTCACAATGTTTTATACTATCAACAGCTCTCTGTTGCTCGTTACCAAGTCAGTTTTCATGCTAATGTATATTTTGAGTAATCACCAAACGTGTACGATGCTTTTAATAAATATATTATTATCTATAGTATGTGAGCCACAAAAACTCTATTTTTTGTGAGTGTAAATTTACATTAGTTATACTGTAGAAACTGATATTCTTTTCTTGTTGGAATGAAACTTTCCGGTAGAAAAATTGAGTAGAAAAATGATAGAGTTATCGTCTGCTTTTCAAAAAAACATCTCATAATAAATACGGTAACATAAACAAGCACATTTTACCGAATATGTAAAAAATATGCAAACTGTAGGGGCCTATTGAATATTAAACAGCCTGTGGTCAAAGAAATGGGAGTAAAAGTAAAGTCTTTCGGCATTCTCTATTGCCTCCTTCTCTAACCCTACACAGCCTTTACCATGTACAGGTGTGGCAGGAGATTCTGTCCATCAGAGATTATATCCTCCAAACGGCGAATTGTGTAAAAGCTTCGTCCGATAGCGCCCTCTTTTGAATCAATTTCCCTCAGCCCATATTAATCTACCGTACAGGGGAACACACACACTGGGGGCCAAAATCCCCTATGACAGAGGCAACGATTTAATAGTCCAAGACCCGTTGAGACCGCACTTGAGACGGAACCAAGACCAGCATAAAACAAACTGAACCATCACCAATCTCGAAGTTTTCCTCTCTACAATTTTGGGAAAAACTAGCCCCCCCCCCCTCTATTTTTGAACAAGTTTGTTTTCCTGCCGTTGGCGGCCCGTGCTAGGTTCCCAGCAAAGACCCATACACATTTAAAATCTGCCGGCTACACGCCATCAAAGTGACATCATTTATTTGAAAAGATAATAAAATTACAAAACCGCTGCAACGACTTTAAATTTGAAGTAATTTATAAGTTGTCAATTACTTACTGAAATATGCTGAAATAGATGACCATCCAAGTCGTCAAAGTGTCAGTCACGGCGATGGTCAAGAACGGTAGAACCAACTACAGCACACTTTTACAATACACACGAATTGTAGCTAAGATTTCAGTCTAATGTTCCACAGATAATTGAAGCTGACATTCGTCCAGAATACATGAAGCGCCTCTGGTGGTATACAGTTAATAACGTTCAGTAAGGGTTTTCCTGATTACCCAAATAAAAGTTAAGCAAAGTTATGAAGTTGTAGATAGGAGCAGAGAAACACTGTTGCATCAAAAACTATCCAGAAGCAGTGACCATCACCAAAACAAGATGGCGTTTTCCATCAAAAACTAATTCACATGGAAAAAGTCAACTGCTGTTGCATGTGGCGATTATATACAAATGTACAAAATCAACTACTATTGCATGACTTGCAAATAACAATAAGTCACCACAAATTGATAACAGAATAGAATAAGATAAAATAAACACAATCATAACATTGTTGTGTTCATGGTCCTATAATATTACAATATTTTGTTTTGTTTACAATTATGTACTTGAAAGCCAGTTCTATTATTTGTTTATGCAAAATATGTCATGTGACATGCATGGATGTGCGACTGCGGTCGTGGTCGGGGATCAATTGTTTTGAAATGAGGACAAAGATGTACCTCAACAAAGGTCAGTCTGGTGGAGCTTTCGTCATCGATGACGTCATAACCACGAACTCATTGTGAATGTGATTTATATCCAACTGAGGCAGATATCTCTCATGTCAAAAAATACCTGACTGTCTTTTAAAATCATTTTCTAGTACTCACTAGGCTATAGGTGTAATGGAATCAAGGCAAAACTCGCTGGAGGTTTATTCGCGGCTGCAAGGACAAAATAATCTAAGCCCTATTGGGTTTAACAAGCGTTGGTAATTCAAACAGCATGTTAAAAGGAGGTTGCAGGGTATTAAAGATACACTGCCGGTGTCGTTGGGGATTTTGGCCCCCGATGTGTGCTGAAGGAAGTTGAGTCAAAAGAGGACGCTATCAGACGAAATTGCTACACGATTCGCCGTATGGGGGGAGGGGGAACAGAATCGCCTATTGGGGGGGGGGGAGGGGCAGAATCTTCAGGAGACAGAGTCTCCGGGGAAAAAATCTCCTGCCACACTGGATTTAAGGTCGATTTGACGTTCAAAATAATGTGAATGTTAAAATGCTATTACGGGGTACAAGACGAATTCTTAGCTTTCATATAGGCCTACCTTGAACGATAAAAAAAACCCAAAACGTTAAATTGGCAATACAAAAATAAAATTAAAAAAAAGCTACTTAGAGGCGGGGTCAGCCTTGTGATCCTCAGAATTGAGGGGTTAGTTTCAAATTGAAAACTAGAAGAAAAACCTGAGATGAAAAAAATGAAAACGTAAATCTTGTTTTCGCTGAAACTATAAGACCAATGAAAATTAATGTTCACTTCTAAACAAATAGTGTATTTTCCTATAAATAATTATTGGTGGAATAACTTCAAAGGAAACCAATCATCCAGTTTATTCATAAAGTTTCTTGTATTATTTAATTTGTTTGTACTACTATTTATTTATTATTTTATATTAAGAAAATAAATGCACCGCGTTTGGCAAAATTATGACGTAGGTCAGAGCTCGGTCTGTGATTGGTCGAAACGTGTTCAAGGGGCGTACACACGTGAGCCGAATCCTGTTTAGTCGCGCAACAGCGGCACTCATCTTGCAGCGACAACGGATCATGTTCACACTGGTTTATGACGAGTGCCTCGAGAACAACACATACTAGATTCCTCATCTCCCAAGGATGGATAAACTAACGAACGTTCTCACCCACCTTGAAAGATTGAAATTTAAAATCTGTCTTACTTTACTTCTTGGACTGGTTTCACTGAACGGCTCCCAAGCCAATCTCGACCGTACATTTTTCGCAGCTAACCATCGGGCTCTCGAAAATGTCAATTTCCTAGTTAAGAAGTTCAGTTCAGCTGTGCTCTGTGTGAGTTACTGTCACTCTGAACATGAATGCAAATCAGTGAATTACCGTCTGAAAGATCAACGATGTGAGCTGAATAATGCCACCAAAGACCAGTATCCTGATAACTTTGTCGACAAGTATGGCAAGGTATACTATGACGATGATGTGAACACCCCTCACTCCTCCCTGATCGTAGGAAGTACTTGTAACGAGCTCCTTGAGGCAGGTTTTGAGAGCGGTATCTACACTATCTTTCCCAGTGGGTTCCCGGAGGGTCTCAGGGTCTACTGTGACATGACAACCACTGGAGGAGGATGGATCGTCATTCAAAGGCGCCTAGATGGGAGCGTTGACTTCTACCGGGACTGGGCGGACTACCGGGCAGGTTTTGGCAACTTGACGGGTGAGTTTTGGCTTGGAAACGATAACCTACGCGCCTTGACCGAGTCGGAAGGGACATGGCAGTTCCGCGCTGATTTTGAAAGCTGGGACGGCGTCAAACGTTGGTCAGGGTATGGTGTTTTTCGAGTCTACGGAGAAAACTTTGCGCTTTTTCACGACGAATACACCGGTCACAAGTCAGGGGAAACTGATTTGCCTCTACTTATTTTTTCTAATAAGGATTATGATATGTCGTTCAGTACAAAGGACAGAGACAATGACACCCTACTCGACGGACACTGTGCCCAAAGACGCAGAAGAGGCTGGTGGTATAGCAATTGCTATTGGGCTAACCCAAACGGTATTTATTATAACAGATCAAGGGAAGCTTCAGATGGAATAGTACTGTACAACTGGAAGGAAGATTATAGCACAATGAAAAAATGTAGCATGAAAATTCGTCGCGTTGTTTAAAATAATTGATAAGTATTTCATTGCAAAAAACCGAGAGCACAATATTTATAAAAAGCCAATGCGGGCTTCATTGATGGATTTGTCGCTTTTGATCATCATAAAGATGTATATAGGTTCATTTTGAACTGCATTTTTAAATTTTTGGTTATTTTTCAAATTTACAGCTTATAGTCCAAAAATTGCTATCGAAACAGGATTTTAAAGCAACAAATATTGTTATTTTACAATTTTCTCCTCCAAATTGTGAAAAACATGCTCCAGATTTTACGAATCATTCTAATTTTTCTATGCTAACAATTAAACAATTGATAAATTCCAGTTATGTGCGAACAATAATAATCGCACATTTTGTCATGTTTGAGGTTCAAGGGATAAACAAATCTATCCCCTCATCTTTTTAGCTTGGTTTGAGGAGCAAAGTATACAAAAAAATGACCCCTTCCACTTTTCGGCTAGGTTTGAGGAACAAGGGATACGATGTTTAAAAGTGCACCCGATTCTTACTCTAATCCTCCATCAATATTTTATGAAGAAAAACAGCTTGATTTAAACATTTTGAAAACAACTTCAAGAAAAGTTGCTATATATTACCAACAAAAGTGAAAAATGAAAAATTGTAGTTCAAAATGAACCTGTTGTACATAATTGACCTAAATATTGCGAGCGAACGATTTAAAAGGAGCTCGAGCCCGTAGTTTTGAAACATCAACCGTTTGTTTTTACACTTTATGAATCCTTCACAGAGAAAACTGGGTCATTGCATTTCCTATTGGCTTCTTAGAGCCGGATTGTGTTTAGTGGGTGTGGCCTTAGTGGAATTACGTCACACAATGCCAACATAGAACTAACGGTAATTTAAATGCATCTCACAACACGCGCTGTACACACTACTATTAAAAAGTTATGTTAGAGTGAGTTGTGTGTATAAATAGTAAATAAATTTTGAAATTCATCTGGGCCCAATTTTATGGCTCTGCTTACCGCGGAATTCTGCGCTGACGGCCCATAGAATTGTGTGCTTTACAGGGCACCGCCAAACTCAGAATTCCGCGTTGAGCAGATCCATGAAGTTGGCCGGACCCCGATCTCTTAATGACCAGTGCAAGTCTTGCTCCTATTAGATTTATTGGGTTCTCTAAAGGCCGGGTCCGAAATGACGGCTTCGACTGAGGCTGTGGCCAGATCTCTATTCTTTATCCTTGTCGTTAGTCGGTGCAAGTCTCGCGCGTATCGGAAACGAGAAAGTAACTCGAATGAAGACTATATTTTTTTATTTAATTCAAATCTTCTTTTTAAACTCTATTTATACAAAATTCTTGAAAACAGAATTGCACCTTAGCTATTTGTTATTAACACAATTTAAATTATTATAAATTACAAATCATTACTTAAAATTAACATTCAAACAAAAGACTAACCTCGGACGAGGATGCTTTCTTTTTAGAAACCCCATTGTCCAATCACGCCCGAATGTGTGCGACCATTACATATTTTAATGAACATGAACGTCAATTGTGCAAAATTCTCAATTGTTTAGTAACCGGAAGCGGAGGTCCATTTTTCTTGGGTTTTCTTACTTTCATATAATACTTTATGGCTCAATTTTACTTTCCCAACAAGATGATATATTATGTATAGCCATAAACTACGTTAAACTAAAGTATTTGAAGAAACAGAATCGCACACAAGTAAAACTCAATATGGTTGGGATCAACTTGGTCCTGGAAGTCCAAATACGCGTGAGACTTGCACTGTGTACAGCAACAGCCATAGCCGTAGTCGTAGCCGAAGTCACTGGATTCGGACTCGGTCTTGAAATACATACATTCGTGATTGAAACAACATCACTCACTTTCACTTACGCAGGAGACTTGCAACGTTTATTCATGTTTTGTCTATAGTTTCTATGGCAACAGGCCAAATAATGTAGAATGGTAGACACATATTTATGGCGTAATTTATTGTTTTAACGATGAAGGGACAGTGTGGTACACAAACTATAGGGTAACATTTTAGGGGCAAAAGGGGTGCACCATTTTTTCTAAGGGCACTTCTGGGCAAATTAAAACTAGTTTCAGTTTGCTTTTCTCTTAAACAAGCCCTTTTCAGCGCTCTTGTTGTGCAATTTTACTTGTTTTATATAAGATAAGCTGACGTGAGTGTAAAAAACAAAATGTCTGCGTGTAAATGGAAAAGTAGTTTTACAAAACATTGAAATTATCACTGTCATTAGAGCTTTTAAATTGTACCAATTTATACTCTTGTAATTTTTGATCTCAAAAGTCCAGATTTTAATTGGTAGGGGGCTGCCCCCGTTACGCTTTATGATCGGGGGAAACAAAGGGATCTTATTAGCTCATTGAAACTTTGTACAAATTATCCTTAAGAAGTACCGTCCATTTCTTTCTTCAAGTTGACATCCCTGCCAAAACATACAGCGTTAAAGAAAGTTTGCTGAAATGTTCATAGGCTGTTGAAACTATGTCAGAAATTCTAGAGCATTGTTACATGAGCTTTCTATCCAAAAATTCATTGATGTAGCAAAGGAAAGTACATCATTTTCCTTGAGCCAGACAGTATTTCAGAGGGTCTTATCTTCTCCAGGGGATTGGTACCGGTGTTCATTTTATAGTGTCAGCAATCAGATTGAATCTACTTTTTGCAGCGGTAGGCCTGGCGGCCAACATTTCTAAATGCCATAGACCAGTTTTCGCACTTTGTGTGACCACATAATATCATGAAATAACAAACCTGCTCAAACCTGCTCAATTTGTCATCGAAGACGATGGGAAATTCCGGTAATGAAAAGAAACACATTACTGTTTTCAAACATTGGATTTCGGACTCGCGAGATCAACACTAATTGTTTAACTAATTTCTCAAAACCTGTACATAGCATTTCTGGCAAATATATTTTGAGGGAAATTTGTCACCATAATAATATTTATTGGCCTATATACCATGTAAATTATGTGTAAATCTGTGGTGCAATATTATTAATGTTATTAACACATTTTAAGCACTGCAAAAGGTATAATATCAGTAACAGGCTCATTTTAACTACAATTTTTCATTTTTCACATGTAATTTGTTTGTAATCTATAGCAACTTTTCTTGAGGTTGTATTCAAAATGTTAAAATCGTGCTGTTTTTCTTCAAAACAAATTGCTGCAAGAACAAAGATAGAAATCGGTGCACTTTAAAAAATATTTTTAACTGTCTTTTAATTTATACCCATTTTTTTGCAAAACAATGTTGTACTCCAAAGTATTATTGCATCATAATATCCAAGAGAAATACGCACATCGTTTAATTGAAAATGCATTTGTTCCTCAAACCCAGCCGAAATGAGGAGGGGATAGATTTTGTTTATCCCTTGTTGCCCAAACACAGCCGAAAAAGGAGAGGGGAGTTTTTTATTCTTTGTTCCTAAAATTAATCGTGTTCTTTTGAAATTGGTTCGGTGTTTATAACCACGACAGAATATGCGTTATATTGCTAAAAAATTACTGGAATTCATTCATATTTAAAATGTTAGCCTTGCGAAATGAAATTTATTTGTAAAATCTGGAGAATGTTTTTCACAATTTGGGGGAGAAAATGGTAAACAAATCGATAGCAATTTTTGGACTATAATGATAATTAATGTTAAGATTTAAATTTGAAAAATAACTAAAATGAAAAATTTGCAGTCAAAAATGAACCTGTTCAGTGTGTAATAGATGACGTTATAGTGAACGTCTTTTTAGTTATTATTACTGGATAGTCTAAAATGCCACAAGTGTTTTTGTCAGATTTAAAAGGACTGCTGTAATCATTAGCAGGAAAAGACAGTATATAGGCAGTTGAAAGTTTGAAAATTATTGCTACTGTAATTAAAGCAAGTCCAATTTGACAAATAAAAACAAACAAAAACGTGCGTATAATCAATTACTTTTTTTGGTTTAATTAATTGGAATTGATTTTAGTTCTATTAGAATTTTGTTCTAAACAGATAGTGGCATTGAGATGGTTCACTCAAATAAATTGGAAGATAATTTGACCAGGAACCCCCCCCCCCCAACTAAATACAATAATGATTACAAAATCAACTATAAAGATATTTTTCATTTTGATCAGCGTTCCACGGTCCGGAAAAGCTGGCTTTCGCGAAAATCCCCAAAGTCATGGTTAATTCATAATGGGTGCGTTCGATTAGCTTCCCTGTGTATACCGGGGACTTACACTCGTGGTAGCAACGAAACGAGGCTAATCGAACGCTGCGGTGTTTTCACTTGGCACTCTGGGAAAATTAAGGTCAAAGGTTGTTACGTAGCAGCGCGACTTAAACAAGTGTAAACAGACAGCTCCGTCATTTCCGTCGTCTGCTCAAATGGAAAATGTCGATGTCCGTCGTGACGAAATAAGTTAATTATATCATTCATAATTCGTAGACACTCACCAACTGTTTGTTTTTCAGGAAATACATTTCCTTTCCATTTGCCATTATTGTTTCATAGACGATAAATCTGTGTATTAATTTGTAGTTTTTGCACTCGCGTCGAATTCAACTTGTCCCCCGCCATATTGGTATGATACGTCTGCAGCTGGAAACTACGTCATTACACCCGGGGATCCACCAGAGACCCGCTCGCGAGCTGGGGCTGTGGTGGCTGACACCAGGGCAGACACGAGTACCATGTGATGGCTAATCGAACGCTCTCGTGTAAGTTTTACTTACACGTGTAAGCTAATCGAACGCACCCATAGAGTGGTCGTGACGTACTGTCACGGATAGGATTTTTTTTGTCCATGGCAGTACCCCATACGTTTCGCTGGTACTATATCGTTGCATTTCTGTGGGCCTTCGCAGGGCACAACGAAATACGCAGCCAACGGTGGGAATCACACTCATTCAAAAATCAAAGAAGTGGGGGGGGAGGGGGTAACTAGAAGGGGCGCCAAATTCCACATTAAAAGACGCTCAAGGCGCTTTACAAAATTAAAGATGTAAAACAAGAAGCCAATAAAAGCATACAAAAAGACACAAAATTAACAACTATGATTAACAAAAAATACAAAAACAAACAAAAACAGACACAGCCTAAAATCATTTGTTTTAAAAGAAAGAAGAAAAAAACAAATTCCTTGATCCCTTCTTCTTCCCCCCCCCCCACTACCCTGTAGAAAACTGAACTTGCATGAAAAACTAAAGTCGGTAAGGACTGATGAGCTCATGACAATCGGCGGCATAGCCAGAAATAAACAAAAATTTGTTGATATTCGTAAAACACGTGACAGGACTGTTTGTTGTTGTTGTTGTTGTTGTTGTTGTTTTTGTTTGGTTGTTGTTGTTGTTGTTGTCTGTGTGTTTTTTTGTTGTCTTTCGGTTTTAAGAAACAAGCCAGTTTTTGATATTTCACTAACAGCAATGGAATCAGTGTCTTCAATCCTCTCGCCGTGAGCCGAGTGTTTTGATGCCGAGAGTTTATCGTCAAGGCAACGGCCGACGTTCGTGCTTCTTTCATCGATTTCGTCTTAAAGTCAGTTTGATAAATTGTGTGGTTGTTAATTACCGGTTGTTAATTACCAGAACGATACTTCTTTTACGTTTTATTAACAAACAGCATCTGTCGACGTCTAAATACCCTTGGCCTCAAAAGGGGAACGTAGTCATCAGGTTTTTTTATTTTGAAATTCTGTTTTTATATTTTACTATAGGCCTAAATAGGCCTACGAGATTTATTTTTCATATAAACTGATGGATATGTTTCTGTACCGGTATGCCGATGGTATAATCGATCCAGAAGAGCCGGTAATAATTATTGTATATAGGCCAAGGCTTTTGTGACGAAAATGCCTACAGTGGTCATGTTCCCTGCATCCAGTAACAGTAATGGAAGCTATTATTCATTGTACAAAACGGAACCAGACTATACCTTCCAGCCTCGGTTTGATTACACTGAGTTGAATGGGAGAAAATCAAGATGGCCGCACTACGATAGAGTTCTGTAAAAGTGTGATAACCCGGTCTTCACTGCGAGGTAATGACCGGGTTTCGGTTGGTGGCTGGCCGCTGGTCCATTAACATGTCCTTGCCATAATAGCAACAACAAAAAACAACCAATAGGCCTACGCGTTAAGAAAATAGTTGATTTGATAATTCCCGCACAATAAGCAAATACATACAGAACTTTTACACAACAATGTGTCTGTTTAGGGGCCATTTATTCGCCAGTTCACAGAGCCGGTTTTTATATCACCAGTTAATACACCCCCGCCTGACCAGTCTTTGAACAAAATAGCGAGCATAAACCCTATGAGGTGTTTATTAATAAGGGAATACAAGTGTGGCGGCGAGGTATAAACCGGCCGTTTAAAACCGGCGGGGTCGTGGTGGCCGCGTGCGATAAACAGCCGGTTAAGATCGAGTCAATACTCTTTAATTCCCGTTCATGAATGCCCCCCTTTTTTTAAAAGCGTAATAATGTTGGCAAATCTGTAAAACGTTTCTGAAATTTTTCAATTCCTTTTAATAATGGGGGTTTCCAATAATTTCTTGCGATTCTAATGACCGACTGAGCTTAAACTTCCACATGTTTGTTGCTTATGTTGGGTCACGTTAAGTGTGGATACTGGTCTTTGACAATTAACACCATGTGTTTTAAGATTAATCTGAGCTCTTTGTTAAATGAAGCCCAGCTACCATATAAAATATGTCGGCTACACGCCATTGATGTCAATAACAAGACAATAATAATGATAATACAAAAACCGGAGCTACCACTTATACAAATTATTTTCGCGATTAAACAAAATCATGCAAAGCTTAATATTGTTTCGTTACAATGGTCCTTCCTTACAATCATTGTTGTTGTTTACAAATAGAGACAATGGGTCCTTTAAACACGAGTAATCTAGAGGGTGGTTTCAATGGGCGTGGATACACGGAATACATGGGGGTTAAACCCCTTTGATTATAAGAAGAATAATAATTCAAAGCAACTTTAAATTCTATTTTCCTTTTAATAAGTATTCCAGTTTATTTTATTTACAAAACCAGGAAAAATGTTCTACACTAACATTGGATGTGAAATTATCCACGTGCTGCACTTATTCTCCAACAATGTTGGCCTATCTTAGGCCAAGTCAACTTTACACTGGCTTTGCAATTATACAAGCACATTTTACCGAATATGTCAAAAATATGCAAACTGTATTGAATATTAAACAGAAGCCTGTGGTCAAAGAAATGGGAGTAAAGTCCTTCGGCATTCTCTATTGCCTCCTTACATCTAACCCTACACAACCTTAATCATGTACACGTGTGGCAGGAGATTCTGTCCTCCTCACGGCGAATTGTGTAGAAGCTTCGTCTGATAGCGCCCTCTTTTGAATCAATTTTCCCTCAGCCCATAATAATCTACCGTACAGGGGGACACACACACCGGGTTCCAAAATCCCCTAAGACAGAGGCAACGATTAAATAGTCCAAGAAACGTAATTCTGAGACTGCGCTTGAGACTGAACCAAGACTGGCATAAAAAAAATGAACCATCACCGTTCTCGAAGTTTTCCTCTCTACAATTTTTGGGGAAAACTAGCCCCCACCCCATTTTTGAACAAGTTTGTTTTCCTGCCGTTGGCGGCCCGTGCTAGGTTTCCAGCAAAGACCCATACACATTTAAAATCTGCCGGCTACACGCCATCAAAGTCACATCATTTATTTGAAAAGATAATAAAATTATAAAACCGCTGCAACGACTTTAAATTTGAAGTAATTTATAAGTTGTCAATTACTTACTCAAATATGCTGAAATAGATGACCATCCAAGTCGTCAAAGTGTCAGTCACGGCGATGGTCAAAATAACGATAGAACCAACTACAGCACACTTTTACAATTAGAAGACTGGGACGGCGGAAAACTTTGGGCAGAGCATGATGTTTTTCGAGTCCACGGAGAGAACTTTAGGCTCTTTTACGGTGAAAACACCGGTAGCAGGTCAGTGTACACCAACGAACTTCTACTTATTTTTGGTGATACTAGATATAATAATATGTCGTTCAGCACACGGGACAGGGACAATGACATCAAACCCACTGAACACTGTGCCAAAGAACGCAAAGAAGGCTGGTGGTATACCAAGTGCTTTACTGCCAATTTAAACGGTATGTATTCAAACGGAGGTATAGATGGAATGGTAGTGTACAATTGGAAGATTACAAACAGTTACACTCTAATGCAAAAATGTAGCATGAAAATTCGCCGTTTAATGAAAAATAATTCACAAATATTTGATTGCAAGTAACCGAGGTTACACTTATTTGATTTGTCGCTTCTGATCATTATAAAGAAGCTATTTGTAATTCGTAATTGAAGCTATTTGACGGCTAATTAGCCACTTATTTTTACACTATATGAATCCTGAGTCATTGCATTTCCTATTGGCTTCTTAGAACCGGTTTGTGTATAGTGGGTGTGACTTTAGTGGAATTACGTCACACAATAGACTGTGCAAGTCGCGCGCATATCGAAATCAAGAAACAACTCAAGCGAAGAAAATATTTTGCTATGAAATCAAATCTCCTTGTTAAATTATATTTACAAAATTCTTGAAAACAAAAATACACATAGCAATTTGTTATAAATAAATATACAATTTTTGTTTAATGCAACTAATTTGTTCAAATTAACATTGAAACAATCTTAAAATTTGGGACGAGGATGCTTATTATTAAAGACAACATGACAGTCAGTTGGGCAAAACTCTTATTTTTTACAAGTATTAACCGGAAACGGAGATCAAGTCTTATTCTCGGGTTTTCTTCGTTATTTTGTTGAATTGATTTTACTTTCATATTCTTAATTACGTAGTACTACATTCCCAACAACATATATAATTTTCATAGCCATAAACTACGTTAAACTAAAATAATTGGCAAAAGAAAATCCCGCCCACGTAAAAGTCCATATGGTTGGGACCACAATGGTCCCGGAAGTTCAAATGCGCGAGACTTGCACAGTCTATACCAACATTATATAGAACATTGCTAACGGTAATTTAAATGCATCTTACAACACGCGCTGTACACACCACAATTAGAAAGTTATGTTAATTAAAGTGAGTTGTGTGTATATAGTACATACCTTTTGATAATCATCTGGGCCCAATTTCATGGCTCTGCTTACATTAAGGGCACCGCCAAGCGCAAAATTTTGCAGTATGCAGATCCATGAAGTTGGACCCCGATCTTTTATTGACTAGTGCAAGTCTTTACGCTTATTAAATCTTTTGGGTTCTCTAAAGGCCGGGTCCGAAATGACGGCTGAGGCTGAGGCTGTGGCCAGATCTCTATTCTTCAACCTTGTCGCTGAAGCCAACGGCCGTAGCCGTAGCCAAAGTCACTTGATTCGGACACGGTCTTTAAATGCTTTAATATTCGCGTGGTGGAAACAAAATCGCCTAATGTCACTAACTTACGCAGGAGACTTGCAATGTTTTTTCATGTTTTGTTTAGTTCCTATGGCAACAGGCCAACTGAAGCTGAACAGTTTATGATTTAAATAATAAAGAAATGATAGCCACGTATAGACGATGTGACCTCTGACGTCATTCGAAAATCAAACATGATGCGCGCGCATGTCGCCGGGCAAAACCTTTGTGTACTGACAGCCAGCTATAATGGACATGCAATGTTACCATGAGTACGCGTCTTCTTGCCCGGTGGAAACATGACTTTTGTCAACAGAGGGCGGTTTGAATGTAAACAGAGGCCACATCGTCTATATGGCGTAATTTGTTGGTGAAGGGACAGTGTTGGACACAAATTTTAGGGGGAAGGGGTGCACCATTTGTTTCAGGGGGACATTTCTGGCCAAATAAAATCGTAGTTTAATTTTGCATTTTCCTTAAACAAGCCTCTTTTCAGCGCTTTTGTTGTGCCATTTTTATAAGATAATCTGACGTGAGTGCATGAACAAATACATTGTCTGCGTGTGCAAATAGCAAACATAGTTTTAAAACCATTTAAATTATCACCTTAAAGCTTATGAAATTAACAATTTTTACTCTTGTAATTTGTAAACGCAAAATTTCAGATTTCAAAAGGGGGCACGTGCTCCCCTTTGCCCTCCAGTTACGCCACTGATCATGATTTATGATATGGGGGAAAACAAAAGGTTCTTATTAGCTCATTGAAACTTGGTCCAAATTTTCCTTCAGAAATACCACTCGGTTCTTCCTTCAAATTGACTCGAACGGCGTTTAGACATCCCTGCCAAAACATACAGCGTTAACAAAAAAAGTACATATACTTTTTTGTCTCAAATCATTTGCTGAAAATGTTCATAGGCTGAATTGTGTTGGGAATTACAATGTCTCCCGCATTGTAATGAGCTTTGTATCCCCAAATTCAATTATGTGGCATGCCTATATTTTTATACGGAAATTACATCATATTCCTCGAGCCAGACGGTATTTCTGAGGATCTTATGTCTCTGGGGAATTGAAACCGGTGTTTATTTAATAAATGTCAGCAATCAGATTGAATGTAATTAATTACCAATCCTGTGTTTGTCTTTAAAGCCTGCGGCCAATTAATTCTAATTGTCACAGACTAGTATTCGCACTTTGCGTGACCACAAAATATCCATTTAATAACTAACCTGTGAGAGTTTAAGCTCAATTTGTCATCAGTCACTGGGAAATACTGGTAAAGAAAAGGAAAAACATTTCAGATCTCGGACTCGCAAAATCAAAATTAATTGTTTTACTCATTTCTCAAATATCTTTTGAGGTAAGTTTTCCACCATGATAATCCGTATACTATGTAAAGTTATGTGTAAATCCGTGATATTTATGTTCAATTACCAATGTTATTATTTCCTTTTAAGCGCTTCAAAATTAATATTAAATATATCAGTGTGTATTGTATAATGGCTGGCGTTATAGTGGACGTCTTCTCAGTTATTATTACTGTAGTCTAAAATGCTGTGTTTTTTTAAAACTAATGTCATGTAAGATTTAAAGGGACAGCAGAATTATCATAAGCATGAAAAGACGATGGGCAGTTGAAAGTTTCCCGAAAATTATTGTTAACTGTGTAATCTGTAATTGAAGCAAGTCCAATTTGACAAATAAAACAAACAAATCTATCAATTATTGCTTTCTTTTGTTTAATTGAATATATATTAGTTCTTTTAGAATTGTGGGGCAACAATTTTCCAGTGCCCCCCCAGGTGCCCCCCACGAAAAAATCGCGATAGTGCTTACAAAAAAGGAAAGATAAAGAAAGGGAAAAAGAGGAAAATAACCAGGAATTATTGATATTATTATTATTATTATTATTATTATTATTACTATTATTATTATTATTATTATTTAATTTTTTATGTGGGAATAGAAATTGGGGGGGGGGAATATGAAAGAAAAGGCACAACGACGCGTCAGCGCCGGCCGTCGCGCAGCGACGCAGGGGGAAGTTGGAAATATTGTGAAAATGGAGGCCAAATTCAAGCCATTTAGTCCATTTTTGCGCTTATTTTTTTGTGTGCACCTTTTTGTTAATTATGGGTTGACCTTTTCTTGTTATTATTTTTCATTTAGTGGGACTTTTTTTGTTGGGGGAGGGGGGCGTCTTTTTCATTTAGTGGGACTTTTTTTGTTTGGGGATGGGGGCGTCCGCCCAGCGCCTAGTTATGGGCATGCAAGAACATAAGAGGATGTGCCCCCCCCGCAGCAACCCAATCACCCTGCAGCGACCCCTTCCAAAATAGAAGCATTACCCCCACCACTGACAAACCCATTCCCACTAGCCCCCCCCCCCTCCGCCACTAAACAGCAATGCCCCCCCCCCCCCAACATGGTCAAAGATCAAGAGGGCGTCCTGGAGCATTATTTTGTGGACACCCTGGAGCGTGACTCTGGCATAAACCGCCGTGACCATACCAGCAATCATGGAGCGAGGAGACCAGTGGAGAGCCGTTGTCAACAATGCCCGAGTTCGCTCTATTTGATGATGATGGTGATGCAGACTGTTGTTTCACCCCACCCCCCTTACTTCTCTCCCGGAACAAGTTTGATGAAATGGGGGGGGGGGGAAATTAAATACATCAACAAACAAAGAACCTTATTAAGTTCGTTCACCTGACGTCATCACAATATAAATGTTTCTTGCGCCATTTCGGGAGTAGAGTGAGAAGAAAAATGCGGAAAAGAAAAGAAAAATTTCTGATACGAGCTTGGACGTAACTCCCGAAATAATGATGAAAGAGAGACAATTTCATCAATTTTATTATAAATTTTGCTTCATCATAAATGCTTTCCCGGCCATTTTCAAGAAAAATAATTCAATTTTAACACCCGGCTCCTTCAATTTTGTTTGAAAATAATGCTCCATTGCATCAGCGTTCAACAGTAAAAAGTTACAATTCAATTTAGCAAAACAAATATCCGGAAGATAAATTATATTTATACAGTGGTACTTCCCCTTCATTTCCCTCAAAACCCAAACTCACATGCCTCCCCTGTAGCTGTCCAATCCCTTCCCCAAATGGTAACTAATTATATTGAACGACTTTGAAGCCTTTGTCTACCCGGTTCAGAAGCCGACATTGATGAATTCCTTATAGGCATAATCTCTTGCCGGTATCACTTTCAGTAACACTAACTAATATCCTCTTATTAATAGTTAGCGCTCATAAAAGAACTTTCAATTTCTATATAATGATACTGACAAGAGATTATGCCTAAGAAATACATCAATGTCAGCTTCTGAACCGGGTAGACAAAGGCTTCAAAGTCGTTCAATATAATTAGTTACCATTTGGGGAAGGGAGTGGACGGCTACAGGAAACGGAGATCTAGTCTTATTCTCGGGTTTTCTTCGTTATTTTGTTGAATTGATTTTACTTTCATATTCTTAATCACTCAGTATTACATTCCCAACAACATGTATAATTTTCATAGCCATAAACTACGTTAAACTAAAACAAAATCCCGCCCACGTAAAAGTCCTTATGGTTGGGACCACAATGGTCCCGGAAGTTCAAATGCGCGAGACTTGCACAGTCTGTATACCAACATTATAGGACATTTCTTAACGGTAATTAAAATGCATCTCACAACACGCGCTGTGCACACCACCATTAAAAAGTTATGTTAAAGTGGGTTGTGTGTATAATTCCTTTTGATATTCATCTGGCCCAATTTCATGGCGGAAGTACAGATTTTCGCGGTAAGCAGAGCCAACAAGTTGGACCCCGATCTCTTATTGACTAGTGCAAGTCTTGCGCCTATTAGATTTGTTTGGTTCTCTAAAGGCCGGGTCCGAAATGACAGCTTCGGCTGAGGCTGTGGCCAGATCTCTATTCTTGAACCATGTCGCTTTAGACATTTCTATTGTTGATAAACAAACCGCGCTGGTTGGCATGGACCACCGAATGTTAGTAAAACATTCAATGTGTTAACAGATGTTGTGACCAAATTCAACATTTCTGCAAACTTTCAATTAAAAAGAAATACATCCCATGATTGGTTGCTTTGTTTCCAACAAATTCAACATTATTTTTTAATATTTGTGTAACATTGTAACAAACTGTGGCTATCTGTTTTTGCTTTGCATCGATGGCTCCCCATAGTTTTTCAACCTTGGTTGGCAAAAACTCAGGCTGTGACATTGCAATAGAAAGGTCTATAGACTGTGCAAGTCTCACGCGAATCGAAAACGAGAAAACAACTCGAACGAAGACTACAATTATTTGTCTATTAATTAAATCAAATCTTTTTTTAAAATTCTATTTGTACAAAATTCTTGAAACTAAAATTAAGCATAATAAGCAATTTGCTTTAAATACAATTCAAATTTTTGACTCCACAAAATGGCCGACCGTGTTAATTCGCAAAGTAAAAGGAAAACCACGCAATTTCGAGGCATATTTGTGTGGATCATTGTATTCTACTTTCTAGCCATATGCATTTTATTACAAACAGTTACAAACGCTTTTTTGACCAACTCGTCCGATCCAAGGCAACGTGTCCCTTTAAGTGTCCTGCCCAAGAACACAACTGCCATGACCGGGATTTGAACCCACATCATTCTGATGACGCATGTCGTTCCGCGTGGAACACTCAGCCATCACGACATGCTACGAACTTCCGGTTTATCGACAAGAGATATCGGACCTTAATAAATCACAGCTCAATCGACTTTAACGTCTGCAAAACATGGCTGCAAGACTGGTTACTCGGTCACTCCTATCCTAAAGCAACTCCATTACCAGTAGAACAAGAAGGGATAGTTTTCAAAATCAGTCTCCTGTGCCCAATTTCATAGAGCTGCTAAGCACAACAATTTGCTTAGCATGAAATTTCTTCCTTGATAAAAACAGGATTACCAACCAAATTTCCATGTGATTTGCAGGATAAGCAAACAACAGCTGAATACCAGTAACAAGCAATATGCAACACATGAAAATTAGGTTGGTAATCCTGTTTTTATCAAGGAAGAAATTTCATGCTTAGCAAATTGTTGTGCTTAGCAGCTCTATGAAATTGGGCCCCTGGTCTTTAAATCATTGCACAACATGGCGCCATCCTACATCTCAGATCTTGTCACTCAATACACTCCTTCACGCAGTAACCTAAGATCAGCCGATCAACGTTTCCTGGTATAGAACACATGGCCAAGAACACATGGGGAGCACGTTCATTCCTAGTTACTGCAGGAAAAGTGTGGAATAGTTTTCCTTACTACATCAGGACTGCTGAAACAACATCATCATTTAAAACTGCTCTCAAAACTCATCTTTTTGAGGTAAATGTTGACCAGTGATTTTCAACATACTTATTTCTGGCCCTTTCTTTTGAACTGTTTTTTGTATCATGAGCGAGTGCCATGAGCGCCTTTTTTTGGCGGATATCGGCGCTTTACAAGACTCCATTATTGTTATTATTATTAATAATAGTTATAGCCAATATTTAAATCACAGGGCCTATGTGGATATTTTCATGCGGGGGAAAGTTATATTTGTTTTATAATTTATTTATTCATTTATTTATTTTATTATTATTATAGGTTTAGCCGGCCAATTTCAACAAAAATGTATTTATTTAAACACCGGCTCATTCAATTTTGTTTGACAATGAATGCTCCTTTGTGTCAGCAGTCAACAGCCAAAAGGAGTAATTCCACCAGTTTAGCATTCAACGGTCAAATAAGATCATTCAATTTAGGTCGCAAAGATCATTCAATTTCGTAAAAGCCAGAAGCAAGAGGCTATAGTAAACCCTTCAATTTCATCAATGAGCAAATAATTGTACAATGTTTGCATTCAAATGTTAGGTGCTCTCTGATTCGTGGTTGCGCTAATCCTAACCCTAACCCTAACCCTGAATGAATACATAAATAAATAAATAAAGGCAGATAAAGTTTAGCTTTATCTCTAAGTATAAGCGATTTTGAACGAAAAGATGACTGCCTGTGGTCAGTTCAGAAGAGTGAATAATTTAGATAAGGGAGGCGGATTGAAGCATTTGAGAACAACCATGCTGACGAGGCCTAGCAGATACTCTTGACATCAAGAGATCTAGTGAACATTTTAGTATAAATAAAGAAGACAACATAAACACTGCAGGGCAAACAATCTCAAAACTATATGAATTATAGGCATAATAAAATATTTTTTTCATTTCAAAATTATGACCGTAACTTGACAGTCTTTTACGTGTATAGATATCGGGTACGGGCTTTATAACTTCAATCATGGGGTAACAAAGCAAAAGGAACAATTATTGCAATTAAGACAAGACACATGATGTATATAAGTGAAAATGTAAACAACACAGAAACGCCTCAAGTGCAAGCAAAAGAGTAATTGCCAGCTTACTCGGGGAGCCATAACTCATAACGCGCAGAAGTTGAAGTTCGTTGCCTATAAACGAAAAGGAAAAGAAATGCAAGCTTGCAACAAATCCATTTGCGCTTCGATGAGTCTAGAAGATTTCATGAATTTTTTAGGTGTTCGGCCATCAGCCGAACACCTATTGTTATTGTACTGGGTTTTTTTTCTGCGTCTTCTTCTTCTCACCGAATCTTCTCCTGAAGATTTCGCAAAAAGTAAAGGTCTTACAGACTTTTGAAACTTGGCATATACTTGAAACTTAACATTATGAAGACGGCACTTGAACAATGACGTCATAAGGCGTCGAATTACAAGGTTTCTCAAGTTAAAAAAAATTACCATTTTCTTCTTGCTGTATTTCATTCACATTGAAAGCTATGATGTTCATAGTTGGGAATCTGATAGATCAAGACTGGGGCAACATTTAAAAAGTGACGAACAAAATCGTACGACCTTTACTTCCGGTCGTACCGGAAGGTCAAAGTTTGCCGTTGTTGTTTTTCTTCAAAAAATCGTTTTCCGGGCCAAAATCCAATCTTCTGTACATTGGATCAACTTCAAATCTACAACATCATAAGACCTTGTTCAGACATCATTCATATTACAGTTACATCATCATGACGTCGTCAAGCATCACGTGACGTCACGGTAAAGGTACACCTATCAAAGACTTATATTTACAAGAAAAAATGCGTGACAAAACTGAAACTTTGTATGTAGGCAAGCCGGGGTGTGTAACATCCAAATTTGAGGTTTTGTTCTACTGAAATCATCAAGTGTCACGTGACATACGATATCTATATTCACAGAAAAAGTATACGCGTGTATTCAAGCGATCATCTACACTTTGAGGTGACATCACGATGACGTCATCAAACGTCATGTGACGTCACCTTAAAGGTACACTAGCTTTTTATTTACAGGAAAAAAATGCGTGATCAAGTTGAAACTTTGCATGTATTCAAGCCAGGATGTGTAACATCCACACAAACAAAAATTGTTACACTATTTTCTCATGACTCCGATGACCGATAGAGCTTAAACTTTCACAGGTTTGTTATTTCATGTATATTGGGGGTCACATCGAGTGCGGGAACTGGTCTTTGACAGTTACCAATCATGTTTGTACACGTTAACTAGGCATGTAGACGTAGCCTACGTAGGCTTAGTTTTCATGTAGCTTCCTTTAAACTTATGCGAATCGAGACAATCACACCACACTCTGGCAATCTAAAAACTGCAATTGTTTATCATTACATGTACCATCAAAAACAAAGTAGTTTCAAATTCAATTTTTCGTTTTCTTAAGTATTCCATTTTATTTAATTTACAAAGCCATGGTAAATGTTCTACACTGTATTACATTTAGAATTATCCAACTTCAGGACGAAGTGCCATATTCTCCAATAATGTTGGCCCATCTCATGCCAAGAAAACTTCACGAGTTCATTTATATTTTTAACAATGTATACCATGCCCGATATGTGGCAGAGGGTGTCTCCCCCAAATGTTTACATTTTTTGCACACTCTTTTCCTCTTGTATACAGCAGCCCCCTCCCCTAAAAACCTTTAAAGGCACTGTACACGTTTGGTAATTACTTAAAATATTAGCATAAAAACTGACTTGGTAACGAGCAACGGAGAGCTGTTGAAAGTATAAAACATTGTGAGAAACGACTCCCTCTGAAGTAACGTAGGTCTCACTAAAATAATAAAAGACTTCTTGCAAGAAGCCTTTTATTCCTATCTGAAAGCACACAAATTTGTACACCGAGGGTGTTTTTTCTTTCATCATTTTCTTGCAACTTCAATGACCAATTGAGCCCAAATGTTCACAGGCTGGTTATTTTATGCATATGTTGGGATACACCAAGTGAGAACACTGGACTTTGACAATTACCAAACGTGTCCAGTGCCTTTAAAGAATTCCTGAGATTCCCAGAACACATTGGAGACACAATGGGGGGTACGCCATGCCACTTATCGAGCACCAATTGTAAAACAAAAATGTATCGTTATAAATAAAACTGGCTACACGGCAGTTAAGAGTTGTATGGCTTCTGACTAGCACCCCCGAACAAAATATTGACAAAGTAGGGAGACTGCCAACATGGGGCTAGATAGCTCAGTTGGTAGAGCTCAAGCACGTTAATCCTGAGGTCGTTGGTTCAAATCCCGGTCTAGTCAATTTTTCTTTGTTCAATCCCAAATCATTATAAATAAGATAGATAAGCACATTTTTTTGAATAATGTAAAAATATGCAAATTTGATTGAATATGTAACAGACGCCTGTAGTCATGCAAATAGGAGTGAAGTCCTTCAGCATTCTCCCTCATCTCCCTACAACACTTGTAAACCTTGATGCACTTGGTATTGAGCTCAATTTGAAAATGGCAAGTTGAAACCTTAAAGGGGCTGTGTCGTCATGATAAAAGCAGGCCTGTAGCTGTACATAATAACAATAATACTGAGTTCTTATATAGCACTTTATCACACCGATGGGCGTATCAAAGCGCTCAGTATGTTTTCCTGCAAGGTATGCGGAGCTACCTTTTGAAGTATGAGACCTATTCCTTTACATAGCACCATGTAATGGTTTACAAGGTGCTGTGGCGCAATATGCCGCCAATCAAACCAGGAACACCGGGGCGAACCCCTTCTCTTTATGATAAGTGCACTGGGTTCTTTTACGTGCATTACACAACACACAGGACCTACAGCTTTACGTCCCATCGGAAGGACGAAGTGTCTTGCTTAAGGACATAAGTGTCAAGACCAGGACTCAAAACCACACTGATCTGAAACACCAGAGCTCGAGTCCGGTGTTCTTATCCGCTCGGCCACACCACATGGAATGATGAACTCTCATCCAGTTACTGTACGTGCGAGCCTTCCCTCCGTATCATATCTATAGGGGAGGGTGCACATGCTGTAGCTGGGTCGAACGGTATATTGAGAGAGTTGCGACAACTTGCGATTAGAAGCCATTTTGTGTTGGAAAAAAACCGCATTGGCGAATACAGGGTGCCAGACTAGTCTGCCCATTGACTTGTGCTGCATTTGGACCGAAACTGGGGTCCAGCAACCACGTGACTGAAGAAAACTGGTCCCTCTTTGTCACAACGCTCTCAGTACACAGCTCTGAGCTGGGTGAGAGTTCATAATTCCATGTAAAGCCACATGCCTGTTTTGATCATGACGACACAGCCCCTTGAATCCTAAACAGAGCTAAACATGTCTTCGCTTTTACTAAAATATTGAAATGGTTAGGAGCCGTACTATATTTCATATCAAATAATGTCTTGTGCTTTTGATGCAAAGCTTTTCAATATCGGACAGGAGCAAATGAAATAGGAGATGGATATCTTGGGTCTCGAATTGTTTAATTAAAAACAAAACATAAATAAATAAATCTTGCCGATCTAAAATTGCAGCTCATTCCAAACCTTTGCTCGACACACAGGACAGGCTGAGCTAACTGAAACCACTAAATGGCGACTTCTTTCTTAACGCAGTGACACTCATGCTCGAACATTTTTACCCCTGATCACTGGGCCATTTATTATATTCCTTAAACCATCTCAGCTCCCTGGGGAGTATACAGCCTGTGCTGCCAAATGCTGGCACATTTTAATTAACCAACAACAGGGGTAATAAGCGAGCAGTGCATGCTGGAAAAAAATGAGGCGGTGAGATCGATCACCCCTGGGAACGAGGTTGGTGTAACTCCTCTACATTGGGCATTGCAAAAACAACTGCTAGTCAAGATGTACCACCGATAGTTGATCAAACTTTGGTGCGTCATATCCGCAACAAGCAAGATCACTTTCCTCCATGGATGTGTGTACAGTTTGTGCCTGCGAACCTCTCACCCAGCAAGTCATTTTGTTAATGTGTGATGTCATGATTGACGGCATGAGCCCGAGGTGAAGGAAACACCATGGAAAAGTCCTTAATATTTACAATGGCTGTCTTGCACTACGTTTACTCAGTCATCATCTTCTAGTCCATTTTAAAGGGATAAGTTTTTATTGCATGCCGGTTGCATTCAAGTCAGTTGCTACGAACCAAACAATCTGCAATAAAGAAAAGACACAAATGTAGTGGTGTCAGGTAAAAACCAAAATAGTATTCTTTATAACTATTGTGCTTTATCTACGGGTGTCTCAAAGCGCTACTTATCATTATCTTTATAAATCTCGCGGTACATGCTGCTTATTACAGGATTCATAACTGGCCTCTCGTCCTTGAGCACAATCAATTGTAGTCTTGTTTCAAAGATGCTCCAGTTGGGTAGTCACAAATACATGTAGTCAAGAAAAAACCTATAGTCACTGCTAGAGGGTGCTATCATTCCTGTAACTGCTATCACCCCATGAATAGCAGTTTACAGGATCGATAGTGCCCTCTGGGCCCAATTTCAAGAGCTGCTTAAGCAGAAAATATTGCTTAACAATTTTCTGCTAAGCAGAAATGAGCAGGATACCAGTCACAAATTGTACACGTGATATGGTAGTTTGGCTGGTAACCTTAGTCTGGTTAGCATAATTTTGTTGTGCTTAGCTACTTTTTGTGCTTAAGCAGCTCTATGAAATTGGGCCCTGGTGGCAAGGGGTACGAGGGTTGGTAGCTGTTAGGTTTTCTCCTGACTACAAAACTGGATGTCTTGGAACCAAGACTTCAATCCTGGTCATAACTAGCCTTTCGTCAACCCCTTTGTGGCTTAGACAAAGCAGTGTAGCCCAGAGGGAAGCGTCGGGAAGGGGAGACTGCATGCGCCGCGCGCGAGTGGCGAAGCCACAAGGCCTTTTCCAACTTGAGTTTGTGGGTGTTTAGTTGTTGTTGTTGTTGTTGTTATGCAAATAAGTCATGTGTTGAAAGGTTAACCAATCAAAATACATAATAGGTTAATGTATGCTGGCCCCATCGTTTATGACTGGTTTGGAATTTTGCTACCCTGGGAGGGTAGCAAAAATCACAAAGTACAGAATAACATTAGAGCTTCCTGATAAGTTGGGAAAGGCCCTCGTGGCTTCGCCACTCGCGCGTGTGGTCTCTGCTTCCAGTGGCTTCACGGCGGCTACACAGCTGTCTAAGTCTCGGAGGCCTTGACGAAAGGCTAGGTCATAACTGGTTCGGAACCCCGGCCCCCGATCAATGTTGACTCTCATTACGCGGTCTGCACTCCAGCTGGGGTGGTTACTTTTATGATTATTATTATACTCAGTATTATGATTTATTCGGCCAAGATTTTAACTAACATGCAACAATACAAGGAAGTAATATTTGTTACTGTTCCGTTACTAATGATGTAATGGAACAGTAACAGAATGTCAAGAACAACTTTTGGAATCAGATGACGAGACAAACTCATTCTAAAATGGCCAGGATTAATAAAAGTGAACCAAACCACTGTGACTCGAAAGCCTTTTAATCCAATCTTAAAATGGGGAAAAATCCGAAACAAATAAATCTAAAATGAAAACAACATTGAGCGGGGAACGGGAATGGGGACAGGGGACGGGGGATTGTCAGGAGGCCCAAGAAATTTTAGCTGTGATTGTAGCTCGGTACTCTATTGGTATTAAGACATCTGTTCTAGAATGCAGAGGGTTGTGGGTTCGAATCTCATCTGAGTAGTACGAAGTGGATTTTTAAAATTTTTAATCAACACATAAAGAAAACTTACACGAGCATCATAAGCATGACACAGATATTCCACAACCCAATGAAGATTCGGAAGAATTTTAAATTCTGGAGGAACGAACGGATCTGGTCACCTGCAAAAAGTAAACAAATACTTTGATAAATAGACGGGAAAAGAAATGAAATCCAAACCGAGTATAGAATAAAATTCACTGCCATCAGACAATTTAGATTGGAATGCCAGGGGCCAATTTCATGGAGCTGCTTAAGAACAACAAGTTAGTAAGTACCAAACAATGTTGCTTTAATACCAGAATAAGGTTACCTGCCAAAATACCTTGTCAGATGTAACATCTGTGACTGGTTTCCTGCTTCTTTTTTTGCTTAGCAGAACATTTTTAAGCAATATTGTTAAGCAGCTCTATAAAATTGGGTCCAGATGGCTGTATGCTTCTATAGCATTTGATTTTAACAGCAATCTTTGTCCCCTCTTTCTTTTATTGGAGGGGGGGGGGGTTCAGGGGGTTTTGTGTAGCATGGGTGTTTTGACCCAATTACCCCAATGTCTTCGTCACACTCATAATGGTTGCGCCATTTTGAGTGCCAATGCCCCTGTGTGTGATACAGTGTGCACATTTTAGGTGATGCGGCATTTGCAGACGCTTACCATAATTTCGACGACAATTTGACCTTGAAATGGTGAGCGTTGGAGACAGTAGCCGCATGTAACGTTGGTAAGAGTGGGGGGGGGGGGGGTCAATGCTCCTTTCATTTACAAACAATCCCGAGATTTACAATATATTTTTGTAGTTGAAGGTGTGTGATGTGAAGAAATGGGAGTCTTTCTGAAGCTAGGATGTGAAGTAATGGGAGTCTTTCAAAAGCTAGGTGGCTTTGCTAGCGGATATTATCAGGGCCCAATTTCATAAAGCCTGTGAGTACAAAAACTTACTCAGCACAAAAATCTCTTGCTTAGAAAAAACAGGTTACCAGCCAGAAAACCATACAGTTACCATTGCTGGGACTGGTACCCCACTCATTTCTTGCTTAGCAAAGAAATTTGCTAAGCAGAAAATTCTGCTTAACAGCTTTAGGTATTTCTGGTTATGCAAATTTCTTTTTTCAGAGATAAAGATTTCCAAGAATTATGTATACGTAAATCTGCTGCCACCTAGCGTTCCCGAAAAGTACCCCATTGCAACACAAGTAGAGATATGAGTTCCGCATTACACGAAAGGGGTTTTGAAAATCTAGCACTTCATTATTGCCAAAATGAAGAGAAGCAATTACAGTCGGGTGTCTCGCTCAAGGACACAAGTGTCATAAGTGGGATTCTAACCCGCACCCTGATGACTCAGCAACCAGAACCGAGTCTGAGCGTTTTGTGGAGAAGCGGTCAAGCTCACTGGACTCAAGCTCTGGTGTTTCTGATCAGTAAAGTGTGGGTTCGAGTCCCGGTCTTGACATTTGTGTCCTTTAAGCAAGACACTTAACCATTATTGCTTCGTCCTTCAGATGCGATGTACAGCTGTAGGTCCTGTGGGTTGTGTAATGCATGTAAAAGAACCCAGTTACACTTATCGCCAAGAGAAGGGGGTTGCCCCGGTGTTTCTGGCAGTGGCTGCTGAAACCACCGCAGCACCATGTAATCCTTTACAAGGTGCTACATAAATAGGTCACATAATTCAGAAAAATTCAAAAACATTTCTTTTCAAAAAACCCAATAATAAGTGCTTTGAGACGCCCATAGATAAAGCCCTATATAAAAACTAGTTGTTAGTGTTACTTTTTTTTTATTATGGTGCTCTAGACCGCTCGGCCATAACAAGCTATATATCTTGGAATATAACATACCTGTGGTTGGTTCCGAAACGTCTTTTTCTCCGAATCCTTCTGTCTCACTTGTTTTCTTCTTACTGTAAATAATAATTTGTTAGAAACAACCAATCTGTTACTGTTGTATCTAATGAATAAGTTACTTGGGGGGTTTTCATTAGCACCTGCATAGATTTTCACACCAGCCCTGAATTTTTTTTTCTGAAAGTGTGATTTTTCTCCATTTAAAGGGGCTGTGTCGTCATGACCAAAGCAGGCCTGTGGCTGTCGAGGAATTATAAAATTTAACCCAGCTACTGAACACTCACACCCTGCCTCTGCAACATATAGAGCGTGTGCCCGCATGCTGCAACTGGAGTGAGTTCATAATTTTATGTACAGCCACAGGCCTGCTTTGATCATGACGACACAGCCCCTTCAAAGCATGTGGACAACATTGGTAATTTCTTTGTCAAAGACCAGTATCTGCATTTTGTGTGACACAACATAAACATGAAATAACAAACCTGTGAAACTTTAACTGAAGCTCAGTCATCGGAGTCACAAGAAAATAGTGAAAAACCCCATTTATGTTTTCACTGTTTTCAAACATCGGGTTGTGGACTGCGAGATCAAAACTAAATGTTTTTCTCATTTTACAAAAACTATAGAATTTCAGACAATAATATTTCCAGGGAAGTTTTCCACCATCTTTATACCATGTAACTAAAGTGCAAAACTGTGCACATATATGTTTTCATCTCACCAGTTGTGCACAACATTGGGAAGGTTGAACAATTAATAAAATGTTATATGAAATATTTTTGCTTGAGATGCTGTAGTTTTTTGAAAAACGAGTAAAACAATTAAATTTGATTGTGCGAGACCAAAATCTGATGTTTGAAAATAGTGAAAGCATTTTTTACTAATTTCTTGTGACTCTAATGAGTGATTGACCATAACCCTCAAGCAAGGGACATCTTTGGTTGCAATGCCCCAATGGTACGTTGTCAGCAATATGCTGACAAGCTTTTCCCCATAGGTTAAGAGGCTTTGTTTTGCTTTTTGTTTTCAACGTGTTTTGTATCCAAGTTTGTTGTTTGAATGTCAAGGAAATGCCTGGGTTAAGCTAACCTTAATTGTTTGCTTAAAGGCCCTGTACACTATTGGTAAGATCGAAAAACACAATGTTCACAGATTCACACATAACTGACATGATTTAAATTAAGTAACGGTAGAAAGGGTTCCTTAAAATGTTTCTGCCTAAAATGCTATCGTTTCTGAGAAATGAGTAAAACAATAGTTTTTATCTCGCGCGATAATTTGAAAAAACAGAAAACACATTTTAAGGTCTCTTTTCACTATTTCCTCGTGATCTCGATGACCAATTGAGCTCAAACTTTCACAGGTTTGTTTGTTCATGCATATGTTGAATCACACAAAATGTGAACACTGATTTTGAGCCGTTACCAAAAGTGTACAATACCTTTAATTAATTAAGTTTTATAATTTGGTTTCATCTACCATTGAAAACTGACATACCGATTTTGTACACAAAGGATGCTGGCAGAGTTTTGTCCTGCCCCCTTCTAACAAAATCACTGACCCCTGTTGATTGACATCCCCTCTAAAATTATGGCATGGTCCAGCTTAGGATATCATGGCATTATGAGCTGACCAGTGTGTACACTGTACATAGACTTTTTCGCAAATACTCGGTACGCATGCCTTATCTGTGGAATGAGGTGCATGCTGGTCTAGTTACATGTAGTTGTAAATTTAGTCGCTAACTAGACCAGCATGCACCTCTTTCCACGCTAACGCATGTGCACTGAGTATTTGCGAAGTAGTCTATGTATGATGTGGTTAAGACAATGGAAATGTAAGAAGATGAAAGCATGTGCTGACAGCGGCCCTCACCTACTTTTCCCAGGTGTGTTAGTTCATGTATTTGATGGCTCACACACAGTGTGGGTACTGGGGCCGATTTCACAAAGAGATAAGACTAGTCTTATCTGAAGTTAGGACCAGTAACTGGTCTTAACTTAAGACTAGTCCTACATGTATCTCTTAGCATTGCCTAAGACTAGTCCTAAGTTAGGAAGAGTTTTGTGAAATCGACCCCAGGTCTTTGACAAATCATTACCAATTTTGTCCATATATTTTAGAAAAACTTGTCAACAAATCCACAGACTTACAAATTGAAATTCAGGACAGCACCTGCATTTACCATCAGTGTCCTGCAAAATAAAGAATACAAACAAAAGTCAAAGAGTGTCACACAAAAAGAAGCCATGTTTTAATTTACAACAAATTAAACATGAATCGGTAAGATTCATGAATCGGGAAGAAATACAGTGAAGTATATTATTGGATTGATCAAAACAACCACAACTCTAAGAGAAATGTATGGTGTTACCACAAACTTTACTGTATCACCACCATGCAAAGTTTCAAATCCTACTCATGTACATGGTATTTCTGCAAACCTTACTAGATTGTATCTCCACCATGCAAAGTTCCAAATCCTACTCATGTACATGGTGTTACTGCAAACCTTACTATACTAGATTGTATCTCCACCATGCAAGGTTCCAAATCCTACTCATGTACATGGTGTTACCTCAAACCTTACTAGATTGTATCACCACCATGCAAAGTTCCAAATCCTACTCATGTACATGGTGTTACCATAAACCTTGCTAGATTGTATCTCCACCATGCAAAGTTTCAAATCCTACTCATGTACAAGGTGTTACTGCAAACCTTACTAGATTGTATCTCCACCGTGCAAAGTTTCAAATCTTACTCATGTACATGGTGTTACCTCAAATACTAGATTGTATCTCCACCATGCTAAGTTTCAAATCCTACTCATTTTGGGAGTCAAAGTGCATTCATGGCAAGATGACGGACAAAACTAGTGTAATATAGGCTACTATAAGTACTACTTAACTACGTTGATGTAGGTCAAGTTATTGTAATTTGTCACAGTTTTAAGTAAGACCATGGATGACTGAATGTTAATAAATTATATTAAAAACATTGTGTTTGTGCTCGAAGCCATTCACATATTCACATATAATGCTAACGTTAATATTTATATTGCTAATTTTTAAATAATATTTAATAATAAAAATGATAACGACAATGGGCTAGCTAGCTACATGTCAAAACAGTAAGACGGAGTGGAGAATGGAGTGGTACAGTACGTGTATTTTAATTGTAAGTTTACAACATGGTCTGACTCTGAATCTGATGTGGACAGTGATGGTATTATTTGGTACGGTTTACCATGGGTTTACTCAGTCATCATAAATTCCTTCCTCTCTATAGTCATACATCGTATATATTCAACAGAAATATCACTTACCCAAACAGGATTAAGTCGGCAATCATCTTGTCATTCGTGGACTCCTTTGACTATTTTAAAACCATTTCTTTACAGCATTCATTCCATTCGAAACCAGCACTGCTTTGCTGTACACGTTCACAATAATAGCAAGTGCAATTATTTTTGTATTAGGACGCCCTCTATCGTCACAACTAGCAAGTGTAATTATAGTCTGGTTCCCTGACCAAAGATAGACCTTTCTTTTGTAACGTCACAGCCCGAGTTTTTGCCAACCGAGGTTGGAAAACTATGGAAAGCCATAAATGCAAAGCATAAGCAGAAAGCAGAAAGCCACAGTTTGTAATAATGTTGCACAAATATTCAAAAATAGTGTTGAATTTGTTGGAAACAAAGCAACCAATCATGGTATGTATTTTTGGTTGATTGAAAATTTACAGAAATGTTGAATTTTGACACAACTTTTGTTAACACGATTGAATGTTTTGCTAACATTCGGCCGTCCATGCCAACCAGCGCGGTTTGTTTATCAACAAAAGAAAGGTCTATTCCTTGACGTCTCTTGTTAAAAATCCAAAGATTCCTTGACGTCTCTTGTTAAAAATCTTAGGTCAGGTATCACCCACGGTTAAAAATAGAGCATGACGCAACTTGTCAGGGTCGGGGGTCATCTCCAGGGAAACCATGTCTGCACCTGATCGGAAGCTGTTTTTACATTCACTTGCAGCATGGAGGTAGATTGCAGCAGGTGAGTTTCTTTATTTGAATCACTAGGAGACCTACATAAGTGCTTAAAACATGCAAAAAAAAAAAAAAAAAATTGTTGAGCGTAAACTCAAAAACTCCTGCTGGATCTACGGCCAACAGGACTGACATTATGATTCCATGGATTCTGTTTACAATGCAACCATAAACACCCGGAAATGTCCGACCATCAACGATACTGTCCGAACGTTGACGACAACACGTTCGGAACATTTCGGATAACTTCGAAAAAGGAGGAATTCCTCCTTTTTGGTCACGTGATTTTGGGTGATACCGGACCCTAAATTCGACAGAGCCTAGTCGGAGATTTTTGGGTCTGGGAACCAGACTAGTGTAATTATTTTTGTATTAGGAAGCCCTCTATCGTCATGTTTGCTTCCAAAGTGGGATCAACTTGAAAAAGCAGCCGCAGCGCGGCACACACGCGTGCGTAATAGCAACACATTGAAATCACTGCCAGAGGAAACGGGCGCGGCATTGAAGAAATCATTAAAGTAGAGACATGCTGCTTCAATAAACTGCGAGCCACAGTGCTTACATACAACGTCCGTTCATTATTCTCTCATGTACGTAGATAAAACAACAAATAATAAAAGTTTTTAATTTCTGTCGGCGACTATAACTGCCATGATCGAAAGCATGGTATAACAGAAATTATCTGGGCGAGTGCCGTATCTCTACTATTCTACCCTTTATCGAAATGTCAATGCTATGTCCAAGGAATGTGATTATTTAGAGCATTGGAGTCATCCCCTCAAACCGGACCCACCCTCTTCTCTAAACCAACAGACACACCCACTTCCCTTAACGGCATCGTATACACGTTTGGTAATTGTCAAAGACCAGTGTTCTCATTTGGTGTATCCCAACATATGCATAAAACAACAAGCCTGTGAAAATTTGGGCTCAATTGGTCATCGAAGTTGCAAGAAAATGATGAAAGAAAAAACACCCTTGTTGTACAAATTTGTGTGCTTTCAGATAGGAAAAAAGGCTTCTAGCTAGAAGTCTTTTAATATTTGAGTGAGAAGTTACCTCTTTCTCAAAAACTACGTTACTTCAGAGGGAGTCGTTTCTCACAATGTTTTATACTATCAACAGCTCTCTGTTGCTCGTTACCAAGTCAGTTTTTATGCTAATATATATTTTGAGTAAATACCAAACGTGTACGATACCTTTAAAAGATCGTTTACATTTTCCGTGGAACATGTGTCGTGTGTGTACATGTTGTGACTGTGCGCATTGCGCCGATCAGTACAATCGTTCCCATCATGCATCACTACATCCTGAACAAGAATTTGTACAAGCATGGATGAGACCGGTGGGGCCGAGCTAAAACGAGCCCCCCCCCCTCTCACAAAGTTGAAAATAATTATTCATCCACATCCCATTATGAATACATCCTGGTCATCCTGGTTCAACCCTGGCTTACTTGGTCCGGCGGAATCGGATGTCCGCAGCCGAGAGATTCGCGATTGTTATCACAACCCAAGGGACTACCATTGAATTTAACCAAAATGGTTTAACCTGACATCTACTCCAAAGAGCAATTCACCCCCAAAATATCACAGACGGTGCTCTCAGATGCCAACCAAGACCAAGAGTTAATTAAAAGCGACAATGATGAAAACGGATGACCTTTTGGAACGTGACCGTTGACCTTAAAGCGGAAGCTCCCCTGCGACGATCTGTCAGACAGACGCTACCCAGCAAAAGATATTGACCTTTAACAAAAAGTGAGAATCAGCATAGGGCGAGAAGGATTTAACGGGAAAGTGGGCATAAACTTTACGTATAGCGAAGTGCCAGGGGTCATGGACATGTCTGGGGGAGAGGGGGGGATGGGGTTGTAGACGGGGGTAGACGGTTGGTATTTAGTCTTGGGAGGGTTAGGGGAAATAGCCTCCCACTCATAATAGGATGTCGATCCCCAATGGCACCTTGAGTCTTAATTGTATCATGCGGAATTAATTTGTTCCAGATCTAGTCAGAGGAAAGTCCTTTCTCTGTGGTCGAGAGGAACGTCCATGGAACCTTAAATACCACGAACACAATTTCATTTAGTGCTCGATATATATGGGGCACGGTGTGGTGCCCCTGCCCCTAATGTGTCTTTGCTGTGTGCTTGGAATCTCAGGGGGGGGGGGTACTTCTGTACAATAGGAAAATAGTGTGGGATACCCTCTAACCCCATATGGCACGGTATAAACAACTTTATTTTGCAGTTGTGGAGAACTGGGTGGAAGGGGCATTAGGTTTTTCCAGACCAAGTCTGAGACACTACGTGGTCGAGAGGAGCGTCTTGAAACCAAGACTATATCACAGACCCTGAACAAGAGTGATTTTCAAATGCTATTGTTGTTATATAACATCCTTTTCCTATAATGGTGATTGAAAAGTACACTACCGGCTGACATTGGCACGTTCCATGATAATAATGTTGCTGTAAAGGCCACTGATAGTTTGTGAAAACGAATAAAGGAAACTTGATTTCAATGACACAACATAAAGGGCCATGTCCCACGAGGCATTCAACAGGAACCAGTTCCAGGCAATCCCAATGAAAGGGTACGTTTGGTAATGACTCTGAAAATTAATGGCAATACAAAGTTACTTGGTACGTACAGCAGCTTTGGATAGTATAATGCATTTTGAGAAACTTTTTTACTTCGAAGTACTGCGGTTATGGAAAAAGATATTTATCCCCCAAAAATTGAATCTGAAAAGCGACTGCAGTAACGTTTCTCAGATTGTGTATTCCAATTGCAGATTATTCTAAATTCCTACGTGGACATCACCGCTCCAGATTTTCGGCAATATCTCAAAAATGCTTACCACCTTTTGAAATGAAATTTCCACAGGTTAGTTTTATTGTATATAATCTACTGTGTAGGATTGAAACAAACAGTGGGTTCCAATTACCAAACGTAAACAATCCCTTTTAAGAAAAACATTCACTTTTCAGTTTTGTCATTATTTTCCTGGAGATTCGAGTTTAAAGGCAATGAACACGTTTGGTAATTGTCAAAGACCAGTGTTCTCACTTGGTGCATGCATAAAATAAAAAGTCTGTGAAAATTTGGGCTCAATTGGTCATCGAAGTTGCAAGAAAATGATGAAAGAAAAAACACCCTTGTTGTACAAATTTGTGTGCTTTCAGATAGGAACAAAAACTTCTTGCAAGAAGTTTTTATTATTTTAGTGAGAAATTACCTCTTTCTCAAAAACTACGTTGCTTCAGAGGGAGTCGTTTCCTACAATGTTTTATACTATCAACAGCTCTCCGTTGCTTGTTACCAAGTAAGTTTTTATGCTAATATTTGTTTGGAGTCATTACCAAACGTGTACGATACCTTTGATGCTAGGTCAGATTTTTGACCGATTTGACCCGAACATTTATATTTCAATGGATTTGTGAAAGTCACAAGCTTTCATTTTTATTGCACGAAAAAAAAAATCCACCAATGATTAGTGGTAGTTAATTAAAAACTAAAACCAAAACTGAATTATTGTCGGGATCCCAACATTATCTTACTTCCATCAGCATTGAAGCAATTTTAAATGTTACATGCATTGTGTGCGGTGTCCATGGCATGTGTATGTTTTTCGTTTTGAAACAGCATCGTCTGTCAAAACTCGTTCAGAGAAAAAACCCTTTAATTTTGTTTTTCTTATTTCTGAGAAAATTGCGCCCTGCAACTTTTAATAATGAAAAGCGGGCATCCTTCTTCATTCGGCAACTTTTCAAAACCCTGAAAGTTTCGGCCGAGTGGATCCGTTGCTATAGACTTGACTTTCATAACACCCCTACGTACAGGAAAAGGCGGTAAACCTATAAATAACGCAAGCTTGTGCTTGTTTGTTGCTATGGCGAATAATGAATATTCAACGTTCTAGATCTTTCTTTTTGTAATGTCACAGCCCGAGTTTTTTGCCAACCTAGGCTGGAAAAAATATGGAGAGCCATAAATGCAAAGCAAAAACTGATAGTGACTGTTTGTTACAATGTTACACAAACACTCACTAGTGTTGAATTTGTTAGAAACAAAGCAACCAATCATGGGTTGTATTTTATTTTATTGAAAGTTTGCAGATTAATGTTGAATTTTGTCACAACATTTGTTAACACGATTGAATGTTTTGCTAACATTCGGCCGTCCATGCCAACCAGCGCGGTTTTTTTTTATCAACAATACAAAGGTCTATGGCATAAAGGTGGCCACTTTCTCGGATGGGCGAACACACTTTTTGTGACTTTTTGTAGTTTCATTTTAAAAGCACTGAACACGTTTGGAAATTGTCAAAGACCAGCGTTCTCACTTGGTGTATCCCAACATATGCATAAAATAACAAGCCCGTGAAAATTTGGGCTCAATAATTGGTCATCGAAGTTGCAAGAAAATGATGAAAGAAAAACACCCTTGTTGTAAAAATGTGTGTGCTTTCAGATAGGAATTAAAACTTCTTGCAAGAAGTTTTTATTATTTTAGTGAGAAATTACCTCTTTCTCAAAAACTACGTTACTTCAGAGGGAGTCGTTTCCTACAATGTTTTATACTATCAACAGCTCTCCGTTGCTTGTTACCAAGTAAGTTTTTATGCTAATATTTGTTTTGAGTCATTACCAAACGTGTACGATACCTTTAACGGTGTACATGTAATTAGTTTTGAAAAAAGTAAAGTCATTCCTTCGTCTAATGATCGTCCCGCGCAAACAGTGCAAAAAAAACGGGGAAAATTGCTAACATTCACGCATGCGTACAAATACTATTAGTTGGCAAACGAGTTGTGCAGTAGTCAAGTATTTTTGATGTTACCAAATTAATATTACTTTCAAGTTTTGAAAACTCGCCATCACAGATTATTGCTACTTGCAGTTGAATTAAAAATGCGGATGTTAGGGCCTATTGGTCCGTTTTTTGGCCGATTTGACTCGAAATTGTTGACTAAAATTTTAAACAGTTATTTGTATACATTGTTTCGAGAAAATTATAAGTTTCAATAAGGTAGGCCTACTGCTCGAAAGAAACCCACCAATGATAAGTGGTGTTAAAAACTAAACATGGGGTCCCAATATTATCTCACGTCCACCAGCCAATTCAAACAGTTTTGCATGTTACATTTATTTTGTGCATTGCATATTATTACGCGAAAGTTTTTGTATGCTTTTCGTTTTGAAACGGCATCATCTGTCAAATTTCGTACAGACTAATGTTCTAAAGACAAAATTAATCTGCAAATATATGTGAAAGTTTTTTGTATGCTTTTCGTTTTGAAACAGCATTATCTGTCAAATTTCGGTCAGCGAAAATGTTCTAAAGAAAAAATAAATCTGCAAAAATCAGGCCATGCAAATTTAAACTGTTCCGTGACGATAAGCTAATAGACAAATAAAATAGAGAAGAAGCAACAGTTTGCCTATCTAAAGATCGAATTTGTGTGCTACATTATTAGTGGGAAGAGGACATTCTTCCCCTCCTCTTTTCAGTGAAAAAAACAAAATCAAAAAAAGTCAATCAATTTAACATCTGGCTCATTCAATTTGAAAATGAATGTTCCGTTTGATCAGCATTTAACAGTCTTAAAGGCCCTGTACACTTTTGGTAAGATCGAAAAACACAAATGTTCACAGATTCACACACAACTTACATGAGTAATGGTAGAAAGGGTTCCTTAAAATATTTCTGCCTAAAATGCTATCGTTTCTGAGAAATGAGTAAAACAATAGTTTTTATCACGCGCGATTTTTTGAAAAAACAGAAAACACATAAGGTCTCTTTTCACTATTTTCTCGTGATCTCGATGACCAATTGAGCTCAAACTTTCACAGGTTTGTTTGTTCATGCATAATATGTTGAATCACATAAAATATGGACACTGATTTTGAGCTGTTACCAAACGCACCTTTAATAGAGTATTTCAATTTCAACAGGTTCAATTAAAATACTATATTTATGACTGTTGAGTGCTGATCAAATGGAACATTCATTTTTAAACGAAATTGAATGAGCCGGATGTTAAATTGGTTGAATTCATTGGTCAAATAAGATCTTTCAAATTCATTAGGTAGGCCCTAGCAACGATCATTCAATTTCGTCAAAGCAAACACCAAGAGGTTTTGGTCAACCATTAAATTTGTGCTGTAAATAGGCAGTAGAAATTCAACTGAAGAATGGTGAAAATGTAAAATAAACGAACCTGTGTGAAAAAAAACGAAATCCTGCCTGCACGGGAACGAAAGCAACAGTAGCTATTTAAAAAAACACCTAGTTTGGATGAATTAGGGAAACATGAGTGAATTTGAATGCGTTGTAATGAATCTGAGTTTATTTAATGCCGAAATCGGCTTGGGAAACCTATAGTAAGAGATTAAATGTATATTTCTTTAATCGCTTGAATGCGGTACTACTGTTTTCGACAGTGGGTAGATGATTTGGCTGGGTTGTTCATATTCAGAGGGTGTGGACCGGAACATCCGACGGGAAGATGAATCGCGCTTCGCGGTAGGGAGTGTCAACAGTCCATCCTGATCCTGCAAACAATAGTTAAATCTTTCAAAGTACGCTGCGTTCATTTTGTGCTCATAAATTTCTATTGTTTAAAGGTATTGTACACTTTTGGTAACAGCTCAAAATCAGTGTCCACATTTTTTGTGATTCAACATATGCATGAACAAACAAACCTGTGAAAGTTTGAGCTTAATTGGTCATCGAGGTCACGAGAAAATAGTGAAAAGAGACCTTATGTGTTTTCTGTTTTTTCAAATTATCGCGCGTGATAAAAACTATTGTTTTACTCATTTCTCAGAAACGATAGCATTTTAGGCAGAAATATTTTAAGGAACCCTTTCTACCATTACTTACTTTAAATCATGTAAGTTATGTGTGAATCTGTGAACATTGTGTTTTTCGATCTTACCAATAGTGTACAGGGCCTTTTATAAACCAAAAAAAGGTGCGCAAAGAATGTGTTTAGTTTCTGATTGTGGTATGTTAAAAGTGAAAAGCTGTTTGTTTAGACCTTTTGGATGCTACTCGAAATTCTGTCGGATGCATCACTCTCTCGAAAAAAAGTTTTTCCATTTTAGGAAGTACGGGTCGCGCATTAGCATAAGTAGAGCGGAAGTTACTTGCCAACTCAGCTACTGTATATATATATGCATCAAAGAGGCACCATCCACATTCTCAACAGGCAGATATTACTCACATCGCGTGAATCATCGTCGGACATCATACAGCCTTCGCTATAATCATTGCATATAGAGAGTTTAACAGCACACAGCTTGTCGAAAGTTTTCCCTCCAAAGAAGAAGCCATTTTGGAAAGTATATAATTACACAAGCGTATAATCATGTTGCTGTACGTATCAAGTTTAACTTTGCTACTTTTATGCGTCGTCTCTTGTCAAGATACTGAGAGAGCGAGACTAGGCAACCAACAGTCTCAAGCCGTGGTCAACCAGGGGACGGGGCAAGATGCAGCCGGGGAAGGGGCGCCAAAGGAGTGTACAAACTACAGGCTTTCCATCGGCAAATACACCAACTATTTCTACACATGCTGTGGGGAGATTAAGGTTGACAACCCCCCGAGTGGGGTCGAGGTAGGCCCCTGATCATTCTTCCCGGAATATTATGTTATCATTTACAGGCATTATGAAATATCAAAATATGAAGAAAAAAATTAAGTGAAGAAAAAATACAGTTCCAACAATTCGGGTGTGTAGCTTTTGATAAATTATTTGTTATTGGAACGAAACCTACCAGGCTATTCCTAAGTAACCCGGTTTCCTAAAAAATTGTTTCTTTTTTCCTGGATACAAATTGGAAAAAGATATAAGTTTGTCCTGCAGTCTTCTGAATTTCGTAACCACACGCGTACCTAGATACTAACGTAAACATGAATTCACAAGTATTTTTACCATGGGAAATTCCCGATACGCAAACCTTGGAATTGGATTATGATGTACGGCATTATTACATAACAAAATTCTTGTGATCCTAGGAAATGGTGGCAAACTGGGAATGTAACCCGAAACGAATTGGATGGGCGACACTCAACGAGACCGCTCAGTATAACTGCAACAGTGAAACAGGACAAAGGGCAGCTAGAGATATGTAAGTTCACACTGTACTCTATATAAATACTTCCGGGTCAGAGTTGACCCAATCCGGGTCCCACTGGGCATGACCTATTGCCGGGTCAGTAGGACCCACTTGCCGGGTCAGTAGGACCCACTTGCCGGGTCAGTAGGACCCACTTGCCGGGTCAGTAGTACCCACTTGCCGGGTCAGTAGGACCCACTTGCCGGGTCAGTAGGACCCACTTGCCGGGTCAGTAGGACCCACTTTCCGGGTCAGTAGCACCCACTTGCCGGGTCAGTAGGACCCACTTTCCGGGTCAGTAGTACCCACTTGCCGGGTCAGTAGGACCCACTTTCCGGGTCAGTAGTACCCACTTGCCGGGTTAGTAGGACCCACTTGCCGGGTCAATAGGACCCACTTTCCGGGTCAGTATAGGACCCACTTGCCGGGTCAGTAGGACCCACTTGCCGGGTCAGTAGTACCCACTTGCCGGGTCAGTAGGACCCACTTGCCGGGTCAGTAGGACCCACCTTCTGGGTCAGTAGGACCCACTTGCCGGGTTAGTAGGACCCACTTGCCGGGTCAGTAGGACCCACTTTCCGGGTCAGTAGGACCCACTTTCCGGGTCAGTAGTACCCACTTGCCGGGTTAGTAGGACCCACTTGCCGGGTCAGTAGGACCCACCTTCTGGGTCAGTAGGACCCACTTGCCGGGTTAGTAGGACCCACTTGCCGGGTCAGTAGGACCCACTTTCCGGGTCAGTAGGACCCACTTTCCGGGTCAGTAGTACCCACTTGCCGGGTTAGTAGGACCCACTTGCCGGGTCAGTAGGACCTGGAATCTGTGTCAAAATGACCCAGAAATGGGTAACAATGTCGCAGAATCCTAGTTAAGATCAATTTTGTAACCACTTTCCGGGTCAACCCCCATGATGGGACCCGGAATCCATGTCATTGACTCGGGAGTTTTAGAGTGAAAATTTATGTTACAATCACTTAATGGGTCTGTATACGTTTGGTATAATTACTCATAACATTAATGGCAATAACAACTTACTAGGTAAGAAGTACATCAGCTTCTGATAGAAAGCATTTTGAGAAACATTTCACTTTGAAGTAATGTGGTTAATATGGAAAAAGATATCACTCTTTATCCCCTAAAATTTCAATCTGAGAAACGTTACTGACAGTAACGTTTCTCAGATTGTGTATTCCAATTGCAGATTATTCTTCCTGTGTGGACATAACCGCTCCAGATTTTTGGTAATATCTCAAAAACGCTACCACCTTTTGAAAGGAAATTTTCACAGGTTATAGTTTTATGGTATATCTACAACTTTATAGGATTGAAACAAACAGTGGGTCCTAATTACCAAACAAACCGTGGGTCCTAATTACCAAACGTATACAATCCCTTTAAATTGAAATAAAACAGGCAGGAATTGCCAACTGTTCATGACCAGATGATTAATAAGAAGCAAGGAAGTTTGCAAATTTTGACAGTTCTTCCCGCGCAAATGGTTTTGCATGATCGAAAATGGTCATATGAAATACGGGATTGGGAACTTTTGCTTCCAAGGGAATACGATTATAAATCAAAAGGTTTACGTTTGAAAAACAAGCCCCATCAGAACCTTGGAAAAACATAACTTATAGTTTCTTGAAATGTTTTTTATAGGAAGGTTGTAAATAATTGTATGTGAAGCGTCGGTCTGTCAGATACATTTAAGAATCACTGTAAATTTAATCATGTCATCTTGTACAAGTTTTACTAATGAAATACCGTATCATCACATATTCCCTAATAATGAACGTTAAATCATGGCGGTTTATAGACAATGGGGAACTTTAAGGATAACACTTGTAAAGCGCAAACATAATTATCCACTAACAAGTAGGCGCTCAAGGCGCGACAAAGAAGCAATTTACAGAACAAAAGACATATAAATTATATTAAACTGTGCTGTTGTAGGCAATTACCACGAGGTGGGTTTTGAGGGAAGTTTTGAAGGAGTTGAGGGTCGAAACAGAGCGAATGTTGTGAGGAAGGTTGTTCCAAAGACGAGGGGCAGCAGTATGGAAAGATCTATCTCCCCAAAGGTCACACCACATCAGCAAACATTAAAGTTGCATGGCCCGATTTTCACCGAAAGGACTTGTTTGTACAGAATTTTTTTTCTCGGAACAATTGACAGATGATGCTGTTTCATTAAACATACAAAAACATTTACACATACCACGGACAATGCAGAATACATGTAAACACACGCACAATGTCTGACTGATGAAAATGAGATAATGTCGGGGTACCGACAACTATTCAGGTTTGGTTTTTAATTAACTAGCCATTGGCAATCTCTGAAACGAAAGCTTGTAACTTTCTCGAATCTATAAAACAAATAGCTATATCAAATTTGAATCTAAATAATTGGGTTAAATCGGCCGAGAATCGCACCTAGATCTTGAAATCATAGAAGTAAACCTATTCATCAGCGAATACAAAATCATGGAGGTAAAACAAGGTTTTAGCCAGGATTTGGTAAAAGGGTGTCCAAATTTGCTGGAAATTTAAAATTGGGTGTAAATTATTCACTTACAGTACATTTACATATAAATGACAGATAAAACAGGGTGTCCAAATTTAAAACAGGGTGTCCAAAAGGCACCCAGACACCCTTCTGGCTAATGAGGTGAAATTACCTGAAACCTTCACAGCGCTATACACAATATCAGTCAGTAGGATTTGACTGCGGTCTTATACTGTTCTGTACAGTAGCTGTCATATGACATTCTTGTAATAGGCGTCGCTTCCGATCTGTCAGCTTAAAATACTCCTAAATGAATGAGTTCCTCTCTGAGCAAGACGCTATAACGAAGAGACTGTGATCTCTTTAAAGGGACTTAACACGTTTGGTAATTGTCAAAGACCAGTGTTCTCACTTGGTGTATCCCAACATATGCATAAAATAAGAAGCCTGTGAAAATTTGGTCTCAATTGGTCATCGAAGTTGCAAGAAAATGATGAAAGAAAAAACACCCTTGTTGTACAAATTTGTGTGCTTTCAGATAGGAATAAAAACTTCTTGCAAGAAGTTTTTATTATTTTAGTGAGAACTTACCTCTTTCTCAAAAACTACGTTACTTCGGAGGGAGTCGTTTCCTACAATGTTTTATACTATCAACAGCTCTCCGTTACTTGTTACCAAGTATAGTTTAAATTCTAATGTTTGTTTTGAGTCATTACCAAACGTGTACGATACCTTTAACGGTATACGTTTGGCAATTGGAACCCACTGTTTGTTTCAAACCTATATAGTTGTAGATATATACCATAAAACTAACAGGTGGAAATTTCATTTCAAAAGGAGGTAGCGTTTTTGAGATATTGCCAACAATCTGGGGCGGTTATGTCCACGCAGGAAGAATAATCTGCAATTGGAATACACAATCTGAGCAACGTTACTGCAGTAACGCTTCTCAGATTCAAATTTCGGATAAAAAAGTGATATTTTTTTCAATACCCACATTACTTCTAAGTGAAAAGTTTCTCCAAATGCATTATACTATTATGAAATGTTATCTCTTACTATAGGTTTACCCGGCCGATTTCGGCATAAAGATACTCAGTTTTTAAAACGCATTCAAATTCACTAATGTTTCCCTATTAATTCATTCAAACTAGGTGTTTTTTTAATAGCTGCTGTTGCTTTCGTTCTCGTGCACGCATGATTTCGTTTTTCTCATCCAGGTTCGTTTCAGACTTTGACAAGTGATAATACATTAGATTTGGGAAAGTTGGCAAATTCAGCTCTTGACTCAATAGCTTTCAATCAACACAACCACCAATTTCTGAAAATATCACCAAACGACTCTTAAAACCCCCACAAAAAACCGGTTATTGTTAAGCCTGAAGTTTTGTACTCGTTCATTATCCTTATTTCGATTGTTGTAACCGAAATAAGCAACGGGTATCGGCATATTAAAGGGTGTATTCTTCCTATTTCTAGAGTTTAAAGTATTTTAAAGGTTCTGTATAAACTTTACAACACATGAGCTTCCAGAATGAAACTAGAGGTTATGAATTTTACAATACACCCCCCCCCAAGCGATTCCCATGAACGGACTGTATAACCACTCGAGGTCACAGACGGGTCGGTCTTCAGTTAATTCGTTTAGTCTTGTGTCAGATAAAAACAGAACAGCAACAAACATACCGGTCATGCACAGATGAATCATACAGTTGCAACTTTAACAGTCAATGATCCTTCATTGTTCTGACATCTAAAATTGATCAAATCTCTTGACCCGTGTGTTTTTATGTAAGATTTTACTTAAATTTTGAAACAATTTTGCACAAAACATCTTTTTGTCAGAGTCATTGCGTTGGTATCAGTGTTGTATTTTTTGTTCAACATATTTACATTTTTATATTGCACCTAATTATACAAATTCACAATCAAGTAATCAAACAAGTTTACAAAGCTCATAATTTTGCGAATGAAAAAACCCTCAAAAACTAAAGACAAGAAAGAATATCAAGAACATTAAGACAGAGCAGAGAATACCGCAAAACTCTCTCAAAATTGCAATATTTTGTCCTACTCATCAGGAAAGAAACATCAACAATTATTTCAACGAATTTGTCTTTAAGTTTTATACTTGAATAATATACGAAAAGCAGAGGCCATGTTCGTGTACGAGGGATTCCGAAAATCAGCTGATATTGAACTTAGCTTGAGATTGCGGTGACGTCGCAGGAACTGTTTCGTCAGCGTCCTTTTGGCATCCGGCCAAAGCCAGTAAAGACAAAACAAAAGTGAAGTATGGTGCACCAACGAGCTTAGTATTGGTCCCGCAATGACCCCGCCTTACCGACCCTAGCCATCGAAACAACAACGTTTGGTGTTGTTTGTACACACCCAAACATGTGTGAACCGCGAAGTATTATAATGTATGATATCTCAAAATTCTCGTGCTTTTATCAACATCTCCAAAATAAAGATAACTAGAAAATACTTTTCAACCATTTTCTTGAGAACAAGGTGAACAATAACATCTGGGCCCAATTTCATAGAGCCGCTTAAGCAGAAAATATTGCTTAACAATTTTCTGCTAAGCAAAAATGAGCAGAATACCAGTCACAAATTGTACTTGTGACATGGTAGTTTGGCTGGTAACCTTATTCTGGTAAGCGTAATTTTGTCATGCTTAGCTACTTTTTGTGCTTAAGCAGCTCTATGAAATTGGGCCCTGCAGTGCTTTAGACCTCGACCCAACTGCAAAGGGCTGCTCGGCAGATAATTCTCTCTGCAAAGCAAAAATTAAGCGGGATACCCGAATAAGAGACATTACGTGATGTGGCAATTTGGCTGGTAACCTGACTCTGGTAAACGAAACTTGTGCTTAGCTACTTCTTGCTTATGCAGCGCTATGAAATTTGGCTCTGGACCCGGTTGCTGGAAGGGTGCTAAGCAGACTGTGGTGCTTAGCACAAGTTTGAATGGATAGCAGACGACTATAGCAGCAGATAGACCAGTCAAAGTGCAGAATTTCCGTGGGCAATTTCATAAGGAATGTTCCAGCTTACACACATTTCATAGCAAAAACAGGTTAACAAGCAAAATTACATGTTTACTTTATAACAGGCTGCTTTTGACTGGTTCCCAACTAATTATTAACATTTGTGTCAAGTAATAATGACTTATTTTGGCAGCAGCTCTAGAAGTTTTGGCCTTGACTGTTTGCAAATAACTGTGCCTTCCTGACCCAAGCTCATCGGAAATTCCTTTGTAAAATATATACCTAATAGATTATTCTCCTACTGAGCAAAACCAGTAGTTGTGAAACAGACACACTTCACTGATGATACAAACAGCCAAATATTTGTCTCCAGTGCATTTGTTGTTTTGACCCCCGGATATTTTGCACCAATTGACCGACCATCCGATCTGTGCTTGTTGAATTTTGTTCATGATATTAATCTCTCTACACACGTAACCCCCTTGAGGTCACACATTGTCCAAGAATATCCGCTGTGTTTTCCTGTTTTCCTGTTTTCCCCGCACCCCCCCCCCCCGTTTGAGATTAAAGATGTCTGGTCAAAGTTGATAAAACGATATTGTTAACATGGATATAATAATTGGTGACTGCTCTATATTCCGACACCCCTATGTTCCGAAAACCCTCTCGTGATTTACAAGCTAGGGTTGGGGTAATGGTTAGGTTTAGTGTCAGGGTTAGGGTTATTTTTAGGAAAATACACTATAGGGGTTGGAACAAAGGGGTGTGAGAACATAGGAATTGGGAACTATGGATGTAACAAATCTGTTAGTCGAGAGACAGATAAAACATGCAGTTGCGTCATAAATGGTTACTCGTATTTCATCTTTGTTTTTTGTACCTTTTGTTCCCAAGAACTATTATTTCGTTCCCTCGAGGTGTTCTTTTGAGGGAACGACATACATTATTTCGATGAAACGAAATACTATTTCGAAGTAATGATCTATTTTCTTGGGGACACGAAGTACTATTTCGATGTAACGAACTACTATTTTTCTCGAGGAAACCAAACATTATTTCGAGGGAACAAAATATTATTTTGAGGGTGCGAAATGATATATCGAGGGAACAAAATAATATTTTTTGAGGGAACAAAATAATATTTTGAGAAAACGAAATGATTTCGAGGGAACGCACATAATAATTGGGGGATAATATTATTTCGAGGGAACGAAATAATTTCGAGACGACGAAATCATATATCGCGGGCACAAACTAGATACTTCAAGGGACGAAAATTATACATTGAGGGCAAGAAGGATTATTTCGAGGGTCCGAAGTATTTTTTCAAGGGAAGTAAATTACACTTCGAGGGAAGAACAATATTTTTTCGATGGAATGAAAAATATATAATTATAATTGTTTATTTACCTGTTCTATTTTCCCTTTACCTGTCCCTGTAGGGGCTCTATAAAATATGGCAGAGATGTATAAAATAAAATCTCGCAGGACATGTTGTGCTATTAAGTATTTGGTGGCCCTGAAGGGAAATTGTACCGGTTCATCACAAACATTGCTCGCAAAATATTCACAGCAGTATTTTGTAATAAGTGTATTGGTTTATTTATTGCAATTAAGGCCTATGTATACGAAAGTGTACAAATAGAAAGTGATGTGGTCTGTGCCAAGACATTGAACATTATTTTTCAATGTGTGTAACTGTCCCTTTAGGGCCATCATAAACCTTCGGGTTAAAAACGGACAATTTGTCTGCCAACCACTTTTACCATGCCTTTAAAGGCACTGTACACGTTTGGTATATAATTACTCAAAATATATATTAGCATAAAAACTTACTTGGTAACGAGCAACGGGGAGCTGTTGATAGTATACAACATTGTGAGAAACGACTCCCTCTGACGTAACGTAGTTTTTGAGAAAGAGGTATTTTCTCACTAAAATAATAAAAGACTTCAGGCCTGAAGCCTGAAAATTTGTACAACAAGGGTGTTTTTTCTTTCATAGTTTTCTTGCAACTTCGATGACCAATTGAGCCCAAATTTCCACAGGCTTGTTATTTTATGCAATGTTGGGATACACCAAGTGAGAATACTGGTCTTTGACAATTACCAAACGTGTTCAGTGCCTTTAAGTATTCCTGAAATCTAAAGAGCTTCTTCGGTTGAAGGTTAAATAAAAAACAAAATAACTGTGGAAACTTTCAGCGACTTTGTACATAATGCAAATAAGTGGGCTGTAGTCTGGTATGATCAAAATGTGATAAGAAAGAAAAAAGAGACAGGATGGACAAGGTGGGCTAACGTTTGCGGTAAAGGATGCCGAGTAGTGAGACATAAAATGTGGTCTTTGTCTTTGTCTCTATCGCCATAATTGGGTGTTTGGTAGGAACGAACCGCGTAACGGTGATTCAGGATCATGCATCCACGGGAAAGGAAAAAAAGGTTATTTAATCATTATTTGGTTAATTGCGGTTCGACCTGAAACATACTGGACAGCAAAAAATTAGAACTTCTGATAAAAACACTTGAACTACATAGTATAGTAGTCATCTTTTCAGTCGAGTATATCGAGTTCAAGGGTGGCCGGGTCGGGGAGTACTTGGGTCATCGAGTACCAGTATAGGTGCCCTCGTACCGAGTATTCTGACATCCGAATAGAATACAGAGTCCAACGTTATAATCACTGCAATGACCGAGTGAATCTTCCTCGAATTTAATTACAAAAAACCCAAACAAACAAACAAACAACAAACAGGCGTGCATCAGAGTTCTTTAGACCTCTAGACAAAATACGAAACTTCATTAAAGTTAAATAGATTGAATTTACATAATTAAAATAATGCAATATATATATATATATAATTTTCCCGTTTTTTCTGGATGCCTTTGCATAATTCTTTGCTTCTCTTTTTGCTATAAATGTTTTCGTTTGTGTTTGTTTATGCCTCTGACGAATGTCCGGTTTGGATAGAAAGCTAAGGCCATCTCCCCTACTAGTTTTAAAACGTGATGGATAAGTTGGGTCTGAGTCTGAAAAGTGTTGTATCATCAAAATGATGTAAATCAACAAAAACATAAAAGAGTGAAGATTTCGCGAGTCATTCGCCGCACGATAAAAATACTTTTACCGATTGTTTTGTTTATCCCCAGATGTAACGCCCGATGGGGCTGGGTGGCCGCCGAGGATTGCTGGGCATGGTCGGCCTGCTTCGCTGGTGTGTGCATCAAAGAGGAAGAAGAACCCGGGTAAGTTTGTTTATCTAAACACGTACTTTTTTTTCCCCCTTCGGAAACACAAACACGGAAACACAAACATTTTCATGAGGGAAAATCCTGAGCCACCAAAAGCTTGCTCTTAGTCTTTGGTTGTAAACGGTAGCCGTCATTGGTTAACGAGGAGTGACCTCACTCAATATTTAGGATTGTTATGTTTTTTAGAATAGTACGTGAACTCTTTCATCAAAGCGCTGTATAAAGCGAGAAAATAGTTGTGTTATACCTTAAACTGTTACAGAGACCAGAAGAGCACGAACAAACTTTTTTTAAGGGGGAAAAGTTTGATTTACAAGATAACAAGTATGAATAGCATAATAAACAAACGCTAAAGTTATGGATCTTATTACTTAACAAAGTTAGCACGAACTTCATTAAAAAAAAGAACTTAAACAAGATTGTGTAAACTGGACCAGCAAGGGTGTGGAAACACAAAAACATTGAATGTGACAATTTCAATGTTCTAAAACTAATTGTCCATACACGGAGAATAACAACTAAATAAATAAATACATAAAAAATGTATAACCGTAATTTTATCTTATACAAAACAGAAATAACATAAGAGCGCTGAAAAGAGGCGTCTTTAAGAGAAGTGCAAACGCAAACTACAGTTTGAATTGGCCAGAAGCCCCCCCCCGGAAATATGGGTCACCCCCTTGTGCCCCCGTACAATTTTACCGAATAGTTTCGGCGCTGGTTTTCAGCCGACATTAAAACAAAAACCTAAGTTTGTGAAGTTTCTGATCGTGTATTTAGAAGAAGGGCGTTCCGGGTTCCGGAGTACCTTTGAAACATACGTTAGCATATGGGGGTATACCTTTGAATCATTATGTAAGTATAAACAAGTGCCTATATAACAATGAATGACAATGCTCTTTATTGTTTCTAATAAAAGATTCCACTATTGTCCTGAAACTATTTTAAAAGCTGTGATATCCTGAACAAATCTCTCATTTACAAGGAAGGAGTACTCCTGATAACCATGTGAAAAAAACGTTTACATCCTTCAGGGATATAAGATCAAAAACAAAACAAAACAAAATAAAGGAAACACGGGTGTAAACAAAGAAAAAGCCAATTCATAATGACCAGGTATAGGCTACTGGTGTAACGATGACCAATGAGTTTATGCTTTCAAAGGTTTATTATTTCTTGGGTCACATACCGGTAAAGTACGGATCTGGTCTTTTGTAATACCAATGTTGTCCGCGTGCTTTAACCTTTCACGTTATACTGATGGAGGAAACCTTTTCACGAGGTTTAATTCCAGCTCTGAGATCTTTGGTTATTAATTGGCCATGACAAGAACGCCATGTTGTCTCTATGACTATACACTAAGTTTAGCTAGCCGCAAGGGAGAGCTATTTCAAGCAATATTTTACACCGCTCACTCCTGACAAAACAAACACGATCACAAACTTGGAACAAAGTTTGTCCTCCCTCTGGACCAGTGAAATGCTGCAAATAACTTTGTTTACAGTGTTGTAAATAAGTGACTAATAAAGAGTGACAATATTGGACCATAACTTCACACAGAAAATATTCCCATTTCAAGACAAGGTACAGAATCGAGACCAGAAAATGGCTGGAATCAATATTTGAAAGCTGACTATGATGAAGCTCACACCACCCCCATTCTCCCAGAGAAATATTTTCCGTCAAACAAAAAACGAGCCCAAAATGATTGCTTATAAACGTGCACAAAATCACTGACAACCATAAACCATTTGTCGATGATTTCACTGAAATGTCAACATAGAATTTGAATTTGATTTGGGAATATCAGGTTGACTATTAGTGGTTTCTTTCCTCCCTTTCACCTCTGTTGACCTACGGTTCGAATCCCAACTCAGACCGGAACCTTGCATGTGGATTGGGTTTTCAGTCCATAACCGGGCCCAATGTCATAGTAGCACAAAAGTAGCTAATTACAACAAACTTATGCCTATACCAGAATAAAGTTACCAGCCAGACTACCATGTCACGTGTACAATTTGTGACTGGTATCCTGCTCATTTCTGCTGAGCAGAAAATTGTTAAGTAATATTTTCTGCTCTATGAAATTTGACCATGATTGCAGGTAGGGGTTGTATATTGTTGTTGAAAACAAGAGGTGGGAAATAATTTACTACTTTACTAATTGATTATTACTACTTTTCAAATTGTTTAAATATCCATTTTTAAATCTATGTTAATGTATGTCTTGTAGATACCTATTTGAAGGGTTTTGCGGTGATGGACGATGTGACACGACCGAGAACACAGACTCATGTCCGTCCGACTGTTGCCCCCAAAAGAACCCCGACGAGTGCCTGATGCGTAACAGCACATGCCCCCCGGCGTGCTGCTCGGAGACCACTTGCTGCGTTAGCTCTACCGCGGAGTTCTTCAACACCTTTTGGATCATTGTATTCAGCGTCATCGGGGGAATATTTCTGCTCATCAATGTCTGCTGCTGCTGCTGCTGCTGGTGTTGCTTCAAGAGGTGCAAGGACGTAAAGAGGAAAGAGAAACATCCGCCTAAGGTAGACAGGCAAGATACCACGATGACTGTGTTATCCATGTAACTACAGTGTCATGACGGCATACGACGTTGATTTTATCGAGTCGCCATCTTTTTTAAATCTGCGGGCCCAATAACTGGTGCGCGGGACCGATGTGATGAAACACTTGAAATTCCCGCGAAGGACCAAGGCAGGCAAAGACAGTCAATTGCCACAGATTACGTCGAAGGCCTCTGTGCACAGCACACGTGATTCGATACAGAGCATTGTTTGATGTTCTTGTTTGTTGCAATATACCTTTATTTGAGACGATGCCATCTTGGCTGGTCCCCATTCACAGCAATGTTACCAAACCGAGGCCGTGAGGGGGAAATAGTCAGGTACCTCCTCGATAGAATGTCGGTATTCATCGATTACTAGTGTACCCAGGGTACATTACAGCAATGTTGGTAGCATCAACGTACCAAAGATGCGTTTATTCGTTAGTCACACACACAAATTGCATGCACAAATATACAGGTATAACCCCTAAAATAAACACCCATTTTACTTTAAATATCACCGTAAATTAGGCTAGCACAATACTTAACTTGTAAGGCAAACGTTACACTGAGCAGAACATGTTAAATCTTGTAGGGGCTTGGACGTCCGGGATACTTTAGTTCTGTGACTGCGCCATCAGGGCCCAACTTCATAGAGCCGCTCAAGCACAAACAAAAACCGCTAAGCACAATCAAAATTATGCTTAGCAGAAAAGGTGTAAGCAATAATTTCTGCTTAAGCAGCTCTATGAAACTGGGCTCAGATCTTTCATAAATAGCAAATGTCGTGTACGGCCTCGGTTCATTTTAGGCGCGTACAGCTGGTTACCATTGCTCGTTACCAAGTAAGTTTTTATGCTAATATATATTTTGAGTAATTACCAAACGTGTCCAGTGCCTTTAAGACTTGAAACTATGCATGGTGCGGTATAGTAAATGTGATCACGTGATAATCTCTCCTGGGTAGTGTCGACTCTGAGAAGACCTGGTTTGCTCTCTCGACGTTTCGACCAGTGTGCTCTGGTCGTCATCCAGAGCACATCTGTCGTTATCCAGAGAGCGCTTGTCGAAACGTCGACAAACTGGTTCTTCTCAGGGTCGACACCACCCCAAAGAGATTAACACGCGGTGCTAGCGCAACCTTCAATAAAAATTCGAAATGCATTTCTGTTCAAATCTTTATGCGTATGTATAATATTATTATGGTATTTCATGTAAGTGACAACAGTTTTTGAAAAGAAAGGGTATTTTTTATAATAGACTCCAAGATGAAAATATTGTGGCGAAGGAGTATTTCACATGTATTCATTTGTTTGGTCATGGATGATGTTATGAAGTAAATTTAAAACTCTTTACGGGACTGTTTTAGTGTGGTCATGCTATGGAATTACCACTTTTATTTTGTATGAATAGGCCTACTTTAATTTTTAACAAAACCCGGTATTAACCAAACTCATCGGACGTCCTCACTCAAAATACTTGGTTGCGCCGTTTTTGGAGTAAGGGCCCACTTTCATACAGCTGCTTAAAAGCAGAAAAACCTTGCTTAACAATGTTATGTTTATGGACAAGATTTTACAAGGGACCTTGGACACTCCAAAAATTGTTGTCCTTTCACACGAGGTACATTTTGTAAAATGTTACAACCATGCTACAATTTAGCAAGGGACCCTTGCTAAATTGCTCTCGTGTGAAAGGGGCTAGCAAAAATGAGCTCGGAACCAGTCACAATATGTCACTCATATGGCTAGTAACCCTGCAAGGTGAGCACAACTGTGTTGTATTTGTTGTGTGATTAAGACATCTGTAAGTGGACTGACGGTTGAAGTTTCAAATCCTACCTTTTGCGCCATGGTCTGCTGCCACCTAGCGCTCAAAAGTCTCCCATTGTGATTAAACAAATCCATGAAATTGGGCCTAGATTCCCCCTTGCGTTACTACTCTGTAGTTTGCATTTTAGGCTATACAGGCGTGCGTCTATTCCATAATCTTGGGACCTTTTCTAAACCTAGGCTTGGGTTCCAGCTCCGGCTTGGGCTTCAACATCAACTTTAGGTGTTTCCACATCAAGCAGAGCCCGGAGCCGGAGATGGAGCCTAAATAAGCCAAGGTTTCGAAAAAACCCAAGACATGCAATTTTTACTCCCAAAGTAGCAGACCATGGACAGATAGTAAGTAGCCGCATGAGACGTCAGTACAAGGGGTTGACAGCCTCGCATGTTTCACACAAATAAAGATAGTAAATTGATTTCAAAAATGAATTAAATGTAAGGTAAAGTAATTAGTTTGTTTATAGTTTTGTTAAGTTTTTTTTATGTGATCTTATTCCACTTTCTAAAATAATTAACCAACGGCAGGTAAACTGGTTTAATCGATTTCATAAAAACAATACTTCGGGTGGACAAAAGTATTCTTTAAGATTTCTGAATAATTATTATTTGATTTGAAAGTGTAATATTTACTTTGATGAACGGGCATTACCAGAGACTATTATTCAATTTTAAGTTATTATCTTTTTCATGTTATTACTTGTTACTATAACATCAAATAATGCGGTATTTTACAAACAATTTCGCGCAGATTCAAAGGAAGGTATTGTTCTGTAATGATACACTTGTTATTAATAAGTATGACTCTAATTTATAGTTTTAAATTTGTAAATATTTACTAGACGTTCTGTTTAAATTTCTTTCAAAATTGTTTCCATTGCTATTTCTTTCAGAATCTGCGCTTATGACAGTAAAAAGTCCAGGGGCCATAAACAAACTTGAAATACACTCAAACAATGACCATACTTCATTAGTTTTTAGAAAAGTGAAATCGAATTTTTAACAAACCTCCGAGAACTAAAGAATAATTATCGGCACTGAAGTATCGCTTGAATTTTGAATATAATGACACACAGTTATCGGTACGAACAAATCGACTAATAGTTATTGACACGAACAAATCGAATAACTGTTATCAATACGAACAAAGCGAAGTACTGTGGCGAACAAAAAAAGAAACATCCGAAATGTCCACCATACACTCACTACTACTCAAAGGTATTGTAACACGATTTGAAGGCACTGAACACGTTTGGAAATTGTCAAAGACCAGTGTTCTCACTTGGTGTATCCCAACATATGCATAAAATAACAAGCCTGTGAAAATTTGGGCTCAATTGGGCATCGAAGTTGCAAGAAAAAGATGAAAGAAAAAACACCCTTGTTGTACAATTTTGTGTGTGCTTTCAGATAGGAATAAAAACTTCTTGCAAGAAGTGTTGTTATTTTAGTGAGAAATTACCTCTTTCTCAAAAACTACGTTACTTCAGAGGGAGTCGTTTGCTACGATGTTTTATACTATCAACAGCTCTCCGTTGCTTGTTACCAAGTAAGTTTTTATGCTAATATTTGTTTTGAGTCATTACCAAACGTGTACGATACCTTTAAAGGGACGTGGGGGAAAACATCGATACTTCATTATCAGTAGGCCCTACCGGGAAAGAGATCGTGCTCTAATTTTCGATACCTCAAAATCAAATTTCAAAGTCGACGATATAGACGACTCGATTAACCAGTCTTTTACTGCCGGACATTCTTATTTGTAAAATATAATTCCTGTATAGGCATACAAAATAATTTAGAGCATTTTATTTCTTTGTAAATGTTTTAAAATTACGATTGTAAATGTAAATTTAATGAATAAATAAAGTATACATAAATTAGTCATGAGAGTTTTGATTTAATCGGCTGTCAGGACTCGATTCCACCACAGACCCTCTGACGCCACCGCATGTAACATTTAAATTTATCCTAAAGCACGTGGCCAACATTGCTAATGTCAAAGACCAGTATTTGCAATTGATGTGATCGAACGCATGGAATAACAAACCTGTGAAAGTTAAGCTCAATTGGTCACCGGAGTCACGAGAGAATAGTAAAACCGCCATGATATAATGAATGCTTCACTGTTTTCAAACATCGGGTTTTTGACTCGCGAGATCAAAACTAATTATTTTACTCGTTTTAAAATCTGTAGCATTTATGCAAACATGTTTCATGACCATCTTTATACCAAGGAAATCTGTGAACATTTATATTTTCAATGATAACAATGTTGGGCACACCGTTTCAGATGATGTTACACTATAATCTACCGCCCTCTATTGAAATCTGCCTGCTGGTGTGGGCACGCATCGTGTTTTGCATAAAAATGTGGTCAATAAGTGACATCAATGTCGCATAATTCAAAGGCAACTTCACCCATAACGTCACTCCTAATTCAAATTAGTATGCAAATATGATGATGTGTGTGCACTCCGGCACTTCATGTTCGAGTTTCGCCGTGACGCCAGAGAGCTCATCGTCTAAAGTGAGCTCTTTGTGGGTGTGACGTCATGTTTTTCGCTTAGCAATTAACATCGACTCATTGGCTAAAATGTTCTTGAGACCAATGTCAGCACTCAGATGAATGACATTACAAAGCTAAAAGAGACATCTCAGAAACGCATCCATTATTTCACTATTTAATGCTTTGGAGATAACCCCCCCCCCCAACCCATCAAACCCCAATATCATGCTGTGTTTGATTATGTTACACTGAGGACTGCACTCGTATACTACTATGTTTCACAAAGAATCGGGCATACCACCACAGTGTCAAACAGATTGGGTGTTGAGTTACCTTACTTGATTTTACAGTGAGGAAGGATCCTATTTATAGTAATCCACTCTGTACAGGGACTCAGGGTTAATAGTGCTTCAATGCATTTGGGTGTGTCGAGCTGTGTGCTTCAACTACATGGGCCCAACACCATGTTTAGCCACTATCAGTAAGCCACGGATAAATAAGGCCATTGTGTGAATATATGCTGGCTCATGTTTTTTGTTTTACTAATTCGTCTGAAGTAAATCTAGTCTAACGGTATACAACCTAGTAGCTTTAGGTCAAGGCTTTTTGCCATTGTTTTTATTCATACAATCATCCATGGTACAACTATAGTCGACATCCTGCCAAGTTTGAGGATTGACTTATCAGGTAAAAAGGATATAGGTAAGCGGACCTGCACACCGCACCGGAACAGGAACATAACATCCTCCACACCATCCACCAGATAGTGGTATTGTTTGCTTATTCTCACTCATCGAGTTGTAATTACAACTTCTACCAATCAGAATGTGGTGTATAGAAAACCACACTAGCCAATGCCGGTCAATGACTCTAAAGCAATGGCGTGGGCACGTGATTGATGCCAGTGCCCCCCCCGCCCCCTGCCCCCTGCCCCCCCATCTGAAATCTGGACTCTGATATTAAACAATTACCTGAGTAAAATGTTAAATTTAAAATAAAATAAAATCTATTTTCCATTTACACGCGGAAAATGTATATTTGGTTTTACATTCACGTCAGACTATCTTTAAACAAATAGTAAATGGCACAACAAGAGCGCTGAAAATGGGCTTGTTTAGAGAAATGCAAACGAAAACTACAGGTTTTTTGCCAGATGTGCATGTCCCCTGAAATACCCCCTAAAATGTTACCCTAGTTTCGGTGTCCTAGGGAAATCTGTCCCCAATGGGAAATTAACACGGGCTGAAGGAGGTTGATTCAAAAGAGGGCGCTATCAGAAGAAGTTTGTTTGCCATATGGGGGGGGGGGGGGACGGAAATTCCGGGGGATAGAATTTCCTGCAACACGCGCTGCTTTAAAGGTGTAGGGTCACACTTTGGTAATTACCCAGAAAAAGAAATTGTGTAATTTGTATCAGAAAGCCTACTTTGTTGTAACGATGACAATGGATACGCAATTGCATCCTGCGATATTATTTCGTGTAAAGTGCCTCCTTTGATTATAAATCAATACAAAAAGGCCTATGTCGAAAATTTTAGATCTCCAAAGATCGCCTGCAAAGATTTGACGTCCATCAGGATAAAAAACCCCAAGTATAGACGCTGTATTCAGCTGAAACTTTCACAGATAACTTCTATGTTAACTTTCTAGATATGTTTACTATGAATCGGCATGCAAAAAAACCCCAAACAATTATCCCATATTCAGCCAATCTTAAAGTCTAAGTAGACCTAGTATTGAACAACTGAACATGCCTATCATCGAACTTCCAATTATCAGCAACATCCATTGTAAAACAGTTTATCAATAAATAGACAAAAAATAAGTTGGGAAAAGATCCCCTTGTAAAAGTACAAACCGCAGAAAGGAAATCAGTTGCATCCTCTACACACAGGTCTTGTTATGTACAACAATCAAATCCCAAGTTTGGCAGACAAGTTCTAACAAACCATTACAACTAAGCCTGCTCAATAGATGTAGCGGCTTGATTTGCACGATGCGAGACACTCATGCGGGCATCAGCAAAACAGCTTTTATTTCCTGAATTCGGGCCTGACAGTTTCCCCGTTAAAGGTATCGTACACGTTTGGTAATGACTCAAAACAAATATTAGCATAAAAACGGAGAGCTAGCTGTTGATAGTATAAAACATTGTAGGAAACGACACCCTCTGAACTAACGTAGTTTTTGAGAAAGAAGTAATTTCTCAATAAAATAGTAAAAACTTCTTGCAAGAAGTTTTTATTCCTATCTGAAAGCACACCAATTTGTACAACAAGGGTGTTTTTTCTTTCATCATTTTCTTGCAACCTCGATGACCAATTGAGCCCAAATTTTCACAGGCTTTTTATTTTATGCATATGTTGGGATACACCAAGTGAGAACACTGGTCTTTGACAATTTCCAAACGTGTTCAGTGCCTTTAAAGCAGAGCAAGGACATGTGGTAACGCAGCATTCCTCCTCCGGAATCCAGCTTCCCCTCTTGATCACAATCACTTCAACTCACAAAAACCCATTATTTCCCACAGAAGCTCTACCGTTGAACGCTTACTTCCTTCTGCAACCCTATGCCAAGCAACACACTGTATTTCCCTCCGCCATGAACACCTGATGAACACCTAAAACTCGGCCATCATGTGACGAACGCGGGCAGATTTCTCAGATTTTAAAACATGTCATCATTCTGGGGCTACCTCTGCATCGTGACAGTCTTGCTCCATGGTGTAGCGAGTCTGGCAACGGACTCTCCACCGATTCAAGATGATCGACCACAGAAGGCCGCCCAGTCCACTGGCAGTGATTGTTTCAACTACAATCTCGTCGATGCAGCGAGTAATACAGACTACTTCTACACGTGTTGTGAAACACTTGGAGAAGGGACAGCTAAAATAGACGCCAAAACCAAGGTATATAATAATAAAAATAATACGCAGTTCTTTATATAGCGCTTTATACTCCCGATGGGTGTCTCAAAGCGCTCAGTACTTTTCCTACAAGGTGAGTGGAGTTACGTGTTGAAGTATGAGACCTATTCCTTTGCATATAGCACCATGTAATGGTTTACAAGGTACTGTGGCGCAATGTGCAGCCAATCAAACCAGGAACACCGGGGCGAACCCCTTCTCTTTACGATAAGTGCACTGGGTTATTTTGCGTGCATTACACAACACACGGGACCCACGGCTTAACGTCCCATCCGATGGACGAAGCATGTGGTTAAGTGTCTTGCTTATGGACGCAATTGTCACGACTGGGATTCGAACCCACACTCTGCTGATCAGAAACACCAGAGCTTGAGTTTGGTGTTCTTACCCGCTGACACTCTGCTATTATCATAAGATGCCCCAAAACTACCAGCTCAACTCTCATCAGTTTCCGCTGGTGCAGTATAGAAAACTTATAAAATAATCACGTTATTTTGTTTCTGAGTGATGTTGCTTTAAAAAAGGGAAAACAGTTTGTGAATGTTGAGATGTAAAGCAGCTTTATGTCATAATACAAATAGCAAAGAGTACAGTGGTTCAAACGCATTATCCGGAAGAAAGGGAAAGAGAAACAACTCGCCACCCTTTCTTGAGTTTTTAAAGAAAGTTAAAAAAGCCATTTCTCGAATGGAGTGCTTATGAATCTTGAGTCAAAGTCACAGTCAAATAAATAAGCCATGTAGAAACACAATTCTAATCATTAACTTTTTTGTAAGAAACTCAGTTAAAATCGCGATAAATAGGGCCTGATACGAAAGCTAAGATATTATATTCAAAGTTATAGAGGGACGACAATGAAATGCTTACTTTTAAATGTATATGGCCTATATTTATTTATAGTTCTTTGTTCAACCCCAGATTATTTAAGATTTACCCAGTCAGTTTCCCTTGTGCTTTACAACATGATATTTGAAATAAAAAAGTCGCATCCCCTTAAGGTGATCCCCTGGCTGCTGCTTCCCAGGATGTATCGTAAACTTGGGTGTGATCCCTGGCTACACGGCAGTTAACGGTTGTATGGCTTCTGACTGGCACCCCCGAACAAAGATATTGACAAAATAGGGAGACCGCCAACATAGGGCTAGATAGCTCAGTTAGTATAGAGCACCGGCACGTTAAACCGGAGGTCGTTGGTTCAAATCCCGCTCTAGTAAATTTGTCTTTGTTCAACCTCAAATTATAACAATCGCCCTATTAAGAGTGTGAGTTAAGAGTTCAAGTCCAAGTATTTTTTTGTCTGTGAAAGCTAGCTGGATGACCGTAATTTATGAAAGCCACTCCACCAAAATAAAAACACCGATGCCGATACTCCCTTTAAATAGTTAAAGCTACTTTATATTCCTCTAAGATTGAGTTACAACAATGTGAAAGTACGGAAGCGTAGTGCTGCTACATGAATGGAAAAAACCCCGAAAACCAAAATAACTCTATACTCTAGCAACACTTAACTTCCGGCATCCAACCTTAAACGGACACGTTGCCTTGGATCGGGCGAGTTGGTCTATAAAAAGCATTTGTAACCGTTTGTTATAAAATGCATATGATTAGAAAGATGAACAAATACGGTCGGCCATTTTGTGGAGTCAAATTTTTGACTCCACAAAATGGCCGACCGTGTTAGTTCGCAAAGTTAAGGTTTTTTGTCACCCGTTTGTTTATTTACGGGACCAATGGGTGCATACATCAACTAAATGTTAAATGTTTTAAAATACTTCAAAACATATTTTAAAGTCTCTCACAGCCCCTAAATAAAGTATAATGGCTGACAACTAAACTTGTATTTTACCCCCACATTTTTGCAGTTAAACTGTTTAGAATGTTTGAGCTATGCCCATTCGAAATGAAATCACCCTGAACAAGTAAACTGGCCAGACACTATCTTTGGGGAAAAGGCCCTATGCTTGTGAGCAAAATAGGGCATATTTTCAAGGGCTATAGTACCCGACATGCCCTAGGTTATAAAGTCAACAGGGGCAAAATATTGGATAATTTTTCAACAATCCCTAAGAGCCAGCACAACCTTCTCGGTTTGCAAATAGTTGTTGGTTTACAAATTATAAATGGGGCTTATTATAGTGCATCTTCCCTGTTTTGGGGGTCATATCAAAATCATTATATTACAAAGGGAAAACTGTAAGACACTTTCATTATTGAATTTACAGGTGACCATACACAACTACGACTGCAACCCATCCCATCTCACCACGACAGAGTTTAGTCAACAGCCAATGTTCACATGCAGTGGAAAGGGAAATTCAGAAAAGTGGTAAGTTTAGATCAGGAATTTTAACAGGAAATGTCATGAGCATACAGGAAAAAGACTACCAGCAATTAAACAAACACTGTGCGTAATTCAGAGGCATATCTGGTTGAAAAGATGGTAAAGCATGACAACGTAACATAAATACGGACGGTGGAGTTACATAAAGGAATTAGACACCATGTCGTGCGAATCCAACCTCGTCCCCGTGGTTTACTTTATTTCCAACCATGTTTACAATAGTAAACCCTGGGAGGAAAACTCCTTACTCCATGGACCCTGAGTGGACAACGACTAGTGTACAAAAGTCTAACGTAAACATGTTAAGTTGTACTCATTCAGTATTCACCATGTTCACAGCCAGACTATTCTAATTTGCATACGTATCCACAAATTTTGGATATGCAAATGATCCAATACCAGGGTGAGCGAGCGGTCAACCACGTACTGCTCGACACACCTTGGGGACGAGGTTGGTGCGAATCTGACTAGGAGCATGATTATAATGAATGCAGACTAACGTGTATTTAACGAAAGTCTATTAACGTAAATGTACGTCACAGCTTAAACCTTATCACTTGTGTATACCATTATGTTCCAACAGTGAGAGCATGATAATTTGTAACTTGTACCTGTAGTAACGTAACGAAAAGGGGAATGACGTAAATCATGTAAATTTTGACATCATTTCTTGCGAATCTGACTACATAGCAGCATGATTATGATCAGAATACGGAGTAACTTACGTAACGGAAGTGTAGTAACGTTTTTTAAGCATCACATTGCGACTAATCTTTTATACGTATCCGTTAAAGAACGTGACATTATTGCGTCTCGGAATGTGGAGTAACAATATGTAGATATTAATAATAATAACAATAGTTAGTTTTTATATAGCGCTTTTCACGCCCGAAGGGCGTCCCAAAGCGCTTCACATTATTACCCCTGGTTACGTACGAGTCAGCTAATCTTAAAGAGATTGTATACGTTTGGTAATTGGAACCCACTGTTTGTTTCAATCCTATATAGTTGTAGATAATACCATAAAACTAACCTGTGAACATTTCATTTCAAAAGGTGGTAGCGTTTTTGAGATATTGCCAAAAATCTGGAGTCGTTATGTCCACGCATGGAAGAACAATTTGCAATTGGAATACTCAATCTGACAAACGTTTCTGACAGAATTGCTTCTCAGATTCAATATTTTTTTGGATAAAAAATTATATCTTTTTCTATAACCACATTACTTCAAAGTGAAACTTTTCTCAAAATGCTTTATACTATCAGAAGCTGCTTTACTTCTTACCAAGTAAATTTTTATTGCCATTAATTTTCAGAGTAATTACCAAACGTATACAGACCCTTTAAATCACTATTATCACAAACAATATCGTAGTACCACTGAACTATCGTTCATTTCCTGAATGAATATCCCCACCTGGGGGCGGGGCGTAAACACTGCCATCACTTTATATTCCCCTCCAATAAATGATACAAATTGATAAAGATTGTGTCGTGTGCAAAAATTTATAATCACCACCATGTTATCAACAATATTTAATGTATATATAAATATGACTTTGTAAATTTCTCTACAGGTGTAACCACCGATGGGGATGGTTAAGCACAGACGACTGTTGGGTGTGGTCAGAATGCTTTGAAGCTGCCTGTAGACCCGGGTAAGGTTTGGGCATAAGGGCCCATTACTCATGCTGGTTATAATATGCTATAAAGTTAAGTTACTTAACAGTAAGCCCGGCCGAGCAAGCACATTATTTTCAGCCATTCACTAAAACACCGATACAGATGCATTCATACTTAATACACTTCACACGGCTAGCTATTTAAATGACTATTTGAAAAGAATTCCACGTCCGACCGCCATTTTCGACAGTTAAAACAAAATTTGATCAATTAACAGCAGCTGAGGACGTGCTCAAATAAATTGGGGAGGGGTAGCACAATATGTAAAGTGAATTTATCTGGGAGTTGGAAACTTGACTGGTTTCTAGCATAAAACACACTGAAAGCACAACTAAAAAGTGGGGAAAAGATGGCAAATTTGTCGCATTCGACCGCCACTTTTGCATTCATTATGAAGAAAATAGTATCGGATTATTACCCAGTGATTGGTGTCATAACAAGTGAAAAAGTAGCGGTCGGGATACTCCATCTTTCCCAATAAGTTTAGTTGATAAAACGAAAATCTCTTACAATTGATTGCAGGTCGTCCGAAGACTCTTTCTGTGGGGATGGGCGGTGCGACGACTCCCTTGAAACTTCCAACAGCTGCCCGCTCGACTGCTGCCCCGTCGTAAACCCAGACCAGTGCATCATCAAGGTGCGTTGCACTACAGTCCACAAATCCTTCGATAAAAACATTCCTTGGACATTGATAGTCATACTGTTTTTAAAACAGTACTTTAAGTCCTCTAATACCATAGCTATACTTGACATATCCTGTCTTGTTCTAGCTACAGGACGGTCCTTTTAGCTCGTGTGTCTGAAAGTTCTTACCCGCTCCTCCTGAAAATCCGTTCATGTTTCATCAAAATGGCCGACGTATTAACACCCGTAAATTTCGCAGGTTCACTTAGACACTGAGTGCACTCGTATAACTCGTCACGGCCTGTTGCACTATCACTATGAACTGGTCATTGCTCTATGAACTGATCAAGCCATATGTGAGTCTTGGAAATGTCTACAGGTGGGATTCGAACCCACCACATTCTGCATAGATTCCAGAGCAGACGATGTACAGTCCACTTTCATTCTTAACACACATGTAATATTTACAACAGTTAAGTCATTAAGTCTGTACACTGCTTCGGCCATTGCCTTTCAATACGGTGAATTGAAATTCTTGCAATAACTGTCTCTTTGTTCTTTTTGCACTTTACAGAACAATACATGTTCCAGCCCATGTTGTTCTGAAGCCACCTGTTGTACTGGAAATGAAGCATCCATAGCTGCAGCAGACGCAACAAATTTCTGGTTGATTGTGGGTGCTGTAGTAGCTTGCGTGTTGTGCCTTCTGTACTGTTGCTGTTGCTGCTGCTGCTGCTGCTGCCGCCAACTTTATAAAAGCATGTTCCACCACTCGACGAAGAAAAGAAGGCACAGTTCGATCATGATGTCGGGATCAGTTTAGGAAAGAATTGGTCACGGTGCAATGAGGGGGGGGGGCGTTAATTAAGAGGGTGTTTTTATTTAATTTAAATGTAGGTCGTTTTCTAAAAGAGAATCAGTACTTTTAATGAGTGGGTAGTTTGTGGTGCGCTTTTTTCTTCTTCTAAAGTACGATTATTTAGTGTTTATAAAATTATAAATTTATACTGAAGATCATAAATTACAAAAAAAACTGTACTTTATAATTGTACAGAGTTTCAGACTTGTAAAAGTGTGACTCAACAATGTAAAATAAAATAATACAAAACTTATGAAACCTTAAAAACAAACAACAAAGCACCGCTTGTACAAAGTTCATTGTTATAGATTTTGATTTGCAAAATAATGATAACACAGGGCCTATTAATTAGTACGTAGAAATAAAAAACTGTACAAGACAAAAATTAACCAGCACATTTTTGTTGCTGATGCGTAACCAGCTACCAATGAAACCCTCTCCATCATTTTGTTCTTACTTTTAGTTTTAAAATACTATTCATATCAAAAATGACAATTATTATTTATCCGTAATAGCCTGTTTGAAGGGTCTGTATACGTTCGGTAATTATTCATAAAATGAATGGCAATAAAAACTTAGTTGGTAAGAGGTACAGCAGCTTCTGATAGTATAAAGCATTTTGAGAAATATTTCACTTTGAAGTAATGTGGTTATGGAAAAAGATATCAGTTTTTATACAAACTTAATTTGAATCTGAGAAGCATTTCTGTTATAAACGTTTCTCAGATTGTATATTCCAATTGCAGATTATTCTTCCTGCGTGGACATAACCGCTCCAGATGTTCGGCAATTATCTCATAAACGCTACCACCTTTTGAAATGAAATTTCCACAGGTTAGTTTTATGGTAGAATTGAAGAAAAAAACCAGTGGGTTTCAACTACCAAACCTATACATTTGAAAATGATAAGGCCTAAACGTGTAAGAAGACAGTGGATGGAAATAGAAATTAGCTATCTTATAACAAATAGTACATAGGCCTAACTCTGTTGTAGTTTTTTACATCAACTAAAACGTAACTAATTAAAATCTAACTAAAACCAATATGGCTACCACCTAGTTATAATAATATTAATACAAACTTTTGTAATAACTTTGTATTTTTTAGTATGTAATTAATGTTGTGAATTTGTAAGTAAATTATCGGCAATGGCGTAAAACGCATCGTCGGTAAATTACAATTAACCAGTAAGCACTGCCTTGATTAATGCTTTATGAAATGAGTGGATAGCTCTGTTATTGAGTAAACACCATTATGTATTTGCTAATAAAATTGTAAATGACTGTAAATAATAAAGTATGCCTCAGACATGTCCTATGTTTTATATGAGCCAATCGCGAACATGTGTCGCAATAGGGTGCATCCCAGGGAGAAAACAGAGCGTCGGCCTCATGACAAAATAATTCTATTAGAGATTGTAGAGCCACAAAAAATTAAAGGGGTAGGCCTACAGTGTAAACTTTACACAATTGTGACCGGGGGAGTTGTTGACTTCTAACTTAAAGTATTTTGGATGACCTAGGCCCCAAACCGAGAGGTGTAGAGATATTTTTTGCTCAGACGTTTGGAAATGTACACAGGTGTAGCCTATAAGGGTGTTTTTATTTGGAGGGAGAATAACTCGACGGGCCATTGGGACAACCCATGTCAAATTGAGAAAATGATACAAGTTGAGAAGTCAAAAGGATAATTTTCTCTTCACAGTACAAAGCTGTAAGACTTCTAAGTGTTTAAAGGCACTGAACACGTTTAATTGTCAAAGACCAGTGTTTCTCACTTGGTGTATCCCACATATGCATAGAATAACAAGCCTGTCAAAATTTGGGCTCAATTGGTCATCGAAGTTGCAAGAAAATGTTGAAAAAAACCCCACCCTTGTTGTACAAATTTGTGTGCTTTCAGATAGGAATAAAAGGCTTCTTACAAGAAGTCTTTTATTGATTTTAGTGAGAAATTACCTCTTTCTCAAAAACTACGTTACTTCAGAGGGAGTCGTTTCTCACAATGTTTTATACTATCAACAGCTCTCCGTTGCTCGTTAGCAAGTCAGTTTTTATGTTAATATATATTTTGAGTAATTAATAATAATAATAAGAAAGTTTATTTTAGTGGGGTGCACCCACAAGCAGCCGGAAAAAAACGCATTGGAGGGCGCCCTCAACCCTGAACATTCGCTTGTAAACGTAATTAACTGGTAGACTAATAAAGCAATGTCATCATTTCAAAATTATTATTCGCATTCGCATAAATAATACTAATAATAACGTCGTAAAAAATTGTAAGTTATATTCTGGTTTGTTTACAGGCTGAATGTCCTCTGTGTCGGGAAAAGTTGCAACTTTCAAGACTCATTTATCTGCAGAATTTTTATTCTAGGTAATGACAAGTCTGGTTTTAGTTTTTTAATCCATAGTGTTTTTGGCTAAAAAAAACCTCCCGTATCGCCCAAAATACTCCACTCTTTTGGTAAGTCAACACCCAAATGTTGTGTCCATGATAAAACTAGTCGCCTGTTTCAAAACAATTGTTAACATGGCCTGTAGTATTATATCCTACAAAGTCTGACTTTTATGAATTGGATTTTAGCAAATTCTGCACCCAATGTCATGGCTCTGCTCAATGTAAGCAAAGAATCGGCGCTTATGGAAGCAAGGAATTCCGCGTATTTCACAGGTAAGCAGCAGGGAATTTTTTGCTTGGGCACGTGCTTAGTCGACGTTACTAGGCGTTCTTCGCTTACACAGCTAGCGCAGAAATTCTGCGCTTGCCCTGTAAGCGAAGAATGGTGATCGCAAGTGCAAAATTCGGCGGTAAGCAGAGCCATGAAATTGGGCACTGGTCTGCAGGAATTATTGAAGATTGCCGTGCGATATTTGTTGGTAAGTTTAATTTTTATTACTCTCTGTGAATCAAGATAACGAACAGCATTGGTGCAAACTCTTCAAAGTTATAGACGTACAAAGAAGTTTAAATTGTATCTACATATATTTGTTGATATAAATCGATATAAAGATTTGTTTACATTTTGTATTATGTTTCATATTTGATTAGGGCAATATAATTTGTTAAAATTTTCAACAAAAGCAGTAAAGGAATACACATACAAATTTATCTTTTTCATGAAAATATAAAATAAAGAAAGTGCACCTTGGCAATTAATGTATGCTAATTGATATCTTCAAAAATAAAATTACAAAAGAAAAACAAACTCATAAAACATATTTAAAGGCATCGTACACGTTTGGTAATTGTCACAGACCAGTGTTCTCGCTTGGTGTATCCCAACATATGCATAAAATAACAAGCCTGTGAAAATTTGGGCTCAATTGGTCATCGAAGTTGCAAGAAAATGTTGAAAGAAAAAAACACCCTTGTTGTACCATAGATGGTTGTACAAATTTGTGTGCTTTCAGATAGGAATAAAAACTTCTTGCAAGAAGTCTTTTATTATTTTAGTGAGAAATTACCTCTTTCTCAAAAACTACGTTAATTCAGAGGGAGTCGTTTCCTACAATGTTTTATACTATCAACAGCTCTCCGTTGCTTGTTAACAAATAAGTTTTTATGCTAATATATATTTTGAGTAATTACCAAACGTGTACAGTGCCTTTAATGTTACTTATATCCAACCATCAGCTTTTATATATCTCACGACAGATCCTTGTCATTTGATGGTTGGAACATGCTTCACATGTCATCCTTTATTTTGCCATGTATTTACTGTACCTTGTTGAACCTTGATAACCGTCGTATATGGAAATATAAGATGTGTATATTGTTTTTTGATGCATAATTCTCAGCGTCGGTCCCAAAACAATCGACCCCCCCCGCGTTCATCCAAACGAGGCAAAGTTGGTGTCTACTTGGAGTCGTCTACATTTTCAAATGACAAGGATCTATGTGCGAGTTATGTAAAAACATATATTTAATGCATTGTCGCGGATGGCTCGAAATTAACACTGGACCGCAAGCCCGAGGCCAGTACTTTTAGTGTTGGGCCAGTAAAAATCACGACCAGACAAGCCCGGTGGTCTTGTGTTTTTTCAATTGATTAATAACAGTAATACCTCATTATGTAGTATCTTCTTTGTGAAAAATGTTGACAATGAATCTGATATATCTTTCAATTCTGAGTATCGAAGTATACATGACAAATGAGAAAGATCTTCTCTTAGTGCTTGTTCAATTCATTTTGAAATCTGGCTTTTCTATTTTACTTGGCCTCACCTTGTGAAATAAAATAGTCCAGATTTCAACTCTTGACTATAATAATTCACTCACATAATAATCAATATTTGTATAATAAATTGACTTTTCATTGAAAAAAACCCATGATTGATTGAATGATTTATATTTTCTTACTAAATTCATAATGATAAATCTTAAAGGCACTGAACACGTTTGGTAATTGTCAAAGACCAGTGTTCTCACTTGGTGTATCCCAAAATATGCATAGAATAACAAGCCTGTGAAAATTTGGGCTCAATTGGTCATCGAAGTTGCAAGAAAATGATGAAAGAAAAAACACCCCCGTTGTACAAATTTGTGTGCTTTCAGATAGGAATAAAAGGCTTCTTGCAAGAAGTCTTTTACTATTTAAGTGAGAAATTACCCCTTTCTCAAAAACTATATTACTTCAGAGGGAGTCGTTTCTCACCGTAATGTTTTATACTATCAACAGCTCTCTGTTGCTCGTTACCAAGTCAGTTTTTATGCTAATATATATTTTGAGTCATTACTAAACGTGTACAGTGCCTTTGAGCTGCTTTTTGTGGCCACAATCAACAATTACATAGGCTAAAATATGGTGTAGACATTACTGCTGAAGGGAAAATACATCATAAGTAATTGCTGTATTTTTAGACGAAATATTATTCCAACGACCTGTTAACAGTTGTGCATCTGTGTCTGCTGAGGAAAAAATGAAAGCAAACGGTAAAAATTGTTAATTGTCGTCGGACAGATCTCTTGTTGTATAAAATTTGCTAACCATCGCTTCAAATGATTTCACTGCATAATATGTACTTTCAGTTAAGTAAGTAATTTTGTAGTAACTTGGAAGTACATTTTGTTCATATCTGCAAATGATGTAATCCACCTTTAGGCAAATCCCCGGCCTGCAAAATCTCAACCTCTTACAAAGAAAGAATGTTTTGCTGGGTTCTTGAACACACATACTTCTATGTTTGTTACAAAGAATATTTAATTTCAAAGCGGTAAATAAATACCCGTACAAGATTACAGTTCTACAGTATTTATAGATTCTTCACAGAAATGTAATGAACACTTGTTTTGATGACAGGAATTTGAAATAAACAAAGCATGATTAAAAGAAATAAATTTGATTGCAAGAAATGTATTTGGCTAGACCTATTATTATTTTTTCTTCTGATGTATTTGTGGCATGATTCGGGGCAAGGTGTAAGGGGTCTATTATTGTTTGTATAGTTATATAAGTAGGACTAAGTTACAAAGTCTAGCTGAGTACATATGTCAGCGTTTCCCTTAACAGTGGTCCGCTGGCCAAATGCCAGTTAAAACACCAGAGGACCAGTCAAAATTCACTCCCAAGTGGTCTGGCCGGCTAGTTTAGTTTTGAAAATCTTCCGAATTTCATTTGAAATATGGACCAGTGAAACTAGTGATGGACTAGTGAAATGACAAGCTAACTGGTCCTGCTGGCCAGTCAATAAGAAAGTTAAGGACAAACCCTGTATGTGTAAAAAACTTACATGTAACTTTTTATTTACAGCAACAAAATCATGGACTGTGTACATACATTCACTGATCATAAAGGCGGGTAACTTTGAATAGGTGCACTAAATAGAATACAGCATAGATTGTAGAAGAGCTTTGTACATACCACAACATTTCTCATCAGGAAAAAATACGAGTGTAGTTTCTCGAGAATTTGTACATTTTGACAATTTCTGGCATAGTTTGCAGCAGATTTTGCCACATCATCCAGTAGACCTTTCCAATGTGGTGTGTTGTGGCCGAGCGGTTAAGAGCACCGGACTCAAGCTCTGGTGTTTCTGATCAGCAGAGTGTGGGTTCGAGTCCCGGTCATGGCACTTGTGTCCTTGAGCAAGATACTTTACCATAATTGCTTTGTCCTTCGGATGGGACATTAAGCCGTAGGTCCCGTGTACTAGGATTGGTAGTGCACGTAAAAGAACCCAGAACACTTAACGTGGAAGAGTAGGGGTTAACCCCGGTGTTTCTGGTTCACATAGCAAGCACCCTTGTTTACATGTTTCCTCAGGCTTGCAAGCTACAGTGATTAAGTTCACTTATGAGGCATCCTTGGTTTCATTACCAGAAATATATAATAATAATAACAATATAAATAGGTCTCGTTGATTAAAATGGGTTTGTCACCAAATATCAAGCGCTTTGAGGTGACTGTAAACAAAATATTACATAGAAATAGTGTATTGTATTAATTTATCTAATCTTAAGTTTGTACAGCTGTTTAGAAGAAAATATTACTTAATAATTCTGCTGAGCCTGAATGGTATGGACATGACCCAGAGCATAAAAGTATTTCAGATTTGCAGCATAGAAAGCCTCTTGTGTTTGTCTTTTGTTTGTATAAGTTGTTGTTGTTTCTTCTTTGTAAACCTGCATGTGCATCCAGACCTAGGATTAAATTTTGTTCATTGAACTGAACACATTTGATAATTGTCAAAGACCAGTGTTCTCACTTGGTGTATCCCAACATATGCATAAAATAACAAGCCTGTGAAAATTTGGGCTCAATTGGTCATGAAGAAAATGATGAAAGAAAAAACACCCTTGTTGTACAAATTTGTGTGCTTTCAGATAGGAATAAAAGCCTTCTTGCAAGAAGTCTTTTATTATTTTAGTGAGAAATTACCTCTTTCTCAAAAACTACATTACTTCAGAAGGAGTCGTTTCTCACAATGTTTTACACTATCAACAGCTCTCTGTTGTTCGTTACCAAGTCAGTTTTTATGCGAATATATATTTTGAGTAATTACCAAACGTGTACAGTGCCTTTAATCTGTTCATCATTCACAGTGTCTTTTGCCCAGGGACATCGAACCATGACCACAGGGACTCCGTGAAACAGTTGCCTGTGTACATCCATTCCGCTACAGCGTCTCACCACACGTGGCCTGTTGACAGACATGACCACCTCCATCACATACAGAAACTCAAATGCCACTTTATAAGTCCAACTCTGTGGGGTGTCATGTTGTTAAGAGAGCCGGATTCAAGCTCTGGTGTTTGATCAGCAGAGTATGGGTTCGAATCCCGGTCATGACACTTGTGTCCTTGAGCAAGATACTTAACCATAAGCTTCTCTTCACCCAGGGGTAAAGGGGTACCTGTGAGGGCAGAGATGGTTCTTGTGATTGATTTAGCCGAGTAGCGCATTTGTTGCACAAGGCTGTATACTCCCCCAGGGAGCTGAGATGGTTTAAGGAATGATTTAAGGCCCAGTGACCAGGGGTAATAATGTGAAGCACTTTGGGACGCCCTTCGGGCGTGAAAAGCACTGTATAAAAACTGACTATTATTATTATTATTCTGTGTGTTGCATAAGAGTTTTGCGTTTTATTGTGTCCTCCAAAGCGCACTGGTTGACCAAATCCCTCTGCAGTGTCACATTCGTTTTGAATCAATTACAGCAAATCTATTTAGTGAAAATGTCTTCTTGTATTTGATCTTTGATTGATATTGTCGTTACTGTTTTGTTAGTGTGAACAAAAACAAATTAACCTTGAATCTTTGAGATCATCATAACTAGGCATTGTGGAACGTGTTGTAAAGGTTCGTCGCCAAACTCGGACATACACAGTGGTTGCCGCTCCTCATCGAGGTCTTGATATTTGGGTGGGTCCCCCACGCTGTAGACGACAAAAAGTGCAGACGTAATCACAGCCAGGAAACCGAATCCACTGGCAAAGAGGACTATGGTTATCTTAGTCCCTGTGAGAGAGATGAGAGCGCCAAGGATCCCCGACACAAACATCTGCGATAAGAAAGTGATGCTGGCTAGACAAGCAACATCAGTGCCCAGGCCCAGTTTGGACCGCGCGCTGTCATTCATGCTCTGCAATGGACAAACAAAAAGAAGGGTTATACAAAAAAATATTAATAATTCATTCACTGGTCGGGATCGCCTGGGTAGTGACGATATCACGAGCCAGTCCCCGAGTCCTCTTCCTCCAGCTGTCTCGATCTACCATGCAGGTGCGCAGCTCCTATGCAGATGTGAGATCAGTGTCCCTCTTGAGCTGGTCCACAAAGGTCAGCCTTCTTCTCCCTCTTGAGGCAGTGGCCTGGGTGGGCTCCCACAGTATGGTTGGGTGGACAGCAAGCTCAGGGTGGCGGACGCAGTGGCCAGCGAGATTAAGACGACGCTGTCTGATCTTGTGAGTCACTCTCTGCATGCCGTTAATAATACGCAGTTCTTATATGATGCTTTATCACACCCCAGGGTGTCTCAAAGTGCACATTAGTTTTTTCTAAAAGGTAGGGATGCGGACCTATGTTCGAAATGTAAAACTCATCTATTTACATAGTACCATTTAAAGATGTTTACAATGTGCTGTGGCACAGTCTGCAGCCAAACTTAATAGAAAACACCGGGCGAACCCCTTCTCTTAGCGATAAGTGTACTGGGTTCTTTTACGTTAACAACGCAACACACGACACCTACGGCTTTGCGTCCCATCCGAAGGACGAAGCAATAATGGTTTAAGTGTCTTGCTTAATGACACAAGTGTCAAGACCGGGACTCGAACCTACACTCTGCTGGTCAGAAACACCAGAGCTTGAGTCAGAGCTTGAGTCCTGTGTGCTTCATTGCTAGGCTACGACACGCCCCGTAGGTTATGGAATAATGTACAACACAACATTTCCTCATGTTAAAAAACATTGTTATTACTGATGTCTTTGGAGACAAAATATTGTTTTTAACATCTACAACATGTTTTCTAATACAAAGAAATAGATGAACTTGTATTGAGCGGAAATTCAGGAATTAAAACTAATATATATAAATTGATGAATTCGATATAGTTCGGTGATTGACACAAGTTATTTTTCGAGTTACATAATAATACTACTAATAATAATAATAGTGGCTTTTTATATAGCGCTCAAACCCGTCACTCAGTGACGCTCATGCCGCTCCAACATTATCACCCCTGGTCACTGGGCCATTTGTTTCATTCCTGAAACCATCTCAGCTCCCTGGGTACATACCTTATAGCTGTCATGATAATCAGCCAAAAGGCCATATGGCAGTGTGGTGACAGTTGCAAACATGACCCCCGAGGTCGCGTTCAGGGCAAGGGTTGCGGGAACACTGTCACTGAAGATGGTCTGTCCCAAGACGTAAGCCGTGCGAGGTGCTATGTAGGAAGACAGCTTGTTCAGTAAAGCTGGAAAAGAACGAACAATATTGTTATTTCACCAGGAATTTTGCCTTTGGTCGAAGTGAAGTAGTTTGGATAATGGCTGAACAATAATAATGAAATAATAATACGGTAATGAAAACTTATAAAGCGCACAAATGCACAAAAGTGCTCATGGCGCTAATACAAACAATAACATGTACATGTGTACAATAATTAAAACGGTAACTTAGGACTAACCAGGGGCGGATCCAGGATTTTCCAAACGGGGGGGCGTTTTTTTTTTCAGAATGGAAGACCGCGCCATCCCCAGACAGCATTTTATTTTTCTGCACTGCAAAATTGCCAATGCATTAATGAGTATGACTTCTGAAAAAAAAAAAATTCTCTCCTTTTTTTTTTTTTTTTTTCCCTGGCCAATGGGGGGGGGGGTGGGCCCCCCACGCCCCCCCTGGATCCGAGCCTGCTAACCTTAGAAAATTCGCAATACAATACATATAGTAAAGAAATACAAAATTAATTTACACAGGAAAAAACCATCAAACCATTACTCAAATACTTGATTGAAAATTATTATTATTAACATTTATTTCATCGTTGTCCATTGATCTCAAATAATTCAAGTACATAGTTTGACATTACATTCAGTTATACAATGACATATTTATGGTAAAGTAGGCTACTACAATGTATGCGCAATATAAATAATTGATGTATAGCAATTTTGTATGTTATAAGCGGTAGGACAACAATTAGGTTCAGGTGAAGCCGTGGCTTTTGTTCCTTAACCTACGGACAGACGAACATAAAAATAACAGCACCAGCACATATTGTACAGACAATAGACTAAAAAGACAGACACAACAACGGCTAATGTAAGGTGTGTTGAAAGATAACATTACCTATAGGCAATGCAGAAACATTCATAATCTATGAATATTTATCAAGTAATTGCTTTTTCAATTTTCTTGAAAAGATACGAGTCTTTAGGTTTTTTTTAAATTGGGTTAAAGATGATTTTACTTGTGATGGCAATTTGTTCCATAGGCGTGGCGCAGCATGTGAGAAAGATCGGTGTGAGAATGATCGGTCTCCCCATGAATGATTGGATATGGGCTCAATAAGGTTAGAATTGTAAGACCGGAGCTTGCGAGGAGTATCGTATGGTTTGAGATGATCATCAACATTTGCGCCTAGAACACCCAGAGGGGTGGATATGTGCGCATTACAAGTCTTATTATTATTATTATTATTATTATTATTATTATTATTATGCACCATATTTCACGAAACGCTAGGATTAATCTTAACTTTGAATAAACTTGAGTCCGCACAGATAAAATGTCTTCAGTAGTCCGTTCTGTATCATTTGAAACCATAAAATCAAAAGAAAAATTTTGACCAAAATCTGAAAGTTTGACCATGCCGGCATGGTGAATTGTTATAATTTATGACCCAAAATTCAAACTCCTAAAACTCTCAAGATATCTCAAACTATGGCTTATTTACTGAGTCCGCACAGATAAAATGTCTTCAGCAGTCCGTTCTGGATAATTTGAAACCTTAAAATCAACAAAACAAAATTTGACCAAAATCTGAAAATTTGACCATGCCGGCATGGGGAAGTTTTATGATTATGGACCCAAAATTCAAACTCCTAAAACTCTCAAAAAATCTCAAACTATGGCTTATTTATTGAGTCCGCACAGATAAAATGTCTTAAGCAGTCCGTTCTGTATCATTTGAAACCATAAAATCAAAAAAAAAAAAAATCGACCCAAATCTGAAAATTTGACCATGCCAGCATGGGAATTTTTATGATTTTGGACCCAAAATTCAAACTCCTAAAACTCTCAAAATATCTCAAACTATGGCTTATTTACTGAGTCCGCACTGACAAAATGTCTTCAGCAGTCCGTTCTGTATCATTTGAAACCATAAAATCGAAAGAAAAAAAATTCAATCAAAATCTGAAAATTTGACCATGCCGGCATGGGGAAATTTTACGATTTTGGACGCAAACTTCAAACTCCTAAAACTCTCAAAATATCTCAAACTATGGCTTATTTACTGAGTCCGCACTGACAAAATGTCTTCAGCAGTCCGTTCTGTATCATTTGAAACCATAAAATAAAAAATAAAAAAATCGACCAAAATCTGAAAATTTGACCATGCCGGCATGGGGAATTTTTATGATTTTGGACCCAAACTTCAAACTCCTAAAACTCTCAAAATATCTCAAACTATGGCTTATTTACTGAGTCCGCACTGACAAAATGTCTTCAGCAGTCCGTTCTGTATCATTTGAAACCATAAAATCAAAAAAAGGAAAAAATCAACCAAAATCTGAAAATTTGACCATGCCGGCATGGGGAATTTTTATGATTTTGGACCCAAAATTCAAACTCCTAAAACTCTCAAAATATCTCAAACTATGGCTTATTTACTGAGTCCGCACTGACAAAATGTCTTCAGCAGTCCGTTCCGTATCATTTGAAACAATAAAATAAAAAATAAAAAATATGACCAAAATCTGAAAATTTGACCATGCCGGCATGGGGAATTTTTATGATTTTGGACCCAAAACTCAAACTGCTAAAACTCTCAAAATATCTAAAATTATGGCTTATTTACTGAGTCCGCACTGACAAAATGTCTTCAGCAGTCCGTTCTGTATCATTTGAAACCATAAAATCAAAAAAAGGAAAAAATCAACCAAAATCTGAAAATTTGACCATGCCGGCATGGGGAATTTTTATGATTTTGGACCCAAACTTCAAACTCCTAAAACTCTCAAGATATCTCAAACTATGGCTTATTTACTGAGTCCGCACAGATAAAATGTCTTCAGCAGTCCGTTCTGGATAATTTGAAACCATAAAATCAACAAAACAAAATTCGACCAAAATCTGAAAATTTGACCATGCCGGCACAGTGGGTAAATTTTATGATTTTGGACCCAAAATTCGAACTCCTAAAACTCTCAAAATATCTCAAACTATGGCTTATTTACTGAGTCCGCACAGATAAAATGTCTTAAGCAGTCCGTTCTGGATCATTTGAAACCATAAAATCAAAAAAAAAAAAAATCGACCCAAATCTGAAAATTTGACCATGCCAGCATGGGAATTTTTATGATTTTGGACCCAAACTTCAAACTCCTAAAACTCTCAAAATATCTCAAACTATGGCTTATTTACTGAGTCCGCACTGACAAAATGTCTTCAGCAGTCTGTTCCGTATCATTTAAAACCATAAAATCAACAAAAAAAAAATCGACCAAAATCTGAAAATTTGACCATGCCGGCATGGGGAATTTTTATGATTTTGGACCCAAACTTCAAACTCCTAAAACTCTCAAAATACCTCAAACTATGGCTTATTTACTGAGTCCGCACTGACAAAATGTCTTCAGCAGTCTGTTCCGTATCATTTAAAACCATTAAATAAAAAATAAAAAATTTGACCAAAATCTGAAAATTTGACCATGCCGGCATGGGGAATTTTTATGATTTTGGACCCAAAATTCAAACTCCTAAAACTCTCAAGATATCTTAACTATGGCTTATTAACTACGTCCGCACTGACAAAATGTCTTCAGCAGTCCGTTCTGTATCATTTGAAACCATAAAATCAACAAAACAAAATTTGACCAAAATCTGAAAATTTGACCATGCCGGCATGGGTAAATTTTATGATTTTGGACCCAAAATTCAAACTCCTAAAACTCTCAAAATATCTCAAACTATGGCTTATTTACTGAGTCCGCACAGATAAAACGTCTTCAGCAGTCCGTTCTGTATCATTTGAAACCATAAAATAAAAAATAAAAAATTCGACCAAAATCTGAAAATTTGACCATGCCGGCATGGGGAATTTTTATGATTTTGGACCCAAAATTCAAACTCCTAAAACTCTCAAGATATCTTAACTATGGCTTATTAACTGAGTCCGCAATGAAAAAATGTCTTCAGCAGTCTGTTCTGTATCATTTGAAACCTTAAAATCAACAAAACAAAATTTGACCAAAATCTGAAAATTTGACCATGCCGGCATGGGTAAATTTTATGATTTTGGACCCAAAATTCAAACTCCTAAAACTCTCAAAATATCTCAAACTATGGCTTATTTACTGAGTCCGCACATATAAAATGTCTCAAGCAGTCCGTTCTGTATCATTTGAAACCATAAAATAAAAAAATAAAAAATCGACCAAAATCTGAAAATTTGACCATGCCGGCATGGGGAATTTTTATGATTTTGGACCCAAACTTCAAACTCCTAAAACTCTAAAAATATCTCAGACTATGGCTTATTTACTGAGTCCACACAGACAAAATGTCTTCAGCAGTCCTTTGTGTATCATTTGAAACCATAAAATCAACACAAAAAAAATCAACCAAAATCTGAAAATTTGACCATGCCGGCATGGGGAATTTTTATGATTTTGGACCCAAAATTCAAACTCCTAAAACTCTCAGAATATCTTAACTGTGGCTTATTAGCTTATTAGCTGAGTCCGCACTGACAAAATGTCTTCAGCAGTCCGTTCTGTATCATTTGAAACCATAAAATCAACAAAACAAAATTCGACCAAAATCTGAAAATTTGACCATGCCGGCATGGGTAAATTTTATGATTTTGGACCCAAACTTCAAACTCCTAAAACTCTCAAAATATCTCAAACTATGGCTTATTTACTGAGTCCACACAGATAAAACGTCTTAAACAGTCCGTTCTGTATCATTTGAAACCATAAAATCAAAAAAAAAAAAATCGACCAAAATCTGAAAATTTGACCATGCCGGCATGGGGAATTTTTATGATTTTGGACCCAAACTTCAAACTCCTAAAACTCTCAAAATACCTCAAACTATGGCTTATTTACTGAGTCCGCACTGACAAAATGTCTTCAGCAGTCTGTTCCGTATCATTTAAAACCATAAAATCAAAACAAAAAAATTTGACCAAAATCTGAAAATTTGACCATGCCGGCATGGGGAATTTTTATGATTTTGGACCCAAACTTCAAACTCCTAAAACTCTCAAAATATCTCAAACTATGGCTTATTTACTGAGTCCGCACTGACAAAATGTCTTCAGCAGTCTGTTCTGTATCATTTGAAACCATAAAATCAAAAAAAAAAATTTGACCAAAATCTGAAAAATTGACCATGCCGGAATGTGTATTGTTTATTCTTTTGGTCCCAAAATTCAAACTCCTAAAACTCTCAAAATATCTTAAACTATGGCTTATTTACTGAGTCCGCACTGACAAAATGTCTTCAGCAGTCCGTTCTGTATCATTTGAAACCATAAAATCAACAAAAAAAAATTGACCAAAATCTGAAAATTTGACCATGCCGGCATGGGGAATTTTTATGATTTTGGACCCAAAATTCAAACTCCTAAAACTCTAAAAATATCTCAGACTATGGCTTATTTACTGAGTCCACACAGACAAAATGTCTTCAGCAGTCCTTTGTGTATCATTTAAAACCATAAAATAAAAAATAAAAAATTTGACCAAAATCTGAAAATTTGACCATGCCGGCATGGGGAATTTTTATGATTTTGGACCCAAAATTCAAACTCCTAAAACTCTCAAGATATCTTAACTATGGCTTATTAACTGAGTCAGCACTGACAAAATGTCTTCAGCAGTCCGTTCTGTATCATTTGAAACCATAAAATCAACAAAACAAAATTCGACCAAAATCTGAAAATTTGACCATGCCGGCACAGTGGGTAAATTTTATGATTTTGGACCCAAAATTCGAACTCCTAAAACTCTCAAAATATCTCAAACTATGGCTTATTTACTGAGTCCGCACTGACAAAATGTCTTCAGCAGTCCGTTCTGTATCATTTGAAACCATAAAATAAAAAATTAAAAAATTGACCAAAATCTGAAAATTTGACCATGCCGGCATGGGAAATTTTTATGATTTTGGACCCAAACTTCAAACTCCTAAAACTCTCAAAATATCTCAAACTATGGCTTATTTACTGAGTCCGCACTGACAAAATGTCTTCAGCAGTCCGTTCTGTATCATTTGAAACCATAAAATCAACACAAAAAAAATCAACCAAAATCTGAAAATTTGACCATGCCGGCATGGGGAATTTTTATGATTTTGGACCCAAAATTCAAACTCCTAAAACTCTCAAAATATCTCAAACTATGGCTTATTTACGGAGTCCATACTGACAAAATGTCTTCAACAGTCCGTTCTGTATCATTTGAAACCATAAAATAAAAAAATAAAAATTGACCAAAATCTGAAAATTTGACCATGCCGGCATGGGGAATTTTTATGATTTTGGACCCAAAATTCAAACTCCTAAAACTCTCAAAATATCTCAAACTATGGCTTATTTACTGAGTCCGCACAGACAAAAAGTCTTCAGCAGTCTGTTCTGTATCATTTGAAACCATAAAATCAAAAAAAAAAATCAACCAAAATCTGAAAATTTGACCATGCTGGCATGGGGAATTTTTATGATTTTGGACCCAAAATTCAAACTCCTAAAACTCTCAAAATATCTCAAACTATGGCTTATTTACTGAGTCCGCACTGACAAAATGTCTTCAACAGTCCGTTCTGTATCATTTTAAACCATAAAATCAACAAAAAAAAATTGACCAAAATCTGAAAATTTGACCATGCCGGCAGGGGAATTTTTATGATTTTGGACCTAAAATTCAAACTGCTAAAACTCTCAAAATATCTCAAACTATGGCTTATTTACGGAGTCCATACTGACAAAATGTCTTCAACAGTCCGTTCTGTATCATTTGAAACCATAAAATAAAAAAATAAAAATTGACCAAAATCTGAAAATTTGACCATGCCGGCATGGGGAATTTTTATGATTTTGGACCCAAAATTCAAACTCCTAAAACTCTCTAGATATCTCCAACTATGGCTTATTTACTGAGTCCGCACTGACAAAATGTCTTCAGCAGTCTGTTCTGTATCATTTGAAACCATAAAATCAAAAAAAAAAAATTTGACCAAAATCTGAAAATTTGACCATGCCGGCATGGGGAATTTTTATGATTTTGGACCCAAACTTCAAACTCCTAAAACTCTCAAAATATCTCAAACTATGGCTTATTTACTGAGTCCGCACTGACAAAATGTCTTCAGCAGTCCGTTCTGTATCATTTGAAACCATAAAATAAAAAAATAAAAATTCGACCAAAATCTGAAAATTTGACCATGCCGGCATGGGAAATTTTTATGATTTTGGACCCAAACTTCAAACTCCTAAAACTCTCAAAATATCTCAAACTATGGCTTATTTACTGAGTCCGCACTGACAAAATGTCTTCAGCAGTCCGTTCTGTATCATTTGAAACCAAAAAATCAACAAAAAAAAATTGACCAAAATCTGAAAATTTGACCATGCCGGCATGGGGAATTTTTATGATTTTGGACCCAAAATTCAAACTCCTAAAACTCTCTAGATATCTCCAACTATGGCTTATTCACTGAGTCCGCACTGACAAAATGTCTTCAGCAGTCTGTTCTGTATCATTTGAAACCATAAAATCAACAAAAAAAATTTGACCAAAATCTGAAAATTTGACCATGCCGGCATGGGGAATTTTTATGATTTTGGACCCAAACTTCAAACTCCTAAAACTCTCAAAATATCTCAAACTATGGCTTATTTACTGAGTCCGCACTGACAAAATGTCTTCAGCAGTCCGTTCTGTATCATTTGAAACCATAAAATAAAAAAATAAAAATTCGACCAAAATCTGAAAATTTGACCATGCCGGCATGGGAAATTTTTATGATTTTGGACCCAAACTTCAAACTCCTAAAACTCTCAAAATATCTCAAACTATGGCTTATTTACTGAGTGCGCACTGACAAAATGTCTTCAACAGTCCGTTCTGTATCATTTTAAACCATAAAATCAAAAAAAAAAATTGACCAAAATCTGAAAATTTGACCATGCCGGCATGGGGAATTTTTATGATTTTGGACCCAAAATTCAAACTCCTAAAACTCTCAAAATATCTCTTCAACAGTCCGTTCTGTATCATTTGAAACCATAAAATCAAAACAAAAAAATTTGACCAAAATCTGAAAATTTGACCATGCCGGCATGGGGAATTTTTATGATTTTGGACCTAAAATTCAAACTCCTAAAACTCTAAAGATATCTCAAACTATGGCTTTATTTCTGAGTCCGCACAGATAAAATGTCTTCAGTAGTCCGTTCTGTATCATTTGAAACCATAAAATCAAAACAAATTGTGATGTAAATTTGTTCCATAGGCGTGGCGCAGCATGTGAGAATGATTGGTCTCCCCATGAATGATTGGATATGGACTCAATAAGGAGGTTAGAATTGTAAGACCAGTGTTTGCGAGGAGGATCATATGGTTTTAGAAGATCATCAATATATGCATGGGCATTGACTTACTTGCATAGAAGACCACTGATCCAGAAAATATGACCATTCCCAACATCTAGACGCCGTTGTAGAACAAATTTCGTTTCTCAAAACCTTCTGGAGCTGTAGGACTACCTGAAAGAAAGAAAAAACAAACTTTAAACAAAACCCACAAGTAATGGTTTTATTGTTCCAAATCTATCCAAATATTCTTAGCATTATTTAACTATTGATATACTGCTTTTTAAGGGAACCCACTGTTTGTTTCCATCCTATATAGTTGTAGATATACACCATAAAACTAACCTCTGATAATTTCATTTCAAAAGGTGGTAGTGTTTTTGAGATATTGCCAAAAATCTGGAACGATACGTCCACACAGGAAGAATAATCTGCAATTGGAATACACAATTTCAGAAAAGTTACTGTCAGTAACGCTTCTCAGATTCAAATCTTTTGGGATAAAAAGTGGTATCTTTTTCCTTAACCGCACTACTTCAAAGTGAAAAAGTTGCTGTACTTCTTACCAAGTAAGTTTTTAATGCCATTCATTTTCAGAATCATTACCAAACGTATACAGACCAAAAGCCAATAGTGGGGGGGGGGGTGGAGAGACCAAATACTAATAATACTCAGTTTTACAAAAAATGACAGCCACCAGCTCTTCAAAAGAGTCCAAAATCTGGCTGGAGAGAAGGAAAAGATACCAGCTGCAGCCAAAGACAAAAATGGTACCCTGAGAACAGCACCAGGTGAAGTTATGGAATGCTGGCGGAAATACTTTGACAATCACCTCAACAAAGAATTCCCAAGAGAGGAAGATATACTAGACTCAATACCAGATCCCCCAGAGGGTCAACTATCACTACCCTTCTCCCTAGATGAACTCCTCACAGCTGTCAAAAACTAAAGAACAACAAGGCCTGTGGCTTGGACAAAATCTCAGCTGAAACCCTGAAAGCAGGGGTGCATCGATGAACCAGCTACTACTTCTCATCATAAATACTGCCTGGACACAAGGCAAAGTTCCGAAGGACTGGAGTGCAGGTTTGATCACCCCTGTATTTAAGAAAGGTGACAAACTGGACCCAGGAAACTACAGAGCCATCACTCTTCTCTCCATCCCGGGTAAGGTTTTCTGTTGGATGATTCTCAATCGGATCCAAGATACTATAGAAGTACACCTAACAGAAGAGCAGATGGGTTTCAGAAGAGCCCGAGGAACCTCTGATGCAGTGTTTATTGCAAGACAAATATTTGAGAAAGCCAAAGAGTGACAAGTGCCCATCCACTGGAACTTTGTGGACTTCAAAGCAGCCTTCGACACCATCTGGCGTGAGGCACTCTGGAAATGCTTAAGGTCAGTTGGTGTTGAGAGTAAGCTGGTTGATCTCATCGAATCAATGTATGAGCAGACGAAGTGTGCAATAATCGTCAATGGCAAAATTTCAGAGTGGTTTAAGGTTGGAGTTGGGGTTAGGCAAGGATGCCTCCTATCACCACTCCTTTTCAACCTGTTCCTTGAGTTTGTGATGAAAGGGCTCCGACAACTCGAATCAGGAGTACAAATGGGAAATACCTGCATAAACAATATCAGATATGCAGACGACACCACCCTACTGGATCTTGTTTTCGAGAAACTCCAAGTGGCAACAAATGAACTGGATAAAGCTTGTAAGAAATGGGGCATGAAAATCAACCCAGCCAAATGCAAAATTATGACAGATGACCCGAGAGACATTACCCTCAACGGCATTCCCATAGAAAAAGTAAAGGAGTTCGTGTTCCTTGGAAGCAATGTTCCATCTGTGGAAGAAGACGTGAAGAGGCGCACTAGGCTTGCAGCCTGGTCATTTGGTCGACTGAAAAACACCATCTGGTCAAACCATGACATCTCAAGGTCACTTAAGACAAGAATTTACAAATCGCTCATTCTCCCAATAGCAACATTTGGTTCTGAATCCTGGACTCTCAAAAAGGCCACCAAACAAAAATTGGAAGTCTTTGAGATGCGATGCCTCCGCTCCATACTAGGTGTCTCATTAAGAGACAAAATGAGAAATCAAGAAATACGCAGGCAACTTAACATGAACACAACCATAACAGATGTAGTGACCAGACGTCGCCTGAACTGGTTTGGCCATGTCATCCGAATGCCAGCCTACAGGCTACCCAACCTGGTCTACTACAATGACTTCAACACACCACGCCAACGAGGACGCCCACCTTTGCGCTGGAAGGCGCAAATTCAGGATGATGCCAACATTCCACTTCATGAGGCAGAGCATTTAGCTATAAATAGACCTGAATGGGGACGATTTTCCAAGGAGGCCAAGGGACACCCAGTCCTAAGCAGCTAAGCAAGTAAGTAAGCTTTATTTACACATCTGAAAGTGCTTATTGTTTCAATGACAGGTATGCTAAGTTTGAATTATGAGACCCATTTATAAAGCACCATGTAAGGAATGATTTCCCCTATCAACTCCGTACACTTGACTCCTTACCGATCTTTAAAAGCCAGCATAAGACTCATCTCTCGAGTCTGCTTAAATTTAGAGTCCATTGCACTTGTCGTTTCCACATGAAATAATATGAAAGCTCTTTTGTCTTAAATTTTTCCTTCACTTTGCTAAGTGCCTCAGAATAGGCAACTAGAATGATGGTGCTCTACAAATGCCTGATGATGGATTGATTGATTGATCTGCGGCCAACCATGTCAGTAAAACCTTCGCTTAAAGGCACTGAACACGTTTGGTAATGACTCAAAACAAATATTAGCATAAAAACTTACTTGGTAACAAGCAACGGAGAGCTGTTGATAGTATAAAACATATTAGGAAACGACTCCCTCTGAAGTAACGTAGTTTTGAGAAAGAGGTAATTTCTCACTAAAATAATAAAAACTTCTTGGAAGAAGTTTTTATTCCTATCTGAAAGCACACAAATTTGTACAACAAGGGTGTTTTTTCTTTCATCATTTTCTTGCAACTTCGATGACCAATTGAGCCCAAATTTTCACAGGCTTGTTATTTTATGCATATGTTGGGATACACCAAGTGAGAACACTGGTCTTTGACAATTTCCAAACGTGTTCAGTGCCTTTAATAATAAGTGTCTTGGGTTCTTTTACCTGCATTACATAACACACGGGACCTACAGCTGTACGTCCCATCTAAAGGACGAAGCACTTATGTTTAAGCGTCTTGCTCTAAAGTGCACTGTAAGTGACGTCATGATTGGGACCTGAACCCACCTAGACCCCTTAGCCACAACCATTGGAGTATGGGCACTCTTTGGTTAAAGGGGGAGAGGGGTTGATTTGCCCAAAATTTTACACAAAGATAAAAATATAAAGTACCAGATTTTAATTCCTGACAAAAAGTCTTTTCTGCGTTTTTTTGTAAATATGGAAGTGTCGTGGCCGAGTGGTTAAGAGCGCCGAATTCAAACTCTGGTGTTTCTGATCAGCAGAGTGTGGGTTCGAATCCCAGTCGTGACACTTGTGTCCTTAAGCAAGACCCTTAACCATTGCTTCATGTAACCATTGCTTCATGTAACGCATGTAAAAGAACCAATGCACTTATCGAAAAGAGAAGGGGTTCGCCCCGGTGTTCCTGGTTGTGGCTGCTGAATGCGCCGTAGCACCTTGTAAAAAACATTATAAGGTGCTACATAATTGGGTCTCATAATTCATAACTTCAATAACCCATCTTTCTGTTTAAAGTATATACTAAGCGCCTTGAGTACCTTGTTTGGTAGATACGTGCGCTATATAAGACTTCGATATTGTTATTATATTACATTAAAAAAATTCTTGTTCTTGCTGTGCCTGAATTTTCCCAACTGCTTTGCCCAAATTTGGGATGGCAGTTGCCCCCCCCCCCCCCCGGTCATACACCTACATGTATGGCCAAACATTCAAACCAAACCAAATTCAAGCAAAACCAATATGAGAGGGATTTTGGAGGAGTTGAGGAGTGGAATAATCAGCACAACTCCCATAACTACATTACCAGGCCAGATGCTTCACGGAGGCAATCGGAGACAATTGCCTCCGTTGCCCCTGGTCATTGCCTTGGTGCCCCTCGAAACATTCCAATAGAAATGTACAACTTCCTCAATAGGAGGTGCCCTTTACAAAGGAACGAAAAATGCCTTGGTGCCCTTGCCCTTTCAAGAATGAAGCAACAGGCCTGTATTACCTTTATACACCAGAATTTCCTCAATAGAAGGTGCCCTTTACAAAGGAAACAAAATATGCCTGGTGCCCTTTCCCTTTCAAGAATGAAGCAACAGGCCTGTATTACCTTTATACACCAGAATTTCCTCAATAGGAGGTGCCGAAAAAAAAGCCTTGGTGCCCTTGCCCTTTCAAGAATGAAGCAACAGGCCTGTATTACCTTTATACACCAGAATTTCCTCAATAGGAGGTGCCCTTTACAAAGGAAAAAACGCCTTGGTGCCCTTGCCCTTTCAAGAATGAAGCAACAGGCCTGTATTACCTTTATACACCACCTCTGCCATGTAGTCTGTGAAGAACAGCAAGATGGACACCAGGGCTGACCAGCCAATGAAGTGATTCAGGCAAAGCCACCGCAACTCACACAGCATCTTTACAATGAACGTCAGAAGCTTCCAAGCAGAAACCGTCTCCTCCTTCGATACGGATTCCAAACTTTCCAAATCATCCAGTACTGACCCTGACGATGTTGGGTTTGACGTGGATGGATACTCCTCAACCCTGGAAGTTGAGGCGCTGTTGATGGTGGATTCTCTTAAACTCTTTCCACAACTCTGCTCCTTGCTGTTGATGCTTCTTTCTGGACTTAAAACAGCTGGAAGCTAGACTACCCTGTGAATTCAACGACGAGTCATAGCTCAGTTGCTTTCTCTCGTTGGCTGGTTTTGGTACACCGCTGTCAAATCGTTGGTATCCGTTCCTTTTTCAACACCGAGTCACCCTATTGTATCTTTAGGGGCCCAAGGCAGTGGTTTTTCTTTGATGCTGAAGAGGATAAGCATGAAGCATGTGAAGCAAACGATGCAATTGAAGAGGAACACCACTCGTAACTGACTACCAAGGGCTTGGCCCAGGGCGTTGGATGTCCAATCAATGCCGTTAAATATATAACCTGCCCCTGCACCAAGACCTTTTTACAGAGAAAAAAGGATTCACAGTCAATAGTTTCTTTTATAACACTGGTTCTGTTTTCTGGTTGGGTGACACATGGTCACGTGGGGTTAACTACTATGGGCTAGTGCATGACATTTGCGCCACCATGAACTAGACGCCTGTCAAGACATAGCGTGTCAACGGATTGATTTATACTAAGCAAATGATCAAGCACCCTGGTTCGAATCCCACCGGGGGCACTACATGGATTGTGCGTGTGCGTAATTTGCGGTAATAAGTTCCCAAACAGGGCAACATACTCATCATTGTTGACTGGTTACAGCATCCTTTCATGTTGTAAACAGTGAACAGCAACTAGAAAACTGAATCTAGAGAATTTAAAAGTGTTCCTTCAATTGTTGAATTGTTCATGAGGTGATTTTGATTAAAGTCCCTGTACACTATTGGTAAGATCGAAAAACACAAATGTTCACAGATTCACACACAACTTACATGATTTAAAGTAAGTAATGGTAGAAAGGGTTCCCTAAAATAGTTTTGCCTAAAATGCTATCGTTTCTGAGAAATGAGTAAAACAATAGTTTTTATCATGCGCGATATTTTGAAAAAACAGAAAACACATACGGTCTCTTTTCACTATTTTCTTGTGATCTCGATGACCAATTGCGCTCAAACTTTCACAGGTTTGTTTGTTCATGCATATGTTGAATCACACAAAATGTGGACACTGATTTTGAGCTGTTACCAAAAGTGTACAATACCTTTAAAACAGTTCAGCTAAAAAATAAAAAAAATTGTCTGCGTGTGTTATAAAATTTACTGACATAATTCGGTCACTAATGCACAGTTATCTCCCTCAGGCCTCTGAGTGACCAGAATCGAGGGTCTTATTTCCCTCGGCCTTTGAGCTCGGAAAATGGGACCCTCTTCTAGTCACTCACAGTCCCTCAGGGTGCAAATAGACGTGAACTAGTGACCTCATTGTCAGTCCATAACAGGCCTTTGTTTTAGTTTTAGAGACTCCTTCCCGAGAAACCTAAATACATACCTCCAAAGAAAAGCTCTGATGTTCAGACTCCTGTCCACGTCTTGCAGGCTACAGATGTCGATGATGTAAGACTTGGAGGGGCTGTCGCAGGAATCCGCACCAAAGTCCAGGATGACAACACCAATCATTGCCAGTATCAGTCCAACTGGGTGATCTGTCCACATAAATTTGAAACATTTAATAGTATTTTATCAACAAAATTGTGACAGCAAATTTAACCACTTCAGGTCGGTATTCTGAAAAGAATTTCCGTGCCAACCTGCGGTATTTTTTTACAGAAGTTTTACGAGTTGAGTAATATTGTTTTCCTTTGAAAATATCCGTGCCATAATAAAACCCTGACTATTCAAAGGGAAAGACAACGAAGGTTCTCATAATTGGCACTGGGATTTGATGTTGTAGAGTGCCCTGGTCATTGGGCCAATAACATTCTTGTAATCTTTCTCAGCTCCCTGGGAGTATACAGCCCTGGGCTGCTGTGGCGCTACAAAGGCTTCTTCAAACACAATATCAACCTCAACCTCTACCCTCACAGGTACCCATTTATACCTCTGGGTGAAGAGAAGCAATTAGAGTATTAAGCATCTTGCTCATGGACACAAGTGACATGACCAGGACTCGAACTCACACCCCGATGACTTTTAAACCACCAGAACTTGAGTTCGATGCGCTAAACTGCTCGGCCATCACACAAATATAATCTCTGATGTGAGTAGGTATGACCCGATTCTTCTCAGAATCTCACTTACTTACTTAAAGGCATCGTACACGTTTGGTAATGACTCAAAACATATATTAGCATTAAAACTGACTTGGTAACAAGCAACGGAGAGCTGTTGATAGTATAAAACATTGTAGGGAACGACTCCCCTGAAGTAACATAGTTTTTGAGAAAGAGGTAATTTCTCACTAAAATAATAAAATCTTCTTGCAAGAAGTTTTTTTTCCTAACTGAAAGCACACAAATTTGCACAAGGGTGGTTTTTCTTTCATCATTTTCTTGCAACTTCAATGACCAATTGAGCCCAAATTTTCACAAGCTTGTTATTTTATGCATATGTTGGGATACACCAAGTGAGAACACTGGTCTTTGACAATTTCCAAACATGTTCAGTGCCTTTAAGACACTATATCCATGATGTCATCACACAACCCACATCTCACTGGGCTTATGTGTTTCACCAGATAAAAGTTTCAAGTTGTTTTGGTTTCGGTTTGGAGTGACTTACCATCTCTTGGGAGGAATCTCACTAAGACATAAAACCTCATCAAGGATTTCCCCTTTCGCTTTCTCAAATAATTCATTCTAAAATAGAAACAAGAAAACATCACAGAGTAAAGTACGAGCCTATGTAATTACATGTACGTAGAGTTTTGATTTTGTTAAATAATATTAGTGATAGTTATGGTTCAGACATACCCGGTCTAATTCTCGTAGCCTGGAGAAGTTGTTTTACCATTCCGTTTCCAAATTAAATCTAGAAGCTGTGGAATGTAAACGAGAGAATATTAAGCCTTCATCTGATGGACTTTAGTTCTTGGTTACATCTGGGCCCAATTTCATAGAGCTGCTTAAGCACCAAATACTGCTTAACAATTTTGTGCTAAGCAAAAATATGCAGGCTACCAGTCACAAATGGTACATGTGGATATATGTTTTGGCTGGTCTCTTATTCTGCTTAATAATGGCAAAGCTACTGGTATACTTTTAAGTACACCTAGAAATAATCAAAATAATTTTCAAACAAGACGACGGGCACTCATTTATCAAATTTTTATGATACACATGTAAATAAGTCTCTCTTTATTTTTACAGGGAATTTTGGACAAACTTCAATTGAGCCACTGTATTATAAACTGATGTTTTTGGCTTTGCATGATGTGGATAATAGGAAGTAACTTTGACTAGTAACTTCTAACCATTTGTAAATCCCTTTAACACGTTGACTGCCGTTCATAAATTTCTACATGTTGTAGCATACAAATTCTAACGATGTGTGCTCACCACTGCCAGAAGCGTATTCGTTGTGTTCTCAGTGATGCCAGTGTATTCAATTCACTAAACAAAAGCATTTCATTCTCGTAGTGGCAGAATCCGTTACACCTGTTATTACGAATATACTCGTAGGCGGCAGTCAACGAGTTAAGGAGGAGTGTTGGCTCTGAGAAGAGCTGGTGTGGTCTCGACATCTCAACGTTTCAAGAGTATACTCTGCTTATCTTCAGAAGAGAAAAGATGAACAGAGTATACTGTTAAAAAAAGTCAAAACCAAACCAACAGCTTTTTCAGAGCCAAGACTCATCCAAAAAGAGATTGTACAAATGGTTGTACCCAAAAGTTTACTAGTAATAGTCACTACCTATTTTGAATAAAGATATGCATCAAACAATCTTGAGTAAAAAAACATTAATAAAGATATATTCGGTGTTCATTTTTAACAATTGCTATTTTTAGTCTCCTGTGATACCTTTGTAATATATCAGCTTGCTGCGTGACGGAATCTTGAACCATTTTCCGGAAACAGTCAGAGACCGCAAAGCTGAGATTCTGTGTCGTCATCTGGCTGGGTTTCAAGGTACCAGACCTACAAGTAAAAAGAAGACAAAACATGATGGATCAATAAATTCATGCTTTAGTTCTTCTTGGCTTGTACTTCTGAGCTTATAATTTGTTTTACACTTTCTCTTCTTTTGGAATGAATGGGGTTTGAACCTGCGACCTCTGGATTAACATGCAGGCACATGACTAAATGAGCTATCTAGCCCTAATGTTGGCTGTCTCTCTAATTTGTCAACATCTTTGTTTGGGGTGCTAGTTTGAAGCCATTTAACCTCTAACTGTTGTTTAGCCAGTGATGACTCCCAAACAACCTGGGAAGCAGCAGGACAGGGATCATCTTAAGGGGATGCAACTTTTTATTTCAAATATCAAGTAATAAACGACAAGGAATACTACTGACTGGGTTACGCTTAAATAATTTTGGACTGAGCAAAGAAAAGCTGACTGGAGCGGGATTTTAACCTGCAACCTCTGGATTAACATGGCGGCGCTCTACCAACTGAGCCATCCAGAATGATAAATGTTTCCTCATGTTAGTTGATCTGTCCATTATTGAAGTCAAAACCACAAAATGATAGCTGACAGGTCAAGTCCAAAGTTTGAAGGTTTTGTTTGAAGGTTTGAAGAGAAACAATTTAAAGGTTATTTAATTTGTTTATGAGAGATCCCCTAACATCACAAGGCTGGAAAGCCACTTCAAGGTGAGGGCTACACTTAAATGATTTGGGCTATCGACCCAAATCAACTGCCACCAGGGGCACGTTGCCACCTACTCCTGGGCTGAAACAGGGTTACCCCCTTCAGAGTTTGAAAGGATGTAGGCATGGGTATCATCCACTAGGAGCCTAGCTGGTAGAGCAGAATGCACTACCTTCCCAACTTTACGACTCAATTATGGATAAGTTATTATTATTATTATTTATTATTATATATTTCTGGTAATGAAACCAAGGATGCCTCACAAGTGAACTTAATCACTGTAGCTCGCAAGCCTGAGGAAACCTGTAAACAAGGGTGCTTGCAATGTGAACCAGAAACACCGGGGTTAAACCCCTACTCTTCCACGATTAAGTGTTCTGGGTTCTTTTACGTGCACTACCAATCCTAGTACACGGGACCTACGGCTTAATGTCCCATCCGAAGGACAAAGCAATTATGGTAAAGTATCTTGCTCAAGGATACAAGTGTCATGACTGGGACTCGAACCCACACTCTTCTGATCAGAAACACCAGAGCTTGAGTGCTCTTAACCGCTCGGCCACGACACGCCACGCCTTGCTCAAGGGCACACGTTTCATGTCCTGGAATTGAACCCACTGACAACACCAGAGCTTGGGTCCGGTGAACAAGATCGCTTTGCTACGTCTTAACCAAATACTTGCTATGAATTAAATCACTGCATACCTGTCATGCATCCTACGTGTTTTTGTCAAAGAATTCCACACAATTACCTTTCAAACTTGAGATATTTTCACTGCCTTCAGGCAACCCTCGGTACATGAACTCAAACTGTGCATCTGCGATAATATAGAAGGGATAAAAAATACGCAACAAAAACGAAAAGGAAGACAAATTTAAGGGGTGTGGTTTTGGCAGGATTTTGAAAAAGATGCAACAAAAACGAAAAGGAAGACAAATTTAAGGGGTGTGGTTTTTGGCAGGATTTTGATGAGAATAAATCAAAGGGGAAAAAAAAGAAGAAAACAAATTCTGCATGGATTACAGTTTTAGTTTCCTTGTTACTTGACTTCATGGTTTTAAAAAATCATGATTGAAGTGTCCGTTTAATTAATAATAACAAAATACTTGTGTGTTTGTTAGTTTAAAATTTAAGGATGGATCACGATATACTGAACAGCACCAGGGTTATTTTTTATTCAACTTATATTTTTAAAGAATGCAGGCCTAGAAATTCATTTTTGAGAGGGCAAGGCACTTTTCATTTTGCAAATGGCACTTCCACTGGAAAATCTTAAAGTCTATGGGAAACTTCTACAGGGGCACCAAGGCCAAGACCAGGGCAACAGAGGCCATGGCCTCCGTGTAATTCCAGGCCTGAGAATGATGAACTGTCAGGGTTTAATATACCAAATTTCCAATGCATCTTTGAAGGCAGAGAAAATCCCAAACAAAAATGTTACTTGTCTAATCAAACCTGGTTCAAAATGCCAAATGTAAAAGCGACGAAAACGTTCACTTGTCACCAATAGACCACATTGACGTCATCCAGCGGCCATTTTAGAGTTTAAAAACGATGACGAAACAATTGAAACGCACATATGTGTACGCGCGGTGCACAGGATTGGCCAATGAACAACCTCCTTTTGACCTCTAGGCGAGAGGTCCTACTGAAATGACATCATGTGCATAAGGTCTTCGGAGAAACAACTTTGTTTTTGCTTTTGTGTGAACTCTGAACCAGCTCATACGCAACTATTAATAGACCAAATTTCCCATATCCTTTTAAGGCAGAGAAATCCCATGTACTCGTCTAATCAAACCTGGTTCAAAATTCCAAATGTGAAAGCAACGAAAACGTTCACTTGTCACCAATGGAGAACCAAATTTACTTGTTTTCAAATGTGTGAAAACTGAACCAGCTCATACAAAACTATTTGTCGTTTCAGTGCAAAAATGTTGTATCTCCTAAAATAGCACTTACGTTACACGTAATTTTTGAAATAAAACGTTATATCTCGCTTAAAATTGCCCAGATGTACGCACAAAACAAGTACGCACCGAGATACAACGTTATTGCTTTAAATATAATTTTTTGTGCGAGATATAATGTCTTTTGCACTGATGTGACGTATTAAACTATGCGTAGCACACACCTTCGGGCATTTCAGGTACCCAGGATCGGACAGTGTCCTTCGAGGGAAGTGTGCCCTTCAGCCAACCCTTATCAGGTAGATGAATGTGACCAGCAAGCTTCTTCATTTCTGCGGATCAGGAATCAGGAATTCAGAGATCAGGAAGCTTGTCCATCCAGAAGTTATAAGTCTGTTGAAAATAAAAGAAGAAAAAGAACATTACTGCAGCAGTCAACTGTTGATAAAAGATGGCTGTAGCAGGGTTTGCCTTTAACTTATGAATGCTAGGGGCGACTTTGCAGGGGGTGACTTTGTTAGGGGCGAGCTTGCTAGGGGGTGAGATGACCAGCCTCCAACTTGTTTAGTGACTGGCCAGCAGGACCAGTTCGCTTGTCATTTCGCTAATCCGTCAGCTTTTTCATTAGTCCAGACTTCAAATGATATAGGGATGCTTTTCAACACTGAACTAGCCAGCCGGCACTTAAGAGTGAATTTTGACTGGTCCTCTAGTGTTTAAACTGGCATTTGGCCAGTGGACCACCTTTAAGAGAGAACCCTGCTGTAGTCTCTCTACTCTACATTACCCCAAACCTGTTACTTAACTTCAGAGAAATAATTTGAGGTTAAAAATCTCACCGACTCGAGGGTGACTCCTCCGGCGATAGCCCCACCTATCACCAAATATCTGATCCTGAAGACCTTCAGCAGCGATCGAACACGCACCATGGACGACATGGCCCTCTCGTTTGCATCGTTGATATTAACCACTCGCGGACGAAGGCAAAGATACATCTTGGAGAACCCAGAATAATTTGCAGTTTGAATATAGATGAGGTTCCTTAAGCTCGGCAGAAGTCGAAGAGATACTGTTGGACTACTCGACAAGGTTGCCTTGGTAACACGATGATCTTGCGCCCTCTTATGAACAGCCAGTCTCAGTTGCTGCCCACATTGTTGGCTGGGATTTTAACACACAAAAATAAAATTCCATATGACAGTATGAGAAATCTTAAAAGTCTCAGCTGTTTAAAATCATGCGCCCCGATCGCTGACGGCTTTCGCTGAACAACAAATATGGCATAAAGTGTGGCCAAGAACTCGCCTTTGGCCACACTAGTGCCGTGGGGCTACATCAGTCTCAATCAATGGTGGCTTTGGTTTGGTGTACGCTGACAGCTATTGCACGCTGACAGACATTTTTCAATGCTTCACATCCCTACTAGGGGGGTCTAACGCTCCAATTCTGAATCTGAATCTGAATTATATAGTCGGCATGGCAAAGCATCCCAAAAGGAAACATCACACCAAGTTGAACACAAAAATACTAATCAAATGTTAGGTTTTTTTTGTATTGAATATTGTTTTATCAGTGACTGGAGCGGTTTTGTCCATGCAGGAAGAATAATCTGCATTGGAATACAAGTCTGAGAAACGTTACGGCCGTAATGCTTCTCAGATTCAAATTTGTTGGGATAAAGAGTGATTTTTTGAATTCCATAAGCGCAGTACTTCAAAGAGAAAATTTTCTCAAAATTCATTATAAATACTATCCAAAGCTGCTGTACTTCTATTTCTAACCAAGTATGTTTTTATTGCCATTAATTTTCAGAGTCATTACCAAACATATACAGACCCTTTAAATAAAATAGTGAAATAAGTTTTTCCTTTTTGCTCACTAAATAAGTAAAAAAAGTAAAAAGTCAAGGAAGTGCGCACGCTTTACCTCCTGTGTTTACTGGCTGTCATGACTGTACTACGGTCTGGGTGTGCCGATATTGTGGTGGTGATCGTGTGAAAGCTAGGTGATGGAATGCTGTCTGACATGGCCATGGATATTTTGAGCAAAAAGTGACGCTAATATTACTTGCAAAACTGTCACTCATTCAGATGTGCAGTGACAAATTCATGAAATTATTGCAGTAACATTTATGGGTACCGGTCAACTCGGTCCGAGTCAACTCGGTCCAAAGTCAACTCGGTCCTAAGTCATCTCGGTCGAAGTCATCTCGGTCGAAGTCAACTCGGTCGAAGTCAACTCGGTCGAAGTCAACTCGGTCCGAAGTCAACTCGGTCCGAAGTCAACTCGGTCGAAGTCAACTCGGTCCAAAACCAACTCGGTCCAAACCAACTGGGTCGAACTCATCTGGGTCGAAGTCAACTCGGTCGAAATCAACTCGGTCCCAAGTTAACTCGGTCCCAAGTCATCTCGGTCCGAAGTCAACTCGGTTTGAAGTCAACTCGGTCCCAAGTCAACTCGGTCCCAAGTCAACTCGGTCCGAAGTCAACTCGGTCCAAAGTCAACTCGGTCCCAAGTCAACTTGGTCTGGAGTATAGGCCCCCCACCAACGTCGTCAGAGTGGGGAGATAGATTCAAGGAAAGAAATGAGGAAAGAAATACATTCCTCCATTATTCAAGTAAACACGGAGTATTATTTATTTAAGCCGAACCATGGAGGTAGAATTAGCAAACGTAATAATTGTTTTTTTACACTATAAAATAAAGTTGAAGTGAAATTAATTTAATATCCATAATTTTCATTTTAAAAAAGACGGGACAAAAAAAGATCCATCTGTTTGGGATAAAAACTTGCTAGGCTCCCAAAAAGGACAAAGTTTATTTGATCTCATAAAAACAATCGAGCATTGTCTTTATGATTCTTAATATTTATAAAATATTTCTTGTTTAAGTATTAAGGAATTGGTTAAGTTTCCCTAAAGAGATTGTTCTTTATTTTATATTATTTATTATTATGTGTTTACTTGAAAGTTTTGTTTATGAATATTATTTTCAACCAAACATTAATTTCCTTAATTGTCCTACATTATTTTTTTAATTATTTAATTCGTCTAGTTTTTATATTATTTTCGGGAAAAAAAAATGTACACAAACTGCGAAGGAAAGTTCATTTTCTACCATTTTGTTTTCTTTTAGTTAACAAGTTGACTGCCGCCTACGAGTATATTCGTAGTAACAGGTGTAACGGATTCTGCCACTACGAGTATACTCGTAGAGAATGAAAGGCTTTTGTATAGTGAATTGAATACACTGGCATCACTGAGAACGCAACGAATGCTACAACATGTAGACACACAAAAAAGTACCTATTTGGTATGCGCGCATGCGCACCACACTTGGATGCTTGGCAAATGGGATGCCCCTACGAATTTATGACCGGCAGTCAACCTGTTAACCTATCATGCTTTAGAAACATGCCTTTTTTCAAACGGTGATTATTATTTATTGCTGAGAATACATGTGTTTGCGCACAATGATACATGCCAATAAGTTAATAACTTCCCGTCAACCACACGTTTAATTAAATTTTCGGACCGAGTTGACTTCGGACCGAGTTGACTTCGGACCGAGTTGACTTCGGACCAAGTTGACCTCGGACCGAGTTGACCTCGGACCGAGTTGACCTCGGACCGAGTTGACCTCGGACCGAGTTGACCTCGGACAGAGTTGACTCTGACCGAGTTGACTTCGGACTGAGTTGACCCATAACCACATTTATTAACCATGATGGATTCGAGGTAGAATTAGAACAAACTTACCCAAACTTGCCCGACAAAACTCTTATCATATTGCTCAATCTTGAAGTATAAATACACCCTAAAATAAGCCCAATATTTAACACAACTACATGGGCTAACAAAAAGACCTGAACATATCAATCTTGGTCACCAAATTACCCCCGAAAAGAGGACGGTCAAGGTGATGAAATTATCCACGGGACCGAGCTGAAGCTCTCACAGTATTGGGCCGAAATAGCCGGCAGCCACAGATCCCCGGAAGCACCAGCAGCGTATTCAGGAAATTAGAACACATGCAGTACAGGGAGGTGACAAATTGCTCATTTGGCTCATTTCTGTCGGTGAATCTGTTATTTTATTGAACAGTACTGAAAAATTAGCAACAACTTACAGATTTGTGTTTGATAATATGGACATCTTATAGTTTTAAGTTATTGAAAAACATTAGACAGAGAAAAAACCCAATCATTAAATGTTATAAAATAAGCCGCAAACACAGAGACAATGTGCTGCTGGCTAATTTGGACCAGCCACGGAACTTCAAACCCCAGCATAGAGTCTCAATGGAGGTATACCTCTCCCCTATTCACGCTTTCCGTTACCACCATCCTATTTTCATTGTATTTAATTATTCTCATTGTATTTAAGTAATTCGATTTCCCCTTATGCTTGTGTATTTTTGAAGCGCTGAGTATGTATTTCATTAAATGTCTTATATTTTGTTGCTCTAAACGTTGACTCCAATTCACATTCATTCAAGTACGGTTTTTCCCCTTTAAATTCTGTTAAGCTGTCCTTCCGATTTGTGGCTTCGTAACACTAGACTAAACTTTGTCAGTAGACAGTTGCCACTTTATACACGCAGTACACAGTTGGCCATCTTTAGGTTTTTAGCTTACATGTATAAGCTACAATTCCCGTCAAAATGTTTTGGACACTTGACAATAAACATACCCTCCCAGTACCCCCCCCCCTCCCCACGCAGGACTGCGCAGAGAGCACCAACATTGACCAGGAGCTGGGGGGTGTTGGCGGCCAAGCGAGATTTCGCCAGGATTGCAGCTCTGCTCTAAATTCTTCATTGTTGTGGGAACCCATGACTGGGTAATCATAACTGAACTTAGCGGACTTACCCCTAGTGGAACTTTAGGCAATCCGGTAGACTTGTCGTCAGTCTCTTCATCAGCTTGTAAAGAGGCTAGCCTTACTTGTCCCTTTTTTCCTAAAACAAAGCAAACAACCCGGATTGAGGACACCAGTCAGCAAGTGGGCCTAGGGAGCAAGGGTTTTAAGGGCCATGTCACACAGGGCAATTTACAGCCTGCAACCAGTTCCAGGCAATCTCCAAGAAGAATGTTCAAATCTTATATTTTAAGACAGTTTTCTTAGGGTCAGAGAGACTCTATTAAAAAAAACGTACATTGTGCTACTAAATCGTTTCCAATTGCACCCAGTGTAATAATAATAATACCAGAGTCTTATACAGCGCACATATCCACCAATAAGGTACTCAAGGCGATGGATCGAGGAGAAACAATTTAAAGGTTATTTAATTTATTTGAGAGATCGCCTACCATCACAAGGCTGGAAGGCCACTTCAAGGTGACGGCTACACTTAGATGATTTGGTCTATCGACCCAAATCAACTGCCACCAGGGGCACGTTGCCACCTACTCCTGGGCTGAAACAGGGTTACCCCCTTCACAGTCCGTAAGGATGTAGGCATGGGTATCATCCACTAGGAGCCTGGCTGGTAGAGCAGAATGCACTACCTTCCCAACTTTTTACGACGTAATTATGGTTAAGTGCCTTGCTCAAGGGCTCAAGTGTCATAACCTGGAATTGACCCCACTGACAACACCAGAGCTTGGGTCCGGTGAACAAGATCGCTCGGCTATGGGTTAACCAAATACTTGCTATGAATTAAATCACTGCATACCTGTCATGCATCCTACGTGTTTTTGTCAAAGAACTCCACACAATTACCTTTAAAACTTGAGATATTTTCTCTGCCTTCAGGCAACCCTTGGTACATGAACTCAAACTGTGCATCTGCGATAATATAGAAGGGATAAAAAAGATGTAACAAAAACGAAACGTAAGAAAAATATAAGGGGTGTGGTTTTTGGCAGGATTTTGATGAGAATAATTTGAAGGGGGAAAAAATAGAAGAAAACAAATTCTGTATGGATTACAGTTGGTTTTCTTGTTACTTGACTTCATGGTTTTAAAAAATCATGATTGAAGTGTCCGTTTAATTAATAATAATAGTTGGCTTCTTATATAGCGCTCATATCCGTCACTCAGTAATGCTCAAGGCGCTTCAACATTCAGTATTTTCCTGCAAGGTATGTGGGGCTATATAAGTATGAGACCTACTCCTTTACATTTTTCTTAGAATTTTTATTTGTCTTATTGTAAGGCGCATTTGGTCATTTTTGATATGGAAAATAATAATAATAATGCAGTTCTTATATAGCGCTTTATACTCCCGATGGGTGTCTCAAAGCGCTCAGTATTTTTCCTACAAGGTAAGTGGAGTTACGTGTTGAAGTATGAGACCTCCTTTGCATAGCACCATGTAATGGTTTACAAGGTGCTGTGGTGCAATATGCAGCCAATCAAACTAGGAACACCGGGGCGAACCCCTTCTCTTTTCGATAAGTGCACTGGGTTTAATTACGTGCATTACACAACACACGGGACCTACGGCTTAACGTCCCATCCGAAGGACGAAGCATGTGGTTAAGTGTCTTGCTTAAGGAAACAAGTGTCACAACTGGGATTCGAACCCACACTCTGCTGATCAGAAACACCAGAGCTTGAGTTCGGTGTTCTTATCCGCTCGGCCACGACACGACACGTAAAAAAATACTAGTGTGTTTGTTAGTTTGAAAATTAAGGACAGATCACGATGTATGTTATACTGAACTGCACCAGGGTTATCTGTATTCAACTTATATTTTTAAAGAATGCAGGCCTGAAATTCATTTTTTAGAGGTCAAGGCACTTTTCATTTTGCAAATGGCACTTCCACTGGAAAATCTTAAAGTCTATGGGAAACTTTTACAGGGGAATCACGGCCAAGACCAGGGCAACAGAGGCCATGGCCTCCGTGTAATTCCAGGCCTGAGAATGATGAACTGTCAGGGTTTAATATACCAAATTTCCAATGCATCTTTGAAGGCAGAGAAAATCCCAAACAAAAATGTTACTTGTCTAATCAAACCTGGTTCAAAATGCCAAATGTGAAAGCAACCAAAACGTTCACTTGTCACCAATAGACCTTATGCATTGACCTCATCTAGCGGCCATCTTAGAGTTTAAAAACGATGACAAAACAATCGAAACGCACAGATGTGTACATGCGGCGCACAGGATTGGCCAATGAACAACCTCCTTTTGACCTCTAGGCGAGGGGGCCCTACTGAAATGACATCATGTGCATAAGGTCTTCGGAGAAACAACTTTGTTTGCGTATCCCCCCCCCCCCCCCCCGGAAGCACCAGCAGCGTATTCAGGAAATTAGAACACATGCAGTACAGGGAGGTGACAAATTGCTCATTTGGCTCATTTCTGTCGGTGAATCTGTTATTTTATTCGAACGAGTACTGAAAAATTAGCAACAACTTACAGATTTGTGTTTGATAATATGGACATCTTATAGTTTTAAGTTATTGAAAAACATTAGACAGAGAAAAAACCCAATCATTAAATGTTATAAAATAAGCCGCAAACACAGAGACAATGTGCTGCTGGCTAATTTGGACCAGCCACGGAACTTCAAACCCCAGCATAGAGTCTCAATGGAGGTATACCTCTCCCCTATTCACGCTTTCCGTTACCACCATCCTATTTTCATTGTATTTAATTATTCTCATTGTATTTAAGTAATTCGATTTCCTTATGCTTGTGTATTTTTGAAGCGCTGAGTATGTATTTCATTAAATGTCTTATATTTTGTTGCTCTAAACGTTGACTCCAATTCACATTCATTCAAGTACGGTTTTTCCCCTTTAAATTCTGTTAAGCTGTCCTTCCGATTTGTGGCTTCGTAACACTAGACTAAACTTTGTCAGTAGACAGTTGCCACTTTATACACGCAGTACACAGGTGGCCATCTTTAGGTTTTTAGCTTATAAGCTACAACTCCCGCCAAAATGTTTTGGACACTTGACAATAAACATACCCTCCCAGTACCCCCCCCCCTCTCAACAATGTTATTATCTCCAGCTGGAACGCAGGACTGCGCAGAGAGCGCCAACATTGACCGGGAGCTGGGGGGGGGGGGTTGCGGCCCAGCGAGATTTCGCCAGGATTGCAGCTATGCTCTAAATTCTTCATTGTTGCGGGAACCCATGACTGGGTAATCATAACTGAACTTAGCGGACTTACCCCTAGTGGAACTTTAGGCAATCCGGTAGACTTGTCGTCAGTCTCTTCATCAGCTTGTAAAGAGGCTAGCCTTACTTGTCCCTTTTTTCCTAAAACAAAGCAAACAACCCGGATTGAGGACACCAGTCAGCAAGTGGGCCTAGGGAGCAAGGGTTTTAAGGGCCATGTCACACAGGGCAATTTACAGCCTGCAACCAGTTCCAGGCAATCTCCAAGAAGAATGTTCAAATCTTATATTTTAAGACAGTTTTCTTAGGGTCAGAGAGACTCTATTAAAAAAAACGTACATTGTGCTACTAAATCGATTCCCATTGCACCCAGTGTAATAATAATAATACCAGAGTCTTATACAGCGCACATATCCACCAATAAGGTACTCAAGGCGATGGATCGAGGAGAAACAATTTAAAGGTTATTTAATTTATTTGAGAGATCGCCTACCATCACAAGGCTGGAAGGCCACTTCAAGGTGACGGCTACACTTAAATGATTTGGTCTATCGACCCAAATCAACTGCCACCAGGGCACGTTGCCACCTACTCCTGGGCTGAAACAGGGTTACCCCCTTCACAGTCCGTAAGGATGTAGGCATGGGTATCATCCACTAGAGCCTGGCTGGTAGAGCAGAATGCACTACCTTCCCAACTTTTTACGACGTAATTATGGTTAAGTGCCTTGCTCAAGGGCTCAAGTGTCATAACCTGGAATTGACCCCACTGACAACACCAGAGCTTGGGTCCGGTGAACAAGATCGCTCGGCTATGGGTTAACCAAATACTTGCTATGAATTAAATCACTGCATACCTGTCATGCATCCTACGTGTTTTTGTCAAAGAACTCCACACAATTACCTTTAAAACTTGAGATATTTTCTCTGCCTTCAGGCAACCCTTGGTACATGAACTCAAACTGTGCATCTGCGATAATATAGAAGGGATAAAAAAGATGTAACAAAACGAAACGTAAGAAAAATATAAGGGGTGTGGTTTTTGGCAGGAATTTTAAGAGAATAATTTGAAGGGGGAAAACAATAGAAGAAAACAAATTCTGTATTGATTACAGTTGGTTTTCTTGTTACTTGACTTCATGGTTTTAAAAATCATGATTGAAGTGTCCGTTTAATTAATAATAATAGTTGGCTTCTTATATAGCGCTCATATCCGTCACTCAGTAATGCTCAAGGCGCTTCAACATTCAGTATTTTCCTGCAAGGTATGTGGGGCTATATAAGCATGAGACCTACTCCTTTACATTTTTCTTAGAATTTTTATTTGTCTTATTGTAAGGCGCATTTGGTCATTTTTGATATGGAAAATAATAATAATAATGCAGTTCTTATATAGCGCTTTATACTCCCGATGGGTGTCTCAAAGCGCTCAGTATTTTTCCTACAAGGTAAGTGGAGTTACGTGTTGAAGTATGAGACCTCCTTTGCATAGCACCATGTAATGGTTTACAAGGTGCTGTGGTGCAATATGCAGCCAATCAAACTAGGAACACCGGGGCGAACCCCTTCTCTTTTCGATAAGTGCACTGGGTTTAATTACGTGCATTACACAACACACGGGACCTACGGCTTAACGTCCCATCCGAAGGACGAAGCATGTGGTTAAGTGTCTTGCTTAAGGAAACAAGTGTCACAACTGGGATTCGAACCCACACTCTGCTGATCAGAAACACCAGAGCTTGAGTTCGGTGTTCTTATCCGCTCGGCCACGACACGACACGTAAAAAAATACTAGTGTGTTTGTTAGTTTGAAAATTAAGGACAGATCACGATGTATGTTATACTGAACTGCACCAGGGTTATCTGTATTCAACTTATATTTTTAAAGAATGCAGGCCTGGAAATTCATTTTTGAGAGGGCAAGGCACTTTTCATTTTGCAAATGGCACTTCCACTGGAAAATCTTAAAGTCTATGGGAAACTTTTACAGGGGAATCACGGCCAAGACCAGGGCAACAGAGGCCATGGCCTCCGTGTAATTCCAGGCCTGAGAATGATGAACTGTCAGGGTTTAATATACCAAATTTCCAATGCATCTTTGAAGGCAGAGAAAATCCCAAACAAAAATGTTACTTGTCTAATCAAACCTGGTTCAAAATGCCAAATGTGAAAGCAACCAAAACGTTCACTTGTCACCAATAGACCTTATGCATTGACCTCATCTAGCGGCCATCTTAGAGTTTAAAAACGATGACAAAACAATCGAAACGCACAGATGTGTACATGCGGCGCACAGGATTGGCCAATGAACAACCTCCTTTTGACCTCTAGGCGAGGGGGCCCTACTGAAATGACATCATGTGCATAAGGTCTTCGGAGAAACAACTTTGTTTGCTTTTGTGTGAACTCTGAACCAGCTCATACGCAACTATTAATAGACCAAATTTCCCATATCCTTTTAAGGCAGAGAAATCCCATGTACTCGTCTAATCAAACCTGGTTTAAATTTCCAAATGTGAAAGCAACAAAAACGTTCACTTGTCACCAATGGAGAACCAAATTTACCTGTTTTCAAATGTGTGAAAACTGAACCAGCTCATACAAAACTATTTGTCGTTTCAGTGCAAAAATGTTGTATCTCCTAAAATAGCACTTACGTTACACATAATTTTTGAAATAAAACGTTATATCTCGCTTAAAATTGCCCAGATGTACGCACAAAACAAGTACGCACCGAGATACAACGTTATTGCTTTCAACATAATTTTTTGTGCGAGATATAATGTCTTTTGCACTGATGTGACGTATTAAACTATGCGTAGCACACACCTTCGGGCATTTCAGGCACCAAGGATCTGACGGTGTCCTTCGAGGGGAAGTGTGCACTTCAGCCAACCCTTATCAGGTAGATGAAGGTGACCAGCAAGCTTCTTCATTTCTGCAACGGCTTGTCGGAAGGTGGCGTTGTCTGGGGTGTACTTCTCCATCCATGAGAGATCAGGAAGCTTGTCCATCCAGGAGTTATAAGTCTGTTGAAAATAAAAGAAGAAAAAGAACATTACTGCAGCAGTCAACTGTTGATAAAAGATGGCTGTAGCAGGGTTTGCCTTTAACTTGTTTAGTGACTGGCCAGCAGGACCAGTTCGCTTGTCATTTCGCTAATCCGTCAGCTTTTTCATTAGTCCAACAGACTTCAAATGATATACATGTAGGGATGTTTTTCAACACTGAACTAGCCAGCCGGACCACTTAGAGTGAACTTTGACTGGTCCTCCAGTGTTTGAACTGGCATTTGGCCAGTGGGCCACTTTCAAGAGAGAACCCTGCTGTAGTCTCTACTCTACATTACCCCAACCTGTTACTTAACTTCAGAGAAATAATTTGAGGTTAAAAATCTCACCGACTTGAGGGTGACTCCTTCGGCGATAGCCCCACCTATCACCAAATATCTGATCCTGAAGACCTTCAGCAGCGATCGAACAAGCACCATGGACGACATGGCCCTCACGGTTGCATCGTTGATAACCACTCGCGGACGAAGGCAAAGATACATCTTGGAGAACCCAGAATAACTTGCAGTTTGAATATAGATGAGGTTCCTTAAGCTCGGCAGAAGTCGAAGAGATACTGTTGGACTACTCGACAAGGTTGCCTTGGTAACACAATGATCTTGCGCCTCTTATGAACAGCCAGTCTCAGTTGCTGCCCACATCGTTGGCTGGGAATTTTAACACACAAAAATAAAATTCCATATGAGAAAACTTAAAAGTCTTTAACAACCATTTAAAATCATGCACCCAGATTGCTGACGGCTTTCACTGAACTAAAAATATGGCATGAAGCGTGGCTGTTCCGCCCCAACTTGACAATCGCACCAACTATAGTTGGGACTGGTCCCAACTTGAGTGTTCAAGTTGGGGCGTCCCAATTGTAGTTGGGACAGTAATAATTGTACAGGGTACTTAGGACCTTTCTCTATGCTAGGACTAAGAGCAAGCAGGGGAGAAATCTCATCTGCATTGCAGGTTGGTTGTTTGTGATAGCAGAATCCCAGAAAGAAAAAAATTAAGGTCGATCAAAACAGTAGACTTTTTCAGGGTAAATAAGGTGGAGTATTATTCCCACACCTCCTTTTGGGTTTTTTTTTTTTGAAAAGGTTGGCACCAAAACCACAGGCACATAATGACAAACTTCACACTCATCTACATGTACCATTCCAAAGCCAAAACTGGGCCCAATACCCACACAATTAATGAACAAGTTGTTGAGAGGGAGATCCACGCACGCATGTTGCAGTCCCCACAATCGATCACGGTTCCTTTTGCGGATGCTATCTGTACAGCCTGGATCGCCCATAGAACTCTACAGTATTATTATACTGTAGAGTTCTATGGGCGATCCCAACTACAGTTGGGACCAGTCCCAACCATAGTTGGGACGATTGTCAAAATGGGACAGAAAAAGGCCAAGAACTAACCTTTGGCCACACTAGTGCCCTGGGGCTACATCAGTACCAAAATTGAGAACAATTAGCACTCTGCACTTTAGATGAACTACCATTTCTCATCCAATGGTGGCTTTGGTTTGGTGTACGCTGACAGCTATTGCACGCTGACAGACATTTTTCAGTGCTTCACATCCCTACTAGGGGGGTCTAATGCTCTAATTCTGAATCTGAATCTGAATTATATAGTCGGCATGGCAAAGCATCCCAAAAGGAAACATCACACCAAATTGAACACAAAAATACTAATCAAATGTTAGGGTTTTTTTTGTATTGAATATTGTTTTATCAGTGACTGGAGCGGTTTTGTCCATGCAGGAAGAATAATCTGCATTGGAATACAAGTCTGAGAAACGTTACGGCCGTAATGCTTCTCAGATTCAAATTTGTTGGGATAAAGAGTGATTTTTTGAATTCCATAACCGCAGTACTTCGAAGAGAAAATTTTCTCAAAATTCATTATAAATACTATCCAAAGCTGCTGTACTTCTATTTCTAACCAAGTAAGTTTTTATTGCCATCAATTTTCAGAGTCATTACCAAACGTATACAGACCCTTTAAATAAAATAGTGAAATAAGTTTTTCCTTTTTGCTCACTAAATAAGTAAAAAAAGTAAAAAGTCAAGGAAGTGCGCACGCTTTACCTCCTGTGTTTACTGGCTGTCATGACTGTACTACGGTCTGGGTGTGCCGATATTGTGGTGGTGATCGTGTGAAAGCTAGGTGATGGAATGCTGTCTGACATGGCCATGGATATTTTGAGCAAAAAGTGACGCTAATATTACTTGCAAAACTGTCACTCATTCAGATGTGCAGTGACAAATTCATGAAATTATTGCAGTAACATTTATGGGTACCGGTCAACTCGGTCCGAAGTCAACTCGGTCCGAAGTCATCTCGTTCCGAAGTCATCTCGGTCCAAGTCAACTCGGTCGGAAGTCAACTTGGTCCGAAGTCAACTCGGTCCAAGTCAACTCGGTCCAAGTCAACTCTGTCCATAACTAATTCGGTCCGAAACCAACCTCGGTCCGAAGTCATCTCGGTCTGAAGTCAACTCGGTCCGAAGTCAACTCGGTCCGAAGTCAACTCGGTCCGAAGTCAACTCGGTCCAAAGTCAACTCGGTCCAAAGTCAACTCGGTCCGAAGTCAACTCGGTCCGAAGTCATCTCGGTCCGAAGTCAACTCGGTCTGAACGGAGTATAGGCCCCCCACCAACGTCGTCAGAGTGGGGAGGTAGATTCAAGGAAAGAAATGAGGAAGGAAATACATTCCTCCATATTCAAGTAAACACGGAGTATTGTTTATTTAAGCCGAACCATGGAGGTAGAATTAGCGAACGTAATAATTGTTTTTTTACACTATAAAATAAAGTTAAAGTGAAATTAATTTAATATCCATAATTTTCATTTTAAAAAAGACGGACAAAAAGATCCATCTGTTTGGGATAAAAACTTGCTAGGCTCCCAAAAAGGACAAAGTATATTTGATCTCATAAAAACAACCGAGCATTGTCTTTATGATTCTTAATATTTATAAAATATTTCTTGTTTAAGTATTAAGGAATTGCTTAAGTTTCCCTAAATAGATTGTTCTTTATTTTATATTATTTATTAATACGTGTTTACTTGAAAGTTTTGTTTATAAATATTATTTTCAACCAAACATTAATTTCCTTAATTGTCCTACATTATTTTTTTAATTATTTAATTCGTCCAGTTTTTATATTATTTGTTGGAAAAAAATGTACACAAACTGCGAAGGAAAGTTAATTTTCTACCATTTTGTTTTCTTTTAGTTAACAAGTTGACTGCCGCCCACAGTGGTGAGGACACATACATCATTAGAATTTGTATGCTACAACATGTAGACACAAAAAAAAGTACCTATTTGGTATGTGCGCATGCGCACCACACTTGGATGCTTGGCAAATGGGATGCCCCTACGAATTTATGACCGGCAGTCAACGTGTTAACCTAAAATAATCATGCTTTAGAAACATGCCTTTTTTCAACAAACGGCGATTATTATTTATTTCTGAGAATACATGTGTTTGCGCACAATGATACATGCCAATAACTTCCAGTCAACCACACAATTAATTAAATTTTCGGACCGAGTTGACTTCGGACCGAGTTGACTTCGGACTGAGTGACCTCGGACCGAGTTGACCTCGGACCGAGTTGACCTCGGACCGAGTTGGGACCCCGAGTTGACTTCGGACCGAGTTGACTCTGACCGAGTTGACCTCGGACCGAGTTGACCTCGGATCGAGTTGACCTTGGACCGAGTTGACTCTGACCGAGTTGGGACCCCGAGTTGACTTCGGACCGAGTTGACTCTGACCGAGTTGACTTCGGACCGAGTTGACCCATAACCACATTTATTAACCATGATGGATTCGAGGTAGAATTAGAACAAACTTACCCGAACTTGTCGACAAAACTCTTATCATATTGCTCAATCTTGAAGCATAAATACACCCTAAAATAAGCCCAATATTTAACACAACTACACGGGCTAACAAAAAGACCTGAACACATCAATCTTGGTCACCAAATTACACACAAAAAAAGAGGACGGTCAAGGTGATGAAAATATCCACGGGACCGAGCTGAAGCTCTCACAGTATTGGGCCCGAAATAGCCGGCAGCCGCGTATTCCCTCTCCGGAAGCACCAGCAGCGTATTCAGGAAATTAGAACACATGCAGTACAGGGAGGTGACAAATTGCTCCTTTGGCTCATTTCTGTCGGTGAATCTGTTATTTTATTCGAACGAATACTGAAATATTAGCAACAACTTACAGATTTGTGTTTGCTAATATGTACATCTTATAGTTTTAAGTTATTGAAAGACATTAGACAGAGAAAAAACCAAATCGTTAAATGTTATAAAATAAGCCGCAAACACAGAGACAATGTGCTGCTGGCTAATTTGGTCCACAGCTAGTTATACAAACGTTTTTTCCCATCTATAACACGCACAATTGCATATGCTGTTGAGTAAACTACCTCTTTAAAATAATGTGTACCCTTCATACCAAAATGTTGAGTTGGCTAATTTTGTCCACTAATTAGTTGTTAATTAAGCACAGTTATACAGAGGCCATGTTCAATCTATAACATGCACAATTGCCTATATGCAGTTAAGTTAACTAACTCTTTAACAGAATTTGTACCCTTCATTTTGAACTAACATGGCCTTTTTAGCCCAGAATCTTAAAGACTGTTATACTGGACATGCCAAATTTTTGAGTTGGCTAATTTGGTCCACTTATTAGTGGTTAATTAAGCACAGTTATACAGAGGCCATTTTCAATCTAACACTCACCTATGCGGTTATGTAAACTACCTCTTTAAAAGAATTTGTACCCTTCATTAATATAGGTTTTCCCGGCCAATTTCAGAAAAATTAATTCAATTTCATTAACACGAATTCAAATTCACACATTTTCCCTCATCCTCTCATAGGGTTTCTTTTGTAGCTATTAATGCATTCAACTTCGTTTTCGTGCACACATGATTTCGTTTTCCTCATTCAGACTCGTTTCAGTCATTCTATTTCATTAATACGCATTCAAGACTACACTTTGACCATTCTTAAGTTGAATTTCTACTACCTATTTACCATTGATAAAAATAAACTAAGACTCGCCGAAGCGAACATGATTGTGCTGCTTGTTTTCTTTTCGTTTTTGTGCAATGAATTTCAATTTCTGTGCATTCAAATTAAACATGAGTTAAGGCTCCCCGAGTAAGCTGGCATGTAGCTCCTTTACTGGCACTTAAGTTTTCCTTTGTAAGAGGCGTTTTCGTGTTGTTTACATTTCAATCATGTGTTTTTCTTAATTGTAACAATTGTTCTTTTTGCTTTGCTACCCGCTAAAGCCTGTATCCGATAACTCTGAAATGGAAACTATAAGTCCTTTGCTAAAGTCTTGAAATCGTTTGCCCTGGTATTTATGTTGTCTGCGTTGTTTCTGCAAATGTCTCGACCATGTCAAATTAGAAGCTGAAAACAATCCACAGGTCCTTTTCTTTGTCTGTTTATACATTTCTTCTGTTCGTTTATTTATAATGATAATGAAGTTGGTTTCTTTAACAGGGGCGGATACGGGGGCGTGGGGGCGTGGGGGCGTACCCTTTCCGTCAGTCCCCCCCCCCCAAAAAAAACACCTTTCCCCCCTTTTTTTTTTAAGTACCGCCTGTTTAAAAATTAGCAACAAGTGTGTGTGGTGTAGTTTTCGCCAGAGGCAGGATGGATTTCTTTTTCATCCTATGCATGAATGAATATTTCATGATTGGTCATCGAAGATGCAAGAAAATGATGAAAGAAAAAACACCTTTGTTGTACAAAATATTGTGTGCTTTCAGATAGGAATAACAACTTCTTGCAAGAAGTTTTTATTATTTTAGTGAGAAATTACCTCTTTCTCAAAAATTACGTTACTTCAGAGGGAGTCGTTTCTCACAATGTTTTATACTATCAACAGCTCTGTGTTGCTCGTTACCAAGTCAGTTTTTATGCTAATATATATTTTGAGTAATTACCAAACGTGTACGATGCCTTTAAGCACAGTTATACAGAGGCCATTTTCAATCTATAACACGCACAACCGCTATGCGGTTAAGTAAACTACCTCTTTAAAAGAATTTGCACCCTTCATTATGAATAAAAAATGGTTTGTTTAGCACAGAGTCTTAAAGACTTTCATAGTGTGCAAACCAAATTTTTGAGCTGGCTTATTTGGTCCACTAATTAGTGGTTAATTAAGTTGCAGTTGAATAAAAACAACCTTTTTAAAATAGTTTTTACCCTTCAATATGAATTAAAGAGCTTTTTAGCCCAGAATCTTGAAGACTGTTATAATGGGCATACCAATTTTTTGAGCTTGCTAATTTGGTTCACTAATTAGTGGTTAATTAAGCACAGTTACACAGACGCTATTTTCCTTCTATAACAAGCACATTTATTGTTATATGGTTGAGTAAACTACATCTTTAAAATCTTTTGTACCCTTCGTTATGAGTAAAAATTGCTTTTTTAGTCCATAATCTTGAAGACTGTTAAAACAAATGTTGAGCTTGCTTATTTGGTCCACTAATTAGTGGTTAATTAACCACAGTTATATAGATGCTATTTTCCATCTGTAACATGCACAATTGCACAATGCTTTTGAGTATTAAAACTACCTCTTTAAAATAATTTATACCCTTCATTATCAATGATAGTGGCTTTTTCAGCCCAGAATCTTAAAGACTGTTACACTATAGGCATACCAAAAATTTTGAGCTGGCTAATGTGGCTGACTAATTAGTTGTTAATTAACCACAACTATACAGACGCCATTTCCCCATCTATAACACGCACAAATGCCTGTGCTTTTGAGTAAACTACCTTTTGAAAAGGGTTTGTGCTGGAGAACTTAGAGATATCTGTATCACACAAACAACTGTTTCGATCCAGATTTATAGACTTGCCCAGTCCCTATGAGTCAGCCTCCCAAACAGTTGAATTGCGCCCTCTATCGGTGACTAATACAAAAACAGCGTGGCTAATTTCATTTCATTTCATTTCCTTTTATTCACCCGCAAACAATGAACAATAAAACATACAAAAATTGCAAACCAAATGATAGTCTTAAGACTATAAGACTATATATTATTATCATTATTATTATTATTATTAAAACTATAGTTTTAAAGATATTACCCAATGTAAAAACACCTAGCAAGGAACTGAGGAACCCGGATTGGCGGGCAGTAAGGCCTACATGTAGGTAGGAAACAACCTCCAGTGGGGGTGGTACACAAAAACGATAAGAAGCAAATCAAAAACAAGAATTCTGTACCTCCATGTTACTATGCGACGAAAAAAAAAAAAAATGCGACGAAAAAAAAAAAATGCGACGAAAAAAAATAAGTTACGGAATAAAAAATGTGACCGGAAAAATACGAGGGAAAAAATGCGAGGGAGTAAAAATGCGACGGGAAAAAATGCGACGAAAAAAAAAATGCGACGGAAAAAAAATAAACGGAAACGAAAAATGCGACGGAAAAAATGCGATTGAAAACAAATGTGACGGGAAAAAAAGATGAATTAAGATGGCACACATGGAAGTACAGACTTTTCCTAAGTATCCAGTGAAATCGATTCACCAGGTGTCGTTTCATTTATAAGAAAACAATCTTTTTTTTCATTTTAAATGGGTTTAACATGAGAGTTTGAATACAACAAGGTCTGTCTAATCTAGTGTGAAATTGTCACCATTTTGCTCTCTTTTTTCTTGGCAATCACGAACAAACAAATAACATGTCAGAGCATGGTTCAAATTTCATATTAAATCCTACCCCTCAAATCCACATTTTAAAACAAAAATACTACAATTACCAATAAAGCAACTAAATAGTAGTCTACAATTATTAACAAAAACAGAATGCAACGTTTTATAATTTAGGGTTGAACAAAGAAAAATTGACTAAGTCTGGACTTGAACCTGCAACCTCAGGACCAATGTTCCGGCATTCTTCCAACCTACTAGCCCCAATGTTAGGGGTTAAGGGGTTAGGGGTTAGGGGTTAGGGGTTAGGGGTTAGGGGTTAGGGGTTAGGGGGTTAGGGGGTTAGGGGGTTAGGGGGTTAAGGGGTTAGGGGTTAGGGGTTAGGGGGTTGGAAGCCATTCCACCTGTAACCGCCGTGTAGCCAGAAGTCACTCCCAAATTTTACAATACAACCTGGGAACAGAGGATCATACTACCGGGATGCAACTTGTTATTACAAATTTCGAAAAATTGTCTTTGTTCAAGCCTAAATTATCTAAAAATTGTCCCAGTAATTTCCCTTGTAGTTTATTACTTGGAACAACAATTAATAATGAATAACATGTAATACCACAACCAATTGGAGGTAGTCTTTTTAACAATTATAACATTTAAGTAAGACACATAAATACATAGTTCTATACAAGTAAGAGACATTTAAATGCATGGCACTGAGATCGCCTCTCTAAGACAGGCAGGTAGCTTGCTGATTGAAGTGTGTCCTTAAGAAAGGTCTTTATTTTCCTCATCTCCATGACTCCATGGAAACAAACTCCAAACTCCGAACTCCAAACAGCTGTTTTACTATAGACCAGTCAAGACATCTACTTGTTGACGGGTAGATCTGTTTGGAGAAGATGTGCCTACTGCAACACAAACAAATGATTAAAAGTTAGTTTCAGATAAATTGTTTTATCTGACAATTTTGTGTATACTTTAATAACAATGAATTCAGAAAACTGAAAATAGCAAAAAAAAACTCTGAAAATGTCAAATGCCGCAAACAGTTCTCTTGACGATTGGTGCTGGCATGAGCTTTTTTATCACTGAGTTCCAAGAATGAAACTAATCAAGTAATTAGTGGCAAGTGTGTCGCCTAGGTAGACTGGGTTGCGAGTGTGCTTCAGACTTTTCCCATACCAGCTGATCCTTAGTTGATGGTTAGCATCCCTGTTCTTGAGGTGGAATGCACTTATCTGAGTTTTGTCAGGGTTAGCTCTCATAGGTTGGTCAAGTAGTATGGGATGAGCAGGGCATCGCTGAGGGACTCCTCCAACTTCACGAAAGACTGGTTCTGGGTGGTGATCAGAGAATATCACCGTGAAGGAAGCTCCTGGTGTTTCCATGGATAGGTTGGTCATTCGTGTACACTTTAAAGAGCAGTGGTGAAAGCACACTTCCTTGTGGGAGGCCATTTTTCTGTCTGCGCCATCTGCTGCGATTGCTGTTGAGGAAAACAAAAAATCATCGGTTGGACAGCAATGTCTGGATGAGTCCAGTCAGTCTCACATCCTTTTACAGCTCAAAGAAAAACTAAAATTTCAAGATGCAAAAAAAAAATCAATCAAGATCCCACAGATGTAAAAAGTGATTTAATAATGAAAATATCAACAACTTTTACAAGTTTTACAAGTGTCAAGAATTAAGTTAGCAAAGTATTTTATTTCAAGAAAAGATCTTACGGGCTAGGGCTTGCAAAAACCCCAAACTGCAAACTGGAACCTGCAAACTGGAAACTGGAAACTGGAAACTGTGAACTGGAAACTGCAAACCTGAAACTGAAAGCTGGAATATGCAAGCTTGAAAATGCAAACTGGAAACTACGACTGGAAACTACAAACTGGAAACTACAAACTGGAAACTACAAGCTGGAAACTACAAACTGGAAACTACAAACTGAAAACTACAAACTGAAAACTACAAACTGGAAACTACAAACTGGAAACTACAGACTGGAAACTACAAACTGGAAACTACAAACTGGAAACTACAAACTGGAAACTACAAACTGGAAACTACAAACTGGAAACTACAAACTGGAAACTACAAACTGAAAACTACAAACTGGAAACTACAAGCTGGAAACTACAAACTGGAAACTACAAACTGGAAACTACAAATTGAAACTACAAACTTGATACTACAATCTTGAAACTACAAACTGGAAACTACAAACTGGAAACTACAAACTGGAAACTACAAACTGGAAACTACAAACTGGAAACTACAAACTGGAAACTACAAACTGGAAACTACAAACTGGAAACTACAAACTGGAAACTACAAACTGGAAACTACAAACTGGAAACTACAAACTGGAAACTACAAACTGGAAACTACAAACTGGAAACTACAAACTGGAAACTACAAACTGGAAACTACAGGCTGGAAACTACAAACTGGAAACTACAAACTGGAAACTACAAACTGGAAACTACAAACTGGAAACTACAAACTGGAAACTACAAACTGGAAACTACAAACTGGAAACTACAAACTGGATACTACAAACTGGAAACTACAAACTGGAAACTACAAACTGGATACTACAAACTGGAAACTACAAACTGGAAACTACAAACTGGATACTACAGGCTGGAAACTACAAACTGGAAACTACAAACTGGAAACTACAAACTGGAAACTACAAACTGGAAACTACAAGCTGGAAACTACAAACTGGAAACTACAAGCTGGAAACTACAAACTGAAAACTACGAACTGGAAACTACAAACTGGAAACTACAAACTGGAAACTACAAACTGGAAACTACAAACTGGAAACTACAAACTGGAAACTACAAGCTGGAAACTACAGGCTGGAAACTACAAGCTGGAAACTACAAACTGGAAACTACGAACTGGAAACTACAAACTGGAAACTACAAACTGGAAACTACAAACTGGAAACTACAAACTGGAAACTACAAACTGGAAACTACAAACTGGAAACTACAAACTGGAAACTACAAACTGGAAACTACAAACTGGAAACTACAAACTGGAAACTACAAACTGGAAACTACAGGCTGGAAACTACAAGCTGGAAACTACAAGCTGGAAACTACAAGCTGGAAACTACAAACTGGAAACTACAAACTGGAAACTACAAACTGGAAACTACAAACTGGAAACTACAAACTGGATACTACAAACTGGAAACTACAAACTGGAAACTACAAACTGGATACTACAAACTGGAAACTACAAACTGGAAACTACAAACTGGAAACTACAGGCTGGAAACGACAAACTGGAAACTACAAACTGGATACTACAAACTGGATACTACAAACTGGAAACTACAAACTGGAAACTACAAACTGGAAACTACAAACTGGAAACTACAAACTGGAAACTACAAACTGGAAACTACAAACTGGAAACTACAAACTGGAAACTACAAACTGGAAACTACAAACTGGAAACTACAAACTGGAAACTACAAACTGGAAACTACAAACTGGAAACTACAAACTGGAAACTACAGGCTGGAAACTACAAACTGGAAACTACAAACTGGAAACTACAAGCTGGAAACTACAAGCTGGAAACTACAAGCTGGAAACTACAAACTGGAAACTACAAGCTGGAAACTACAAGCTGGAAACTACAAACTGGAAACTACAAACTGGAAACTACAAACTGAAAACTACAAACTGAAAACTACAAACTGGAAACTACAAACTGGAAACTACAAACTGGAAACTACAAACTGGAAACTACAAACTGGAAACTACAAACTGGATACTACAAACTGGATACTACAAACTGGAAACTACAAACTGGAAACTACAAACTGGAAACTACAAACTGGAAACTACAAACTGGAAACTACAAACTGGAAACTACAAACTGGAAACTACAAACTGGAAACTACAAACTGGAAACTACAAACTGGAAACTACAAACTTGAAACTACAAACTGGAAACTACAAACTGGAAACTACAAACTGGAAACTACAAACTGGAAACTACAAACTGGAAACTACAAACTGGAAACTACAAACTGGGAACTACAGGCTGGAAACTACAAACTGGAAAACTACAAACTGGAAACTACAAACTGGAAACTACAAACTGGAAACTACAAACTGGAAACTACAAACTGGAAACTACAAACTGGAAACTACAAACTGAAAACTACAAACTGAAAACTACAAACTGGAAACTACAAACTGAAAACTACAAACTGAAAACTACAAACTGGAAACTACAAACTGGAAACTACAAACTGGAAACTACAAACTGGAAACTACAAACTGGAAACTACAAACTGGAAACTACAAACTGGAAACTACAAACTGGAAACTACAAACTTGAAACTACAAACTGGAAACTACAAACTGGAAACTACAAACTGGAAACTACAAACTGGAAACTACAAACTGGAAACTACAAACTGGAAACTACAAACTGGAAACTACAAACTGGAAACTACAAACTGGAAACTACAAACTGGAAACTACAAACTGGAAACTACAAACTGGAAACTACAAACTGGAAACTACAAACTGGAAACTACAAGCTGGAAACTACAAACTGGAAACTACAAGCTGGAAACTACAAACTGGAAACTACAAACTGGAAACTACAAACTGAAAACTACAAACTGGAAACTACAAACTGGAAACTACAAACTGGAAACTACAAACTGGAAACTACAGGCTGGAAACTACAAACTGGAAACTACAAACTGGAAACTACAAGCTGGAAACTACAAACTGGAAACTACAAACTGGAAACTACAAACTGGAAACTACAAACTGGAAACTACAAACTGGAAACTACAAACTGGAAACTACAAACTGGAAACTACAAACTGGAAACTACAAACTGGAAACTACAAACTGGAAACTACAAACTGGAAACTACAAACTGGAAACTACAAACTGGAAACTACAAACTGGAAACTACAAACTGGAAACTACAAGCTGGAAACTACAAACTGGAAACTACAAACTGGAAACTACAAACTGGAAACTACAAACTGGAAACTACAAACTGAAAACTACAAACTGAAAACTACAAACTGAAAACTACAAACTGGAAACTACAAACTGGAAACTACAAACTGGAAACTACAAACTGGAAACTACAAACTGGATACTACAAACTGGATACTACAAACTGAAAACTACAAACTGGAAACTACAAACTGGAAACTACAAACTGGAAACTACAAACTGGAAACTACAAACTGGAAACTACAAACTGGAAACTACAAACTGGAAACTACAGGCTGGAAACTACAAACTGGAAACTACAAACTGGAAACTACAAGCTGGAAACTACAAACTGGAAACTACAAACTGAAAACTACAAACTGGAAACTACAAACTGGAAACTACAAACTGTTACTACAAACTGGAAACTACAAACTGAAAACTACAAACTGGAAACTACAAACTGGAAACTACAAACTGGAAACTACAAACTGGAAACTACAAACTGGAAACTACAAACTGGAAACTACAAACTGGAAACTACAAACTGGAAACTACAAACTGGAAACTACAAACTGGAAACTACAAACTGGAAACTACAAACTGGAAACTACAAACTGGAAACTACAAACTGGAAACTACAAACTGGAAACTACAAACTTGAAACTACAAACTGGAAACTACAAACTGGAAACTACAAACTGGAAACTACAAACTGGAAACTACAAACTGGAAACTACAAACTGGAAACTACAAACTGTAAACTACAAAATGTAAACTACAAAATTGAAACTACAAAACTGAAACTACAAACTGGAAACTACAAACTGGAAACTACAAACTGGAAACTACAAACTGGAAACTACAAACTGGAAACTACAAACTGGAAACTACAAACTGGAAACTACAAACTGGAAACTACAAACTGGAAACTACAAACTGAAAACTACAAACTGAAAACTACAAACTGGAAACTACAAACTGGAAACTACAAACTGGAAACTACAAACTGGAAACTACAAACTGGAAACTACAAACTGGAAACTACAAACTGGAAACTACAAACTGGAAACTACAAACTGGAAACTACAAACTGGAAACTACAAACTGAAAACTACAAACTGGAAACTACAAACTGGAAACTACAAACTGGAAACTACAAACTGGAAACTACAAACTGGAAACTACAAACTGGAAACTACAAACTGGAAACTACAAACTGAAAACTACAAACTGGAAACTACAAACTGGAAACTACAAACTGAAAACTACAAACTGGAAACTACAAACTGGAAACTACAAACTGGAAACTACAAACTGAAAACTACAAACTGGAAACTACAAACTGGAAACTACAAACTGGATACTACAGGCTAAAACTACAAACTGGAAACTACAAACTGGAAACTACAAACTGGAAACTACAAACTGGAAACTACAAACTGGAAACTACAAACTGGAAACTACAAACTGGAAACTACAAACTGGAAACTACAAACTGGAAACTACAAACTGGAAACTACAAACTGGAAACTACAAACTGGAAACTACAAACTGGAAACTACAAACTGGAAACTACAAACTGGAAACTACAAACTGGAAACTACAAACTGGAAACTACAAACTGGAAACTACAAACTGGAAACTACAAACTGGAAACTACAAACTGGAAACTACAAACTGGAAACTACAAACTGGAAACTACAAACTGGAAACTACAAACTGAAAACTACAAACTGAAACTACAAACTGGAAACTACAAACTGGAAACTACAAACTGGAAACTACAAACTGGAAACTACAAACTGGAAACTACAAACTGGAAACTACAAACTGGAAACTACAAACTGGAAACTACAAACTGGAAACTACAAACTGGAAACTACAAGCTGGAAACTACAAACTGGAAACTACAAGCTGGAAACTACAAGCTGGAAACTACAAACTGAAAACTACAAACTGAAAACTACAAACTGGAAACTACAAACTGGAAACTACAAACTGGAAACTACAAACTGGAAACTACAAACTGGAAACTACAAACTGGATACTACAAACTGGAAACTACAAACTGGATACTACAAACTGGATACTACAAACTGGAAACTACAAACTGGAAACTACAAACTGGAAACTACAAACTGGAAACTACAAACTGGAAACTACAAACTGGATACTACAGGCTGGAAACTACAAACTGGAAACTACAAGCTGGAAACTACAAGCTGGAAACTACAAACTGGAAACTACAAGCTGGAAACTACAAACTGGAAACTACAAGCTGGAAACTACAAACTGAAAACTACAAACTGGAAACTACAAACTGGAAACTACAAACTGGAAACTACAAACTGGAAACTACAGGCTGGAAACTACAAGCTGGAAACTACAAACTGGAAACTACAAACTGGAAACTACAAACTGGAAACTACAAACTGGAAACTACAAACTGGAAACTACAAACTGGAAACTACAAACTGGAAACTACAAACTGGAAACTACAAACTGGAAACTACAAACTGGAAACTACAAACTGGAAACTACAAACTGGAAACTACAAACTGGCAACTACAAACTGGCAACTTTAAACTGGAAACTACAAACTGGCAACTACAAACTGGAAACTACAAACTGGAGACTACAAACTGGAGACTACAAACTGGAGACTACAAGCTGGAAACTACAAGCTGGAAACTACAAACTGGAAACTACAAACTGGAAACTACAAACTGGAAACTACAAACTGGAAACTACAAACTGGAGACTACAAACTGGAGACTACAAGCTGGAAACTATAAGCTGCAAACTACAAGCTGCAAACTACAAGCTGCAAACTATACAAGCTGGCAATTCCAAACTCCAAACTCCAAACCCAAAACTCCAAACTTCACTCTGAAATAAAATCATATTCAAGAAATGTTTGTTAAAACCAAAAATAAGTACAATGTGTTTATATGCGATAAATTGAGCATGATTTTTGCTATCTTCTCCTGAATCACACAACAGATTGAGCCCAACTTTTCACAGGTTTGTTATTTCATGTATATATCACATCACACAAGACATGAACACTGTCTGTGACTATTTTGTCAGATTTACCAATCCTGTCTTGCTTTTACTCGAGGGTTTTGTGTATACTTTAATCAAAGCTACATGAAGAAAACAGGTGGAATGCACTTATCTGAGTTTTGTCAGGGTTAGCTCTCATAGGTTGGTCAAGTAGTATGGGATGAGCAGGGCATCGCTGAGGGACTCCTCCAACTTCACGAAAGACTGGTTCTGGGTGGCGATGCAGAGATCATCAGCGTAGAGGAAGCTCCTAGTGTTTGCATGGATCGGTTGGTCGTTCGTGTACACGTTAAAGAGCAGTGGTGCAAGCACACTTCCTTGTGGGAGGCCATTTTTCTGTTTGCGCCATCTGCTGATATTGCTGTTGAGGACCACAAAAAAACATGGGTTGGACAGCCATCTCTGGATGAGTCCAGTCGGTTTCACATTCTTTGTCAGCTCAAAGATCTTCCTGGTGAGGATTCTGTGGTTCACGTTGTTGTAGGCAGCAGAGAGGTCAACAAAAGCAGCTCCGGTGATTAGCTTACCCTTATAGCCATCCTCAATGAACTGAGTGAGGTTTAGGAGTTGGCCTGTGCATGACTGTCCTGGCCTAAACCCTGCTTGTTCCGGGATGAGATGTTCATCCAAGAATGGGGCGATGCGGTTGAGGATAAGCTGCTCGAATAGCTTATATGTATGGCACAGTAGGGAGATAGGTCTGTAGCTCCTTGGCCTGGCTGGGTATTTGCCAGGCTTCAGCAGGGCAATAAGTTTGGCTTTCCTTCGGAGCTTTGAGATGTTCTTGGTGCTCAGGCATTGATTGAACCCGTCTGCTATAGGCCAGCCAAGACATCTACTTGTTGAAGGGTATATCTGTTTGAAAATGGTGAGCCTACTGCAACACAAACAAACGATTAAAACAGTAAGTTTCAGATAAATTGCTTTTACCCGAAAATTTTGGTATACTGCAATCAAAACTAAATACAGAAAAATGAAAACAGAAAGAAAAAGTTCTGAGGAACTGATGCATCAGGTTACTTTTGATTGTTGCAAACAAAATAAGCAAAATGCTAATAACCAACAGCTACCTTTTGTGACACAGACCTTTGACCCTTTAAAAAAGGGAAAAAAGGTGAATTTTGTAACTCCAGTAAATGTCCATAAACCCTAAACGGATGGAAGTCCGGACGAACGGAAGTCCGGACGGCATCCGGATGCCATAGGAAATGACAGGGTAAAAGCCGGAATTTGCTCAGATGCAATAGATAAATCAAACAAGATCCCGCTGATGTAATAAGTGATTTAATAATGAAAATATCAACAACTTCAAATATTGATCGGGTTTAACAAGCGTCAAGAATTAAGTTAGAAAAGTGTAGAGAAGATCTTATACTCTATAAGTAAGAAGATCTACGGGCCAGGGCTTGCACTGGCTCTGGTGCAAAAGACGACTCTAAGGTCGAGCTGCCAACATTGCCATCTTGTAGTCAAGGAGATGTTTAACAACAATCAGAGATACATGAAGAAAAACATTCAACACAGCTCTTTGACAGTGTAAATGAGCTGAATTGTGGGGCAAATTCACATCAAACAAACAGCTGTAGACACAGACGAAAATGTCGCTTCCAAAATTAATTTCAGCTCTCACACAATTAATTCAGATGAATCCCAAGCAACATCATAATCCTGCAGGAGCAAAGGCCAACATTTTGAGCTGGACACAGGGTTTGAAACTAACACTGGCCCGCAGACCTGAGGTCAGTAATTTTAGAGTCGAGCCAGTAAACTCATGACCGGACAAGTCCGAAGGTCTTGTAAAATTTGTCAATTTGGAAATTATACAAAAGTACATGTACACCACTGAGTAAAAACTTGAGGAAGGAAGATATAATTCCATTGTTGACTTTGAGTTTGATAAGTATCTTCTAATTTGTTATTGAAGCACCCATAAGACAAATGAGACAAAATAATCTTGTGTCAGTGCTTGTTTTATAAAAAACAGTTTACATGTTAAACTGTGTAGAAAATGGATTTCTCATTTTGATTCTGGTCTTGTAAAAGAAATTCTGGACTATTACAAATTTGTGCTAGACCAAGAATGCAAGCCCTGCATTCTTGTGGATTTTCCCCAAAAATTTAAGCCCTGGAACACAGGAATGAATTCCATGGGGCTTCAAGCTGACAACGACAAGATATGGGGAAGAAACACCTCCAAAAACTGAACTGTTGATTTAGTTCACAAAATGTCTCTTAGAACTGGAATTTAATTCAGCTCTCAAACGTTTACTCGGTCAAGACAAACTATCTCACAATTTTCCCACAGATGAGTCTTTGTAAGCCACATCATTGTACAAAAGTCTCTACAGCCTCAAGTCCTGCTCGAAATCTGTCGGCTCGAATTTAGGCCCCCATCAAAAGAAAATTCTTTGCAGAAAACTAGCAGGAAAGGTAGTTTCTGGAGACTGTTTACAATTTCACATCAATTTCCAAAAAAAATCTTACAAAGCGCCAGATATATCTTAAGTTAGAAGTTTTGTTTCTGGAAAGTTCCATTCATTCATAAAATGTACCCCCTCTGGGGTCAACAAAAACCACGGTCACACTAGGACTATCTCTTGTACCTTACAATTTAATACTGCTGGTGTGGTGTACATAACACCAAGTACCGAATTAAATGTGTGCATACACTCCATCAGGGCCCAATTTCATAGAGCTGCTTTAAAGCAGAAAATAATTGCTTGATAATTTCCTGCTTAGCAGAAATGAGCAGGTTACACTTCACATGCTACATGTGACATGGTATTTTGGCTGGTAACTTAATTCTGGTAAGCATAATTTTGTTGTGCTTAGTATACTTTTTGTGCTTCATCAGCTCCATGAAATTGGCCTTGGCGTCAAGTGGTTAAAGGCTTACTCACGTGTAACATGGGAACAATGTGTCAATTTCTCGCTGGTTGCAATGTCTGAAGCTCATATTGTCTTGCCCACTTCTCAGGGCGCGAAATTTCCACTGAAACGCAAGCCCGAGGCCAGTGATTTTAGCGAGAGCCAGAAAACTCACGACCGAACAAGTCCGGCTGTCTTGTGTTTTCAAGTTGATTAAGAATACCTCAATAGGCATTATCTGTAATAAAGACAAATTATGTTCAAATGTTAGCTTGATCTTTCACTTCTGTTGAGTGTTGAAGTATACCCATAAGACAAATGGAATATTATTCTCTTAGTGCTTTTTTTCCAAATGAGAAACAGTTTATATGATAACCTGTTTACAGACAACAGTTTTTTATCTGTTTGATTCTGGTCTTGTTAACAAATTTCTGGTCCAGTAAAAACTTTGGGCTACAAACCCTGGAGTCTTGCGGATTTTTCCTGTAATTTCAAGCCTTGTGGTTATGGAAAAAATCCAAAAATAATTGAATAAGAGAAAAGTTTCTGTCAGAAATATTTCTGATATTGTGTAATCCAATTACGGATTATTATTCCTCAATGGACATTAACCGCTCCAGATATTTGGTGATATCTGAAAATTGCTACCACCGTTTGAAATGAAACTTTCACAGGATAGTTTTATTGCATATGTCTACATTTATATAGGGATCATTTCCAAGTGTATACATACCCTTCAATCCATGGGTGAATTAATTCAACAAAAAAGGTCAGAAGGAATCAAACAAATCCAAACCTTACATGTACGTCCATGTTTTGATTTAGACCACCGGGCTGATATCATTTCATTTTTGGTCTAGCTTACCTTCACTGGTTTTCTGTAGTTGTCTTTGGAGAAGAAGTCAACTGGTAGCACTCTCCTCTTCTTGGGTAAGGGAACCGACAGATGCATGAAGGGGTCAAAGGTTATGGAAACCTAAACAAAAATATACAATTTATTATTGAAATTACTTAACAGCAATTTCCTACAGAATGACAAGGGGTCAATGAAAAAGAATGACTCAAACAACAACTCGCAATTCCCATTGGCCTTCTCATGAGTATGAATCCGGCTTAAGGATTGAAAGTTCATCTTTAGTTAAGCATTCACTGTTACCTCATCTGGCTTGTCGTCAGAGTCCTCAGCCTCAGTGTTGTTCTTCACTCTGTTCAAATCCTGGTGAAAAAGGAAGCGAAAACTATAAGCAATGAGTTGAATTGTCTTGGAAGAAAGATCAGCCAAAGAGTCAAGTTTTATAGCAAACATAAAACTGTCAGCCAAAGATTCAAGTTTTATAGCACACTGCCAACAAAGGGCACTATAACACAGATCTGCAGTGCAAGATGTAATCACATGTACTTTAACACTGCACACAACAGTGCCGCTGTTACAGGAGCCCCATTATGAGGTGCATGCGCATGCAGAGAAGTTGCTTATACTTGTGGCGTACCAATTCTTATGGTGCAGTATGGGCATAAAGGGTCGCGAGAATAATAACTTTTAGCCCTTTTTTAAACTACGGCGTCAGCTTGTGTTTGAGGCCCTTAGAAGAACTGCACGCATTCAAAATAATGAACGGAGCCTAAGCTGGAACCCAAGCCAAAGCCAAACTTTCAAAAAGAATCACAATCTCCAACAGAGAACCAGACTACTTTCCCTTCCAGCCTTGGTTTGGTTAACATTTGTTTGAATGGAAAGAAACTAGCATGGCTTTACCTCGTGTAGACCATCAAGCAAGAATGCCATGAAGTTCTGGAAAAGAACAAAAAAACATTGTGGTTTAGCTTAAACAAAGCCACTGATATTATTTTTTTCCCTTTCTGGTCAAGATTTTTAGAATCAAAGGTTAGTAGTCAGATCAAGTCAATATAGCTTATGGTTATTCTATAAATCCCATCATCATCAATCGCCTCAAACGCTCCTAACATCTCTTCAACCCTACAGTACAAGCATTGCATTGGCTTCTTGTTCGGGAGAACATCATCTTCAAGATTCTCCTTATCTTCCACTCCTCAATAATGGCACATCACCTGAATACATCAAAGGCTCAATTTATCTGTACATAAAACCCTCAAACAACCTGTTCCTTGACATTCTGCGTTCCCTGCACTCTTGCGGTGATCATTTTGCACACGCTGGGTCATCTCTTTGGAACCCACGCCAACTCAGGCAAGCAGACACTTGCTCTTGTTTCAAGACAAACTTACTTATTCCTGAAATCATAGCTGGAGTGTCATTCATGACAGACGTCAGGAGTGTCATTCATGACAGATGTCAGGAGTGTCATTCGTGACAGACGTCAGGAGTGTCATTCGTGACAGAAGTCAGAATTGTCATTCGTGACAGACGACAGGGGTGTCATTTGTGACAGGCGTCAGGGTGTCATCATGACAGACGTCAGGATTGTCATTTGTGACAGACGTCAGGAGTGTATTTCATGACAGACGTCAGGGGGTTCCATACATGACAGACATGGCACACTCGAAATGTCCATCATTAATATAATTATTATTATCATGTATCTTGAACACTTCAATGCACACAATGGTATTTATATACGCACCTTGAGTTTGGATGGAGCACAGGATCTGAATTTGCCTGACCAAAGTGACCTCATGATGAGCACAGCAAAGCTCAACATCAGCGTACCAACGGTACCCAGCGGGTTACTGTAGTTGATCTCACTCTTCATCTTCAAATCTGTGAAAATGTCATCAAAATAGCAAACAGGAAAATAAACTGTGCACTTTAATTACTAATAAGTCAAAAATATATGCATAACCTTTCGTAGAAACAACCTACTGCATCAAATACAATGAAGAAAAACAACTTCAACCAGCAAGGTGAAGCGGTTTTTGCTACGAAAGCTTATTTTTTACTAGTTAAGTGTTAAAATTTATTTTCCTTTCTGCAATTACCAGATTGACATGTACATGGCTACACACTAATTAGGGGCCATTCAGAGTAGTCAATGTAACAAAAATTCAGAAAAATGAAAATCAAAATCAACATATATATATTAACAAACAAACAATAAAGAAGAAGAAAAAAATACCCAGCTGGCCAAGATCGTCAATTTCATTCCTGATTAAACTTCAAAGTTGTTTGTTTTAAAAGCCAGGAAAAGCCATTGAAAACTACTGATGTTGGATACCTTTGGTCTAAAATATCCGGTTCATTTGAAGCCATTCAATATTTAAAAGTCTTAATTTTTTAACATTGACTATTCTGAGTGGCCCCTAAGTTAGTATCATAATAGACGTTAAACTTGGAAAAACAAGATATGTTTGTTTATGTTTTTGCTGGCTATAAAAAAGCTCCCAGGCAAGTGTGCTTTAATTACCTGGTCATTCCATGCAGTCCTTTTATCCTTACACAGCAGAAAAAAACATATTTTGCTTTTTTTTAGGCATATGTCAGGATAATCAATTATTTTAATACTTCTTTAACTTTAAATGATGCACGAATGTTATTTCGATTTTAGCCATGCACCACGGAAGTCCAGAGAATTGGCACTATTAATGGGGCTACACTGTGTGGTGATGATAAGCACTGTGTACATACTCAAATATCCACCGATCCAATTTACACGTGCGCTCAAGTATTGGTAGCCGGCAAGAGGCATCAGGTCATATTCTGTTTTGATCTTGCGAAATGTCTAACTGTATGCAGTTTAAGGTGAACATGTAAAAACATGATACGTTTGATGAAGAGGGATCATGTCAACAAAACATGCATTTTGATACGCTAAACCATGGAGGTAGGATTGCTAAACTAAGTTTTAACAAGCATGCACGCAAAGCAGTCACTTGTGGGAGCCAATCACTAATAAAGCGTTGGTTTCCAGTACATTAGTAACGACGAGGAATCAATACGCCACTGCCCAAGGCAGTATATATTAGGCGGCAAATTTTCCGCTGCATGCCACCAATTTATCTCTAATTTAGGTCAAATTACACTGAATTATATTCTTACCTATCAAGAAGGGTTAACCGGATATACAGCAAGAAAACAGGCAGAATTAAAACAATTCTAAAGGCTTAAAAAGGTGACTAAAAATCGCAGTAAGATGAAAATAACAAGACAGAATTCTCTCAAGATGTCGTCGTGTATTCGTTCAGAAAATTATGTCAAAGCCCGCGAAAAGGCAACCTCGTCCCCATGGTTTACTTTCTAACCAGAGCGGTCAACCTCGTACTGCTCGACACACCTTGGGGACGAGGTTGGCGAAAAGGATTTTGCTGTGGGGGCGCTGTACAAAAGATAATCTTCGTCACAAGTAAGCATTACGTAACTAGTATTCTACGTCATCAAAATAAGCGAAAATTAATTGGGGGGATTCATTCCATGTTCATACACTCGTCACATTCTCCCCCTGGCGTCTGTATGACTGTGGTTAATTAACAACTAATTAGTGACCCAAGTTAGCCAGCCCAAAAATTTGGTATGCCCAGTGTTAACATTAATTTTTATTCATATGAAGGATACAAATTACCTTTAAAGGCATCGTACACGTTTGGTAATAACTCTGATAATTAATGGCAAAAAAACTCATTTGGTAAGAACTACAGCAGATTTGGATAGTAAAATGCATTTTGAGAATCGTTTTACTTCGAAGTACTGCGGTTTTGGAAAAATATGTCACTTTTTATCCCCCAAAACATTTGAATCTGACTCAGTGTATATTTCAATGCAGATTTTTCTTCCTGCGTGGACATAACCGCTCCAGATTTTCGGCAATATCTAAAAAACACTACCACCTTTTGAAATCAAAATTTTCACAGGTTAGTTTTATGGTATATATCTTCAACTATATAGGATTGAAACAAACAATAGGCTCCAATTACCAAACGTGTACGATGCCTTTAAAGAGGTAGTTTACTCAATCGCATATACTTCATTCCATGTTCATACACTCATCACATTCTTCCCCTGGCATCGGTATAACCATAGAGAAAGGACAGAGTAATAACTGTGGTTAATTAACCACTAATTACTGGACCAAATTAGCCAATTCAAATATATGGTATGCACAGTGTAACAGTCTTGAAGATTCTGGGCTTCAATTTACACTTTTATTCATAAAGAACTGTACAAATTATTTTTAAAATATGTTTTAGTATTTAAATGCACTGAACACGTTTGGTAATTGTCAAAGACCAGTGTTCTCACTTGGTGTATCCCAACATATGCATAAAATAACAAGCCTGTGAAAATGTGAGCTCAATTGGTCATTGCAGTTGCAAGACAATACAGTGAAAGAAAAAACACCCTTGTTGTACTTTTGTGTGCTTTCAGATAGGAATAAAAGGCTTCTTGCAAGAAGTCTTTTATTAGTGAGAAATTACCTCTTTCTCAAAAACTACGTTACTTCAGAGGGAGTCGTTTCTCACAATGTTTTATACTATCAACAGCTCTCCGTTGCTCGTTACCAAGTCAGTTTTTATGTTAATTTTGAGTATATTATGACATAATGCATACACGCACATTGTCTCCTTGTTTGCGGCTTTTCCCCCCTAACATTTACTGATTTTGTTTTCTTTGTTTAATGCTTTCCAATGACTTACAGCTATAAAATTTCAATATTATCAAATAAAAATCGTTATAGCTATTAATATTTCGGTTTTCGTTCGAAGAAAATAACGGGTTCACCGACAGAAATGAGCCAAATTAACCGTTGTATCATCTCCCTGTACTGCATGTGTTCTAATTTTCTGAATACGTAAATACGTGCCTTGCTATTTCGGGCCCAATACTGTGCTAGCCTTTAGTTCGGTTCCACACACGTGCCTCGTATACGGATGTCAACACAGCATGCACGATCACGATACAGTGCACATTTACTTCAGTGATCAATTTTAGTAAATTCACTAACACAAAATGCTATACTTTGTAGGTCTAGGATTAGGAGACGCAAAAGATATCACAGTTAAAGGGTTGGAGGTGGTTCGAAGAGCAAAGAGGGTGTATTTAGAGGCATATACATCCATTCTTACAGTTGGAAAAGAATGTTTGGTAAGTAATCAAGTTCTGTTTTTAGACTTGAGAGTGCTTGTTTTGTTGTCACCCTAGCACGCCACTCATTACATTTAAACATACCAACTTGAACTGAGAACATGTAGAACCAATCATCATGACATTCATTGAACGATGACATTTACATCAAGTCTACCTCCATGCATCAAGGGTATGTATTTTATTCGTGTAATTCTATGTAGCATTTATAATTTTTGGTAGGTTTTTTCTTCAGATTTTTAGCCTTCCATGGAATGTAACAACCATGATTTTTAAGTAAATTTTATTTACAATGAAAACACTTGGTGTTCCTGGACAAAATTGGAATATGTTTGCTTATAGCAGGAGACTATATAGTATTAAGCACTAGGGCCTACTGTCTGCTTCAGTCGCTCCAGGAAATCTGACCCTGTGGGTTATAACCATTGCAATTACCAGACACTGGAGGAAATAATTATTCCAGCATGTTTGAGGACCTTTCTATGAATATGACAAAATATACCCATCGTTTTAACTAAAGGTTGCTGTTTTCTCAACAAGTAGACACTGTATTCAGCTGAATCTTTCACCTTTAAACTTCAATGTTTAACCAGGAGGAGTTTTACGGCAGAGATCTGATTCTAGCCGATAGGGATATGGTGGAACAACAGTCAGATGAACTTTTCAGAGATGCCAAAACAGAAGACATCGTATTCCTCGTGGTCGGAGATCCCTTTGGGTAAGATAGGCAGGCAATCAAACTTCAGCTCCCTTGTAATTTAGGGAGCATTCAGAATACTCGATGACTAAAGGGTCTGTATACATTTTGGTAATTGGAACACACTGTTTGTTTCAATCCTTTATAGTTGTAGGTATATACCATAAAACTAACCTGTGAAAATTTCATTTCAAAAGGTGGTAGCGTTTTTGAGATATTGCCGAAAATCTGGAGCGGTTATGTCCACGCAGGAAGAATAATGTGCAATTGGAATACACAATCTGAGAAGCGTTACTTTTAGTAACGCTTTTCAGATTCAAATTTGTTCGGATAAAAACTGATATAGTTTTTTTCATAACGGCAGTACTTGTAAGTGAAAAGTTTCTCAGAATGCATTATACTATCCAAAACTGCTGTTCTTACCCTGTCCTTTCTCTATGTTCTTACCAAGTAAGTTTGTATTGCCATTATTAATTTTCATAGTCATTTTCAAACTATTAGCATATTACAGGATTGGTAGAGCTGACAAAATAGTCACAGACAGTGTTCATGGTTTTTTTTGTGATCAGCCATAATGAAATAACAAACCTGTGAAAATGTGGGCATAATCCGTTATGTGAAAAAAACATGCACAGTTTTCAGCATGTAAACACAAACTGTTTTTAATTTTGGTTAACAACCGAAATCAGCTGTTGCCCTCTTTTCAGGTTTTCAGGTACTGTTTTCTCGTATATGACTTCATTTCAGAGGGAAATAATTCACAGAAAAAGTGGTTCTAGTATGAATTCAGCTTTCAGACTAAAAACGTAAAGTGCCCATTGCAAAAAACAAAACAAAAAGTTTATGAAATGCTCAATTTGATTTTCCGACTTCATTATTACTTTTTTTTCCGTTCAGTGCAACAACTCACACAGATTTAGCCCTGAGGGCAAGGCAAGAAGGGATAGAGTACAGGGTGGTTCATAATGCGTCAATTATGAATGCTATTGGCTGCTGCGGTCTACAGGTATGAATGAAAATTTGCATAATGAGTATTCGTTGGAACTTTTTTACATACTTTGTAGACTCCTATAATGTGCATTTTTGTAAAGAGTAATGTTGCTTTTCTGGTTTATTACAAATCACATGGTTGGCAGCCACAGAAGTGGCTGAAATAATCTTGTTTACAACATAATGAAAGTTATTTAGAATATGCAACAATAAGGCCATTTAAAAAAAACAAGCAAGCGGAGAATGGAGATCGTAAGCGCAGAATTCGGCGGTAACCAGAGCCATGAAATTAGGGCCCAGGTGACCTTCGTCTTCCAATATCCTCCTCTCCTATGTCACTTCATATCAACATGTTTGGACTTAGATAAGATTGCAATGTCACACCCAAGGATAAGAAATTGTTATTTGGGCCCTCAGTCCTTCCGAATTCTTCATTTCGGCAAAGAGGAAATTTTGGGGATTAGGTTTAAGTCTTACAATACAAACATTAAGAAACTCTCCATGTTTTTCTTCCCAATGTAGTTGTACAACTACGGTGAGACAATCTCCATTGTGTTTTGGACGGAAACCTGGACCCCCGACAGCTACTACGACAAGATTGCACGAAACAGAGACATGGGTTTACACACGCTGTGCCTTCTTGACATTAAGGTCAAGGAACAATCTATTGAGAACATGATGAGGTAACTTGGCTATTGATATCTTAAAAAACAAAAAACAAACCACAACAAAATTTGAGACCACCAATATAATATCTCAATTGTCAGCAGATTGCACCCCAGGGGCCGATTTCACAAAGAGCTAAGATCGATCTTAAAGGAACATTACAGAATTGTTTTTGCTAACAAAACAGTTGCTGGCAGTGTAAGCACTTTATATAATCCACCATATACATAAACTGACAAACCTGTAGAAGTTTGAGATCGATCGGCCATCTGGGTCACGAGAAAATAGTGAAAAAACGATTACACATTTGCATGTGTTATTCAATGCATGAATAAAACGCTCATGAGCGATAAACTCCAATCGGAAATTAGTTTTATTTATTTCTCATCAACTATGGCATTTCAGACAGAAATATTTCTAGGGATGTTTTCTACTATCATCATCATTAGACCGTGTAAGTTTTATGTAAATCTGTGATCTTAAAGAAAATTTTAATTACCAGTTCTGTAACATTCCTTTAATTGCTAAGCAAAGTGTGATGTCAGAATACAAAATCACTATGGTGATATTGAAAACTTAGTGCTTTGTGAAATCGAGCCCAGCACTTTGTAAACCCTCACAAGGTCCTACCAGAAAGGGTATCATAATTCAAATACACAGCATACCCCACAGTGCTTTGAATCTTGTGGCAAAGCTGCTTTATAAATGACTGATATTATTATTATTTTTTGAGGATGGGTTTTGAAAAATGGAAACTAAAGAGTCTTTACATTTTTTTTAAAACATTGACAGGGGAAGGAAGATTTTCGAACCGCCTCGTTACATGACCGTCAGTCAAGCGGCTTCCCAACTCATCAAGATCGTTGAAAGGAAGAGAACGTCGGACAGTCAAGAAAAACTGGGTGAGAAAGATTCTTGGGAAGTTTTCCCGAATTGATTTCATTTGAAATAACGCTCTCCGGAAATGCCTACAAAAACAGGCCTTGCTCAGGATGTGACGTCACTGGTGGATTAACCCTAACCCCCATCAGGGTCCCTCCACATACCCTGCCAAATACAACAGAATGCAACACAGTTGAAATGAGAACCATGCCAAATGCAACAAAATGCAACAAGGGATTCTGTTGCATTGTGCAGGCACGTTGTTTGTGTTAGGACTGAGCAAGGGGGTTTGCCATGCTAAATGCAACAGTATGCACATAAGTGTAGTGGTGACTACAACAAAATGCAACACCAATATGAAGTCACTTGACTGCTAAATGCAACAAATTCAGTCAAAGAATGACATCTGAGTTGACTGCCAAATGCAACAGATTACAACAACTTTTACCATTTGGTGCATATTGCTGCATTTATCATGGTTAGGGTTAAGGAACTTAACCAAAATGGCCGAATTTTATTGCTACCATACAGGCACGTACTGTTGTGGTTGCGACATGTTCCTGACAGGGAGGAATCAATCAATAGTTTTTACATTGAGTACTGTATACTGATTGCGTTACATGTTATTAGTGCCTGCGTAAGCTTGCGCGCCAACACGGGTATGGCTATGAACGCCGAACGCGCTTTAGCAGCCTTTTGGTCGTGGTTGACATGAGCATGTTTTTTTTGGGACGACACTTGTTCCACGACATTCACACAATTTCTCATTTAGAGTGACCTGAGCGTTAATTTTATGCTTGATTCCGATGGTTCTGTCGCAGCGCAATAAAAACGAAGTTGACCTAAGGGCAGCTTAATGGTCAGTATGGCACACATCCTTGAATCTTAACAAAATATTGAGAGGTCTGCTGAATCATGGTGACAAAGGACAATAATCATCAGTCAGGAGTTTTGCAGGGTGGGAAAACAAGAAGTGTTTCTGTAAATCAAATGTAAATAAACTCTGTAAGCCATTGGGGTGGTGCTGAAAGGAACTGGTGGAGTAAAAAACTTGACATTTTGATCAGTTTTCCAAACAACTCACCGGAGAAATTATTTACATGTGATATGGTGTTAAAGCAAGCCTTATAGTTTCTAGATACTAATAAATAAGATTTTGTCCAAACCAAAGTTAACTGAATTTTGTTTACTCTGTCAGCGCTAAGTGAAGACACCATCTGCGTAGGAGTTGCACGTGTGGGATCCGAGTCGCAACAAATGGCAGCTGGTACCCTTCAGCAACTGGCGTCCGTCGACCTTGGTGGACCCCTTCACTCATTAATCATCACAGGTCACATGCACCCAATAGAGTTGGAGATGTTAAAACTGGTTGCCGTAGAGTCGTCAGTATTTGAGCAGTTGTTAGAGGAATCGGAGAAGAGTTGAAGGGAGGAATCGATGAGGTTCACAAGGGGACCAGCTAAACTTCGTTGTCCGTTACCTCGGAACTACTTTCTCCAAACTTACTCATGGATAGATTAATCCGCCAAGGCGAATGCTTCAACCAAGCACATTGACTGTACATTATCAATTTATTATCCATGACAAATTGTTTGTTGCAGAACTGCTCACTTTAAGAGCTACCCCCACATCTGGTGTTTCTGATCAGCAGAGTGTGGGTTCGAATCCCAGTCGTGACACTTGTGTCCTTAAGCAAGACACTTAACCACATGCTTCGTCCTTCGGATGGGACGTTAAGCCGTAGGTCCCGTGTGTTGTGTAATGCACGTAAAAGAACCCAGTGCACTTATCGTAAAGAGAAGGGGTTCGCCCCGGTGTTCCTGGTTTGATTGGCTGCATATTGCGCCACAGCACCTTGTAAACCATTACATAGTGCTTTGTAAAGGAATAGGTCTCATACTTCAACACGTAACTCCACTTACCCTGTAGGAAAAATACCGAGCGCTTTGAGACACCCATTGGGAGTATAAAGCGCTATATAAGAACTGTGTATTATTATTATTATTATTATTATTATTATTATAATGAAACTGGAAACAAAAGGAAACGGTACAAGGCTTATTGGACTATGCTTCACTCACTAAATGATGAGAGACATAACCAATAGTATCGCACACCAACAGAGCTGCCAACAATTACTTCTTGCAATCAGGGAGGATTTTGTACAACAATCAGAAGAGAGATATTTATAACTACATTCGACATAATAGGGAACAAGTTTCCTTAATCAGGGAAATTGTCAAATTTGTTCATCAGAACATGGAAAGAATGGTCTGTTTTCTGGAGGCTTTCTGCAGAATAGAATCAGAGACAGTTGGCAGCTCTGCACCAATCATATTTTGCTGTAAACTAAATCTTCAGACTATTCCTTGATACTGTAATTATTATAAAGCCACAAATAATAATAATAACAATAATGTATATATCGCATATCACCATGAGGTCCTTATGCGCTGGAGTAAAAGAAAACAATAAATGAAATCTTCAAAAAACAATTTTACCAGTGTTTTTAATTTGTCAGTAGTAGTTTCAGCCAGTTTAACATGTTTAGACAAGTCATCCCAGAGCTTCAAAGTGGAAGCTTGAAAAGAAAGAGAACCATATGATGTAGTAGTTGATCACTGGGAAAGACAAGAGAAATTTGTTCTTAGAACGAAGGTTTCCAACTGGCAGACACTTGCACTTATATCACACACGATAGGCATCTCAAAGCACTTGTTATTTTTGAAGGTCTGTAGAACCAACTTTGAATTATGATACCCATTTATAATAGCACCTTGTAAGGGTTTACAAGGTGATGTGGTGCAATATGTAGCCGACCATGGCAGAAACACTGGGGCAAACCCCCTTATCTATAAGTGAACTGGGTTATTTTCTGGCATTACACAACACACAGGACCTACGGCTTAACGTCCCATCCGTTGGACTAATTGTCTCGCTTAAGGACACAAGTGCCACGACCGGGAACCAACACTCGGACAACACCAAAATATGAGTCCTTGCACTAGACTTCTCAGCCATGACACTCTACATTGATATTGCATTGATCATGGCAGCAGATAAATTGAAGGCACATAATGATATACAACAGGTTTTTGTACAGGTTTCGTTTATTAGCTGACGAGTTACGATAAGACGGAAAACTTAAAACAGTTTAATTAGACACAAGATGTTCATTCATAGTAGTTATTTTGACAATTTTAAAGCTATGATTTAAATCATACAAAGTAAGAAATTCAAGAAAATATGAGAACTCTTAAATCGTAATCATGCAAGAGTTACGAGAAAAAGAAAAAAACTCCTAATCTCTCTCAAATAAAATAACCTTTCGTTTTGGCACCATTGAGTAGGTTTGCCATCAGCATAGGCGTTTCTTAGTAATAATAATAATAGCAAGTTCTTATATAGCGCATTTTACAATAACGTATCAATGCGCTTTACATTAGTGCCCTGGTCATTGGGCCAATAACATTCCTTTAACCTTTCTCAGCTCCCTGGGGAGCTCTGAAGGCTTTTTCAAACACAATATCAACCTCTACCCTCGCAGGTATACCCCCGGGTGAATGGAAGCAATTATAATAAAGTATCTTGCTCAAGGATACAAGTGTCATGACCGGGATTCAAATCCACACCCCGATGACTTAACCACCAGAACTTGAATTTGATGCTCTAAACCGCTCAGCCACGACACCCTAGTATACAAATAATAAATATTTATGAGTGCAATGGTGAGAATATTTTTAGAATGTTCCAATCATTGAGGCGAAGTGGAGTTGAATAGAGTTGAAGTAAAATACAACATCAGACATGGTTTTATTGACTAAGCCTCATTATGGCTGTACGATAATAAGTACATATACTTCACCATAAACTTTACAAAAACAAATTAAAAGCACACCAACAAACAAACCCAAATAACATGGGTTTAACAGCTTCATGCATTTAAAAGTGACAGAGACATTGTAACAAGAGAGTTGCGAATTGAATAGGCTAAAAGGACTAAATCATGTCGGGTGTTGGGAGACTTAAAAACGAAAATGTTACCTGCGCTTTAAAATGTAAGTAAAATATAACTTTCAAGGAAAAATAAATATGGTGGTAATTTCTCTGAAAAAATACTTTGTTTGGGACATTTTGTTGTTTTAAAAACCTACTTTATTGAGATAAATCAACCCCCAGAACCATTTCAGATGAGAAAGCATGAACAATAATTGTTTTATGTTTTAGTTTTCATTACAAAGAACAGAAAATAATTATTTACTTGTAACACTCCATGCCCAAACCAGACTCTTCCAGCCCAAACTCAAACTAGGCTTACATCAGGCAAACCTGTAGTTTTTGCCGTCGTTAACAATGCAGCCCCTAGTTTTGGTTCCAGCAAACCCATAATAGCAGTTTTGGCCACCGTTACCAATGCTGCCCCTAGTTTTGGTTCCAGCAAACTTATAATTGCAGTTTTTGCCATTTGTACCTATGCTGCACCTAGTTTTGGTTCGAGCAAACCTATAATAGCAGTTTTGGCCACCATTACCAATGCTGACCACCTAGTTTTGCCACCATTACCAAAGCTGTGGCTGCATGTAGTTCTTTCATTTATTCTAAGTACAGGGTTTATAAATATTGCATGCACTTTGTGACACGAAAATAATGGTGTGTACCGCTTATATACAAAACAACAAAAACATAAAATGAACCCATACAGTTCTAACATTTAACTCCAAGCCATTAAATTTGCTATACAAGAACTTGCAAGTTTCGGTGTACTCAAACATTTTGTTGGGACCACTTTGGTCCCATTTTACATTGCTCTAATGCGTGAAGGAAAAAAACTTGCGCACTTAAACAGGTCCCAATGTTCGAATACGAGTGAGACTTGCACAGTCTTTAAGCACACCAAAGAATAATTTTCACCCTCCTTTTTTTTAAAACTCTGTACTCACATCTTTAAACCCTTAAGTTTTGTTTCTAAATTTCAAGAAATGTTGAGATTCTATTTTTATTTGAAGCTATTTTTATTTGAAGATAGAGTATTTGTGAAATGTTTCACTGTTTTCACTGTATGTCAATCGAATTCTGATCCAGTAAAAAATTGTGAGCTATATGCCCTGTTGTCTTGTGGAATTTCTTTTCACCAAATTTGAGCCCTGCCGCTGTGAAGGGCGAACACACTGGGCCCAATTTCATAGAGCTGCTTAAGCAGAGAATATTTCTCGCTAAGCGAAAATGAGCAGGATACCAGTCACAAATGGTATATGTGAAATGGTAGATTGGCCGATAACCTTATTCTGCTAAGCATCATTTTGTTGTGCTTAGCTGCTTTTTGTGCTCAAACAATTTCTCGCTAAGCAAAAATGAGCAGGATACCAGTCACAAATGGTATATGTGAAATGGTAGTTTGGCCGGTAACCTTAATCTGCTAAGTATAATATTGTTGTGCTTAGCTGCTTTTTGTGCTTAAACAGCTCTATGAAATTGGGCCCCGGACTAGCCCTTTCAACACAAGAAGGTACTGGAGGATTAAACAGAGCAGGGTAGGAACAACAATACAGTTCCTGTCAGAACCATATCTGATCAATCACATTCCATGATTGCTAAAGATAATAACCCACAGAGTGTACACTACAAACGGGAACTCATAATACGACCTGGGCCTAATTTCATAGAGCTGCTTAAGCAGAAAAAAGTAGCTAAGCACAACAGAGTTATGTTTACCAGAAAAAGATACCAGCCAAAGTAACACTCGCATGTACCATCTGTGGCATCCTGCTCATTCTTGCTTAGCAGAGAATTGTTAAGCAAATTTTCAGCTTTAAACAGCTCTATGAAATTTGGCCCTTGGGCCAATTTCAGAAAGCTGCTTATGCAGACAATATTGTTTACCAAATTTCTGCTGAGCAAACATAAGCAGAATACCAGTCACAGATGGTACATATATGACAAGAGTGACATTTGGGCGGGTAATCTTATTCTGGTAAGCAAAACTGTTTTCTGCTTAGATACTTTTAATTGCTTAAGCAGCTCTATGAAAGTGGGCTTTGCTGTGTAGGAAATGTTACTAAGCAACATGAAATACGGTAAGTAAACTATTACAGGCAGTAAGATAGAATACAATGTAGGATGGGTTCCCCTACTATCGCGGTACTTGGCACAATTCTTGATCAGAATAAAAATCGCTCACAAATCTCTGCGAGGTGTCCTGTTATTTATGTTGTTGAAGAATTACCTTTCACTTCAACAGAAACAAATTCCAGCCATTGTTTAATTAAATGTATATATGATGTCTCTGAAAATGCACATGGGTGCCGGGTATAATGGATAAGGACTCCATATTATGGCCTGAAAAGCACTTTCTCTTCATTAATGGAGCTAAATGGAATGATAATGGGGAAATAAACTAACCTTACATGAATTAGGACTCTAAACTTCCCAACAGATAGAAAAATTGTAATGTTTAACCCTTTAAAAACCATAGGGGCCACAAGCAGCTTGTACCAAAATGCCCGTAGAGGCCGCAAAGTTTGACCTACTTCCATTCACATAAAGAGGTCAAAGTAAAGGTCAAGTTCGGATATGAAATTTTCCATTGTAGTATGTTAGCATAGTATCTCAATTTCTAAACACAAAACTACATTTTCTGTTTCATGTTATTTCTGTTGACATTTTTACTGACAAAATTTGATTACAGAAATGAACAATTAGCAATGTCTGGGCGTTTTGTGATATACAGAAATAAATGGTCCCTAAAGGGTAAAGGCATTTATTTCTGAAGGCTTTTAAAGGTTAAAGTAAAAGTTCAACGAAAATTCATCCACACTGTGGAAATGTTCATTTTTATTTAAATCATCAAATTTATACAAAATTCAAAACATTTCGGATAACAAAAATAATGTGATCGGCAGAAAGGTCTTGGCTACCGATGATCTGGTTGAAAATTGGCAATGGGAGAGTAATGGGAATGCAAAAAAGAGAAAAGTGTCCAATAAAGCGATAGCAAGGATACCACGATAATCGGAGAACCAATTTTACTGCTAATTGTGACCGGTTACATCAAAAAATGCGTACAATACTAAAAAGCGGTTTTCTGCAGTGATAGACTTTCTAGGACACTAGGTGGCAGCAGACTCTTCGGGTAATTAAATCCATTGGTCTTAGGAACCAACCCATGCTCGGAACTATGTGAACAATAGACTACTTTGCAAATACTCAGTGCTCATGTGTAGCCGTGGAATGAATTTGTCACCAAGTCAGGAGTGGGAGTCATTGCTGACGAAAAGGTCAGAGATAAGGTCGAAATGTTAAAGGCACTGGACCCTTTTTTGGTAATTACTCAAAATATATATTAGCATGAAAACTTACTTGGTAACGAGCAACGGAGAGCTGTTGATAGTATAAAATATGTTGAGAAACGACTCCCTCTGAAGTAACGTAGTTTTTGAGAAAGAGGAAATATCTCACTAAAATATTTTAATCTGAGAAAGACTTCAGGCCTGAACCCTTTTTCAGGCATCTGAAAGCACACAAGTTTGTGCAACAAGGTGTTTTTTATTTCATTTCTTTCACAATTACCAAACATGTCCAGTACCTTTAAGAGGTATGATGAAATGATGGCACTTCCACCTTTCGGTGACCCCTGTAGTTATAGATTTCAAGGAGCTTCTGGGAACAGTATTCACAGCACTAAGAGAAGTAGATCATAAAGCATGATTTATTTGTGCCTAAAGAAAATAACAGCTAGTTTTTTCCACCACGCAGACACAAGAAGGTCTGAATTCTGACAACAGTCTGAAATTTCTCATCCCTGCTCATTAGACCAGCATGCACCTCATTAACACAGGTGAGATTTGACAAAACGTAACAAATTCCTGAAAATGACTCACGGGCCGGGGTCCCCCAGGTGTTACAATTCAGGCGGTTTACAGACTCCGTGCTTCACCAGGAAACACTACACTACAGGTTCGGACACAATGTTGACTATTTGCAAAGTTGTCTATGGGCAAATTGGTACCCGGTATGTCTGCCGCCCTCCTAGCGCATCGCAGTCTCCCACTTGCCCTTAACATACAGTAGTTTGTTACATAACAGCATCTTGAGGATGAGACGGCATCTTCAGACAGCACCTTGGCATCTTGATGCCAGAGCACGACACATTGATGGATGTTTATATAGCCGCCTGATCAACCTGGACGTAAAGCTGCCTGACACTAACCTGTTAGTCAAAGTAACAATGAGTATTAGAGTTAAAGCTTTGCTTTGCTGTTGGAAGTGAGCAATAAACTACATTTCGGGAGATGACCATGTAATAAACTTATTTGAAAAGAAGTTATGGTTCCGAGACCACAGTAGACTGTGGAATTTAGGTTCTAAAAAAAATATGTATAATAAATATAAGATTATCACCGAAAATATAAGAACACAAAGGTACATACAAATTGTAGCATCATATGGCAACACTAATTTGATATAAATATAATATTAACAAACAAATCAAAGACAAGCACAATTCTGGACCAGCCAAATAATAAAAATAACACAATATTATAACTCTGATAAAATTTAGGTTAATAAAATTGAAAAAAACAACAACCCTAAAACACACAAACAAACAAACAATTATGAAGATTGCCACAAAAAAATACAAGAACATCACGATACATAAAAATGATTTTAGAACATGAATTTATAAAATCATTGACAGAACTGGCAGAGCTCAACCTTAACACTAGCCCGGCGTGCATTGTCTATAGTAAACACTGCTATGGGCTGGTAAACACCACTTCTCAACTTGCCCTGTGGGCTTCTAAAAACTGTGCAACCTACTTATTTATAATGCTCATATTTCTTCCTTTTCAGATGTGAATAACACATTTTTAAAATGTGTGAATGAAACTTCACTTGACCAATAAACTGGTTGAGATTGCTACTATAAATACATCAGAAAGACACATTTATGACAATACATGTTTCAAATCTTGGCGACTAAAACTTCCCGGGGGCCGATCAAATGCACAGTTTACTAGCCTGAGCCTAAATTCATAGAGCTGCTTAAGCAGAAAATATTTCTTAACAGTTTGTTGCTTAGCAGAAATGAGCAGGATACCAGTCACAAATTGCACATGTCACTCGGTAGTTTGGCTGGTAACCTTATTCTGGTAAGCATAATTTTGTTTGTCAGAGCAAAATTTGAAATATGACGTCATTGGATTTCAACAACTAATGGAGCTTTACATTCCAATAGGTGGAATTTTTTGTCAGTCAAAATGTCAAAATCAAGGCCGTTTTGATATCATGTTAATTATCCAAAGTCAGGAATGAACCAAAACAACCTCATACAAAAATGTACAGACCCATGTCATCAGATGTTTTGGATATTGACAAATTGTGCACTGGAAGGTTATCAAATAAAATGGCAATTTACACCATTTTAATAAGAGGTTAGAGACTTGTAATTTTTTCCCCACTCACATGAGGACTCGATCTATTGGAAAATAAGTACATCACAAAATTGAATTTGACATTTCCCTTCCTCTTTAAGAAGGGTGAGCATATTTTATTATAAAGTCTTAAAACTTTAAAATGACTGCAACAACTGCCTTACCTGGGTAAAGATGTTATGCGTTTGACTTGTTATGTATTTTATATCTGCGTTTGGTGCAACCTCCAACTTCAGGGTACCAACGTAAACATCGGTGCACAGAGTCCAGAAGTGTGGTTCATGAATACTGTACACACCTTCTAGGGCTGTTACCTGAAGATAACATTAATAATTATTATTATTATTTGTTATATTTAATCAACCAAAATAACAACAAATTTGCAACGAATAGAAGTGTCAATTATACCAGGTAAAATACAGCAATAAAATCAAGGCATAATGAACTTAAGTAAAAGCAATACAAGCAACAACAATAAATTAGTAATAGGAAAAAAGAATAAACATGATAAAATACAAGAAAGAACACTTTAGAGGGCCATCGCAAAAATAAATCAATAAATCAATAAATGAAGAAAACAAAAAAAACCAAAAACATCTGGGTACAAATTTTGGGTGAACAAAGAAGAATTTTACTACTGCAGAGTTGTTATATGTGACCTCCGTATTTACGTATCAGTGCTCTGCCAACTGAGCTTTCTGGCCCTCTGTTGACAGTCTTCCTAGATTCGGGGGTCACGGGATAGTGGGGGGAGGGGGCACCAGTCAGAATTTATACAGCCGTAATTATACTGCCGTTATAGCATAATATTTTACGCCCAGGTTTCGATACAACTTGGCAAGTGGCAGTAAAGGAGATCACCTTTTGAAGGGGATTTGACTAATTAAACCACTAGGGAAACTGACTGTTACATATCATAACATCAATTTTGTGACAATAAAAAATAACAACATAACATTTCAAGGTTTGCATTGTGGTTAGTCAAATATAATAACAATTAGAAAACAATAACAATATCAACACTTTTAACAGCTCTTAATTATGAACATGTAGCTACTGCATTGGGTTTAAAGAACAATATGAAGAACAGATGTACACAAATGATATATACTCAGTGTTTTCTCAGTCCTGTGGAAAAAGTCATTATTTTTTACACCTTTATTATGGCAGTTTTACAAAAAACATGAAAAGAAAAAACATATAGAATGCTCCAAATTGCACAGTAGGGCTTTGAAAACAAAGAAAAACACCAAGTAGAAAACATTTCGAGGACCTTGTTTCAATTCAGCGCGCTTCGACCAGACATCAAAATATTTTGGCCCAGAATGCCCCCCAGTTTTGAAAAAACCTTGGGAGAACCCTGAACGATGAACTAGACAGCCGGACCACTTGGATAGAATTTTGACCAGTCCTCAGAAGTTATAACTGGCATTTGACCAGTATTATGCACCATTTATTTTAGTGATAAATTGATCAAATGGACACATTAATTGTTTACTAAAATTTTATTTGCAAATGGCGACCCAAAAAACCCCAGGTCACAATAGTGCCCTCAAGAGTCCTCTTTCCCATTCTGAAAACTGTGTGGCCGTGCCATCTTTATTTTTTCGTTTTACAAATACTTTTTCTGGAGGAATTTGAACCGGTCACTAGCAACCGGTCGGCACGTGAAAGAGTTAAAGGAGAACGCCATCAGCTTGTCACAGGATGAAACTGTTTGGGGTCAATCACTTACCCTACTGTAACAGCCCGGTAACTGCTTCTCCAGAGAATAGGGCGTTCTCATCATAAGAATAAAAACGGAATCACGTAATAATGGCAAGACACTGAAATCAAAACAAGAAAAAAGAAACAGCATCACTTATGGGATGTTACAAGTCGGCCCTTTTGAATAAAACACTTAAAATGTTTTGTTATGGCGAATATATTGTGTTTTGTGGTGATTTGGGTAATTTGATTGAATTCTTGTACTGAATGGCGCAGAATTGTATATTCTTTGCAGTGAAGGTAGCATGTACTTTAAAACTCGCGGCTGTGACATCGCAATGAAAGGTCCCAATTTCAAAGCTGTTTAGCAGAAATGCTGCTTAGCAAATCTTTGCTAAGCAAAAAATGAGTGGAGCAACAGCCACAGCAATGTAAACTTTATGGAATTGACTGGAAATCTGTTTCTGCTAAGCAATATTTTCCTTTGCTAAGCATTTTTTTGTGCTAACTGGGTCAAGGAGAAACAGAGGCCATGGCCTCCGTGGACTTCTGTGTAATTCCAGGCCTGTAGTACACACAATATCCACAAACAGAGGAACAACTGCAGCCATCTTGTTTGTCTCTCATTCAAATTAGTGGCACCAAGCCGAGGCTAGAAGGGGAAACAGTCTGGTCCCTGACTTGTGTACAAAGAACCAGTGTTCTATACTATAGTATGGCACAGGAAACATGACTGAGAATCTGACAGCATGGCCAACTGTTCATTTAGTGAACAGTGCATACTTAAACATTGAACTATTACAGCTGCAACTTCGACCAAAAAGTCTCAGGCTCTAAAATCCCTAGTGCTCCTTACTACTACTTATTGGAAATAATTTCTTCTTGTAGTCCCTTGCTGAGAGTGGTTTTTTAGCCTTGATTGGGGTGAACTGATAAAAAAAATTAAAAATATAACAGCAAGACAAAATGTATTAACGAGGCATACCTGAGCATAATTAGAAGAGCGATGAACATAGAGCAGATTGGGTCCACAATCAACCATCCAAAGAAATGCATTAACACTGCGGAGACGATGACTCCCACACTGCCAAGTGTGTCTGCAAGAATGTGTAGAAACACGCCTGCAGAACAGATACAAATAATACAAAAATTGAAAATCTCGACGAAAACAAAGGTGGTTTCAGCGGATGGCCGAAACCCCCAATAATAATAATAAAGCCATTCTTATATAAAGCGCATATCACCGTGAGGTCCCTATGCACTGTAAAGGGGAAATCAACAATTGTACAAAGTAAACAGATATGATTACACCCGAGTTTTGAATTGTTCTGATGTTTCAGCCTGTATAACAACCTCTGGAAGACTGTTCCATAACTGAACTGCTGCATATTGGAAAGAGCGGGAACCATACGGTTTTGATAACTGGGGTGTCAGAAGGGATTTATGTGAAGATCGCAGATTTCTAGCTGTTTTACACTCCTGAACTAAACTTTGAAGATAAACAGGGGGCAAGGCCATGGATACACTGATAAATGAGAACCAAAATTTTCAAATCTATTCTAGCCCGTATTGGTAGCCAGTGTCAACCATTCAGAATGGGTGTGATGGATTCCCAAGTGCGAGTTCTTGTAACAAGTCTAGCAGCGGAATGATTCAAAAGTCAGATTCGGAAAGAAAGTAATGATTTTAACCTCTCTACACTAATTCACACCACACGAACATTAACATTCAGACGTTCAGCTGAACTTAAGACCTGATCATACTTCACCTGAAAGCGAATGCGAAGTGAACTTTGGTGGAGCAAATAATCAGTACGCGCTGTGTTCCAATTGTGACGCAGGAAAGTTTGCATCACTTTCGCAATTCACGTGAAGTATTTCGTGGTTTCTTCCCTGCCTTTCACCTCTGTGGACACTGATTGGAATCCCAAGGTTGGAATCAAAATTCCTGTGGGTCACTGTGCATTTTTGGCGATGCCCGCATGATGACACCATGATCACCATTGACTACTTTGCAAATACTCAGTACGCATGGGTTGGTCGTAGATTCAGGTGCATGCTGGTACAGCTAGCAGCCAAATTTGTCACTTACTAGACCAGGGGTCGATTTCACAAAGAGCTAAGATTGATCTTAACTGTGTATCAATCTTATTTACTATAAAAGCAAAGTGTGATGTCACAATACAAATCACCATGGCAATGTTGACAACTCATCTTAAGATGAGTCTTAGTGCTTTGTGAAATCGAGCCCTGCATACACCTTAATCCACAGCTAACATGCGTGTACTGAGCATTTTGTGAAGTAGTCGATGCAATGTGGCTCCCAAAATGGCCGACCATGAGCAGACTGTAGCCACGTGCAACATCAGTGCAAGGGTTCTATATATAACAGGCGTCGTCAACAATAACCTACCATGCATGATTTCTGTTTGAGAACCTTGTGGTGTGTGCTGGTGTTCATCATCATCTTTGTACTCTAAACCTGTAAAGCAAAACAATCCAAATACAACTTTAAAATATCCAACTCTTAGTAACATTTTCCAGTAACATGACGAACCATACGAAACCATTCAACTGTACGGGTTGTGTAGGGTGGCACAACTGTGTAGACATGTGTACTTGTGTACATATCACTACGTGATAGCACACGTGTTGCATAGTACACAGTGAAACTATCAACCCTCCTACACTTGGCATCTTTTTCAGGCGAGTTTAAGAAACAAGTATAAGATAACATAAAACACATAAAGTAAAGCATCAGTGCAAAAAGAAGACTTTAAAAGACCCATTTGAATGAACAAGGAATGTAAGTAACAAAAAAACTAAATAAATTAACCATCACGAGAACTCCACAACGGTACCTGCCAACATGGAACAGTCAGAAATAGGTACACCTCTAATTAGTAGCCTACAGTTAGCGAAGCGGCAGTGCAAGAAAATTCCTTTTGGAGGTCGTTTGATAGGCCGAGATTCCAGCATGCCAGAACACGCAGATCTTGCGCATATTCCAACATCTAGGGGATCCATGGGTTGCCATGTAAATTGTTTATGGCATGAGGGAAATAAACAAAACCGCACACTTCAACGGACCCCCATGTTCAAAGAAGCAACAGACTTTCCTGGTCTATAAGAACTCCACACACTTACCCAGACCATGCGAATGGCCGTGCCCATGACTGTGTCCATGTCCAGCACTACCATTAGATGAACCATGGTCATGACCTACAGAGCAATACAACAAGAGGAACAACAAATAAATCGCATATAACAACAAACCAATTTTGATTTATAAAGAAAGAGACAATAAAAATCACATGTAAAATCTCAGCTGAATACAGTGTTTACTCGCTGAGAAAACAAATTGTCAAGGTATTTCCACACGAACATCAAATCCATCCAATTTGAGTGAGGTGACGGCGGGTACCAACCGCGTCTCTGGACGCGGCATTCGAGAATGGACACCAACCCTCAGAAATCTCAGAAACGATTCATGCACGAACCATTTATTACTTCGAAGGGAATCCTTTCTCAAAATAGTTTAAACCATAAACAGCTGCAGTTGTGTTTTGGAGTATTTACCAATCTATGACCGTACCTTTAATTTCAACTCTCTCTTTGAGCTGTTCCAAATCAAACAACCTACGGTAACTCAAAGCCCAAATGTTCGGACTCTGGTTTAGGTATACCTGGGCATTTGTGACATCACACTTTGCTCAGCAATTAAGATTGATACATAGTTAAGATCAATCTTAGCTCTTTGTGAAACCCAGCCCTTGACTCAAGATAAGAGTAGTAATAATAATAATAACTAGCTATTACATAGCGCATTTTACAATAACGAATCAATACGCTTTACATTAGTGCCCTGGTCATTGGGCCAATAACATTCCCTTAATCTTTCTCAGCTCCCTGGGGAGTATACAGCCTCGAGCTGCCGTGGCGCTCCGAAAGCTTTTTCAATCACAATATCAACCTCTACCCTCGTAGGTACCCATTTATACCCCTGGGTGAAGAGAAGCAATTATAGTAAAGCCTCTTGCTCAAGAACATAAGTGCATGACCGGGATTCGAACCCACACCCTGATGACTTAGCCACCAGAACTTGGATTCGATGCTCTAAACCGCTTGGCCATGACCCCATGTAGTAGGGTTGTGAATCTAGGTTTATTTTCCTAAACGGTTAAAAGGAATATGTGACTTCCGTTTCATTCTTCTAGCGATTCCAATCAGAACTATGAGCCGATCTGTAAGAGGAGCAGATGTCAACACACTTTCCAGGATTCCAAATAGAACACTTATACCCGGTTTGACAATGAAGACAGTGAAGACTTGGTATAGTGCTCTATTCTAAATTTGCTGCTCGTGGGGTCAACTTATTCAATGCACTTCCCCCTACACTTAAGAATCCCTTTCCCCCTACCGTAGCAAGTCTTAAGACACAGTACACAAATTTGAGATTTTAATAGGTGGGGCATGTGGAGCTTTCCCTGGTTGGCCCAGACTTTTAACCTTCAAGTCTTTGTTGTACATGTACTTGTGGTATTAAAGGCACTGTACACGTTTGGTAATTACTCAAAATATATATTAGCATAAAAACTGACTTGGTAACAAGCAACGGAGAGATGTTGATAGTATAAAACATTGTGAGAAACAACTCCCTCTGAAGTAACGTAGTTTTTGAGAAAGAGGTAATTTCTCACTGAAATAATAAAAACTTCTTGCAAGAAGTTTTTATTCCTATCTGAAAGCACACAAATTTGTACAACAAGGGTGTCTTTTCTTTCATCATTTTCTTGCAACTTCGATGACCAATTGAGCCCAAATTTTCACAGGATGTTATTTTATGCACATGTTGGGATACACCAAGTGAGAATACTGGTCTTTGACAATTACCAAACGTGTTCAGTGCCTTTAATTCTGTGGTTTGGTATTTTTGTTTTACTTTATACTTTACCTTAATTTGGCTGTTATTATCTTTTAATATCTTGTTAATGTTCTTAGTCATTTTCTTTTTATATTAATGTTTGTTTGTAGCTGTTGGGCACCTCTGAAAAACAGTGTTTTGCTGAGAGGTCTCCCCAGGGTAAATAAGAAATGAACAAATAAATATTTTGGGGGCTGATTGGCATCGGTAGCAACGGTTATAGGGTTAACCGGAAGTCGCAAGTTCCGTTTAACCTTTTAGGAACATAAACTCATGCTTCTCACTTATCGCTCACTGCACAACATCTCTCCCAAGTATTTATCCACGCTATTAGCTCTTCATCACACCAGTCGTTCTGGTCTCCGGTCTGCAAATCAACAACTTCTTGCTGTACCGAGATCGTACCGATCTGGGGGGGATAGATCTTTTCATATAGCTGCCCCTCGTCTGTGGAACAGTCTCCCCATAAATATTTGATCTAGCACTTCCCTCAGCTCTTTCAAAATGGCTCTCAAAACTCACTACTACAATTTAGCCTACTTTACCAGAGCATAATTCTCCTGCTTGTCAGACTGTACATAATTATTCATGTAGTATATTGGTTTTTTGTTAAGTTGTTTCTTTTGTAGCGCCATGAGCGCCTTTGATTATGTGGATGTGTGCACTTTACAAGTATTAATTATTAATATTATTATTATTATTATTATTATTAACGTACATGTAGATGTACAACCCTAGTTCATGGTGAAATTACATCACACTGGATTGTGAGTCAAATTTAATTCAGTGTCCGACTTACCACCGTGGGAATGTCCATGACCATGTTGGAAAGCGAATATACCGATTAAATTTACAATAAATCCGAGAACAGAAACAACAAACAATCGTTCGTGTCTCACTTCAGGGGGCTCCAAGGCTCTCTGTCAAAATAAATCAGAAAAATAAAATATGTAAATGATTTAGAAAAAATGTAATGATTTGGAAAAAATAATAAATCTGCTTTAGCAATACAAACGTCGTGGGTTCGAATCCCACTCAAGTGATTTGCCGGTGGATTTTGTTCACAGAACTTGGGAAATACACATCAGTGTAAGGGTAAAAACACATTGTATTCTTTATCCCCGATGCAAAATTAACATTTATTTAATCACTGCGGTACCCGCTGCTAAAACATAGGATTCAAACTGCCTCTAGCTGCCGGGCTAGCTCGGTGGTCTAGTGGTAAGACATCTGCTCTAGCAATGCAAAGGTCGTGGGTTCAAAACCCATCCGAGTGATTAGCCTGTGGATTTTTTATGTTCTGGACATTTTGATACCCTAATTTTTGGCGAACATTGATACAGCATATAGCAATGTGTACCCCTCCGTAGTTGTTATTGTTATTTACACATAAGCCTAAATTGCACTGATTCTATGTGTTCATTGTCAAGGTAAATATGATTTCATATAATGTATTTGTTATCATAAGATAAAGTGATAAACTGTTCGTAGTTTACTTGCAGGGCTTGAATTGTTCACTGGTCCGCAGGCCTGAGGCCAGTAGTTTTAGTGTTGGGCGAGTAAACTTTAATTCGACGGTCTTGTGTTTTTTAATTTCAGAATAAAAATGAAGGATAATACCTCACAGTGTAACGTCTTGAACCAAAAAATTATATGTTCAAATGTTGACTTTGATCTGATGAAATACCATTCAATTCTATTGAGTAATGACATAATGAAGTATACCCCAAAAGACAAATGAAATCAATCTTCCCTTACATGTCTTAGCGCTTGTTCAAATAAAAACAGTTACTAAAATGCATGTTAAACTGGGTTACAAAGCTTTCTCTTATTTTGATTCTGGTCTTGTATAAAAAGAATTCCGGTCCAGTAAAGATTTTGAACCACAAGACCCCCCCCCCTAAAATTCGAGCCCTGGCACGGTCCTAATGGAAACCAGTGTTAACTATTTGGGCATTACCTGGGTAAAAAAAAGTAAAAAATATAAATAAATCAATAATAAACAACGTCTCACCTCAACTGCCTCGGAGAATATAAAGAATGCGATGAAGAGTAAAAATAAAGCATTGATGAACCCGGCCAGAATCTCCGCCCTCACATACCTGTCAATCAAGAAACAAAATCTCATCAATAATGATCCAAATCTGCACAATCAGTTTGGTTTAAAGGTAGGGTCATAGATTGGTAAACACTCCAAAAAATTAATGACCCAAAAAATACTTACTTAATGAGAAGCAGTGCAGCTGTTGATAGTATAAACTAATTTGGAGAAAGGATTCCCTTCGAATATGGTTTAGATAACTTTTTCACAAAAAAACCCATTTGAATCTGAAATGATTCATGCATGAATCGTTTCTCAGATTTCTGAGGGTTGGTATCCATTTGTGAATGCTGCGGCCAGAGATGCGGCCAGAGATGCGGTTGGTACCCGCTGTCACCTCGCTAGAATGGGATGGATTCAACATTCTTATGGAAATAACGTGAAAGTTTTTTCGTTTTTCTCGACAAGTAGACACTGTATTCAGCTGAAACATTCACATGTGTCTTTTATTGTATCTTTCTTTATAATTTTTGCCTATAAATCAGCAATATGTTGAGATTATAAACCAATCTATGACCCTACCTTTAAGACAGATAAATCGTTGCAAGTCACACAAACCCATGAAAAACAAGAATGGTGTGTTAACAAACACAAATGCCCCGCTGAGATTACCTCATTCTTAAGTTATCGCTTAGACAACATTTCTTTTGTTTTAGCCATAATGACCTTGAAATAGGCTTCTGGAGGATCTCGAGACCAATCCACACACCAAGTTTGGAGTTGATATGCCAAGTCCTTCTTGAGTTATCACTCGGACAATGATTGCACACACACGCGAACATGTTTGTAAATCCCACTTACCGAGGACTTCTCTTTGTTCTCCCATTGTTTGGACATAGTTTATTTTAGCGACGTCCCCATTGGGTTTGTACACGAAAACGAAGCAAGGACGTCCTCGCTCTGTCAAACGCCCGGATCCCTTTTGTTAAAGTCCTCGGTTTGAATGGATAGACACGCTCACAATCTCACACACACGGAAGGACAAGGCAAACACTATATGCCCCTACAGCTTCGTCGGCGGGGCATGAAAATTCACCCAAATCTGAAAATTTGACCATGCCGGCATGGTGAATTTTTATGATTTTGGACCCAAAATTCAAACTCCTAAAACTCTAAAGATATCTCAAACTATGGCTAATGTACTGAGTCCGCACAGATAAAATGTCTTCAGTAGTCCGTTCTGTATCATTTGAAACCATAAAATCAAAACAAAAATTTTGACCAAAATCTAAAAATTTGACCATGCCGGCATGGTGAATTTTATGATTTTGCACCCAAAATTCAAACTCCTAAAACTCTAAAGATATCTCAAACTATGGCTAATTTACTGAGTCCGCACAGATAAAATGTCTTCAGCAGGCCGTTCTGTATCATTTGAAACCATAAAATCAAAATTAAAATTTCGACCAAAATCTGATAATTTTGACCATGCCAGCATGGTGAATTTTTATGATTTTGGACCAAAAATTCAAACTCCTTAAACTCTAAAGATATCTCAAACTATGGTTAATTTACTGAGTCCGCACAGATAAAATGTCTTCAGCAGTCCGTTCTGTATCATTTGAAACCATAAAATCAAAACAAACAAAAATCGACCAAAATCTGAAAATTTGACCATGCCGGCATTGGGAATTTTTATGATTTTGCACCCAAAATTCAAACTCCTAAAACTCTAAAGATATCTCAAACTATGGCTAATTTACTGAGTCCGCACAGATAAAATGTCTTCAGCAGGCCGTTCTGTATCATTTGAAACCATAAAATCAAAATAAAAATTTCGACCAAAATCTGAAAATTTTGACCATGCCGGCATGGTGAGTTTTTATGATTTTGGACCAAAAATTCAAACTCCTTAACCTCTAAAGATATCTCAAACTATGGTTAATTTACTGAGTCCGCACAGATAAAATGTCTTCAGCAGTCCGTTCTGTATCATTTGAAACCATAAAATCAAAACAAACAAAAATCGACCAAAATCTGAAAATTTGACCATGCCGGCATTGGGAATTTTTATGATTTTGGACACAAAATTCAAACTCCTAAAACTCTAAAGATATCTCAAACTATGGCTAATTTACTGAGTCCGCACAGATAAAATGTCTTCAGTAGTCTGTTCTGTATCATTTGAAACCATAAAATCAAAAGAAACATTTTGACCAAAATCTGAAAATTTGACCATGCCGGCATGGTGAATTTTTATGATTTTGGACCCAAAGTTCACACTCCTAAAACTCTCAAGATATCTCAAACTATGGCTTATTTACTGAGTCCGCACAGATAAAATGTCTTCAGTAGTCCATTCTGTATCATTTGAAACCATAAAATCAAGAAAAAAAATTGACCAAAATCTGAAAATTTGACCATGCCGGCATGGTGAATTTTTATGATTTTGGACCCAAAATTCAAAGTCCTAAAACTCTCAAGATATCTCAAACTATGGCTTATTCATTAGTTACGCTGTGTGATTATGTGGCTTGTGATTGGTCCGGAAGCTCATGGGGGATGGTCTTCGCTTTTGACAAGCTGCTAAAATGGCTGGGGCCAGCCAGCAGCATTCATAGGTTGACGGTACACATTATTTTGTGTGTCTAACTGCATCGCTATGGAGATGTGTCATGTTTTTTCGTTAGATTGCCGTCCGCCGAGGGCCGAGGTGCTGTTAGTTTTTAATTGTGTTTATTAATACACTAATTCATCAGTTAATCATAATCATCACAACAATCACAGTCTTTTTTTCTGGTGTGTTATTTGCTGGGGGAAAAAAAAAGAGAAAAATAAAGGTTGATGCTGAACATTGTTTGAAATTATTATATCAAAAATGTATCCCTGCTAGCTGCTAACATGTAGCAGAGATGCCAACATACATGATTTGGGCGTAGAAATTACGATTTTGAGCCGTGAATACGCAGCATACGCCCCTACGATAATACTTCAATTAAATACAATAAAAAAGCTGTCCTGTGTAAATATAGTTACAAACAATGTATCATGATAAAACCTGAAACTAAAATTATAAATTAATCAAGATTCACCACTTTGTCCATTGAATTACACAGCGCTGGCACAGTGCTTAACACAAATAGTATGACTTTTGCGGTTTCACAAACCGACGAATCTGTTGACCAATATACCGTAATTTCCTGCAGATAAGGCGCTCGGCGCATAAGGCGCTGTACCTCAAATTACCAAAATAAGATTCAAGGGTTATCAGATAAGGCGCCCCGCCGCATAAGGCGCAATTTATCTTTCACAATATACACGCTTGCGAAGTCACATACTGCTTGTACATCAACACATACAGGGGTCATTGTGACGGTATAAGCACACTTACCATAGCACAAAGGGATCGTAATTTTATAATCACAAAGACGAGTAAAACATCACTGCTATTTTTTCATTATCATTTTGTCCATGTTCGTTTTAAAGATTTTTTCTAAAACCATAGCTTTACAGTTTTTCGTTTTACACAACGAGCGCGCACAGATAAACGTTTTCCCAACGTTTCCCAATGAATTGGCTGCTAGTCTTTGCTATCTAGCTTTTTTGAATACTACAATACATGCAAGAACCAACGAACGCTAGAGGGCGCTTTCTTAATAATGCTTTCACATCACAGACATAAAATTTCTTATTATATGTCTGTGTTTCACATTAGAAACGTATGCCCTCTGTTGGCGAAATTCACGATAACATTAAAAATGTGACATGTAGAAATACGCTGGACGAAATGTAAAGGAACTATTTTGCAGTATAAATGTAAGATTTCACATTGTAATCATCACAATGAACTCAATCGAAATCAGATAAGGCGCACTGGAAGATAAAACGCAGTGACTTTTTTGTACCTTCGAAAGTCAGATAAGACGCGTCTTATCCGCAGGAAATTACGGTAAGTTTAATGTTTTCACGGACTAGCGAATCTCAATATGCATTGGTTTGTGCACAGCGCTCGGCATGCACATTTCTTTTGTTCATTTTCACATCAGAGACAAATGTGTTGAGGAATTCCTAACTCAAAATAGTTGCAAGATTGAAAAACATATTGACTGTAGGTCAGCCGTATTTTAGTGGTAGTAATTTAAAAGAAAAACAATAAAGCAGTCTCCAAAACAGCAGTTTGAAAAATAGTTCGATTTCAAATGCCATTTTCTCCAAACACAGACTTTTGGCTGTGGTGCAGAGTCGCCACTTTGTGAAAATGGTGACGATGTAGCTCATTCAAAATGTCCTCCAATCACCGTTAACTTGCTAGTGATAATTATATCGGTGCGATATTAGTTCCTACCAACAACAACCTGTTGAAGGTTAATGAGTTGACTTTTGTTCCACGTGCTCATTTAATTTTCTTTCAAAAATATCACTCTCTTTCATCACGATGATACTGACAAAACAAATAATGCCTAATAGCAACAACTCAGAATGAGCTTTTGATGCTAGGCAAAGGTTTCATTATAACGTTACCAACAAAAGCCTTGACATAACAATTACAGCTATTAGCGAGAGACAGTTATTGTTCTCTTATGAGTTATTACTTCATACCTTGATAGAAGCTTTTATTCACAAATTAATTCAACAATTTCACAGAATTTGGATGGTGTGTTAATTGAATATGATATACCAGCAAAGTAGACTCTTGTCATTTGACTGGAGGATTGTAGGACAAGCGGCATTCATTAATAACACCATTACAAGGTCTATGCCGTGATGTTCCATCATATTTCAACTCGTGCACATTTTCTCGCCATTGCACTCACGTACATTCATAAGTTGTAATCTAGTGAATACTGTCAGAAATAATACATAGTTTTAAGGAACAACAGCAGAGAGCAGACTGGGAGATCTTTAGCTGACCATCTTGGACTTCATCACTTTTATTTATGATTGCTGTCAACATTGGACTTTATCTCAGTTTATGTGTAAAGCTACTTAAGTTCTCCAGTATTTAGAAACTACATAAAACATTTCAGCAACAAACTGTGGTTTTGAAGATTCTTATCGCAACATCACTTCATGTAGAAAATTCAAAGACTGTTTGCAACATTCGCCCATCAGACTGAAGAATAACTCCAATATATCTTTTGTGTGTGTGATCAACACATGAAGTGAGAAATGATCTTGTTACATCCACAAGTACAGTACTTCATTGATGAAAGTTAACAACTACGATCAGTACTTCATTGATGAAAGTTGACAATTACGATCAATCACTACCAGCATCAGTTTAGGATATTTCTGAGGCAAACAACGGTGTTCAAAATACTGAAAATGTTTGAATCGGTTTTTATCATTCCAATTGTAGAAGGAACTGTTGGAATTGTTCTCAACACTCTAGCTTGGCTGGTCATCCTTCGCACCAAAAGCCTTCATAATATGACAAACTACTTGCTGGCATATCTTGCTGTTGTTGACAGCATTATTTGCTGTGACATAATTGTCTTCTATGCCACTGAGAACCAGCTACCAGAGAGTTTCCTTGGTAGAGATATCTATTGTCGAATTGTTAGGAGTCGCTTTGTGTTTGCGTTAACAGCCTACCTAACAAGTTATGGTCTGTGTCTGGTGACCTATGAACGATATATAGGAATAGTGCATCCACTGCACTATCCCAGAATGATGACTACTAAAAAAGTTATCTTGATCATTTTCACATCAGTAGGAATGGCATTTCTATTTTCAAGCCCACTTTTGTTTGAAATCAATGAGTACAATGATACCAGCAGGCCTGGTTGTACACGGAATGACACGTATATCACCTTGTTGAGGGTCAAATCTGTACTCTTCATTCTATTTGGCTACCTGTTGCCCATCCTATTTATGAGTTGGGCTTACTACAAGATCCAAGCCACTCTCAAGAGAAGTGCTCAACAATTCCAACAACAGAAAGTACAAGGAGCAGCCCTTCAGCTTTTACAGGCCAGACAGAATGTGATCAGCATGCTTAAGATTGTCATGGGTGCATTGGTTGTCCTATGGACACCAGGGCTTTTGGTTTTGACTGTCTGCTTGCCAGATGCACTAAAAGAATATTGCTCGTACGGCAATTCTTCAGTCACAAAAGGTATTATTTGGGAATTCATGTACAAAATGAACTCAGTGATTAATCCCATCATTTACCTTTTCAAATACAAGAAGTTTCGGAAAGGTCTTCAAGACATGCTGTGTCGTTGCATCGGTCGACCTCCGAGGCCAAACCGGGATGGTGTTCAGATTGCTATGAATGAACGAAACGTGTTATAGATGAACATCAGGAGCCCTCAATCACCTCAAACCATGCACCGTAAACATTCCAAAATCACTCACATTTCTCGAAGCTTTTTGACTATTGGTCTACACATGTTAATAACAGAATCTTACAGCAGAAAAGTGCAGCAAAAATACTGTTTCGACACTAAAACTACAAATCCTAGCTGAGGATGAACAGACAATGATTTCTACCCAAAGTTTGACTGATAAAAGACAAGGTCCAATGACAAGTCATGGCACTGCTCACCATGAATTCTGCACAGAATATAAATGGGCTTCACTTGGCACCATCAGCGCTTTCCAACTTGGCCTGGATGTTTAGTTATGAATAAATTGCTATCTCAAGCCAGCCAGCTCACCCTGAAGTCTAGTCTTGGTTCCAAGACATTGGTGTGTTTTTTCTTCACTGCAAAAAAACAATTACACACCCGCCCTCAACGCGAACGCGATCCTACAACAGACTGTTTCTCTATGGGAATCGATTCCTTTGGACTTGAATTTGACTGTATTCAACTTGTATACATGTATGGATTCTATTGGACTTCTATTCGATTCTTGTTGAGATCCACGAAGGTCTTGGCTATTTTTGTACGCAGTGAGTAACTTTTTCTTTATTTTTTGGATTTTCTCCCCCTCGAATTTTCGAGGGATCCAATACGCGATGGAATTTGAACCTGTTCTTGAGTTATTCATTGTACTTAGCCAGCCTGAGCCAGCTGGGCGTACTGTAAAGGTATAATGTACACTGTACTTTGTTTTTCAAACTCCGACTTATGCTCCGTCTCTACTAATCCTTGTACACCGGACCTACAGCTTAATGTCCAATTCGAAGGAAAAGGCAATAATGGTAAACTATCTTGCTCAAGCGCCTAGACTGGGACTGGAACCCACACTCTGCTCATCAAAAACACCAGAGCTTGAGTCCGGTGCTCTTAACCGCTCGACCACGACACGCCAGGCAGTCCATAAGCCAAGCAGTCCATATGTCTGCCCTACGAATAAAAAAATAAAAAAACCTAAGCAGCCAATTCGAACTGAAAACTCATAAGGAACATAGCTACTCGATCATTTACAAATTTAAACATGCATTCTCAAGGAATTTTCTAAATTCCCTTTAATTGATCTTCATGTATTTCTTAAACTCAGATTTGAATATTTCCCGATTTTGGTTGAAGAGTATTTCTACAATCTACATGTACATTATTCTTTCCAAATAGTCATACTGTGGGAAGGTACACAATACATACACCATTGGTCAGATGTTTGTAAATACATCCACACAATGTAAGAATCAAAAGGCACGCCTTTTTGTGCCATGGTTAAAAATGTACATTATCCAAATGTATTTATTAGTTTGTTAAATAGAAATATTCAATCCAGAAAATGCTGGCATTATGAAGGCTTTGATGAGCATTTCAGGATGACATTGTGTAGGCCTATATATGATGCAATATGAGTACACTTGGGGGTAAATTATTCTCTCTGATTCGCCAGAATAGACTATGCAAGTCTCGCGCATATTTGAACTTCCGGGACCATTGTGGTCCCAACCATATGGAGATTTATGTGGGCAAGATTTTGTTTTGTCAATTATTTTAGTTTAACGTGGTTTATGACCATGAAAAATATATATGTTGTTGGGAATGTAATCCTTAGTAATAAAAAACTTGAAAGTAAAATCAATTCAACAATATAATGAAGAAAACCCGAGAATTAAACTTGACCTCAGCTTCCGGTTGCTGCAAAAAATTATTGCTCACCTCCGATCACATAACTTATGTAAACGCCTGTTTTTGATGCGCGATGATAATCGCCAGATGCTGTAAAGCCTTTTCATTGCAGTCTATGGTTGTTGAGGCGACAGTGTCCACTATAAACTGCGTCAAGCGTTAATTTTACGCCTGTGTGACCATCGCGATTTAACGTAATTGGTTTCTGAAAAGTTACGATCAAATAAGCATCCTTGTCCCGGAGTTTCAATTTTGCTTCAATGACAATTAACACATTATTTGTGTATTTATTATAGAAACTAAAACTGATTTTATAAACATGTAATGAGTATTTTTGTTGTTCAGATTTTGTCATTAGATATAATTTAAAACAAAGATTTGATTTCAGAGAAAAAAATGTTCTTCGTTTGACGTGTTTTCGCGTTCCGATGCGCGCGAGACTTGCAAAGGGGGTGCACCATTTTTCATAGGGGGGCACTTTTGGCCAATTAAAACTGGTATTTCCGTTTGCATTATTCCTAAACAAACCCCTTTTCAGCACTGTTGTAAATATTGAGGATCTGGCTGAGGGTGCATGTGCTGGTAACCTCTCCTCTCTTTTTATTCCCATTTTACATCCTTTTTATCCCTTTTTCGAGTTTGACCATTATTTGGGGGGGGGGGGGTCTTTGTAATTATGTAACTTATTTGTTGTGGATTAGATTAGGTCTTTTTATGTGTTAATTATCATTTGCTTTTTGCCTTAAATTTGCCCATTTCACTTTAATTTTAAATAATTTGTTTGTATTTTTCTTCCTTTTTACACATTGTTCATACGGTAAAGCACTTTGAGGCTTGTACAAAGGCGCTCTATATATATCCATCATTATTGTTATTATTATTATCACTATAATCTCACATAGAGGTAAAAACACATACATTTTCTGCTTGTAAGCACAAACAGGTTTTTTAAAGATTGAAATTACTACACGAAGGCTTTTAAAATGTAACATTTTTTTCTGGTAATTTCTTAAACTCAAAAGTCCAGATTTTAAATGAGGAGGGGTAAGGCACCTGGGGGGGGGGGGGGACAAGAACATCAATAAGTGGGACACGTGCCCCCTCCCCCTAAGTTATGTCACTGGGTACAATTTGATGACTCTCCTCTGAGCTTTGGTCATTCATTAAGCATTTTCAGGACATTTAGTGTGCAGCGATGGCATAGATGTACATATCCAAGCTTTTAGATTGGGTAAGCATGGTTTAACGACGGTGGATTTGACAACAAATGCAACAGGGAAAATGACTTACAAGGGGGGCTAGCAACAGAATATAAAAAGACAAAAAGTGCCACAAGCCTTGCTTTACGGCACTACAAAGTTGTATGACTTCAAAAAGGTCGCCCCCGAACAAAGATACAGACAAATATTGATGACCAACAACATGATGCTAGATAGCTCAAAAGAGCACCAGCACATTAATCAAGAACTCGCAGGTATGACTTCTGAAAGGTCGCCCCTGAACAAAGATACAGAAAAATAAGATGACCAACAACATGATGCTAGATAGCTCAAATGGTAGAGCACCAGCAGGTTAATCAAGAACTCGCAAGTATGACTTCTGAAAGGTCGCCCCTGAACAAAGATACAGAAAAATAAGATGACCAACAACATGATGCTAGATAGCTCAAATGGTAGAGCACCAGCAGGTTAATCAAGAACTCGCAGGTATGACTTCTGAAAGGTCGCCCCTGAACAAAGATACAGAAAAATAAGATGACCAACAACATGATGCTAGATAGCTCAAATGGTAGAGCACCAGCAGGTTAATCAAGAACTCGCAGGTATGACTTCTGAAAGGTCGCCCCTGAACAAAGATACAGAAAAATAAGATGACCAACAACATGATGCTAGATAGCTCAAATGGTAGAGCACCAGCAATCAAGAACTCGCAGGTTGAAATCCAGCCCAGGTCAAATATTCTTTGCCATTCTGTTTCCCTTGTGGTTTATTACTTGATATCTTGGGAATTGTTTCAGTCAGTGAATTTTAAGTCAGAAACTTGTCTCTTGTCGGAGTCACCAAAACACACCCTTGGTCTTCATCATTTCATTGAATTTGAAGACTGGTTAAATACACCCATCTGACAGGTTCCAACCAATCAGAATTTCTGATGGGTTTATATAAAAAAAAACACGTTTCATTACATGTAACGGTTTCTTTACTGTTAAGTATTTGTGGCCTTAATTACTGCACATTTTTTGAAATACTGATTACTTATAATCCTTAATTATTATCTCTTTTAAATTGTAGATGTATATTGTGTTGAGCTGAGATCATTAAACATTTGTTGTAATGATTCCTGTTTTACTGTTTTTTAAATAGATGTTAAATTTCCATCAGGGATAAAGAATAATTATTCTGTTTTACCTATACCAGGATATGTGTTAAAGGCACTGAACACGTTTGGTAATTGTCAAAGACCAGTGTTCTCATTTGGTGTATCCCAACATATGCATCAAATAACAAGCCTGTGAAAATTTGGGCTCAATTGGTCATCGAAGTTGCAAGAAAATGATGAAAGAAAAAACACCCTTGTTGTCCAAATTTGTGTGCTTTCAGATAGGAATAAAAGGCTTCTTGCAAGAAGTCTTTTATTATTATAGTGAGAAATTACCTCTTTCTCAAAAACTACGTTACTTCAGAGGGAGTCGTTTCTCACAATGTTTTATACTATCAACAGCTCTCTGTTGCTCGTTACCAAGTCAGTTTTTATGCTAATATATATTTTGAGTAATTACCAAACGTGTACAGTGCCTTTAAGCACTGTTACTCAGTACTTTCCGTAGGTTTTTTTTTCACAGGACTTGGGAAAGTACTGAGAATACAGCGCAAACACACATCGGCGTATAGGTAAAACACAATTATTATTAAACTGTTGAATACGGTTAACCGTATTTAATCTATCTATTTTATCGCTGTGTTACCACTACAGATGGGTATCATGGGTAGATGGGTATCACTACACTACACATTCTTTGGCTAGTTTTTAATGGGAAGTCGAACATAGTTAACTTGCATTACAGAAAAAGGGCAAAACTAGAATTGTGTTGATTGCACTTTTTAAGCAACTAAACTTCAATGTTAGTTTGTCAAATGTATGTTTCATAGGTTTGCCTTAAGAATACACAACAACCAATCTCCCATGTTGTATTTTGAATAAATCAGACATGACATTTACAACTGGCATAAAACAAACAAAACCAGAGACCAACATTGTCCATAGACTTTGACAAATAATGACATGTGGGGGAACTGCTTTGTCACAAAACGGACACCAGAACTTGCAGTCTGATAAAATGCTCCTTCTCTTGTGTTTGCCAAAAAAAAAATTAACACATCATATAAAAACATTTCATGTTCACAGTTTTCGGCGTATTCAGAGGCAAGCCTTAGGCCAAATAAAATAAAAAACATGTTCAGCTTCCTGCCTTTTTGAAAAAAGGAAGGAGGAGGGCCTTTTTCTTTTTGTTTTTTTAAATGGCCGCCCGACAAATTTTTCGAGACAACCGGCTGGGCTATTTTTCAAGATGGTTGCCAAAATTTTTCGGTGTGCTTTTTTTCGGTGTGCTTAAGTCTAAAATACGATCTTATTTATTTAAACAAAATAAACAAATCGTCAGGGATCATTAGTTCCTACAAACAACAGCCTGTTGAAGATTAATAAGGTGACTTTTGTCCATGTGTTCATTTAATTTTCATCCAAAAATGCTGCTCTCTTTCATGATTATACTGGAGAATAACGCCTTAGCAAAAACTCAGAATGAGCTTTTGATGCTAGGCAAAGGTTTCATTATAACGTTACCAACAAAAAGCCTTGACATAACAATAACAGCTATTAGCGAGAGACAGTTATTGTTCTCTTATGAGTTATTACTTCATTCCTTGATGGAAACTTTTATTCACAAATTAATTCAATGATTTCGCAGGATTGCGGTATGGTGTGTTTATTGAATATGATATTACAATTATATCTTTTGTGTGTCTGATCCTCACATCAGGTGAGAAATGATCTTGTTACATCCTCGCATTCGGTTCGATCCTTTATTGCACGGCCACGACCCTGCACGGTTTTAAACAGGTGCTTAAAGGCACTGAACACGTTTGGAAATTGTCAAAGACCAGTGTTCTCACTTGGTGTATCCCAACATGCATAAAATAACAAGCCTGTGAAAATTTGGGCTCAATTGGTCATCGAAGTTGCAAGAAAATGATGAAACAAAAAACACCCTTGTTGTACAATTGTGTGCTTTCAGATAGGAATAAAAAACTTATTGCAAGAAGTTTTTATTATTTTAGTGAGAAATTACCTCTTTCTCAAAAACTACGTTACTTCAGAGGGAGTCGTTTCCTACAATGTTTTATACTATCAACAGCTCTCTGTTGCTTGTTACCAAGTAAGTTTTTATGCTAATATTTGTTTTGAGTCATTACCAAACGTGTACGATACCTTTAAGACCTCTTCGCCACTCTTTTATTCCTTTGTTCAAAAGGAACTTTCTTAATTCCCTTTAATTGATCTCCATGTATTTCTTAAACTCAGATTTGAATATTTCCTAATTTGGTTGAAGAGTATTCCTTTAATCTACAATATTCTTTCAAAATAATCATACTGAGGGAAGGTACTGTAGTACCTATGTTTCTGACACAAAACCAAATTTCTGTTTCATATTATTTTTCAGATACTTTTACAAGAAAAAGTTGTTTCAAAAATTAAACAATAGTAGCCATGTCTGGGCGTATGGTGATGATTATACAGAAATGAATGGTCTCTAAAGGGTTACTATGTAATAAGCAAAAATTTGTAGGAAGGACAGACTCATGTGACAACAAATATACATATATTTATATATTTATAAACTTTTTCTTGTAAAAGTATCTGAAAAATAATATGAAACAGAAATTTGGTTTTGTGTCAGAAACATAGGTACTACAGTACCTTCCCTCAGTATGATTATTTTGAAAGAATATTGTAGATTAAAGGAATACTCTTCAACCAAATTATTTATATATTTATATTATATATGTCTGGTAATGAAATCAAGGATGCCTCATAAGTGAACTTAATCACTGTAGCTCGCAAGCCTGAGGAAACCTGTAAGTGCTTGCTATGTGAACCAGAAACACTGGGGTTAACCCCTACTCTTCCACAATAAGTGTTCTGGGTTCTTTTACGTGCACTACCAATCCTAGTATATGGGACCTACGGCTTAATGTCCCATCCGATGGACAAAGCAATTATGGTAAAGTATCTTGCTCAAGGATACAAGTGTCATGACTGGGACTCGAACCCACACTCTGCTGATCAGAAACACCAGAGCTTGAGTCCGGTGCTCTTAACCGTTCGGCCACGACACGCCACACACGATAAACCTTGATTACGCAATTGTTGAGCTTAGTATATGTAGGTACATACATGTGTACATGTAGGAGGAAAAAGTCCATTTATGTGCACTTAAAATGCATTTTTAAAACAAACAAAGTCGATTTGGCAGCGTGTGTGCATGTTCACGATGGAGCTCTATTGTTGCGCCATACATTTGCATAATGTAAAAAAAACAGCTGGCCGTTTAACGTGGGCCTTTACTGTAAGCTGTGTCATAATTGATAACTGTCGCGCGTCATTAGTAGACAACCTCTCAGGGCTCCAACAATGGACCACCGGCCCGAGGCCAGTGATTTCAGTGTCGGGCCAGTAAACTCAAGACAGGACAAGTCCGGTGGTCTTGTTTTTTCAATTCTGGACCACCGGCCTGAGGGCAGTGATTTCAGTGTCGGGCCAGTAAACTCAAGACAGGACAAGTCCGGTGGTCTTGTTTTTTCAATTCTGGACCACCGGCCTAAGGCCAGTGATTTCAGTGTCGGACCAGCAAACTCAAGACAGTCCGGTGGTCTTGTTTTTTTCAATTCAACATCTTTGTCTCAAAAGAACGATGTTCAATTGTTGAGTTTGAGTCTCACAAATATCTTTTCAATCCTGCTGAGTATCACCCATAAATCAGAAGAGATAAATCTTCTCTTTGTGTTTGTTCAAATAAAACAGTTTAGATGATAAAACTGTGTTCTCATTTTGATTCTAGTCTCTTCTCATTTTGATTCTGGTCTTGTAAATAAAATCCTGGTCCAGTAAAGATTCTGAGCTACAAGTCCTGCGGTCTTGTGGATTTTCCCCCCAAATTCGAGCCCTGCCTCTAAACCTCTATAATGTTGACCAGTGACACTATCGGTTCTTTCTACAAATCATCCATAAAGAGAGATTGTTCATGTACGCGGTGTTGCCTCTGTGAAGTATAAGGCCTGTTGCTGACAGTGTTTGCCTAAACTTCTTAAGCTACATGTTAGGCCCCTATATAGAGAAAGAAAGTGTTTTTTACCCATATGAAAATTGTGGTGTTGCCCTCCATTTTGATATGACGGTAGCGGTGAGACCGGCTAGTAGTGCTGTACAATCAAAGAACATGTGGAAGGAGTCTGAAATCAGACCAAGGCTGAAAAATAAATAGCACAGGATGTTAAGGGCCATTCAGAGTTATTCATGTCTTTATATTTTCAACATTTTTGACCCACCCACTATAATTTAGAAAATTGTTGTTTTTCCAAATCAAGACCAGGGCTCGAATTCTTCGAGCACTAAGATTCATCTTTGTTGTCGATATCACCATAGTGAGTTGTATTGTGACATCACACTTTGCTTAGCAGTTAAGGTTGGTTGCAGTCACAGGTAAGGGCAATCTTAAAGGGACACGTTGCCTTGGATCGGGCGAGTTGGTCTATCAAAAGCATTTGTAACATTTTGACTCCACAAAATGGCCGACCGTGTTAGTTCACAAAGTAAAAGGAAAACCACGCAATTTCGAGGCATATTTGTGTGGATCATTGTATTCTATTTCTACTTTTATAACGTCTTTCTAACCATAGGCCTATGCATTTTATAACAAACAGTTACAAACGCTTTTTTGTTGACCAACTTGTCCGATCCAAGGCAACGTGTACCTTTAACTCTTTGTGAAATCCAGCCCTGGGCCCAATTTCATAAAGCATGTAAGCACAGAAACATGCTAAGCACAGAAAACTCTTACTTTGGAAAAATAGGTTACCAGCCAAAACACCATACAGTTACCATTGCTGTGACTGGTACCCAACTCATTTCTTGCTTAGCAATGAAATTTGCTGAGCAGAATTTTCTGCTAAATAGCTTTATGAAATTGGGCTCTGATGTACATGTAGATCCCAGATTGAATTTTGACAGACGATGCCGCTTCAAAACAAAATGCTTAAAATTGCCTAAGCCACGCACAATGCCCAAAATACATAACAAGCAAATGCTGGTGGTAAAGTGAGATAATGTTGGGTCCTGACAATAACTCTTTTGTATCTTTTAAATACCCATTAGTAATCGCTGGTCGGTAATAACTAATCATTGCCCTCTTTCCTTCATTTTATAACTTCTATCTAATATTTAAAGTCAATTTGGCAAAATAAATTGGGTGATACATCTTTAACCACATCAGTTCAACAACATGCAACACAATCAGTAATGACTAAATCTGCTTTTAAATAACTCATTCTTTATGTTCTTAAGACCATCATGACCATGGCCCAATTTCATAGAGCTGCTTAAGCACAAAAAGTAGCTAAGCACAACCAAATTATGCTTACCAGAACAGGGTTACCAGCCAAAATACCATGTCACATGTACAATTTGTGACTGGTATCCTGCTCATTTCTGCTAAGCAGAAGATTGTTAAGCAATATTTTCTGCTTAAGCAGCTCTAAGAAATTGGGCCCATGTCAGACAGGGCAATTTTTCAGGCAACTTGGAGACAACCGCTTGCACTGTGTATGCAAAAAGGAACACTTAGGCAGCACAAACGACAATCTTCTAGCTGTTAATGTCCATCCCCCAGAAAATGATGAGAAAACTGAAATGCGAATGAATTTTCTTATCGCAGATTGCCTAAAACTGATTGCATGTAAATCGCCTCAAGTGACATGCCCTTTGTGGTCCCACATCATCATTTCTACAGTAAGAAATTCTAGATCGTATTTCTATTTTGAATTGGATTTTGATTTTTTGGTTTCAATTATTGCTGCATGGTTGACGGACCATCAAAAAACTGTTCCGTCTGAATGCACACATTATTAAAAAGTGCAGCATATGGTAGAGTCAAATACAGGATGGACAACAAGCCTTTACATTCCCAAATCCTTCTATCCAATTGCCAAAGATGAGGGATTCAGAAGGACTGGGGCCAGTAGGCCCAAACAACAAATGCTTATCACACTCACAGATACCAATCTTATCCAAGTGTAAACAACTTGGTGTGGAGTGACCACAGGAGAAGAGCATCTTGAAGGAAATAAGCCACACGCTAGCCAAACTGTCTAGTCTGTCAGGATTTCAATCATAACCACCCTAACCCTTCAAAATCCAACTACACGTCAGGAGTTAACGAATCATAACGCATTAAGTGTTTATCATGGTCACTTTTTATACATGTAGGTGTTATAGCTTAGGATTCAATGACATTTTTGGCAAATCAAAATGCAGATCACAACATTTTATCTCACGACATCAGACGGGACAACCAAGAGAATTGGGCGGGCAAACCAAAGGGGGTCAGAAGGCCAAGTCCTGGACAACAAGCTCTTGGTAAAACTTGTCAACCCCCCAACAAGCTGGGCCCAATTTCATAGAGCTGCTTAAGTACAAAAAGTAGCTAAGCACAACAAATAGATTCTTACCGGGATAAGGTTGCCAGCCAAAATGCCATTTCACATGTGGCATTAATGACTGGTATCATGCCTATTTTTGCTTAGCAGAAAATTCTCAAGCAATATTGTGTGCTTAAGCAGCTCTTTGAAATTAAGCCCTGGTCTTGTGGCTACATGTGTTCCCTTTTCCCACTTCATTCTTTCTGAATAAATAATTAAATCTGTTCCCACCTAAGAAAACCTATCTTGCAGACAACCTTGTATAAAACCCTTTTGGGAGAAGTATTTGCTCTGAGAAGACCTGGGCTCAATTTCACCGCTCTGCTTACCGTGGAATTCTGCGCTTACAGCCCACAGAATTGTGTGTTTTACAGGCACTGTAAGCACATAATTTTGTGGTAAGCAGAGCCATGAAACAGGGCCCAATTTCATAGAGCTGCTTAAGCAGAAAATATTGCTTAACAGTTTTCTGCTTAGCAGAATTGATCTGGATACCAGTCAAACATTGTACACGTAACAAGGTAGCCTGGCTGGTAACCTTATTCTGGTAAGCATAATTTTGTTGCGCTGAGCTACTTTTTTCTGTGCTTATAAGCAGCTCTATGAAATTGGGCCCAAGTGTTGTCTTGAATTTCAAACACTATGATCGTCTGCAGGAGCAAAGTATACATGTAGTTAGAAACATCGAGACCAAATCGGTTCTTCTCAGAGCCGACCAACACTCCTCCCAAAAGAACCGGTGTGGTCTCTACATTTCAAACAGTATACTCGGCTTGTCTCCAGGAGCAGAGTATACTGTTTGAAACTTCGAGACCACACTAGTTCTTCTTAGAACCAACACTTCTCCCAAAAAATTTTCATACATGGTTGTACTTGCAAGTTTACACAGTTTACTAGTTTTAGTTTTTCTTAAAAATCCACACCAAGCAAAGCTTCAAACATCACTTTCTGTACCCACCTGTTGGTCCATATCCCGTACCATAACTCCACAAAAGCGAAGGACAGATTCAAGATGAGAAACAAGAAGAGATTTCTGGATGTGGTGTCAGCGAAGATAGCCCTGCGGATACAATGGAAAAGGTACAAAAATGTGATTCAATGGAACTTGTCCTTAAAAGGCTAATATTTACGTGTTAATTTTGAACACGACCGATCAATCAACGAGGGTATTAAATAATCTATTTAGTTAAAGATGCTAGGTCCGGTTTTTTGCCGATTTAGATTTCAATTTTAAATAGCTATTTTTATAGACTTTAGAAAGTTATAGCATTCACTTAAGGTAATAGGAAGGGTGGTTTTAAAGCCCTGCCCTTTTCTTAGACTTTGGAGTGGTTTTTTGTCATTGCTCTTTTTTTCTCCTTAAAAAAAATTCCTGCTTATGACACCTAAGTATTAAAAGCATATTAAAAGTCAGATAATGATCCTTTCAAACTATAGTAAAGTTACAAAAAGACCCTGAAATAAAACATCAGAAAGTTCACTAATGTCTTGAACTGAATTGTTACAAAAATGAAACTTTAAGGGCAAAGCTAGATGTTTTTGCCAATTATAGTCCCGTACTAGTAGGCATGGTTAGGCCATTTCTTTGTTTCTATTCATATAGACCTTGTGACCTTTGTTTACAATAAGTGTGACCTTGTACATTCTTGGGCCAATCTGGCAGGCAAGATACTGCACTAGTCATATGGGAAAGTTTGCATTTTGAGTCATAATTTCCACATAAATCCAAGAGTTTTAAAAGTAACAGCTGAACAAGTTTTGAGATGTGCCCCCTTTCATCATATCAAAAGTTGAAAAAAATTAGACAGTGTAATCTCCATAAAATATAGGATTTCATGTTTTCTTCTATTGAGCTGTGTACAAATCGTGCCTGCAGGAAGTCCAGGCTTGGTGGCTCTTTTGTAAACATGTGATGTCACAGGTCACATCGTCTATACGATTTGTGGCATTGCCAATAAGTTAAAGACAATAATTACAACGACACTATTTAGCTTCAACACAACAACTCAAAACAGGCCCCCCCCTGAACGACAATTCAAGAGAGTGTGTTAAAAATACCTTCAAATGCTGCATTTATTGCCAGAGTGTATCTAGAAGCACATCTCAAAATGATTGGCACTTTCATGCACACATAATTTTCAAGGGAAAACAAAATAAAAAATGATAAAAATAACTTATTTTCTCCGTCGATTGAACCTGTCCTTTGCAATGACATCAGACCACATAATTAACTAGTATGGGTGAGAGGTTTTTTTCTAGGGGTTGGGAATGATCTATATAAAAAAAATCTTGCTTCTAGTTTTTTTATGTTTCTTACTTTTCATTTTTACTCTTTTCCTTATCTGCTCAATTATTTATTTTATTTCTTTATTAAAGTTTTCTTTATTTCTATATTATGCCTAGGCCTTTTTTCTGTTTTGTTTGAACTATTTTGTATTTTGTAATTTTATTTAGCTTGGTCATTGACAACGAATTTAATTGCATCAATATATGTTGTTACTCTCCCCCCCCCCCCCCTTAAATAAAGAAAAGCAAACTACTGGCCACAAGTTGTATGAGCTTTTTTCACTTCCATTTGTTTTAAAATAGTGTTTTATTCAAAATTTAGTCAATCATCAGTACACAAAAAGCAAATACATATAATACAGAAACAATAAAACTAATAAAAGGATAAACTATAAAGTGGACTTCACATACAAAAACAAGAGGCCTGTAACTAAATTGGAAACAGAAATATAAAAATATAAACATTGCATCAGTTCGATGGGAAGGTATGTTGTCTTGGTCTTGTCTCTTGAATTATCTGTCGTAAATTGTCATCATTGGATGGTCATACTAATTAGCGTCAACAGGCCCATTTCACGACAACTCAAGACAACTCCACGACAACTCAAAGACAACTCAAGACAACAAGTTTAAAATACCATCAAATGTAATGGTTGTAATAAGAGTGTATCTGGAAACACGTTTAAAGCTGACTGGAACCATTGTGGATACATATTTTTCACGGGAAAAAATGTTTTTTTCGTAAAAAATAGTCAACTTTCTCCGTCCGTAGAACTGGCCGACGTGATGCTATTGCGCGTGCGCAATGACATTGGACCGCACCATTACACTACAGGTAAGTGCAATTTTTAAGTCGAGAATGGTGCCCAGACACTCATGTCAATGTCAAAATGATAGTAAGCAAGACTCTGTAAAAAATTAATTAAAACATATGTAAATTACAGTGGAAAAACATTAAGAAACATTCATTATTTTAAAAACATTCAATGATTTGATAAGGAAAGGAGTTAATTCATCATACTACTTTGGTGCTTTCTTACTACGTCAACCCCCCTTACCGACACTGTACACAAGGGTAGTTCCCAACCCCTAACACAAACCCACCCATATCATAATGGTGCGGTCCAAAAGTCATTGCGCAAGCGCAACAGCATCACGTCGGCCAGTTCTACGGACGGAGAAAGTTGACTATTTTTTACGAAAAAAACATTTTTTCCCGTGAAAAATATGTATGCACGATGGTTCCAGTCAGTTTTAAACGTGTTTCCAGATACACTCTGATTACAACCATTGTATTTGATGGTATTTTAAACTTGTTGTCTTGAGTTGTCTTAGTTGTCGTGGAGTTGTCTTGAGTTGTCGTGAAATGGGCCTGTTGACGCTAATTAGTGCGACCCTCATTGGACATTGGAGGTGTCTTGAGTTGTAATGAAATTGTTGCCGACATCGAGTTGACGCTAATTAAAATAGTGTGACCCAATAATTTGCATTATTGACATGATTAAATTGTCAATACTCATGACATTATTATTGAGAGAAACCGCATGAGAAAACAGTTGATAAATAATATTATTAATATAAAATTAAAATGGCTAAAAAATAAGAATCATATGCCAATGCAATGGCACTGGTGGTAGTAAAAACAAACTGTTTACCTCCACCAACTTGAAATCTTCGCTTTGATCGAAAATTCCGGCCGATATACATCGTCATTGTGCGATAATGGCAACATCTGTTCAGATAAAGGGCGAAATATAGCATAAACCAGAAGGCAGATGTGATGTTTCTGTGACTTTGTTGTGTGACTTCTTCCGGTAACTTTCTTCTATTTCGCTTGTATTTTGCTTTCGTGTATTTTAACTGGTACCATATCCCTGATTTCTACGTGGCATTTAATGGGTAAGAAAAATATGGGACCAGCTGATGTGCCATATGGCGACAAAACTGGTCTGGTACCTCACCCAGCATACACTATTTTTGACATAAAATAAATTCACGTGAAAACCAGACTAAACATTGCTTTCTTCTTGCAGTTTTTTTACCAACAGTTTTAATGACAGACTGTGTAATGTAACAAACCCACAGAATTCCCATAAACAAAATAATTTATGATTTTGTTTTGTTCCCAATTAACAGCTATCGGTAAAATTCCACTTCCAAAAGATGACCCGTAATCATTTCACCAGGAAATGTTTCTAGCATGTACACATGTTATATGATTTTCTTATCCGTATGGAAATTCAACAGCCACACAATTACCAACATGGCGTCCATCGGTGATGGTGGAATACCGTGTGTAAGTGCTGTTTTTATGATATTTGAAAGATCTTGTCTGTATTTAAAAGATAATCACTCGATAAGACCATTCCTGGTCAATGACTGTAACCAATCTGTTTGTTTTTCTACTCCAAAGAAGTCTCTGAAGATAAAGAATTGCTGTTCATTTCTACCGCCCACAACTTTGATTCGGTTAACCTAGATTAAATCAATCAACTGTAGAGGGCGCTGTTTATTATTTATCTTTTAATTTTATAGTTTTAATAAACGAGTAACGTGAAGAAGTTAAAGAAAACATTTAAATTTTGTTCTGGAGGTACCCTAAATTCTATCAACAAACAAACAAAATTGTCTGTTACAACAACACCCCATTCAAATTTTAAACAAACATGACAAATCACTCTTTACTTATACCACGTCATGAGCAAGGACAAACTACTTAAATTAATATTTTATCATAAAGTTATTAATATAACTTAGTCTTGGTCTTGACTCTTAAGTCTTATTCTTTTGAGAAAACGTAATTTTGTGCTTTTATTTGTTTAATAAGTTAGGCCTATAAATCAAAATAAGAAATGGGAATCGGGACAGTTTTCTTGTACCTCTTGAGTCATTTAAAAGTATTTCAGAGTGAACTTTCACTCAGATTTTGAATCGTTCATCATTTTGTACTTGATCATTAATAATAATAATTATGCTAGATAGTGCACAAATCCTAGTGTAACTAGCTCTAGGCACACTTCAACCAATAATCCAACACCTTTCGTTAATCTGAGCCTTCGGAGGTTCCCATTGATACACCTGGCTTAAGAGAGGAAATTTGTGGTTAAGCACCTTGCTCAAGGCATAGAGCAAGCCCAAGGACACAACAAGTGTCATGACCCACACTCTGATCATGGAGGTAGTCTCTGATGAAGCAGCCGATAGAACTTGAGTCGAAGACCGCTCAGCCATAGCCTAAATTATCATCATGACTGAATATCTTGTTTAATTTTATTTGTTTGTTTTTGACATTTTTTCAGATTGACATAACATTAAAGAAGATTCCTGGAGCTGGTCTTGGGTTGAGTATAGCTGGAGGAATCGATCAGGATAAATCCAAGAATCCGTTCGTACCAGGAGATGCGGTAAATGAAACCCTCATCTCAAGAAAGCTTAAACCTAATGGTCCGCTGCATGTGCATTATCCTCCAAAATCCTATTCAAAATCTTATTTTTAAGATAATAACTAGTTCTTATATAGCGCATTTCACAACTTCTCATTGCGCTTTACATTAGTGCCCTGGTCATTGGGCCAATAACATTCCTGATAATCTTTCTAAGCTCCCTGGGAGTATACAGCCTGAGCTGCCGTGGCGCTCTGAAGGCTTTTTCAAACACAATATCAACCTCTACCCTCACAGGTATCCATTTATACCTCTGGGTGAAGAGAAGCAACTATAGTAAAGCATCTTGCCTCAAGGACACAAGTGTCATGACCGGGATTCGAACCCACACCCCGATGACTTAACCATCGGAACTTGAATTCGATGCTCTAAACCACTCGGCCACATGACTCCTGGACTTGTTCATCCATGAGGTTAAAGGCAGGTCAGGGGCCCAGTTCTTAAAGGGGCACATTGCCTTCGGATTTTGGCTCGTTGGGCTATAAAAAGCATTTGTTTTGATGTGGCACTCTGCAGCTGCAGGCCAAAGTAACAATCAGCCACTTGCAGGTTAGATTTGAATGTGGTACAATGACTTGCTTAGTCACTAGGTACCGCTTAAATTTGAATTCCTCAGACTAAATAGACAGTTGCTTTGTCACATGATTCGGGGCAAGCTTTTGTGTACATAAGCGACAGCGAACATCCATACACAATTCTGAATGAGTGTGTATGGCATAATGGTACCTGGGGTCGATTTCACAAAGAGTTAGGACTCGTCTTATCTCGAGTTAGGACGAGTAACCTAACTCGAGACGCGTCATAGGAACGATTTCACAAAAGATAGGAAGGGTTTAACGTGTCCTAGTTTTGTGAAATCGACCCCAGGTTGCTAGACAAAAGCTTATTTTATCAGTACATAAGACCCCTGGGGCCGATTTCACAAAGAGATAAGACTAGTCTTATCTGAAGTTAGGACCAGTCACTGGTCTTAACTTAAGACTAGTTCTATCTCTTAGCATTGCCCTAGGACTAGTCCTAAGTTCGGAAGAGTTTTGTGAAATCGACTCCTGGACTTGTTCATCCATGAGGTTAAACGCAGGTCAGTTGCCCTGTTCTTAAAGGGGCACTTTGCCTTTGGAATTTGGTGCTTTGGGCTATAAAAAGCATTTGTTTTGAAATGAGTTAGGTTGGAAAGATATTTTAAAAGTATCATACAATGAATCGAATATATATCCCTTGAAATTGTGTGTTTTTTGTTTACCTCTTTCAGTGCCCGCTTCTTTTTGCATTTTGAACCTAAAATGCCCAGCTTTTTGAGGTTTTTCTAAGTTCTGTAAAAAATAAAACTAAATAAGTTTTTCTCACCAAACAAAATGTATCTTGCTGATTTGTGTTGCCTTGGTACATTCTAAAGTCAATAGTATTTCTCGTTAGAGTGATAATACATGTACGATAGATGAAAATTTGTTAGTACATAAAACAGATCGTACATGTACGATAATGGCGATAAATAAAGAGTTCATTTCATGACAGAATGCTATTTTGTAGAACCAAATTTATGACTCCACAAAATGGCGGACTGTATTTCCGCTGAGGCAAATTTATGGTTTTTTAATCACTACTATTACAAGACACTGTAGGTGTTTTTAGCATGAACAACTCTTGAGGGGTAAAACCAAAATATAATATTCTTTATCCCCGATGCAAATTGAACATCTATTAAATTGTCGCTGTCCTCTCTGCTGAAATATACAATTCGAACTGCCTCTAACTACCGGGCAATCTCGGTGGTCTAGTTGGTAAGACATCTGCTCTAGAATTGCAAAGGTAGTGGGTTCGAATCCCACCCGAGTAATATGCCTGTGATTTTTTTTCACAGGACTCAGGAAAGTACTGAGTATACAGTGCTTTACACACATCGGTGTATGGGTAAAACCAAATATAAAACTCTTGAAAAGGATAAGGAGCAATTCCAAACAGCAAAAGTTTGACAAATTTGAAGGCAATGTGCCCCTTTAGATCACTTGGCTTGCAGAAGCCGTGCAGTTGGCATTTTGGGTCCGTTACCTTTCTAATGGCTTTCCTGCGTTGTGTTTCCATTTTGCAGGGTATATTTGTAAGTGTTGTGAAACCAGGCAGTCCTGCTGAACTGTCAGGATTAGCCGTTGGAGACAAAATACTGGAGGTAAGTTTGTGATAATAGAAGATCTGCAAAAAAGGAAGTGACAGTGAACGATTTGTCTATAAAAATCGTATTGCAAATCATACAGCAAGAACCATCAAAAAGTTGACAGTATAAAGTACAGACAAAAGTTAAAGTCAGAAACTCTGCTAGGGTTGAAACGTCAGGCCATTAACTGCTTTTTTCAAAACACAAACTGCCGGAATTGTGGTTAGGAATTTTTATAATAAAAATAAAGTTGTACTTATTATGCGCTTTTCAAGCCAAGTAAGCCCTTCAAAGCTTTCCATGATTATTACCCCTGTGCATCGGGCCCTAAGCATTCCTGAAACAACCTCGACTCCTTAGGAGTATGCAGCACCAGCAGCCATAATGGCGCACATATTCAGAGCTCGAATTAGGGGGGAAAACCAATACAATCGCAGGGCTTGTAGCTCAAAATATTTCCGGACCAGAATTTTTTTAACAAGACCAGAATAAGCCATTTTGAGATATGGCTGACACATTACTATAACACTGTTTGGTTTGGGTAAATTTGTCTGGATACACCCAAATCCTACAGTGCACTCCTATAGTGTCCACCATATCTCAAAAAGGCTAATTAAACTGAGAAGAAAAAATTCCTGTACACAGTTTAACAATTGAACTGTTTGAATTTGGGAAAGCACTAAGATAAGAGTTATGTCATTTGTATTGTGAGTAAGAAGGCCTATTCTTTAGTAATCAATAACATTATATTTATCAGACTGAAAAATCAAACATAAATGCGAGACCGCCGCGACTTGTCCCGTCATCGGTTTACTGGCCCGATGCCAACTGCGGTCCAGTGTAAAATTCGAGCCCTGCATGTTGCTAATCAATCACATCAACAATTCCTACCCTTACATATACCCTTTTACTCCTTGGTGAAGAGAAGCAATTCATGGGTTAAGTGTCTTGCTGAAGGACACAAGTGTCATGACCGGGATTCCAACCCGCACTCTGATGACTCCAGAGCTTGATTTTGATGCCACTCAGCCTTTTTAGAGTTCTGTTATTAAAAAAAAAGAGAAGATGTATTTTTGGGGTTTGAGTAGTTTTGATTTTGTACACTGCTAGTTTACCTATTTTTGTCTAAATTTTCTTTGTTTACCCCTTGCTATTTGTGGGTGCCTTCTGCCTCTCTCACTCTCTATTCATGTATTCACGCCCATCCTCAAACTTCTACACTGGCTGCCAGTACAGTCTCACATCCATTATAAGGTCATTCTCACTATCTTCAAAGCAATCCACGGTCTTTGTCCAGCCTACATCTCAGAACTACTTGTACCTTACATCCCATCAAGGTTCCTAAGATCATCTTCCCAGCATCTTCTCACCTTTAACCCTGGAAAAATGAAGAGCTATGGTGAAAGATCATTTGCATGTGGAGGTCCTAAGCTATGGAACGCTCTCCCACTATCACTGCGCTCTAATACTAAACTGGAATCATATAAGAACTGCCTTAAAACCTACTTTTTGAGAGCAGTTTCCAATACTGCAATAGACTGCTCTTTCATCACACACGTTCAGACTGTTGTTTATTAACTGATTTGTTAAGCGCATTGAGAGCTCCTTCGGTCCTGAAATGCGGTATATAAGAACGTTTTATTATTATTATTATTATTTCCACTTGACTGCTTCTGTTACACTTGTATACCTGTTAATGTGTGTTGTGTTGTCATTTAGCCTTTGAAAAAGACTCTGCAAGGGTCGAAACTGCAGGCCATCAACTGTTGTTTTGCATTTATACCATAGGTCCTTTTGATTGGAGGCAGTTTGCAACAGCTAATTCTATTTTTCTCAGTTTACTTAATATTACTTTGTGGATCGTTCATTCTTGCCAGGTGAATGGCCTAGACTTGACCATGTCAACTCACAGTCACGCCATCAAACTCCTCACAAAAGAGAAAAACACCATAGTCAAGATCAAGGTTCATCGAAGAGGAATCTAGAAACAACTCAGAGGGGTCATCGACCTGTTTACAAGTAAATTCTTCTGCTAAAAAGCAGGGCCCAATTTCAGAGAGCTGCTTAAGCAGAGGTATATGCTTAGCAATTTTCTGCTAAGCAAAAAATAAGCAGGATACCAGTCACATTTTGTACATGTGAAATGGTATTTTAGCTGGTAACCTTATTCTGGTAAGCATAATTTTGTTGTGCTTAGCAACTTTTTGTGCTTAAGCAGCTCTATGAATTTGGGCCCAGGCTTTATGTACAGCTGGTAAGCATGGCTTGAGAGGTATGAGTTGGCAGCCTGCAAACCGTTTTAATTTGGACTCTCTTGAAAAAAAAATGGATTTACGGCAGGATTCTGACAGATTTAGCAGAGTCGTTTATTGTGCTTGGCGGAAAAATTTTCAATATTATTTATTTCCTGCCAACGCAAATTTGGCGAAACAAAAGACATTTTGTTTCATTCAATAGATTTTCTCATGCCTATTTTGTTGCAGTGAAAAATCTATGCTTTGTAGCGGACTGTCTGTCAAGCAAGTGTAGAAAGGAAAGGCGTGCAGAAAAGATTCCTTGTTGGGTGCGTTCTGAAATAATTCTGGTACAACATTGTCATAAATTAAAATTTTCTTACAAATGCCCTGAAAGTACAAAGTCCATGATGTTTGCGCTGGAATTGGACTTAGACTTTCAGAGCATGGCTGCAGCACTGACCTTCCATTTGGAATAATATAAGAAAGCTGGTACAGAGATGCAACTTTTCCATTAAAATTAGGAAGCTAACTTTCAAATTGTTTACCCCCAAAAAGTTTAATGACGACTTTAAGTTTTCCGTCGCGACCCCCTGGTCCCACTAGGTTAGCAGAGCTACTAGGCGATGCACCCACTGCTGGCACCAATATCGCTGTGGTCGGTACATCCATACGACCGCATGGCCTGATTTCCAGCCAGCCGCCTGGCGTTTGATTTTTATGTAGTTTTTTTTCAGTTGCCAGTTGCATCTCTGCTTGTAAGTCCCTGCAAAGCTTCAAATCCATTTTAAAGGTATTATACAGGATTTGTAAAGCTGACAAAATAATCGCAGACAGTGTTAATGTTTTGTGCGATCAACCTTATACATGAAATTAACATACCTGTGAAAATTTGTGCTTAATTCGTTGTGCTAGTCAGGAGAAAAAAAGTGAAAACCATGCACAATTTTCAGAATGTAAACAGATTGTCTTTAATTTCGGTTGTAACAACCGAAATCAGCTGTTGCGTTTTTTTAGGTTTCCAGATAAAGTTTTTGAATATGACTTCATTTCAGAGGGAAATATTTCACAGAAAAAAACAAGTTGTTGTATGAACTTTATAATCAGTAAGCTTTTGGACTTAAATTAAACAATTATGTTTTTTTATCCTTACCAATCCTGTATAATATCGTTAACTTCGGTGCTACCGGCGAATTGATGTGCGAATTGCTGTTAGGATGTGCACGGCAAAACCTAACATTTATGAATCAAGACTAGGAATATAAATAACTATTTAGAAGATGAACTTTGTTGGTAATAATAGATTAAAAATAGATAACGCTTTATTAAAAATAATAATAATAATGTGGGATTGAGGAATTTTTTGATAATGCAATACTGGTGGTGTGTTGAGCAGTACTCTTAGTCAGTTGTTTAAAAAACAAATTGAACAAACCAAAGTTTTATGAATAATAATGAATTGTGAACTTGCTTTGTAGCTCAGAGGAGCACTCTAGTCATTTAAACTTCCGACAAATTATTCTTGAGATACACACTTTGACTCACAATCACAGGGTTTCAGTCTGAATACCGTCTGGGCAAGGTTCCAATAAGCCATTTGCGAGTTAGATTGGGATAATGTCTGGAACACCGACTTGCTTAGTTACAAGTCAACAGTTAAATTTGAATTACTCAGACTCTAGAGACAGTTTCTGTATCAAATGTCTCGAGGCAAGCTTTTGTATAGCAACCTCCAGTGCCCAATTTCATAGAGTTGCTTAAGCACAAAAAGTAGCTAAGCACAAACAAAATTATGCTTACCAGACTAAGGTTACCAGCCAAACTACCATGTCACGTGTGTAATTTGTGACTGGTATCCTGCTCATTTCTGCTAAGCAGAAAAGTGTTAAGCAATATTTTCCGCTTAAGCAGCTATGAAATTGGGCCCAGATGAGCAAAGCCTGGTTCCATTGTGCCATTCAAATTCTTTCAAAATTGTGTATTGGTGTTCACCGTCTCTTAAGTACAAGTAACTACGCAAAACCTTGCCCCGAACCATGAGACAGATATAGCTAACTGTCTCTATAGTCTGAGGAATTCAAACTTAACCAGTTACTTGTGACTAAGAAAATCATTGTACCAGACATTATACAAATCGAAACAGATGGCCTATTGGCTAAGGCTGACAACCAGTAAGCACTCAAGGTTGCTAAGCACATACTTATTCTTAGTTAACAATAACCTTAGCAGACATTTCCTCGGGTTTTGTCTAGCTTCGGCTCTGGCTCCAGGCTCCGTTGGACATTAACGCCTCGTGCAAAACGCACACTGATCCAAAATTGATAAGGAGCCCATCATGGTGGAGGTGTAGCTTAGGTGTAGATATAAGCCAATGTCTCAAAATCCTATCGGTCATTATAATGTTATATAAACATTGAGGCAGCGCCCTCTAGTGGTAGCCACTGACCGGAAATGATCATGTCTACCTTGCTCCTTTGTGGTCTTTTTATCTGCTTTGTTTTGATGCACAAATTTTTTATAATATTTAGTTAAAAACTACATTAGCTACGAGAACCACTGTTTCCTTGTGTGTGTGGCCATTTTATTTTTTGATAACGATACGGCATAGACCGTTAGTTTTTGTATTTTTAAAACATTGATAATTCTGATTGGTCCCTGAAGATGGCAAACTCATCACCAGGAATGAGGGCAGTCTTAGCTCTTTGTGAAATCGAGCACAAGCTTGCTGCTTACGCATTCCCATTCTTAGAGGGATTGTATACGTTTGGTAATTGGAATCCACTGTTTGTTTCAATCCTATATAGTTATAGATATATACCATAAAACTAACTTGTGAAAATTTCATTTCAAAAGTAGCGTTTTTGAGATATTACCGAAAAATCTCGAGCGGTTATGTCCACGCAGGGAGAATAATCTGCAATTGGAATACACAATCTGAGAAACCTTCTCAGATTCAAATTTTTGGGGATAAAAAGTGATATCTTTTTCCACAACCGCAGTACTTCGAAGTGAAAAGTTTCTCAAAATGCATTATATTATCCAAAGCTGCTGTACTTCTTAGCAAGTAAGTTTTTATTGCCATTAAAATTCAGAGTCATTACCAAACGTATACAGACCCTTTAAGGACAGCTAATATGGAATCATGCAATGGGGAAACTTTGGAACTCTAGGTTGCAGCAGATTTACTAGGTCAATTTTCTTTGGGTGTCTTTGATTACTCAGCCAGGGTCGATCCGGGCATGCTCATTCGGGCAAGCCCCGACGAAAGCTATTGAACACCAACTTCCCCTAGCATTATTTGATCATACCAATGCATCATAGAACAGCCAACCCGGAACTTCTTACATTTTGTGCATTACATCTGCTGAAACTCTTTGTGGATTAACGAACAGATCATGAAATGATTATTCTCATGGTAAATCTAAAAGTTAATAAGCTACTACGAGAAAATAAAATAAACTGCTTATCAACCCAACAAAAGGACCTATGGTATAAATGCAAAATAAAGTTAATGGCCTGACGTTTAGACCCAAGCAGAGTCTTTCTCAAGGGCTAAATGACAACACAAATACATAAACACACAGCTCTGTGTTGCAGTTACTCTGTGGACCGCATTCATGGTTTATGTAGTTCTGAGCATGCTTACATTTCTGGAATCAATGGATTTACCTGGTAAGTCTGCTGCCACCTAGTGTCCCCAAAAGTCCAGGATTCATCTGCAATGTTTCACATCAATGACAAATGTATCAAATTAAAACGCTCTTCTTAATTAACGGGGATAAAAGTACATGGAATTTACATTCAAATTAAATGTAGAGTCGGATCGTGACAATTCAATATCGTAAAACTGTAATACTTGTCTTATATTTTCACAAAGGTGCTGTTTACGTAGTGTGTTTTTTTTTATTCATAAAGATTAATACAATTTATCGTTTTTGTATATTTTAATACTTGGTATTCATTTGTTGACAAACATCAGAAGTGTGCAAAAACAAATTGTTGATCGGTTACAAATCTCTGCATAGGCAATCAGTCAAGAAAGACTAACGTCCAGGCACTTGTGTGCGTCTTATTTTTTGCCTGCACGACCAAAACAACCTCGACAGCAAGTGGAATTTAAAATTGGCAATAACAATTTTTTTTTTTTAATGTTCCTTCTTCCAAACCATGGTTTCAAATTCAAACAAAATGCGCCTCTTATTAAAAAATGCATTTTGAAAAAATTCACTTCTAATTTCAAATGAAGTGAGTGATGTTTAAAGCTTTGCACGGTGTGGAATAGTAACTATAACTAGTAAACTTACGGGTACAACCATGTGTTAATCTCTTTTGGTAGGAGTGTTGGCTCTGGAAAGAGCCGATGCGGTCTTGAGGTTTCGAATACTCTGCTCTAAGACGAGCAGAGTATACAGTTCAAAACGTCGAGACCACAATGGGCTATTTTCAGAGCCAACACTCCTCCAAAAAGAGTTTTACACATATGGTTGTACCCACAAGTTTACTAGTTATAGTTACTTCTTATCAAATGAAGTTGTTTGGTCCTGGATAGAGTTTTGAATATGTTGGAAGGTCATAAGATCTAAAAAGGAATAATATTTATTGCATCACCGGTCATTTTAAACAGTTTACGTATTCTTTATTTCAGTTGTAGGGTTCATTTTTGAAGCTTTATTTCTTAGTATATTATTTGTGTGTAAAGCACTGTGTATGTAGTACTTTCCCCCCCGAGTCCTGTGAAAATAATCCACAGGCAAATCACTCCGTTGGGATTCAAACCCAAGACCTTTGCCATTCCAGAGCAGATGTCATAACACTGGCCACCGAGCTTGCCCGGTAGCTAGGGAGGTTCGAATCCTATAAATTAGCAGCAGGTACCGCAACGATTTAAAGGGATTGTATACGTTTGGTAATTGGAACCCACTGTTTGTTTCAGTCCTATATAGTTGTAGATATATACCATAAAACTAACCTGTTAAATTGTTAAAATTTCATTTCGAAAGGTGGTAGCATTTGTGCCGAAAATATGGAGCGGTTATGTCCACGCAGGAAGAATAATCTGCAATTGGAATACAGCATCTGAGAAACGTTACTGCAGTAACGCTTCTCAGATTAAAATTTTGGGGATAAAAAGTGATATCTTTTTCCATAACCGCAGTACTTCGAGAGTTAAAAGTTTCTCAATTATGCATTATACTATCCAAAGCTGCTGTACTTCTTACCAAGTAAGGGGCCATTCATAATTGTCGATGTTTTTTAAATTTCGATTTTTTTTCGAATTAGTGGGTGGGTGGGTCAAGGTAAATAATTGAAAATCGAAATTCTTTTTTCATTAAAAAAAAAAACCCCAAAACGGAAAAAAGGTAGACCGTTTGACTTGCCTGCGTACAGCGTTCCTATGCGCGTGATGACCCGAGGTACAATGTGTACACGTACATTATAATTTGTACAGCATGCATATGTGCGTGACTCACCACTATGCAAAAAACACCATGTACTTGGCCCATTATGTGAAACACCATTGGGAGGACGGCCCGCGTGTGATTCGGTACAACGGACGAGTTGACTTTTCTATTTTACTTGCAGCGGTCGAGTTGGAAAACGAACGTGTTGGACAACAGACGAGTTGAGCTTGTAAATTGAAAGCACAACTGTCGAGTTAGTACAACGATCGAGTTGGTAAACGGTCGAGTTGGTCGGAATCGAGTTGGCAAGCGGTGGTCGAGCAGGCATGTGAGACCTCCGCGTCCAACATCGATCATCAAGCAGCTCTCACAGAGGGAACCTGGCATCGGGAAGCACTTTAAGTTTGCCTGTATAATCATATATCGCGGAACCACAAGGCGTGCATGAAAAAAACGGCACGTTAACAATAAATTGCGGCCCGCAGCTGGCCCGATATGCGGCTTGCGGTCTTCCATGAATACTTGGGCGAGTAGGGAAACGCGCAACTCGAATTTCCAGGGTCAGAAAACGTGCGGTGGAGTCTAATTTCAACCTTGTTCCTGTATTTTTTTATGCAAAATTATAACCTCGTACTCATGAACACATCGCTCTCGCCGCAATTTTTTTTTACCAATGTGCGTCGTCGACCGATCGTTAGTTAAATCACGAAGATTTCATTGCAAAAGAAGTTCTGTAAAACCGATCCTCAAATTACGAATCCATGAAAGTTGCTATTGATGAAAACAAATGCAAGTACATGTACAATGCAAACAACATGTAGTTGTTGTTTTTTTGTCTGGATAACAAATCAATTTTTTATAATCGAAATTAGGGGTGGGTGGGTGGGTCAAAAATCTTTGGAAAAAAGATCGAAATTTAAAAAACATCGACAATTATGAATGGCCCCTAAGCTTTTATTGCCATTAATTTTCAGAGTCATTACCAAACGTATACAGACCCTTTAATAGGTGATAACATCTGTGAACTATTTAAGTACTCAATACTGACCTAGTGTGTGTATTTTTTATTCATTTGTTTTCTTTTCCATTATATTAATAGTGCCTTGCATACTTTTAACTTGATTGTGAATGAAATAATATGATATAATCAATTAAAAAAGATGAATTTGAAAAACCTAGTTTACAGTTATCCTGTATTTTTATTTAGCAGTATTGTTTGGTTTGGTCGTTGTTCTTGCAGAAATGAAAGTTGCGTTGTGGTTTATTTTGGAAAACGCTTTACCATTTTCACCGTCAGTATTTATGACCTAGTGTTAATCTTCTACATAAGAACAATACGCAGTTCTTATAGCACTTAATCACAGTCGACAGGCCTCCCCAAGTGCTGATTATTTTTTACAACAGGTTTGAAGAGCTATGTTTGATTCAAGAGGCCAATTTGAATAGCACTTTGTGTGTACAAGGTGATAATAATAATAATAACTAGACACGATTGCATTTGTGTACAAATGCAGAGCTGTTTCGTTTATAATGTTTTCAAATTATTCAAGTGAATATGAAAGTGTTGTAGTGTGTACATAATCAACTTAATAATACAATATTTAATGCCTTGTGAGATCGAATTCATTGTCAACATATCTTGTAAAACTGTACCTTTAACATAATATAACCTGAGAAATGATGACTTCATGATGACGTCAAATATTTTTCGAATCAGTAATGACATATCAAGCCTGTTTAAAAAAGAATTTGGATTAAAGCATTTTCCGTTAGCAATTTCTGACTTAAAGGGGCAAAATATGAAAAAAATCATAATAAATCGTGTGATGACGTCATCATAACGTCATTACAAATGTAAGAGGAACTTGCCATTATCTAACGACTTTCCAAGTTTCAACATGATCGCGCTAATACTTCGGGAGATATACGACTTCAAAAAGTGCACATTTAATGCCGCGTCACGTGACCCCCGATGACGTCATTGATCTGAAACTTCACACATATGATGGCTGCCTGACGATCACCATGTGTGTAAATTTTGAAGTGATTGCACAAAACTTCACCACACACATCTTCAAAAAGTCCATTTTGAAGAGTTTTCAACCTGTCGCTAGAGGGCGCTGTTTCGTATTGTGACGTCATTGATATTTTTTTTGAACTGCCCACCCTTGCCAGACACTAACATCGTTGAAAGCAACTTCGTAACTTTTGCCACTTTTGAATTACGAGGCACTTCCTGTTTCGACCGGAAGTAGAGGTCATGTGAGGTCACGCACACAAAACAAAATAAAGACCTTATTTTTCCCTACCCAATCCCGCAAACAGAAACCTACGGTCTCTTGTGGCTGATATGATATAGATTTTCAAATATTTAAAATTTTAAACTTTGAGATGACGTCACGTGACAGGTGATGATGTCATCATGACATCATTGTTTTAGGATCATTGTTGCACCAATACCTTTCATCCCTGAAAGTTTCATTGCAATTGCTCATTGGGAACATTGCAAATTAGTGCTTTTAAAATATTAGTTCTTAGGATGACAAATAAAAAAAATTTAAAAAACAAATAATAAACAAGGAGGTGTTCGTGCTTGTATTGTACGAACACCTAAAAAAACTTTAACAAAAACAAGAGCTGTTTTGCTGTGCGACGAAACAGCTAATAATACTGTATTTATATAGCGCCAAAATGATGTGCAATCTCCAGCCAACCATGCCAGAAACACCGGGCAAACCCCTTTTCTTTACAACACATGTACTGGGTTCTTTAACGTGCATTACACAAAACACGGTACCTACGGCTTAACGTCCCGTCCAAAGGACGAAGCAATTGTGATCAAGTGTCTTGCTCAAAGACACAAGTGCCGCTACTGGGACTCAAACCCACACTGTGACAACACCAGAACTTGAGTCCGGTGCACTAGACCACTCAACCATGACACACCAACTGTTTTCCTTAGAAGTTAACTCTAAAAGGACAAAGTCTCGGTGGTGTATCGGTGGGGAAAAAAAATACTCGACCAGGAAGGCCCACAATCTCTCACAATATCTTGTCAATTTATTGACATCATCATCTTGACAATTTCTGGACAACAATAAGAATAAGTAATAAGAATACATGTCATGTAATATTTATAAAAACAACTCTTTAAACAGCCTGGATTTCTCCAATCGTGAAATCCTTGATGAAAGTTATGGTACTGTTTCAGGGTTGTTGCGAATATGTGCGATACCCTGACTACTTTGGATGACTGTTTAGGTGAGATATTGAAAGGTAGCAGGCTACATATGCCATGTTTGAATTAGTGGCTGCAGCTGTGGCTGTTGTTATGGGCTGTTGCTATGGGCCTCCTATTCTTCTATGGGTTGAAAAAGCCACAGCCACTAGTTCACGGCCATATAACATTTCAATAACTCGGGATCCAAGAGTAACCAAATTTAAAATCTCTGGATTGCATAGTGAAATCTGTCATGCAAAGCAAAACATGGCTTTTTATTTGGTGTCTTGATTCCCGTAAAATGCTCATCGAAATTTCATGTTGTTTCAAGAAGTTGTACGCTTGTGAAACAGAACACTGAAATCTTTTTTTTCTTCTTTTTTTTTCTACCCTTTTTGGAAAAAAACAATTTCCAGCGAGAATCATCAAGATTTTTGTGACAGAAATATGAATGATAAAAAGAAAACTACAATTGATTTCAAGTTTTTGAAAAAAACAGAGACAAGATAAATTGTTTGTACAGCTGGACCCAATTTTATGGCGTTTCTTACCGTATAATTCTGTGCGTACAGCGCCCTCTAAATCATGTGATTCTATGGTCAGTAAGCGCAGAATTCCGCAGAGAGCAGTGCCATGAAATTCGACCCTGGTGTTCATTCAAACCTCTCTATGTCTTGATATAAACATAAAAGTCTCTTTTTTTTCTTCTATTTTCTCTTTTTTATTAATCATTATTCTACAAAGTAAAACCGTCTGGAAAACCAACTTTCCGATAATAATGAGTTGTCACACCTATAACATAATACAAAGAAATGAATACAATGAGTCAGGTAGTCGTATACCAAAGATGGCTGCTTTTTCGCCAATTTACGACATCCAAATAGCTGCAGCCACTATGGTGAAATGCTACCTTGGAAATATAGCTTTGGATTTTGGTCACTCAAGTAAAACAGTAAAGAGGACTGATACCTATTGAGGCCCTTTATCCAAACTACGGCTTGGGTTTGGTCTCCTGCTTAGGTTTCATCCGTTTATTTGAAAAGCCTGTTCGGGAAACACAAATTTCAAAATAATTCAAAAGGGTCTAAGCCGGATCCGAAGCCGTGATTTTGAAAAGGGCCCCAAGTGTTATCGGCAACAGCTTTAGACCTCTATCATGGTGTGGATATATCTAATTGTCGGGTTTCCTTCAACACACAGTGACAACGATAGCTGGTATATTCATTTCACATCAAAGTACCGGACTATTTTTGTGTTCTCCCCCTTCCAGCCTTTGTTTGCTTTACACTGAATGGGAGAAAAAAAAGATGGCCCTCCATCATGATACAAATCTATGGCCCGATCGGCTTCAAACGGCAATGCTGAAAAATAGGAAGTGGCAGCAAGGTTGATAAGCAATGGTTATCACCATACTTGTAGTCTGGGCCCTTTTTCACGAAGCCTGTAAGCACAAAACTGCTAAGCACAGAAAAGTATTGCTTAGCAGAAACAAGTTACCAGCCAAACTGACATTAAGTTTGCATTGTTGTGACTGGTGCCCCACTCAACTTCTGCTCAGCAGTATTTTCTGCTGAACAGCTTTATGAAATTGAGCCCTGGCCCTTTTCGAAACTGCCTCTTCGGCTATCAGTTTCGGCTTAGGCTATTTGTTATTCAAAACAAAAATTAATGTGCACTTATGGTATGGAGCTTTAAACAGAAGCGGACTGAGCCTGAAGCCAGAACTGAAGCCAAAGGGAAGAAAAGGTTTCCAAAGGGGCCACATGAATTGTTTGACTAGATACCAGCACTTTACAAGTCTTATAATTGCTATTATTGTGATTTAGAAGTAGAGTACCTTATAGATAATGGGACTTAACTTGAACGCTTGTCAGTATTAAAGGCATCGTACACGTTTGGTAATTACTCAAAATATATATTTAGCATAAAAACTTACTTGGTAACGAGCAACAGAGAGCTGTTGATAGTATAAAACATTGTGAGAAACGACTCCCTCTGAAGTAACGTAGTTTTTGAGAAAGAGGTAATTTCTCACTAAAATAATAAAAACTTCTTGCAAGAAGTTTTTATTCCTATCTGAAAGCACACAAATTTGTACAACAAGGGTGTTTTTTCTTTCACCATTTTCTTGCAACTTCGATGACCAATTGAGCCCAAATTTTCACAGGCTTGTTATTTTATGCATATGTTGGGATACACTAAATGAGAACACTGGTCTTTAACAATTACCAAACGTGATGCCTTTAAGGGTGTACTCCCTAATTCCTTGCAGACTTAAAGTCAAAAGATATATTATTTTTGTGTAAGTTAAATACCCGGCTCTAAAAAAATATACTTTAACAAGAAAATTCAAGTTTCTTGTGTGGACGGAGTGTTTGTGGGTAGCAGAGGATGTTCCTCATGGACAAGCTACGGGAAACCACAATAGTACAGACTGAGTACAAAACAAACCTGAAAATAAGCTTGGCAGTGAACTTACTGAATCACTTGACATGATTTGGACAGACTTTCAAATATTTCTTATTTGTAATATTACACAGAAGTGACATGATTGCTCTGATCTGAATGGTATATAATACAGCCTCAGTGAAGTGGTTTGATAGATGTCATAATTGCATCAGGAACAAATATTCATGCTTTGTTTATTTTTTACTCGCACCTTGGCAGGGGTCATGGGTTTCAATCCCAGCCCAGTAGTGATTTTTATTTTCTCACAGGACTGGAGGGAAAGCACCGAGTAAACGGTACTCAGCGCACATCCGCATAGGGTAAAAAATCAAAGTGATACTCAATGAAGAGTATTGCTTGAAACATTCTAGTAAAATTATACTTTTAGGTTTACAGTTCAGAACATTACAAACAGTATATTCTTTGCAAATTTTGAGGAAGATAACACGATGACATTAAACAGTGACAGCTTTGAGAAATCGTGTTTAAGTTCATTGGAAAATAAATCGCAACAATTGGGGGCCATTAGCAAATTCACTTCAAAAGCGGCTGTCTCCATTGTCTTTCCCATGGACAATGATCTGGTGGAAAGAATTCTTCCTTTTGCGTGCTTATTTGAGAATTCACCTTTGACACAATAAGTCTTTGTACTAAACAGTGGAACACTCTAGGAGGCTCTGTCCCCCCCCCCCCCCCTGTTAGGGACAGGCATGAGAATGGGCGATGATGAAAAACCAGGAAATTTATTTTGTACGAAAAAAATCTGAAAAATCGAACGCCAAAAATGCATGTCCGTGGGTGATAGTGGTTTAGATAGCGATTAGGTTTTCGTAACTACACAGTAACTGGAGCGTCTTGGAACCAAGACTAATGGAAGCCGGATGGCAATTGTTAACGTGCTGTTTTTTCACGAACAGTGTGTCGATCTGCGATATACGATTACAAAGGTAAAATGGGTAAACTCACAATTTCTGATTAGAGAAGAAGGATTAGCGCAATCCAAATGTATACCCCCTACAACTCAACCCCCAAATTTTATATCAAATTCACACTGAACTCAAAGACCACAAATTTGAAAGGGAAAAAAATGGAATTCCTGTTTAAACAGGAAGATTCTCATGCCTGTAGGGAAGAAAAAACAACAACCCTGAGAAGATTTTACAGGGGAGGGGAGGCCAATAACGAGAGGGGGACAGAGTTGACCTTAGGAGTAGGGTTGACCTTTAACGGTTTACCTTGGGGATTTGACCTTAGGGATAAGGTTGACGTTAGGGATTTAACCTCAGAGATAGGGTTGACCTTAGGGATAGGGTTGACCTTAGAGATAGGGTTGACCTTAGGGATAGGGTTAACCTTGGGGATAGGGTTAACCTTAGAGATAGGGTTGACCTTAGGGATAGGGTTAACCTTAGAGATAGGGTTGACCTTAGGGATAGGGTTAACCTTAGAGATAGGGTTGACCTTAGAGATAGGGTTGACCTTAGGGATAGGGTTAACCTTAGGGATAGGGTTAACCTTAGAGATAGGGTTAACCTTAGAGATAGGGTTGACCTTAGGGATAGGGTTGACCTCAGAGATAGGGTTGACCTTAGGGATAGGGTTGACCTTAGGGATAGGGTTAACCTTAGGGATAGGGTTGACCTTAGGGATAGGGTTAACCTTAGGGATAGGGTTGACCTTAGAGATAGGGTTGACCTTAGGGATAGGGTTAACCTTAGGGATAGGGTTAACCTTAGAGATAGGGTTGACCTTAGGGATAGGGTTAACCTTAGGGATAGGGTTAACCTTAGAGATAGGGTTGACCTTAGGGATAGGGTTAACCTTAGGGATAGGGTTGACCTTAGAGATAGGGTTAACCTTAGGGATAGGGTTGACCTTAGGGATAGGGTTAACCTTAGAGATAGGGTTGACCTTAGGGACAGGGTTAACCTTAGGGATAGGGTTAACCTTAGAGATAGGGTTGACCTTAGGGACAGGGTTGACCTTAGGGATAGCTTTGACCTTCGGGATAGATCAACCTTGGGAGTAGGGTTGACCTTAGGGATAGGATTCAACCTTTAGGATACATAACGGAACATAGTACGCACGGAGCGATCAAAAAATAAACATTCACTACACTGTGCGTGCGACGGGGAGAGCGCGCGCAATGTATGTCATTTACGGGCTGTACCACTTTGACACGGGGGTGGAGTACAATAATCATAAGAATGGGCGTTGTGTATTACTGTGATACTCGAAGTTTCCTGCAGTCATTGTGGTTTAAGACAATAAAACGTGAGATAAAGCTTATATAATTAGCTATCAGATCCAACTTTTGCAATGACTGCATTAAACAGTATGTTCCTGTATGGACACCCCCACTCTCCCAAAATGAGTAGTCCTTGTACTAAGTCAATGGCCATATGTTTACGTTAACGCGCGCTCGCACACACAACACGGAAAGGGTTATGCTGCAAACCTATGGACAGCGTATGTTCCGTTCTAGGGCAACAGGTTACAGTCAACCAATCATCAAAATTGTTACATGAATGAACATATAAACTGTTCAGCTTCAAGAAGCTGTTTGATCCAGGCAACTGCGCGGCGCAGTTCACGAGTTATGGCAGTTTATGTAAAACGAGTAGAGGCAATTTCGATAGTTTTTCACTCCCCGCCATAGGCGCGAGAAAGAAAGTCAATTTTTTCAAATAAAAAGGGCAACAAGTTCCCTATTATATAGAACTGAACAACGTACATGAATTGAAAAATGGTAAGTTCCTCTTCAAAATACTGAGTGATCCATAAAATTCGCTTGTTGCAATCTCGAGTTATTATGAATTTTGTAAGAAATTATGCAATTTAAAAGTACATTTTGTGCGTATTCGGGGCCGGATATAAAACGCTCAATGCAAATGAGCGCTATGTTCCGTTATGGGTTGACCTTAGGAGTTGGGTTGACCTTAGGGATAGGGTTGACCTTAGGGATAATGTTGACCTCAGTGATAGGGTTGACCTTAGGGATATGATTCAACCTCAGGGATAGGGTTGACCTTAGGGTTGACCTTAGGGATAGGGCTGACCTTGGGCAGTGTTTTCTCATCACATCCCTTGCAAAGATAATTCTTGGGTGCGCCACTGGTAAGCAAACCTTATTCAAATTCAACCTTCCTTATTCTAATGGACTGAATTATTCAGAGAGAGCCAAAATGGATGGTTTGATTGTACAAATCATTGTTGTAGGTTCCTTGTAATTGTTTTAAAGTCATGTACATTAAATTGTCTGCTTAAAAAAAGGGTAGATTTCAACTCCCTGTCAATCCAGCAGCATATCATTATTATATCTATGTCACTTTATATACAATAATATTGAACAAAATTACATTGGAAACACAGCTGGACACTTCACTTGGGGAAAAAAAAGAAGAAAAATCACTCCTTTACTTTATACCATGCCTGATAGTGGCAGAGGGCATCCCACAACACCTTCAAATGTTCATGTTACGCTGCAAAAACTCTGGTGTTAAATTGATTCTGTTTGTATCTACAGTGTAACAACACGGACACAGTGTTAATTCAACCAACGCTATAGGAATGGGGACACTATCTTGTCAGTGTTCCTAGTTGTTGCAGATTTGCAGTGTACTCTAACAAATTATTCCCAGAGCACAATGAAGACAAAATGAGAGGGGAACCATGCCACATATCGAGCACCAAGCGCTTTTTTTCCGAACATAAACCAAAAAATAATTGTTTTTATTTAACCAACAAACAAAGCTGCAATTTTTAACCACCGACATATCAGAAAGTTAACGTTATGACAACAGACAGTTCCCGACAGACACCATCTGTGAGGGCAACTTCAGTTTTGTCTTTGAGCTGCGCCAAGTGTTGTACTTTTTCTACACAGCCACGTGGTTCACCAACCAATCAATGAAGGAATTTGACACTTAGTTGTGCATTAAAAAAAAAAGATATATTATTGCCGACGAAAAATTCCTACGGGCAAGTAAAAAAGCACAGTTTACTGGTCTGGTGGGCTACTTAAAGGTATCGTACACGTTTGGTAATTACTCAAAACAAATATTAGCATAAAAACTTACTTGGTAACAAGCAACGGAGAGCTGTTGATAGTATAAAACATTGTGAGAAACGACTCCCTCTGAAGTAACGTAGTTTTTGAGAAAGAGGTAATTTCTCACCAAAATAATAAAAACTTCTTACAAGAAGTTTTTATTCCTATCTGAAAGCACACAATTGTACAACAAGGGTGTTTTTCTATCATCATTTTCTTGCAACTTCGATGACCAATTGAGCCCAAATTTTCACAGGCTTGTTATTTTATGCATATGTTGGGATACACCAAGTGAGAACACTGGTCTTTGACAATTACCAAACGTGTTCAGTGCCTTTATGTATAAAAATTCCTATGGGCAAGTGAAAAAACACATTCTACTAGGCCGGCGGGGCTATTTATACAATATGTTTATGGGCAAGACTTATTGCCTTTTTTTTTTTGCTTGTGTCCAATCAGCAACTATTTGAGCGCTGAATGAAAACTTTGAGTCATTGACAAGTGGTAGTTCTTTAGAATACAAACGACTGTCGGGACATCACATCACCTAATTTTTAAAAGTAAGGTTCTAGATTGGTAAGTACTCCAAAAAATAATGACAACTTACTCATCGAGAAGAACTGCAACTGTTGATCGAATAAACTATTTTGAGAAAGGATTCCTTTCGAAGTAATATGGTTTGGAAAATTTTTCACCCAAAAGCTTTTTGAATCTGAGAAACGATTCATGCATGAACCGTTTCTCAGATTTCTGAGGGTTGGTGTCCCTTCGCAAATGCTGCGGCCAGAGATAAGATTGGTACCCGCTGTCACCTCGCTTAAAGTGGATGGATGCAACGTTCATGTGAAAATACCGTGACGGTATAATTCACTGTTTTCTCAGCAAGTAGACACTGCATTCAGCTGAAACTTTCACATGTGATTTACTGTATCTTTCTTGATAATTTTGCCTTTATATCAGCATTACGTTGACAAAAACCAATCTATGACACTACCATAAACACTCAGTAAGGCTCTTAGTGCCCTGCAATTATCCCAATAAATATATATATATGTATCTAAATACACTTCAATGGGGGAAAAACACCCACTGAATTTGGACGGATTCACGAAAGGGTTTGAAGAATAGGGAGACCGCCAACATAGAACTAGATAGGTCAGTTGGTGTAGGTCTCAGGTTGAAATCCCGTTCTACTAGTCAACTTTTATTTGTCACCCACAAAGTTGCTTAAAGAATACAACATCACTCATTTCACATGATACAAAACTTTGCACACTTCTGACTGAAAATAGGCTGGACGGAATAGTTCTTATTTTTATAACTGTTTGTTTTTTGTTGACTAATTAAGATTCCAATTAAATAAACGAGGACGGATATGTATTCCCCTAACTCCTGAGGACTCAGCTGTCTTATTCCCTGACTGCATAGTATATTGAAAGCATACAATGCTTATACGGTAACCAGACTTGTCAGCTTATGCACGGTTAACCTCACTGTGCCAGCAGCCGATTTCACGAAACGCTAGGATTAATCCTATCTCGAGTTAGGACGAGTAACTCGTCCTAACTTAGGATTAATCTTAAGGTTTACATGTTACAGTGCAAGGCTGGGACTCGTCCTAAGTCCTAAGATTAATCCTAAGTTAGGAAGAGTTTGGTGAAATCGATGGCTGGTGTACCAATTTTATCCAAGTCCAAACGTTTGGATTTTGGGTTACCATAGAGTGGAGTGTTTCGGAGGATATGGGAGGTAACCAGAGATACTGACCAGATTCGGGTTTTAATTTTTCTTCACAGTGCTTCATAAGATTTCTGGTTCTGTTGAAATTTTTGCAGTCACAATCCTGTATATCATTCCGACCCCCCCCCCCACCCAAATAAAAAAGAAATATACATAATAACAAAACGTATCAACATCAGCGGTGAGCACATGTACATGACCATTTCAATCAAACAAACTTCTTAAAGGTACGGAAGATTCCTTTGATGATAAAATAAAAAAAGGAATATTTACTTGAAAACAAAACTTTTCATGAATCAATTCAAGAAAAGAAAACAATGGAAAGATTACTTTATTTCTGAGTAATTGTTCATGATAAAAACTCTTTAAAAATCCTGTCATTTTGTTTGTTTTCTTTAAAGTTGAATAGCCCGATTTTCACAGAAAGAAACCTTTTTTTTACAAATTCTTTTCTCCGAACAGGTGATGCTGTTTCAGAACGAGAAAAATTATGAATACAAACTTTGCATATGCCATGGACAATCTAAATTTTGGGGTCAAATCAGCAAACAAAAATCGGACCTAGCATCTTTAAAGAAAAACAAACTTTCAGACAAAGTTATCTTTTTAAAAAATCTACTTAACACATATCTATAAATACTTCTATAGAAACATTTCTGGGCGGAAACTAAATATTAATGCTGTTTCAGTTTTTTTCTCTTTGAAGATTGTCGAAAGTGAATAATTGGAATTCGTTTATAATTTCTTTGTACAGTTCCAGTGTCGTCGTAAAAAATGGTATGAAATTTAAACACAAAAAAAAACCTCTCATAAAATATAGGATTCTGTATAATATGTACAATATCTGTTAACACAATACTTTGTTTCTTTTATAATGCTGTAACGCTTACATAACAAACAAGGCTACACTTAGACCTACTAAAGTTACAGTGAAATTCATCTCGTTTTTGCTACAGAAGTCCTCTGAAAAAAACTCAGAAAAATCCATCAAACTACATCTATTTCAGTGTTGTTTTTTTCTTTGTTTTTGCTTTCCCACACAATGACAAACGGATGATTTTTTTACAATGATTGCAATCACAAAAAAAGAAAAAGGAAAAAAAAGTACAAAATATAAGCTGGACATGTTGACTTTCATCAGTGTTAAAAATATACAACTCTCTTTGTGCATTAACAAATCAGTCTATTACCAAACAAAAGATTCAGCTAATGAATTATTCATGAAATTTGACGACATCATATACATAACAACCAATCAGATAAAACATTACTATCCCATTTTATAATCTCAACCAATCACAGGCAAATCTCTACAGCTACTACTCGGTGATTGGGCAAGTACCTCAACGACATCAAATGATTACAGGTGTTTGGTTGCTAGGCAGTGACTAAAAATCAGCACAGCACCTTCCAGACAAATACTATTCACTGATTTCAACTTCACGGTAAAAAAACCCTCAGCCTCACAGATTAATCCACACCAAAAGAGGGCAAGCTTATTCAACCAATCAACCACCTCCTTTCCATTCTCCTGACCAATAGTAGACTCTCTTCATCACTGTGTCTTCCGATTCCAACCAATCAGTGATGACGTTTCATGTGGATCCACCAATCAGAGAGGAGTAGGGTGCAGGGTTACGATGGGCCGTCAGCGTAGACGGCAGATAGTTGGCTCGGGCACCGGTCAATGGCATTCATCTGCAGGATTGGATTATCGTCGAGGGAATGCGTGGCGCTTAAAATGCTAAACTCTCCTGGACTGCCTGGCAAGTCTCCGGCATTCCCTGAAGATAAAAAAACAACAAGAACAAGATTCTACGAACATTGACCAGGAGACTCCGTGTGCGTTCAACTTAAAACTTCCCGGGTCGAGCTAGGTCTCACCCCAGTTTATTTGATGAGCTTCCCTGGGCCAGCAGAGGTCTCACCCTAGTGCGTTCGATTAGGTTTCCTGGGTCAAGTATAACACAGGTCTCACCCCGGTGTGTTCGAGTAGCTTTGACGTCATTGTCGTGGCTCACCTGGGTCAGACTCAAGTAACCTGCTGGTGGAGCAGGGTTACTTGGGTCTGACCCTGTGGTGCATGACGCCACAATAAAAACCTTCTTCAAAGGGCGCCATTTTTCACTTCCTTTTCTTGAGCATGTAAAATAATTCAACATTGCAGTTTTACCATGAAAATTATAATTTTATGATATTTTTGTGATTCCACAAAGAGTTTTGGACGTAATTCACAAAATGCAATATTTCCGGTCGGCTGTACCAGGCGGATTCTTCGGTTCGAATGCCGGGGAAAGTTGGCAGTGAATAGCACTCATCCGGGTTGACCTGAATGAGCACACCTGGGTTAACCTGGATGAGCACACCTGAGTTGACCTGGATGAGCACACCTGGGTTGACCTGGATGAGCACACCTGGGTTAACCTGGATTAGCACACCTGGGTTAACCTGGATGAGCACACCTGGGTTAACCTGGATGAGCACACCTGGGTTAACCTGGATGAGCACACCTGGGTTAACCTGGATGAGCACACCTGGGTTAACCTGGATGAGCACACCTGGGTTAACCTGGATGAGCACACCTAGGTTGGCCTGGATGAGCACACCTGGGTTAACCTGGATTAGCACACCTGGGTTAACCTGGATGAGCACACCTGGGTTAACCTGGATGAGAACACCTGGGTTAACCTGGATGAGCACACCTGGGTTAACCTGTATGAGCACACCTGGGTTAACCTGGATGAGCACACCTGGGTTGACCTGGATGAGCACACCTGGGTTGACCTGGGCAAGCTAAATTGAACCATAGAGAAAGGACGCACTCAACAATATCACATCAGAAAATCTTTTTAAAACAAGCTTGCATTATATTTCAAAAAAAATACAAGAATGAAGCAAAAGCAAAAGCCAAGTCTAAAACTTTAAAATGAAATGAAATGAAATCTTTTGTTCACTTAATACCCAACTGTCATATTGCTAAGGCAGCATTGATGCAAGTGAGATTTTTTATCAGATAACCACTGTTGTGATTTGGCAGGTAAAAACGATTGTATAAGAATTGATGAAAATTTGTCTTGGAAAAGTCATATTATGCTGCGAGTAAAATATCAAAGAATATTAGTATAATTAATCGTCTATAGAAATATAATTGTTTTGTTCTTCCCTATTTAAGTTACTCAATTCTTACTTAGGGTGGTTCATCTACACAATGTAATAGGCTTCTTACTTTACAAAAGCGAGCTGTTAGGATAATTTCTAACGCTGGTTTTCTTGATCATACTGCTGCATTATTTTGTAATCTTAAACTGTTAAAATTTAATGATCTTTATCATTTGAAATTAGGCAAATTTATGTACAAGTACATGAGTAATGCATTACCACCTTGTTTTAGCTCATTTTTTACTCTAACTACTAGCATTCATTCATACAAAACTCGAAGCACTTCAAAGAAAAATCTTTTTGTTTCTCGCAACCGAACCTCAATGTATAAAAACAGCCTTGTTCAACGTGGTGTTTCATACTGGAATAATTTGGATGGTTCTGTTAAATCTGCAATCACTCTACCTATATTTTCAAAAAACTAAAACAACTACTTTAATAGTATGAGTCAATTCAATGATGGCTTGCTTTTTGGTATATTGTTGGTACACTACATTTGTTCGTCTGTCCTTGTAGTCCCTTGTCTTTGTGAGTCTTATGCAGTGGAATAGTCTGTCAATAGGTTAGGGTACAAGGCCAAGGCTTCACCCAATCCTAAGTTTTGCCCTTCTGACTTGTTAATAATTTTGGCTTCTATTTATAACTGTCACTGTTAATATTTATGAAACACCAATGATGATGTATTATATCATGTGAGGGCAATACCGAAATAAATGTTTATTGAATTGAATTGAATTGAGCAAAACAGGATCTCCACTAAACAAATAACACCATAACAAAAATAAGCAGCAGCATCATGACCATGCCCAACCTCGCTCCAAAGGTTGATCGATCTGACCGCGCCAATTTTTCCTAGCATGCCTTGCTCGCTCATAACCCCTGGAATTGGTTCATTTTAATAAGGCCAGTGGCCGATCCACTCTACGCGCCCGCTCAAGTATGCTAGCCCGAAAAAGAGGCATCAAGTCAAAGTGCAACTGGTCCCCTTTCATTCTTCTTTGATCTTGTGATATGTCTAACTCTATGCAGTTTAGGGTTACCTTGTAAAAACTTGATTCTTTTGAAATGGAATCGCGTCAAAATACTTGCATTTCACACGCTTGTACTAGGCATCCTACAAGCACCATACAAGCACTCAAAAGTTTTTTGGCGAGCGTGCACGCAGAGTAGTCACTTTTTGGAGCCAATCAGCGTTGTTTTTCAGTACATCCCTACCAGGGGTTAGTGCCGAGAGGTATCGATACGGCGCGCTGCCCATGGTAGCGAGGCTGGACCATGCCTGAATCAAGCAAACTAACAACAAACACGCATCAATCGATTGTTTACTCCACACCAAGCATCATAGTAATGTGTTCATGAATATCAACGATGATACCAAAGAGTGGCTGTATCCGAATCAAATGACTTTGGCTACGGCTACAGCTGTGGCCATTGGCTGCAGACACAGCCTTACAATCAGGGAATTCAAAATACAAGTGCGCCCTCAGCAGGTTGCCATGGAATGAAAAGGTTCGTCTTTTAAAGAAGGCACTCGACGTCCAGTGAATTGCAACTCATGTGGAACTCTGAGTTTTGTGCTGGGTGGAAAAAAAAGCGCTACGATTCATCTTAAGATATGTCGTCAGTATCACCATAGTGATTTGTATTGTGACATTTGATAATTGGGCACCAGGAGTGCCATTTATGACAGACATGGCGCATATAAATGTCCACTATTACTTTTATTATTGTAATGAACATTCTCTGTGTTGCATTATTGAGGAGTGTCCTAAGATTTCCTCAACTCAGCCAGTTGCCACGTTTTGCTTTATTAATTGACTTTATAAAGTGTATTTTGTTCGTGTTCCCTTTGGAGAGAATTACAAGTTGAGCGAGTAATTGCATTTCTGTTTCCCTTTTTGAGTCAATATTTTGTCTCTGCGTTTAGCAAGTAGTTCCCCTCCCCTTCTGGTAGATGCAGGGGGTGATTCGTCACGTTATTATTATTTTTTTATCATACTTTGCTTAGCAATTAAGATTTATTCACAGTTTAAAGGCACTGAACACGTTTGGAAATTGTCAAAGACCAGTGTTCTCACTTGGTGTATCCCAACATATGCATAAAATAACAAGCCTGTGAAAATTTGGGCTCAATTGGTCATCAAAGTTGCAAGAAAATGATGAAAGAAAAAACATCCTCATTGTACAAATTTTTGTGCTTTCAGATGTAGGAATAAAAACTTCTTGCAAGAAGTTTTTATTATTTTAGTGAGAAATTACCTCTGTCTCAAAAACTACGTTACTTCAGAGGGAGTCGTTTCCTACAATGTTTTATACTATCAACAGCTCTCCGTTGCTTGTTACCAAGTAAGTTTTTATGCTAATATTTGTTTTGAGTCATTACCAAACGTGTACGATACCTTTAAGATCAATCTTAGCATTGTGTGAAATCGAGCCCGGGGCAACGGAAGACATGGCCACCTGGCATGCCTAGCCTCCATTTCATTCTGAGCCTCACATTGGTACATGAACACGTACTTGGTTCTTTATTACATAATACCCTGTCACATAAAAACAGACACTTTGACTCTATGAGGGAACAAAGAAACAAATGGTATAAATAAATGTCAAAAAATGAATTTTAAAAAGGGATTAATGGCAAGCCACCAACTCAATCCACGAGTTCACCACCCAAGCGTAAAATGTCAAACGGCACATTCAAAATGCAGTATATAAGCAACAATCTCAATCAATGCAGCATTTCCACCAAAGCATATGCAGCAATAACGTGGTTGTACCTACCATCTGGTGGCATTTTGAAATATGTCATAAAACCTCATATCCTGTGTGAAGATGCACAAAATGAAATAATAGAAATTTCAGGAAACTTAATTTTTTTTTTTCTTCACACGATCACTTGCACAACACCCTCCCTGTTTTAGAACTTATTCAGATACTGTGGGCTTTGTTTAACATTTGCCCCCTTTGGTCAAAAACACCAAAAGGCACAAAATTTCAATTTCTGTGGATTTTGTTTTCCATAGGATTCGGTAAAAGTACGAAGTTTACAGTGCCTAAAGGCAAAGTATACCTTTGGTTTTTGGAACCGTTCGATTTTTAAAAATCCTATATAAATGTAGATATTTACAATAAAACTAACCTGTGAAAATTTTACTTCAAAAGGTGGTAGCATTTTTGGAATATTGCAAACAAATCTGGAGCAGGTTTGTCCACGCAGGAAGAATAATCCGTAATTGGAATACACAATCTGAGAAACGTTTCATGCAGAAACATTTCTCAGATTGCAATTGTTTTGAATCACTTTCTCTAAAACCACATTCCTTTGAAGGCGATTGTTTCTTAAAATGTTATACATTATCAACAGCTGCAGTGCTTCTTACCAAATGAGTTTTTATTGTCATTCATTTTTGGATTAAATACCAAAGGTATACCCTGCCTTTAACACACATCGTTGTAGGGCAAAAAAACCAAAACTAATATCCCCGATGCAAATTTAACATCTATTAAAAGGCAACTCTTACTAGGCAGGGAGAACATTATCAACTAAGTTGGAGCCTTTTGGTTGCTGTAGTTTTTGAGTTATGATGCGACAAAGCCTCGCCGTAAAAGAAGAAGATTCCTAGCTCACTGCGACAACAGCACTGCTGTTTCACAGGCAAAGATAACAGGGAGTCTAAATTTCAAATAGTGCTTGCAAAAGATACCCAGACAACCTCCCCCCCCCCCCCCTCTGGCTAAAACCCCTGTCAATTAAATAACTAGTAATAAACCACAAGGGAAACTGATTGGTGATCCCTCTGCTGCTGCTTCCCTGGTTTATCGCAACCTTGGGTGTGATCCCTGGCTATACTGCAGTTACAGGTTGAATGGCTTCCGACTGGCACCCCTAAACAAATATATTGGAGACTGCCATCACAGGGCTAGATAGCTCAGTAGTATAGAGCGCCGGCACGTTTCCGGAGGCTGCAGGTTCAAGTCCCACTCAAGTCAATTTGTCTTTGTTCAACCCAAATATCAGTTAAATAACTAAACGATGACAAACCTCGCTCTGAGCTGGAGTGTGCTGACAGTACTCTTTCTATTGCCCCGTACTGGGCAATCGTTGGGGAAAGCGTCTCCTCAAAGGTGGGTATCGGGTACAGCCCCCTCGGGCTCGGTATCTGTCTCAGCTGCTTGTAGTTGTTGTTGTTAGTGGACGGCCTGGGCATCGGCTGGAGGGTCTGGAACGTCAGACTGGGCCTCCCCTGCAGCAGTCTCTGCTGGCTGATAGGTGGGGGCATCGCCCGACGGAGCTGGGCCTCTGTCTGGGAGGCGGAGGGCGGGGCGGATACCGACAAGGACTGCGAGGGGACAGTGAGGGCTGGGGCTGGGGCCGTCAGAGGGGGTGGTTTGGCAGGGAGCTGGATTTGTATTCTTGGGGTGATGTTATCTGAAACAGAGAGACAAAGAAAGCTGTGTGTTAAAAAACACTGCCACAAGTGTGACGAAAACGGAAAGTCCTGAAAATGCATAACAGTCTCAGAAAAAAAACTCAGAACTGAAACAAAGCTGTCGCAAAAGAAAACCAGCTATCAAATTGTGCCATTTAAAAAAGTTGAACTGTTTGTAGGTTATTATTTGTGATTTTATCAATACAATGATGTGTGTTACGCACTGTATACTCTGTATATTACTCGGTTGATATTGGAACCCACAACATTTGCCATTCTAGAGCAAATGTCTTACCGCTAGACCACTGAACTTGCCTGGTAGCTAAAGGCAGTTTCAATTCCATATTTGCAGTGGGTACTGCAACGCTTTTAATAGATGTTAAATTTGCCACCATGATAAATAATATTATTTGTGTTTTACCCAAACATCGATGTGTATGCAGCACTAACTGTACTTTCCCGAGTCCTATGTTTTTTAGGATAGTGGCCAATATTGCTACTCCTTTAAAAAGTAGATTTTCAAAAAATCCACAGTAGTCCGGCACCCCAAGATGCCATGCCAATCACCCGCTATGACAGGTTGAGGTGAGGCCGATACCAGGGCCCCAAGGCAACAGAGACTTCCCAGTTTGTTGATTCAGATACAGAGAAATGTGTTTGGCCGACCCATTTCATGTTTTATATTTCTGCCAATTGTGCTCAGCCAAAATTCCAGAATATAGAACGCTTCCCATAAACAATTCCGAGGTAGCAAGGAGGGTATCATGTGTGTATTGTTTCTAGTTAACCCAAATTGCAGCCAATATTACACCTTTTTCCCCGCATTGTCCCCAAATTTGATCTCACTACTATCAGTAGGATTGGAAACTTTGCATGGTGGAGGTATAACTAAAGAGAGGTTTGCAGTAACACCATGTGAATATCTCTTTTGAGTAGTGTTGGTTCTGAAAAGAACCGGTGGTTAACAACTCAACGTTTCGATCAGTATGCTCACTATTATAAGAACATTTTACAAAAGGGCTGTTTCAGTCTCACATTAAAAGTTCACCTCAGCTGATTTCAGTTTCTCATCCACTACAAGTGGCAGATCCAGAGGGTAGAGAAGGAGTGCGGGCCAATCCCCCCCCTGCAATCTATGTTACATATCACTCGTCTAGAGTTAAAAACAATAAAATGTGCCCCCTTTCTTCATATTAACTCTTTCAGTGCCAAGGTACGATCTATTTGATGTATTCCGAAAGTGCCATTATCGTACATGTACGATAATTTTTTGTATTTACTCAAAAAGTGTCATCAATCGTACATGTACGACCCATAGTATACATGTTATTACGAGAGGACATTAACACCCATGAAATACTATTGACTTTGGGATGTATCAAGGCAACACAAATCAGCAAGAAATATTTTGTTTGGTGAGAAATGCTTCTTTTTTTTTTTTACAGAATTTCTAAAAATGTCAAAAAGATGGGCATTTTAGGTTCAAAACGCAAACAAAAAGCGGGCACTGAAAGAACTAAGTAGTTAAAAATCGGAAGGTTACATTTCCATAAAATATAAGATTTGTTGTGTTCTTCCAGAGGGCCGTGTACAAATCGTGCCTGCAAGAAGTCCAGGCTCTCTGACTCTATACAAATGTTGAGCACAGTTTACCCCTTGATCCATGGTTGCAGGAGTGAGACTCAAAAAAAAAAAAGTTCTGAAACTAGGATCCAAATATTAGTATTTATGTTGTAGTGGCATTTCCACCTTTAGGTAACCCCTGGAGTTATAAATTTCAAGGAGCTTCTGTGAACGGTATCCTCAGCACTTAGAGAAGTAGATCAAAGAGCAAGCTTTCTTGATATCTGAAGAAAATAACAGCTACTTTTCCACCAGGCAGACGTACAAAAAAAGTCTGAATTCAGATAAAAGTCTGAAATTTCTCATCCCTGATTTAACTGAGGGGATCGAAACTTTCACAACAAATTTATGTCAAATTGGCTTCGCATTTTGCCTACAGAATTTGACTCAAAGGCCCTATACACTATTGGTAAGATCGAAAAACACAATGTTCACAGATTCACACATAACTTACATGATTTAAAGTAAGTAATGGTTGAAAGGGTTCCTTAAAATATTTCTGCCTAAAATGCTATCATTTCTGAGAAATGAGTAAAACGATAGTTTTTATCACGCGCGACAATTTGAAAAAACAGAAAACACGTAAGGTCTCTTTTCACTATTTTCTCGTGATCTCGCTGACCAATTGCGCTCAAACTTTCACAGGTTTGTTTGTTCATGTATATGTTGAATCACACAAAATGTGAACACTGACTTTGAGCAGTTACCAAAAGTGTACAATACCTTTAACTGAGGGGATCTAAACTTTCCCAACAAATTTATGTCAAATTGGCTTCACATTTCGCCTACAGAATTTGACTTTAAGTCAAAATATCAACACTGAACATCTACTAATCACAACGGTACACTTGTTCCACAAGGTTTAAGCATTAGTAAAGGTTAACACACAATAGGCTTACAGGTGATACTGTTTGAACAGATTACACACAAATCTCTGAGGACAAATACTGGGCTTATAAACCAACTGTAGATGTAGCCTAATTATGCACCTGCTCCAATATCAGTCATGCAACTTTAAAATTGCACACAAAAAAGGGGAAACTGCCAGGAATGGAAACCTTGTACAGCGTTTTTTCAGTTTTTTGAACAAGCGGAAATCAGCTGATCAGCTGAGAAGTTGCATGCCTGCAAAATATATTCAGGTGGGAAAAACCTCAGGCCAGGATTTAAAAAAAGGGGGGATTAAAAACAAAAAACAAACAAAACTAATTCGTCACCGAGGCCACGAAGCAGCACAGAGGTAGATACCAGTAAAAAGTAACAATCGGAGAAAACAGCATTTTAAGTTGAACGCTTTTTAAAATCAAGCTTTCCTACAAAATTTCAGGGTATTTTCAACTAGTTTTATTACAGTGGAGACTTGATGCATTGAACTTCATATATACGGTGCTTTTTAATGCTTTTTGTCCTAAATTAATAAGCAATAAAGTAAGAAAACTGCCTGCTACTTCGTGATGTCGAAAATTGATATTGCCGTTTTCACGAAGTAGCACAGCAGTGTATTACTATGCGTGTTTGTGACCTGGATAATTTAGGTCACGCGCACGTGCTACACACAAGATTGCAGTGCTACTTCATGAAAACGGGTTTTTTCACTTTTGAGGTTGGTGTGCGCCGTGTGTTTCAATGGTAAATTGAATCTCAGTGCAACTTTGTGGCGTCAAAAAATGTCAGGTTTGGTGCAAAGTTGCAAAGCCTAAATACCGTAATTAAAAAAGTAAAGCTCATGAAGCGTTGAAACTTCATGAAGTTGTAGGCCTCGGTTAACATTGATTAAAAATGTAAAAAACTGAAATCTGAAAAAAAAAATGGTTTTGTACACTGTGTGCTACTTCGAAATAAAAAGAATATAAATAAGATTTCCTTTATATCTTGCTCCAAAACCATAAATGAAAAATCAACGACAACTCAAAATGAATTTTTTTTTCTCCCTCTTTCTAGAGCCCCTTTTTACACTAAACAAATTTCCTGGGAAATAGACTATGCAAGCCTCCCACGTTTTCAAACTCCCGCGACCAAGTTGGTCCCAACCATATTGAATTTTTACGTGTGCGCGAAACATTCAAACATCATTTTAAAAATTAAAGATGAAGTGAGGTATTACTATTCAAAAACACGACACCGCCGGACTTGTCCAGTTTTACGTCTACTGGCCCCGACACAATTTCAAAGAGCATGTAAGCACAAAAACTTGCTAAGCACAGAAAATTCTTGCTTAAGAAAAATAGGTTACCGGCCAAAATACCACACAGTTACCATTGCTGCTTCTGGTACCCCACTCATTTGTTGCTTAGCAAAGAAATTCGCTGAGCAGAATTTTCTGCTAAACAGCTTTATGAAATTGGGCCCTGCCGCCCAGGGTAAATTTTGAGCCCTGTACAACTTGAGATCAAACATCAAAGAACACAAACAAAGACAAACACATTTTATTTGGATGAAAATTAAGACCAAAACGGAGCTCGTTATTTATCCAGCATTCAGATGGCACCAGCTAGCGTAGCCCTGAGGTCATACACTACTTAGTGATCAAATCAACGTCTTGTCAGCTCTCATTAAAATGTTGTGGCTTTTTTTAAAGGTTTTAATTGGGAAATATTTTCAACCTTCATGTATACACCAATTATTTTTCCTGCAGCGAAACTGATTAAAATAACCCTCAGGGAAAAACTGCAGTAGACAAATATTTGATGCATATGAGTGCATTGTCGCAAAATGTGACTATTCCATTTCCTGAGGCAAAGCTGTGTGAAATGGAAAATTCAGATTTCACCGAGTGATGCTGCGACAATGCATGAATCAAATGCATTCAATGTTTGTTTTATTTGACTCCACATATTACATGTGCGCAATTCTTTTGAAAATAATTTTTTATATTAAATATGAGGCAAGGTTATTTTATTCAAAAACACAAATGTGGCAAGCCGTGCCCGAGCGGTCAAGCGCACCGGACTCAAGCTCTGGTGTTACTGATCAGCAGAGTGTGGGTTTGAGTCCCGATCTTGACACTTGTGTCCTTAAGCAAGACACTTAACCATTATTGCTTCGTCTTTCGGATGGAACGTAAAGCCGTTGGTCCCGTGTGTTGTGTAATGCACGTAAAAGAACCCAGTTACACTTATCGCTAAGAGGAGGGGTTTGCTGGCAGTGGCTGTTGAATGCGCCGTAGCACCTTGTAAACCCTTACAAGATGTTACATAAATTGGTCTCATAATAAAAAATAAAAAACAAATCGTGGCCGAGCAGTTAAGAGCATCGAATTCAAGTTCTGGTGGTTGGTCATCAGGTTGTGGGTTCGAATCCCAGTCATGGCACTTGTGTCCTTGAGCAAGACACTTAACTATAATTGCTTCTCTTCACCCAGGAATATAAATGGGTACATGCGAGGGTAGAGGTTGATATTGTATACTCCCCAGGGAGCTGAGAAAGGTTAAAGGAATGTTATTGGCCCAATGACCAGGGCACTAATGTAAAGCGCATTGAGACGTTTATTGTAAAATGCGCTATATAAGAACTTGTTATTATTATTATTATTATTAAAAACCTGTTTGGAGAATAATGATGATAAGTGCTTTGAGACACCTGTAGATAAAGCGCTATATAAAAACTAGTTATTATTATTATTATTACACAGATCATTTTCATTTGAGTTTGTTTCACAATAAACACAAAAGTAGAAACAGAAACTTGTTCACCCCACAAGTTAGATATGTATGCGCTACAAATCTTTATTATTATTGTTAATAGCTTCCGGGTTTGAAACTGATTAATCTGGCCATCCCATTCTTCACCTTTAAGCTACCTCCAAAACCTGCACTTGTGCGAGTGCGGTTACAAGTATACTTTACAGCTTTGGCTTATTGTGGGTTTGGGTTTTTTTATTCACCGAGTACGGCCCAAGGGCTTTGGAACCCAGAACAAATATTTCTAACACTCGGGAGGAAAGATTACATTTCAGGAATGACTTGGACATGAAATCATTCTATGCAAATTACACACCCACGATGGACAGGACGTTTGGCTCATCGATCAACACAGATGAAAAGTTTAACCACAGTTTAATTAATGAACGACCTTTTTTTGCTATAATTTGATTTGTGTACATGTACTCCAGAACCGCCAACATTTGCATCTTGAAATCACGGAAATTTAATACAACAATCAGGCGGATATTTAGAATTACATTCAACAAAATAGGGGGAAAGTTTCCATAGTCAGGGAGATTTTCAAATTTGTTCATCAGAACATGGAAAGATTGGTTTATTTTCAGGGAACTTTCTGCAGAATCAGGGAGAGTTGGCAGCTCTGGTACTCTGGTACTGCGCCTTGAACACCCAGCAGGTCGGATATGAGCGCATTACAAGTCTTATTATTATTATTATTATTATTATATAATATAGGGGCTGGTTTGGTGAAGTTGCAAAGTTGCAGTGGCATAACTATTCATGACCATGCCCCCCCCCTGGTTGCCCCTCCCCTATTAGAAGACTGGGCCTTTGAGGCTAGCAATTAATTACCAGAAGGAAAAGTTCCATTAGTAAACTGCTTTTATGCAGTACACATGTGACTCAATAATTTGAAACTATTTTCTATTCACAAGCAGACACCTGCTTTTACCTACATCTCAGATTATCTTGTGTTTAAAGTACAAGGCAAAAACAAGAGCTCTGAAAAGGGGCATACCAGTCATTGTGAAGATTAAGATCTTGTTTTTAAAAAAAATGCCAACGTAAACTTTAATTGGCCAGAAGTGCCCCCTAGAAGAAGAAAAAAAGATGCACCCCTAGCGCCCCCCTCCCCTAAAAAATATTTACCTTATTTTTGACTCTGGCATATTTCAAAGAATTGGGTTTGGGAAGTCCACTATACACCTCAGAAAAATACTCCTCCAGAAACTGTTCTCCTAAATGACTCATCATAACACCCATTTACTGTTCAGAACCACAAGACTATGGGCATTATGTACATCCTTAAACCAGAAACCTTCTGAGTTATACAAAAATGTCCGCCAACAAAAAATCTTTTGCAAAACCTCAATACTGAATTGTTTTGAAATCAATCAGCTGTTTAGTCCCCGGGGAGGTGTTCTCTTGTAGCATTGTTGGGAGAGGCATTCTGGGTGAGGGAGGGTATCTTTTAGAAGATCCCCGTTATGGCTAGGTTTTATTGACAACTGAGTTGGGAGAAGGAGGGCCAGTCAGGGGCAAGGAGGTAGACATGGGCAAGAGTGTAGATAAGGGCAAGTGGTAGATGAAGGCGAGGGGTAGATGAGGGCAATGGGGTAGACAAGGGCAGATGAGGGCAAAAGGGTAGATAAGGGCAAGGGGTAGACAAGGGCAAGAGGTAGACAAGGGCAAGAGCAAAAGGGTAGATGAGGGCACGGGGGTAGACAAGGGCATGGGGGTAGACAAGGGCAAGAGCAAAAGGGTAGATGAGGGCAAGGGGGTAGACAAGGGCATGGGGGTAGACAAGGGCATGGGGGTAGACAAGGGCAAGGGGTAGACAAGGGCAAAAGGGTAGATGAGGGTAAGGGGGTAGATGAGGGCAAGGGGGTAGACAAGGGCAGAGGAGGGCAAAAGGGTAGACAAGGGCAAGAGGTAGACAAGGGAAAGAATGGTATACAAGGGCAAGGAATAGATGAGGGCAAGGGGAGACAAGGGCAAGAGGGTAGACAAGGGCAAGAAGGTAAACAAGGGCAAGAGGTAGACAAGGGCAGATGAGGGCAAAGGGGGTAGACAAGGGCAAGGGGGTAGACAAGGGCAAAAGGGTAGATGAGGGCAAGGGGTAGATAAGGGCAGATGAGGGCAAAAGGGTAGATAAGGGCAAGGGGGTAGATAAGGGCAGATGAGGGCAAAAGAGTAGATAAGGGCAAGGGGGTAGATAAGGGCAGATGAGGGCAAAAGGGTAGATAAGGGCAAGGGGTAGACAAGGGAAAGGAGGTAGACAAGGGCAAGAGCAAAAAAGTAGATGAGGGCAAGGGGTAGACAAGGACAAGGGGGTAGACAAGGGCAAGGGGTAGACAAGGGCAAGGGGTAGACACGGGCAAGGGGGTAGACAAGGGCAAGGGGTAGATGAGGGCAAGGGGGTAGATAAGGGCAGATGAGGGCAAAAGGGTAGATAAGGGCAAGGGGGTAGATAAGGGCAGATGAGGGCAAAAGGGTAGATAAGGGCAAGGGGTAGACAAGGGAAAGGAGGTAGACAAGGGCAAGAGCAAAAAAGTAGATGAGGGCAAGGGGTAGACAAGGACAAGGGGGTAGACAAGGGCAAGGGGTAGACAAGGGCAAGGGGTAGACACGGGCAAGGGGGTAGACAAGGGCAAGGGGTAGATGAGGGCAAGGGGGTAGATAAGGGCAGATGAGGGCAAAAGGGTAGATAAGGGCAAGGGGTAGATAAGGGCAGATGAGGGCAAAAGGGTAGATAAGGGCAAGGGGTAGACAAGGGAAAGGAGGTAGACAAGGGCAAGAGCAAAAAAGTAGATGAGGGCAAGGGGTAGACAAGGACAAGGGGGTAGACAAGGGCAAGGGGTAGACAAGGGCAAGGGGTAGACACGGGCAAGGGGGTAGACAAGGGCAAGGGGTAGACAAGGGCAAGGGGATAGCCAATGGCAAGAAAGGCTGGACAAGGGCAGGCAGGAACTTTAAAACAGTGTACTTCCATTCTTCCAATTCTTAGGACCCTTACATAAAAGATGCATGTATTTTTCTAGCTTCTGCAACATCCCCCCCCCCCTCCGCCCACTCCCCAATCTTGTGTGTGTTGATCACAATACAAATTTCTAAACAAAGGTTTCAGAAAAGCCAAACCAAACAAAAATGAAATAAATATCGAAGGCCAAAAATATTTCTGAGAATACGCCTGGGGGGACTGGAACACATATTAGAGAGCGGTGGGGTGAATTGATAGCATAACAATACCGGCTGGGTCAGCTCCATAATATAACACTCTCAGCTTGGTTTGAACTTCTCTGTCAACTCAATACACCTAATAGACCTGTTGAATCCAATCATGTTCGGAGGGAAATCAACGCTCCACTGAACGGTTGATGAATTTTGAGCTAGATTTAGCCGTCCTGATGGGCTTTAAAAGCTAGCCAGGATCAAACAACAACAAATTATTTTACAAATTATAGAGGGAGAGGACAGAGATAGTACAGCAGCTAAAGAATATTAAAGGGTCTGTTTACGTTTGGTATTATGACTCTGAAAATTAATGGCAATAAAAACATACTTGGTAGGAAGTACAGCAGCTTTGGATAATACAGTGCATTTTAACAAACTTTTCACTTAGAAGTACTGCGGTTATGGAAAAAGATATAACTTTTTATCCCCCAAAATTTGAATCTGAGAAGCGTTACTGACAGTACTGTTTCTCAGATTGTGTATTCCAATTGCAGATTATTCTTCCTGCGTGGACATAACCGCTCCTGATTTTCGCCAATATTATCCCTTTAACCAGCAACGGCAGCCATTTTGAACATTTTGAAAATGGCTAGTTATTTTCAAGGACAAATCTGCGATGGCCCTACAGCCAATTTCTTTCTCATGACAATTGACATACTGGGACCGAGTGCCAAATTCCACGCTTGTGTCATCAGAGGCACAATTCTTTCCCCTACCTGCCCCAAGTAAAGAGAGAGAAAGGGTACATGTGAGACGATCTCAGTTAGGCTCAGCAACCCTGGCAAGATCCAGTGCAACAATCAGAACTGGGTCCAAATACATAAAGCTGTTCAGCAGAAAATTCTGCTCAGCAAATTTCTTTCTAAGCAAGAAATGAGTGGGGTACCAGTCACAGAAATGGTTACTGTATGTTATTTTGGCCGGTAACTTCTTTTTCCTAAGCAAGAGTTTTCTGTGCTCATCAAGTTTTTGTGCTTACATGCTATATGAAATTGGGCCCTGGAGTTACAGACAAACATCGGTTCAACGACCACAGCCAGTTATATCAGATAAACATCCTTGTCTACCCGCCTACGCTCCAAATATGGTTTTCATTTCTCCTTATGCAACATTATGCATAACATCGATCAAACTGAACAATACCTGTCGGATTTCTACTGTTCAGGTTTTTTTCACCCGTACAGATCGGAACATTTCTTTTAAACAATTTTGATAAACAATTTTGCAAAAGAAATTGACAAATGGGTCATAGGAGATTTCACTGCAGAGCACAGGAAATGACTTTTGTTAACATTTGTTTGGTGAATTAGTTTGATCCAGAAGTGGTTTGCTAGGTGGTTTTGTTGTTTGCTTTCTTAAACTTGTATTAAACAAATGTGGTTTTTTGAACTAAAAACGGCTATCAAGCTAATCCAACAGCTGCATACTCAATATAGTTACAGTTAAACCAAACCAAACTTAAAATCTTGACTGGCGATCATGTGTTTAATCCACGAACACAATATATCCATGTATGAGAACATTTTCACCCAATATTTAGTTCTGACGTCACTTTGCCAGTTCAAAGAAAGCACAATCTGAATGTGCTCACAATTTCTGACCAAAAAACCACAAATATTCTGAAGCCGATTGTGGCCAAACTTTGACAGTTATACATCCCTAAATCTGTGACTCGATTTGGAATATCGAAAAACCAATGATGCCTCATAATAATGACTATCACATAATGCTTTTTCTCCCTTATTCTGCAGCCGATTGTGGCCAAACTTTGACAGTTATACATCCCTAAACCTGTGACTCATTTTGGGATATTGAAAAACCAATGATGCCTCACAATAATGACTATCACATAATGCTTTTTCTCTTATTCTGCAGCTGATTGTGGCCAAACTTTGACAGTTATACATCCCTAAATCTGTGACTCATTTTGGGATATTGAAAAACCAATGATGCCTCATAATAATGACTATCACATAATGCTTTTTCTCTTATTCTGCAGCCAGTTGTGGCCAAACTTTGACAGATATACATCCCTAAATCTGTGACTCGATTTGGGATATCGAAAAACCAATGATGCCTCATAATAATGACTATCACATAATTCCTTTTCTCCCTTATTCTGAAACAGATTGTGGCCAAACTTTGATAGCTATGCATCCCTAACCTGTGCCCAAGTTGGGAATATCGAAAACCAACGTCCATTCACAAATGCTTCTTTTCGCATATTCCGAATCCGAATATGGCAAAAACTTTGACCAGGTCTTTTCAGAAAATTCCTCCATAACCTGTGCCGCGATTGAGGAATCTAAAAAACTAATGTTGCCTCAGACAACTTCAATGAAAATTCAAATTTGCTTCTCCTCTCATACTCTGTAACCAAATGTGGCCAAACTTTGACAAGAGAAGAGATGCATCCAAAACCTGTCCCTCACTCAGAAAAAAACAATGATTTTAAATACCTTCTTATGACAATTTAAAAATCTGGCTTCTCCCATATTCCAGTGCTTGAATTTGGGGGGGGGAAATCCACAAGACTCGCAGGGCTCAAAACTTTTACTGGACCAGAGAATTTGTTACAAGACTGGAATCAAAATGAGAAGAGCACTATCTACACAGTTTCAAATTTGAGCTGTTTTTCAAACAAATACTATAAGAGAAGATTTATCTAATGTTTCTAATTTTCTAATGGTGTATCATGCCTTTAACATCTACACACACACACACACACACACAGAAAAACCAAAGTCTGGGACCCTTAAAGGGATTGTATACGTTTGGTAATTGGAACACACTGTTTGTTTCAATCCTACATAGTTGTAGATATATACCATAAAACTAACCTGTGAAAATTTCATTTCAAAAGGTGGTAGCATTTTTTAGATATTGCCGAAAAACCTGGAGCGGTTATGTCCACGCAGGAAGAATAATCTGCAATCGGAATACACAATCTGAGAAACGTAACTGTCAGTATCGCTTCTCAGATTCAAATTTTTGGGGATAAAAAGTGATACATATTTCCATAGCCGCAGTACTTCTAAGTGAAAAGTTTCTCAAAAATTCATGATACTATCAAAAGCTGCTGTACTTCCTACCAAGTAAGTTTTGATTGCCATTAATTTTCAGAGTCATTACCAAACGTTTACAGACCCTTTAAAGGCCCTGTACACTATTGGTAAGATCAAAAAACACAAATGTTCACAGATTCACACACAACTTACACGATTTAAAATAAGTAATGGTTGAAAGGGTTCCTTAAAATATTTCTGCCTAAAATGCTATCGTTTCTGAGAAATGAGTAAAACAATAGTTTTTATCACGCGCGATATTTTGAAAAAAACAGAAAACACATAAGGTCTCTTTTCACTATTTTCTTGTGACCTCGATGACCATTGAGCTCAAACTTTCACAGGTTTGTTTGTTCATGCATATTTTAAATCACATAAAATGTGGACACTGATTTTGAGCTTTTACCAAAAGTGTACAATACCTTTAAAGGGATTGTATACGTTTGGTAATTGGAACACACTGTTTGCTTCAATCCTATATAGTTGTAGATATATACCATAAAACTAACCTGTGAAAATTTCATTTCAAAAGGTGGTAGCATTTTTTAGATATTGCCAAAAATCTGGAGCAATTATGTCCACGCAGGAAGAATAATATGCAATTGGAATACACAATCTGAGAAACTTCACTGTCAGTAACGCTTCTCAGACTCAAATTTTTGGGGATACAAAGTCATAGGCCTGTATTTTTCCATAACCGCAATTCTTTGAAGTGAAAAGTTTCTCAAAATACATTATACTATCAAAAGCTGCTGTACTTCCTACCAAGTCAGTTGTTATTGCCATTAATTTTCAGAGTCATTACCAAACATATACAGACCCTTTAACTTGACCCTGTACCTGAAACTCAGTCATGGTCACATTTGATTGCTCCCTTGAAGAATGCTCCACCCCCCACCCCCCCCCCCTCGGACTTGTCTCTCTTTAACCAACAAACCCAAATCATTGCATGTCAAGTCCAATCATTGCTGTAATGGATCGGTACAAGACAGAAATGGCCCTGCAGGGTCCGCTGCAGTTGTAGACCGACCTGTCAAGATTGACCAGTGTACAATCTCAAACTGGCAAACAATTTCATTCCTTCAAAACAATCAACACTTCAGCGGTCTCAGTTTCTGTAGGGTTCATGAGTGTAGAATTTGCTTTCCTACAAACTTTTGTGGAGTGGCTTCAAAAAATAAAAATCAGTTTTATTGTATACTACATTTATATAGGATTAAAACAATCGAACGGTTCCAAAAACCAAAGGTATACTTTGCCTTTAAAGGGTCAATGAAAGGTAACTTTTTTTAATGCAATCCTTGGAGATGCACCTTTGTGTCCCATTTCACCTTATTTTCAATTCTGGTTTTGCAATTTTTGAGGGTATTTTGGTGCCCTTTTGTACTTTAAGCTAATGCAAATTTCCATATTCAAGAGCAAAAGTGTGATGTCATGTCAGGCAGAAAACTCATTGTTGCAAATAGATTTTTAAGTAGCCCAAAATATATTCCTATTTTTACTTCAGGGACCCTATAAAGTGATGATTCAAATAAACAAAGGTACAGAGGTGTGAAACTACAACACTAGGTTTCTGTCACCTTCACCCCAGGTGTTAGTGTCATGCCACTATAGACCTAGGCGACTAGTGAAATTCACTACCCGACTAGTCGCGCTTCAATTAGTCGCAACTTCCACACTATTTTTTTTAGTAGTCGCCGCAGTCACGACTAGACATAGCAGTCAATAGTCACGACTTCAACACTAGTCGCACTAGTCGCCCAGGCCGGCATGTCAAACGTCGAGCAATTTGCAGCAACCGGTTCCAGGCATCCACATATTAGCTTCCACATCATTTTCTTGGGAACAGCTAGGGCCATGTCACACGAGGCAATTTACAGGCAACCAGTAGTAGGCAGTCTCCATTAGGAAATACATCCAGATTCCACTTAAATCGCTCTCAAAACTCAAAAACTTCTACAAACCTGTCTTAAAAATGTTCCAGCACCTTGAATACCTTATTGGTAGATACGTGTGTTATATAAGACTCTATTATTAATACATTTAAAATCCGTATCAGTTTGGCTTTTGGTTGCGGGGACATTTGTTGTTGTTTTTTTTGTTGTGTTTTTTTTTTTTTTTTTACTCAAATAAAAAAAAAATCAAAACTGCAACTCACCTTCCAAAAACATTAAAAGGAAGATTTTAACCCTGAAATAAGGACAAATCCTGAAAAAACACAGGTAAGGTCTGAGAAAATGAAAAAACAAAAAAAATCATCTCCCACAAAAGACATTAAATAACAAATATTCTCCAATTCCCCCCCCCCCCCCTCAAAAAAAAAAAAGAGTCCATCCTTAATTGCGAATTTGTCCTAGAATTATAATAATAATGATATATGTTGGTGTTATTATTATAGAGGAGACAAAGTCCAGGCCAAGTTTGCAATTAAGATTGCATGTAAGCGTCCGCGTACCAATTGGGAACAAGACATTATGACTTCAGAAACCATCAGTGGGGAAACCAAAGTTTAGGATTCGAATTCCTTGATTGGTTTCTCCTGATGCTCAGTTTTTAGCTCTGTAGAATTAGTTCCACACCTTTTGCTGAAAACCAACACAGAAGGGCCCAATTTCATAATGCTTGTAAGCACAAAAACTTGCCATGCAAGCACAGAAAAATCTTGCTTAGCAGAAACGGGTAACCAGCCAAAAATCCATGACGTTTACATTGCTATGACTGGGGGTGCCCCGCTCATTTCTTGCCAAGCACAGAAATTTGCTAAGCAGTATTTTCTGCTAAAAAGCTATGTGAAAGTGAGCCCTGTACTGATTCCAGTGTCAAAGGAATTAATACAAATTGAGGTGTTTTTTTGTTTCTCCCCCCCTCCCCCACCCCCCCACCCCCCCAATGGGTAGAAGCCCTCACCTTGATAAATCATCACAATGTAAAAAACAAGACAACATCAAGTACCACCATTCCATGAAACCTGGCCGGCAGTGTTCACACAGTTAATCCCGATACTAAATCACATCGCTTGGTCAAATAAAGCTGCTTTTGTTTATAAAAGTAATGAGGTCAGAGGCCGTGACCCCACCCCGACCCCGGGCAGTAATAGTATACACAGTTGCTGCACCAATTGATGACGTGGGTAGGGTTGTAACCGTGACAACAACTTGTTTGAAGTATGTGCCCTGTTGTTATTTATAGCGGGCGCATCATCTTACGCCCTGTTGAGCTGGAACAGTCCACAGTATAGGGTTACAGTTGTGTCAGTTAAGAACACCATCCACTGGTCTGCGAATGCCTATCAATCATATCTCAGGCACCTGTCACGTATTACAACAGACAGGTTCTTTTATTACCCTTGCCTTCACTGACATCAAAATAGTTATTTATACACCGTTTGGACATAAATCACATCCTCTTAATAGACTATTTAAAGAGAGTGGTGTGCAGGTTGTCTTCCAAGCCTCCCCCCCCAACTTTTGCGGTGACTAACCAAAGGCATCCAACTGCAACCAAAGGCAAAAAAAGGAATCCAGAGGCAACCAAAGGAAACCAGAGACAACATGAGGCAACCAGAGACAACAATGGGCAACCAGAGGCAACCAAAGGTAACCAGTGGCAACCAGAGGCAACGAGAAGCAACCGGAGGCAACCGGAGGCAACCGGAGGCAACCAATGGCAACCGAAGGCAACCAAAGTAAACCAGAAGCAACAAAAGGCAACCGAATGCAACCAGAGGCATCTGAAGGCAACTGAAGGCAACCGAAGGCAACCGAAGGCAACCGAAGGCAACCGAAGGCAACCGAAGGCAACCGAAGGCAACCGAAGGCAACCGAAGGCAACCGAAGGCAACCGAAGGCAACCGAAGGCAACCGAAGGCAACAAAAGGCAACCGAAGGCAACCGAAGGCAACCGAAGGCAACCGAAGGCAACCGAAGGCAACCGAAGGCAACCGAAGGCAACCGAAGGCAACCGAAGGCAACCGAAGGCAACCGAAGGCAACCGAAGGCAACCGAAGGCAACCAAAGGCAACCAAAGGCAAAACAAAAAATTTTTAAAAAATGTCTTAAGGAGAAGATTGCACCATGCAACTTAATATATTACATGTAAGTACACCAGAATCAGAAGTTCTCTGAACTCTAGCCCAACCTACATACCTACCCCTTCCTCAGATATACTCCTCCCCTTCCTCCCCCCAACCCCCAACCCCCAACAAAAGAGCAATGACCTTGGTTTACTGATCACACTGTGAATGAGGCCTGCATTCCCAGGATGTCTTTTATAAAAGCTTACATATTGACTCAATCAAACCACTGTTTACATCCCTACAAAGCGAAACCACCTGCCATCGACATGGCTACCTTCTGCCAGGTCAGAGGTCGGACGAATGCCTTCATGTTATTATGTTTGGTGACATTCATCTGCAAGTTCAACATTGGCCTCCAGAGACACATGCTCCGATCAATCTTCATGCAGCTAACTGAACTGTATTGTTACATGACGGTTGGTGGGTTTCAGTTCTTAGAAATTGTCACATGTTTTGAGAACTTCTAAATTGTGTTCAAAAACCAAGTACAGCCCTTGTTTTTTACAGTGTAGATCAACAAGATTAATTTCATATCAACAGTGTACATTCACTCAACAGACACACATAACCAAGGTGAAGTTCACTGACCATTCCTAACCTTTACTCCCTAGGTCCACTTAACCTACAGGGCCCAATTTCATAGAGCTGCTTTTTTATAAGCAGAAACTATTGCTTAAACATTTTCTGCTTAGCCAAAAAAAGCAGGATACCAGTCACAGATTGTACAAGTGACATGGTATTTCGGCTGGTAACCTTATTCTGCTAAGCATAATTTTGTTGTTCTTAGCTACTTTTTGTGCTTAACCAGCTTTATGAAATTGGGCCAAGGTGACGTCAATCCTCCAATTTCCTCCTCTCCTACATCACTTCACACCAACATGTTTGGACTTAGATAAGATTGCCACACCCAGTGATAAGAAATTGTTATTTGGGCCCAAGGCCCTCAGTCCTTATGACTACTTTATTTCTGCAAGGAGGATACTGTCTCATTGCTCGGCCTTGAACGCACCTCCTTACCATTTCCCCCATTATTTGGAGAGTCGATTCCTTTGTGTTCATTTTGACTCCCAAAATGGCGGACAGGATAGGCATGCAAAAGTGCGCTGCACGTCGTGACAGGGGTCCATAAAAGGATTTTGGAGGTTAAGAGTTAATAAGGAAGGAAACAAACCCCCATAGATCTTAAGTTGAAACTCTTTTTGCTTAGAATGCGTAAGAAAAAAAAGGGAAAAAAAGAAAACAAAATGTTGGTGATCTGTTTGAAATGCACGGATTCGAACTGCCTCTCGCTACCAGGCGAGCTCAGCGGTGTACTGGTAAGACATCTGGGCCCAATTTCATAGAGCTGCTTAAGCACAAAAAGTAGCTATAAGCACAACACAATTATGCTTACCAGAACAGGGTTACCAGCCAAAATACCATGTCACACGTACAATTTGTGACAGGTATTCTGCTCATTTCTGCTAAGCAGAAAAATTTTAAGCAATATTTTCTGCTTAAGCAGTTCTAGGAAATTTGACCCTGCTGTAGAATGGCAAAGATCGGTGGAGTTTTTTTCACAGGACTCGGGGAAAGTACCGAGTACACAGTGCTTTACACACATTGGTATACTTTCATTATACTTAGCACAACGCACTTCCCATATTATAGTATACAGTTTAAAGGTACTGAACACGTTTGGAGATTGTCAAAGACCAGTATTCTCACTTGGTGTATCCCAACATATGCATAAAATAACAAGCCTGTGAAAATTTGGGCTCAATTGGTCATCGAAGTTGCAAGAAAATGGTGAAAGAAAAAACACCCTTGTTGTACAAATTTGTGTACTTTAAGATAGGAATAAAAACTTCTTGCAAGAAGTTTTTATTATTTTAGTGAGAAATTACCTCTTTCTCAAAAACTACGTTACTTCAGAGGGAGTTGTTTCCTACAATGTTTTATACTATCAACAGCCCTCCGTTGCTTGTTACCAAGTAAGTTTTTATGCTAATATTTGTTTTGAGTCATTACCAAACGTGTACGATACCTTTAACTCACAATGGAGACACATGGATTTCTCGGCCAAAGAATGAGCTTATCAAGGAGGAGAGAGAGAGAAGGTTACACTTACTTGGGGATGAAGTGGGTGGGCGCGGCTTGAGAGGAATGGAGCTTAGCCCTTGAGGTATCCTTCTAGGGAGTAGAGAAGGGGGAAAGGTCCGCCTCGTTGGACTCAGGGCACTCATTGGAGGAGGATGAGGGTAAACCACAACCCTGTGGAGATCATAAAAATACGGACATTTATATCACGCCGGTATCCGCCAATTATGACGCTCATGCAGAGCTGCCAACATTTTGCATCTTGCAATCAGCAAGATTTTGAACAACAATCAGGGAGATATTTTTTGGTTATTGCATTTATGTATTTTGTATTTTGTATTCTAGTTTTGTCTGTCCTTCGTTCAATGTCTGTCCAATAGGGAAAAACTCAAAAGCATTGAGCTTCTTTCTTTCCCTACACGCTGACAGGATGTATATATTAACAAGATTCCTTTGTACAAGTAAACGTAATATCATAATATACATATATTGTGTATTAATTCTGAAAAGTAATAATGTATGTACCTTATATATTCTGTTAGTGTGAAATAAATGTCAATGTCAATATTCAAAATTACATTCAATATAATAAGGAAAAAATTTCAAAAATCGGGGAAATTTTAAAATTTGCTATCAGGACATGGAAAGATTGGGGGGGTTTTCAGGGAACTTTCTGCAGAATCAGGGAGAGTTGGCAGCTCTGCTATTGGCGCATGAACATTATCCCGGTCATTGGGCAATTAATGCATTCTTTTAAACCATCTCAGCTCCCCGGGGAGTATACAGCATGTGCTGCCAAGTATGTAGCGCACCAAGCTAAATCAATCACATTAGAACCACCTCTGCCCTCACAGGTACCCATTTACTCCTGGGTGAAGAGAAGCAATTTAAGGTTAAGTGTCCTGCTCAAGGACACAAGACAACCGGGATTTAAACCCACAATCTGATGAGTTGGCCGCCAGAACTTGAAAAAAGTCTTGTTTGCATTGGAGTCTAGTGAAATTAAACAATCATCATGAATTTCTTCATCATCAGGGTTCTCCCCAGGTTTTTTAAAAACTGGACCAACATTTTTGGAAGTTTGGACGAAAGCATGCTGAATTGAAAAAAGTCTTTGGAAGCTTTTCTACTTGGTGTTTATCTTGGTTTTAAAAGCCCTACTGTGCAATCTGGAGCATTCTAAATCTTTTTGTGTGAAATGTTCGCGTATCGGCTTGAAAATCGCGCGTATCAGCCCGATACCCTAGCTTGTGCACAGGGGGAACCCTGATCACACTTTGACCAATCTTAACTTGACTCGGCAACTTGCTTTTCTCCTTATGAATGGTCCTTATTGAAAAAATTTGCCCCCGACTAGTAATTCAACTGACCTATCTCTACTGTCGTCCAAGTTCCCAACGGAGTGTGACGTCGTGTTATGAGGACTTCCCTGCATGCTGTGAACCGGGGAGGGATGATTGCTGTAGCTGGATGCGCCTGTCGCCGTGCCGCTACGACTCGACTGAGCGCTGGAGAACATACCTAGAGAATGACATCAGATATGGTAAGTCACTAAAGATGGAGTCTTACCCGATAAGATGTCTGAGATGGAGGGCGCAATGTCAAAAAATGTAAGAAGTAACTAAAACTAGTGAATTTGCGGGTACAACCGTGTGTAAAATCTCTTTTTGGGAGGAGTGTTGTCTCTGAAAAAAATGTTGGCTCTGAAAGCAGGTTTTTTTAGAGCCAACTCTTCCTCCCAAAAAGAGATTGTAACTAGTTATAGTTACTTCTTATTTTCCACACCATGCAAAACTTCAAACATCACTCAAAAAGGTGTTGTTTTCACACTTGTTTCTAACATAAACAGGTGATCAGCAAAATGATTTAAGTCCACCAAAAATATTTGTTTTGTTTCTGTTTCCTGTAATGCAACCGAAAGTTCAAAAACCTGCCGACTGTAAAAACATTGCTATCAATAATTTTAAAAGTTTCCCGACTGACAGCATGTTGTACTGCACTGTTGTCCTACCAGTGTCCTACTCTGATCTCTACTGGGCTATCAACAACTAACCCCCGACCTCCCCCCCCCCCCACCCAACCCTTCCCAATGCATCCTCGTCCATTATCTTACCGGGGTACATGTCCGACGAGGTACCAGGCATGGATGAATGTGGCGACCTTCCCAGCCCACTGTCGCTAAGCTCCATGGGACTATCGGCAAGAGAGAGGGGATGAAGCGGCTGGATTGTCAGACAATCCGTTAGGATGTCTTGTGGATGACCAAACTCATCTCGTGTCCGCAGCTAGTGAGGGAGACGGCAAATTGTACACATTTTTTAAAGTGAAATTTTGATTTTGTTTCATTACAATATGGTTCCCCACAGCATAAATCTTTCCTCTTTTGTGGCATCTATCATAGACAATTTGAAGAATAAACCATTTGCGAGTTAGAGTTTGAACAATATCTGGTACCATGACTGGATTGGTCACAAGTGAACACTCAAATTGGATTCCCCAGACTAAATAAAGTGTTGCTAAGTCACATGGTTCAGTGGCAAGCTTTCGCATAGCAACCTTCAGATTGGCAAAGCCTCGTACCATTGTGCCATTCACATTCATTCAGAAATGCGTATGGGTGTTTACCGTCTCTTCAAAACACTATGCAAAAAGCTTGCCCGAATCATGTGACATAGCAACTGTCCCTCATCTGTGGAATTGAAGTTTTAACACTCCAGAGACCACAGCGGCCGCAAACGGCTTGTACCCGAAATGCCTATAGCGGCCGCAAACGGCTGCAAGATCTGACCTACTTCCACTCGACAATGGTCAAAGTAAAGGTCATGACCTGAATTGACATTCTCTAATGTTTCTCATGTCAACATAGTATCTATAATTCTATAAACAAAACAAAATTTGTGATTTATATTCATTTTTTCAGATACTTTTACAAGAAAAAAATGTTTTAAACAATAAAACCATGTCTGGGCGTATGGTGATAAGTATACAAAAATGGATGGTCCCTAAAGGGTTAAGCAGTCATTTGAGACTAAGCGGGTCATTGTACCAGACATAATTCAAATCTACACTGTAACTCGCAAATGGCTTCTTGATCCAGCAGCATTTTAGTAAAACCCAACCAGGACGGAGGTTTGAAATTAGCAATTTAGTGTGTAGGCCTAAACTTGTCATAAATAGGTTAACAAGGCATCAATTTTGCTCAGTTACAATATTTTCACAAGTAAATTAATGAAAAAGTATGTTATACCAAATATATCAATATGTATTCAGTGCGGCAAATAAATTTAAAAGAAACACTGACAAGTTTACGAATAAAATCTTGACAAGAGAAGGGGGATGAGAAAACCTTCTTCCTCTAAACTCCTAAGCACTTAAAATGGCGTAAAGGACATATATACATATAAATACATTATAAAAACATAAAACAGTTTTAAAAGGGGCGACATCTACACAGATTTTGTACACAAGATTTTAAAAATGATACAATTGTAAAAAATCCAGATAATAGAAAATGTTGAAAAAATGTCATTATTGTAACTCTGCAGGAGTTAAAATGGACAAACAAAATATATAAATATATTTTAAAAACAGAACAAAAATATTTATAAGGGGGGAAATCATCAGTAAATTTATACAAAAGATTATATAAAAGATACAGTTGTAAAAATGCACAAAAGAGAAAGGTGGGTAAAGAAAAATTCCATCCCGTAACTCAACAGGTCTAACATGGACATACAAAAATATTAACATTATATTATAAAAACAGAAAACATATTCAAAAGGGGAGAAGTCAATAATAATTTTATACCCAAGATTATTTGAAATATGAAGTTGTACAAAATCCACACAAGAGAATGGGTGGGTAGAAAAAAATTCCTTCCCACAATTCTGCGGGTCTGAAAACTGACAAACAATTAACAAAGAGAACTGTAGCAAGAATGTTTCAATATATATATATACAAATATTTAAATATATCAAAAACATTATTGAAATGGAGAAGTCAAAAATATAAGTATCACACAAGATTACATGAAAGATGAAGTTGTAAACATCCACAGAAAAAAATCCTTCCCATCATTCCCATCATTCTGCAGGTCTAAAAATGGACAAACAGTTAATGAAGAGAACTAATAAGATTGTTACAACAAATATATAAATATATTATAAAAATAGAAATCATATTCAGAAGAGGGAGAAGCCAACAATAAATTCATACAAAAGATTATTATGAGAGATATGATACAGCTGCAAAAATCCAGACAAAAGAAGGGGCCGAGAAAAATTTCTTTTAGCAACTCCACAGAACTAAAAATGGACAAACAATTAGTGATGAGGAAAGCTGTAGTAGGAATATCACAAATTACATAGACACACTGTATATAATACAAAACGAAAAACATTTTTTCAAACGGGGGAAGTCTGCAAGATTTTTATACACAAGATGATAAAAATATACAGTTGTGGAGAAGAAGGAAACAAAATATATAAGTAAAGTAACTTTTTGACACCAACCAAGTCCGTTTCTTTAGACTAACCTTCTTTCTAGCTTGTTGGTCTTTTGCTGTGTGGGCTTTGACATGCTTCCGTAGTGAGCTGGGATCTGTGTATCTCTTTGTACATCCTGGTATTTGACACGCATAGGGTTTCTATAATCAGACAAGGGGTACACAAAAAAAACATTTTAGGAAAGTGAGTCACAGGAAAAACTCAATTGTACTCAAATGCTGGGAGGAAATTTTCTTTTACGTCCTGGACATAGCACTGACTGATACGGTGGAAACCGAAAGTGGTGGCTCTTTTGTTGACTGAAACACGACTACACAGACTGTGACTTCACTCGGAAATAATTGCTTTATCTATCAAAATATGGAAACTCCAATGAACAAAAAAAGCAGAGTTGTTGACTTATTTAACCAACAATGCAGTAATCTGCGTAACCCAGCGACCTTGTTACTATCTGAATCAGAGAGTTTTCTACCCAGGACGCTGTGCCAGTGCACCACAATCGGCCGCGACACCTGCTGTGAGACAAGGCATGAAGCACGATCATGACTCCGATTACGACTTTCACCGGGGTTCAACCCACGAGTTTAACACGTTCACAGACAGTGGAAAAACAAAATTAGATCATAAACTCATGTAACCAAATGTGACGAAATGTTTATGGGTTGTTGGGGCCAAGAATGTGGTGAAATGTTCATAGTTTGCTGGTCTAACCGGACTCTGCTACTGCATCTAGAAAGTCAGAATAATGATTAATGTAACCAGTTACATAATATCGAGACTCTAACACATAATCGAAAAGGTTTGTCACAAAATTGATGGAGGGAATTTTAAGAGTTGGCTCTGAGATAAGGCTGGCAGGGCTTGGTTTTTAAACAATAACCCGGGCGTGAAAATGTTAGTGCTCAGGGGCAGTCAGACTTGCTTCCTGGGTAATTTACCTACTCAGGGTCTACATTAAGTTAGGATTGGGGTGCTGGTATCCTGTCAATTCATGTTTTTAACCTCCAACTTATTCGGTTTAAATTTTTTATTTTAAGAATTGTTTTCTTCTTTATTTATTTATTTATATATATATATATATTTTTTTTCTCACATTTTTAATTGTATGGTCAGCTGATAGGGTATGCACTTTTGTCCTAGTATGTAATTGTCAATTTTTAGTAACTAATTTTTTTATTTATTTATTTATTTATTTTGTGTATGTACTTTCTGCAAAAGTCTTGCCACTGTTAGTATTTTATCTTTGATGTATTTTTATATAATGTGAGGGCCCCAAATGAACATCTGTGCTGGATGAGTCACCCTCATTAAATATGTTCGGGTTTTTTTTAACTGAGGGCTGGTCAAAACTGACCAATTAATAACTGTATGAATCTATGAATATGATGATATTTAATAATTGTCCACAACAAGCAAACTATTCCACATTTATTTAATATCTATATGAAAATCTCCTGCAATGTTTGTGCCAGGTGGTTCAGGCACACAGCTGGCTATAACCCGGCGAGTTCGTCACGATGAAAAACCTAATTAGTGCAAAGCCTGTTAGTGGTATCTTGCCCCGGCTTTCACTTCGGTGGTACCCGGTTCGAATTCCACCTCGGAGGACGAAGCCTCGCTTGTAGATTGGATTTTCAGTCCCTACCTAATTATGTGGGTTTCCCTTATTTGTTTGTTAGGTTTTTGGGGTTGTTTTTTTTGCCTCCCCTGTCAGACATGATATTTGGTACATGGGGAAAAAAAAGTATGAACATTTTATCAAGTACAAGGGTTAAATGAATGAATGAACTACATGTACAATGTACATGTACACATGGTGTATGCTCTATAATAGACTTCTCAGGGTTTGTTGCAAACAATTTTTCAGATTTTTCCAAGGCAAAAAAAACCAACAGAAAATCAGAAAAATATCATGCCTGCCATGTCTAAAACTGAACATTTCTTCATCATCTTCACCGACTTTTAAAAGGATCCACACATTTTATTACCAGAAAGTTAAAACATAATTTTTCTCCCTCACAAAAAAAAAAATACTGTAAATTGTAGGAAGCTACACCGTTCATCAGTTATCCGAACCGAGTCAATTACATGTCACTGGATTCCCGACACAATAAAATGACACAAATGTGCTGGAAAGAGGGCAAACCGAAGAGGAGCTCTGCCACAAATATTGCTTAATTGTTTTCTGCTGAGCAAAAGTACGCAGCACACCAGTCACAAATGGTATATGTGTTATGTTATTTTGGCTGGTAATCTTATTCTGGTAAGCAAAATTTTATTGTGCCTACCTACCTTTTTTGTGCTTAAGCAGCTCTTTGAAATTGCACCCTGGGCCCAATTTCATAGAGCTCATGCTCAAGCAGCAAATAGTGCTTAACAACTTTCTGCTGAGCAAAAATGAGCAGGATACCAGTCAGAAATGTTACATGTACTATTGTATTTTGGCTGGTAATCTTATTCCGGTAAACATAATTTTGTCGTGCTTAGCGCCCTGGAGTTGAATCTGGATGTCAATCAATTCCTTTGCAAACTATCCACATATCTTCTGCAGCACTTTCCAGGAAATCAAACCTTCCATCAAAGTTATCTCACACATTAAACATGACACAAACACAGAAACCATTCACGCCTAATAGAATAGAGTCATTTAAGACATTTATTTTTGTATTCAGCCTGGCCTTCGAGATTAGATGAAACTTGTATGCTCGTTATCTTGATAATATCTGGTCTCCTTGAAAGCCGTCTGGAGCATTGGGTTTGTCCTCCTCGCAACCTGCTGTCAGATTCCAAGTGGAATCAAGACCAGAGACAGACTTAATGGCTGAAACAGAGACTTCAGGAATGCGGAGGTCAAGAGCAAAAGGTCCAACCCTGACTCCTCAGGTTCAAGAAACCTTTTCTATAATATTCCTTTGGCAAATTGGGACTTTGAATATCTTAACCATCTGTCACATGAAACACATACACAAACATGCTGGACGGAGAGAGAGGAGGGGCAGAATTGGTGTTGGGGATAACAGGAAGTCATGTTACTTGACAAGAATCTGAGGAATTACAGCTGTGGAATTTTTGTTCATGTACTTTTTTTTTACTTTCTTTTTCCCCCTTCTTTTTTTGACTTCTGAGAATGTTGAGGGTTTTAGGGCAAGGTCTGTATTGACAACATTTTAGTAGGTGCTTCACACCTGTCACATGTCTGGAATTGTATTTTGATGTAGATGAATAATGACCACGAGGGGCTTTGATTACTTCTGTAAATGCTATTACAAGTTTCATAGAAACTTGGCAAGTCTTATATTTTGCTTTATAATACAAATACATAGTATCGTGTCGTGGCCGAGCGAATAAGAGCACCGGACTCTGGTGTTTCTGATCAGCAGAGTGTGGGTTCGAGTCCCGGTCATGACACTTGTGTCCTTAAGCGAGACACCTAACCGTCATTGCTTCTCTTCACCCAGGAGTACAAATGGGTTCCAGCGAGAGCTGGGGAGTAACCTGTGATAGACTGGCAGCCTGTCCAGGGGGAATAGAAATATTCTCCGTTTTAATGCCAAGGAAATCGGATATAAACACCGGCCTGATGAGCCATATTGGCTCGGGACCGACTTTACTTTTACACATATATGATTTTATTATAGATTAAACTACAGGCCTACTCCAAACATGCTCAGGGAGGGTGGGTTATACAGCTGATCAAGAATACACCGGGCAAGCCCCTTCCCTTTTCATGATAAGTGTCCTGGGGTGGATTTCACAAAGCACTAAGATTCATCTGAAGATGAGTTGTCGATATCGCCATAGTGATTTGTATTGTGACTTCACACTTAGTAGTTTAGACTGATGCAAGGCTTAAGATCAATCTTGTGAAAATACAGGCCCTGGGTGTTTTTATGTGCACAGGACCTACAGTTTTCCAACCCAGTCGATAACAGAGTGTTGATGCTGCGGGGCCCTATCATATCCCAGACAAGCCAAAGTAGCTAAGCCAAAAAATTAAATTAGAAATGCTTACCAGAATAAGGTTATACCAGCAAAAATACCACGTCACATGTACCATCTATGACTGGTATCCTGCTGATTTTTTTGCTGAGCAGAAAATAGTTAAGCAAAATTGTCTACTAAAAAAGCAGCTCTATGAAATTGGGCCCAGGAGAAGGTGCAACAGAGGGCCCCTTGTTTTTATAATGAACGACTATTCCAGGCTGTTCATTTACACACCGTCATTGACAACGGATAGTTAGTGCATGCTGTGTATGCAGTAAGACTTGTGGATAAATCGTTAGATGTTTGTCGCGATGATAGCGTAACGGCTCTCGCACGACTCGCGCCATACTGCTACTCTCTCGCACGACTCGCGCCATACTGCTACCCTCTCGCACGACTCGCGCCATACTGCTACTCTCTCGCACGACTCGGGCCATACTGTTACTCTCTCGCAAGAAGACTGCTCTCAAGCTACTGCTGCTCTCCTGCGAGAGGAGTCTCCGTTACAAATAGTGTGGTCTCATTTTGCAAGAAGCGCGTACATTACACGTGCACACGCTCCACAGAGATACTGTATAAAGCATACAAGGTCAACGGTTTGTTGTTGACTGCTTGTTTCTGTGACAGTGTGTACAAAATATCATGTCAGAAACATTAGAAGAAAACCTTAATCTTACTATATGTAATACTTTTGTATTAATGTTTATTGAAATTTGTATTAATGGTCATTCAAACGCCAGTTAAAGACACACCTGTTCTTTTAATTATGTTAATATTTGTTGCTTTGCTAATAATTTATTTTTGTTCTGCTTTATATATTTTTCTCAGCTTTTGTAGATATATTTTGTTTTCGTAGTGGTTCATGTGTAAAGCGCTATGATCATGTTCTTTGGAATACAAGCGCTGTTTAATATTATTATTATTATTAAAAAACACCTGCCTTTATAAATCTGATACAGTTATGCAAGGTATCATGACCTTTAACGCTTTTCCAATGGACTGCTTTTATAGAGTGCCTTTGAAGTTACAAACGATCCGAATATACAAAATATCATACAAGTTCCTGGTTCTTTAGATCCTTAAGACAGTTTTAAGGTGTAAATATTGTTGTTTGGTTAAACTAATACACCCGCCTTTACTCCTTAAACAAAATGCATTTTGAAAGCAAAACACGGTCCGGATTCCAATGTGTGGTTTCACGTGATGGATGCGCGCACAAAATAGACAGGCTCCAAACTTTACATGCACATTGTCAATAATACAAAAAGTCTAACATGACTGAAAGTGAGACTCGCGGCGTACAAACTTTTTGTTATGCCTCGCGAGAGAGCAGCAGTATCCCAAGATTCATGGGACAGCCATTACTATCACCGTGACAATCATTAAATGACTTGTCCACGAGAGTCCCTATGCGTGCAAGCAGTGCAATGGCATAGAGTATATACAAACATGCATCAAGTCATCCCACAACAACCATCTCATCTGTCAAAACCACCTGTCTCCATCTCAGAACCCTGCCTCTACTGGGTCTCAAGAAACAAACCTGGATAACAGCAAACAGATTGTCTGCAAAATCCCAGTGCTACCTGACAAATTGACAACATTATTGTGCTGATGATGATGATGGGGCCCACGGCAATTATTTTTCTCTTTCCCCCCCTACTTTCTTTTTTCCTTCACAAGTTCGCCTGCATTTTAACCCCGAGTCCCATTCTACAGAGGTACAACATAAACCCCGCCCCCTATATAACCTTCCTGATGGACCAACTATGTTATGGTCGCATAGCACTTGAAAAGTAATCATTGCGTTGACAGCAGTGCCATGTGCTATTGGCTTTACCAAAATAATGAGATCAGGTCCAGATTTGGCAGGGTCTGGCGCATGGATCACTAGAACCCCAGACAGTGGTAGGTGCGATGTACCTAGCTGCGCTGGAGTTACTTAGTATTGGGTTATAATACATATTCCTGGGGCTTGCGTGCTTCTGGTAATTCTGCGATGACAGAGTGGAATCATGGCCACATTTTTAAGAAACTAAAAAAAAAACCTAGATAAAAAAAGTTCATGGATGTTTCATCTGTTCAGAATGAGAGGTGATGTATGAGCTTGGACTACACACCGAAGCCATTGTGTATTATGAAGGGGGGGGGGGTTCAATCAACTTCCAACCACTCTCAAGACGTGGTGGAGTCCCAGTTGCAGAAACTTGGAGAAGTGAAACATGGAGTGAGGGTAAACGAGAGCGAGGAAGGGGGCAATGAGAAGAGAGAGAAATAACAGGGGTGAGAATGCACGTAATGAAAAATCATGAAATAAATGTAAAACAACATCAATTTCATTTTTATTAATTCTGGTTGTGAAGCAAAATTCTGGACAAAAAACAAACAAAATTAAGCTATAGTTTGCAGAGAAAAAGGGGGGAAAAAAGAAAAATAACCCCTGACCATTCAAGGTTACCATGACAAAGTGGTCCGCCAAGGTCTGGTTTCCGGACTCATAACTTTTCAATGTTCACAGGCATTGCACCAGGGAATACTAAAGTTATTAAAGAAAATGCACCCACAGGAGTACTATTAATAACTCCTGTGGAAATTGAGGATTTTTCCGTTCCCATTTTAGAATTTGACACTCGGCCGTAACAAAAAATATCAAACCAGAATAAATCTTTCTTGGTTTTTATTTTATTTTATGAAGAGTATGTGCATTTTCAAATTCCTTGAGGACCGACAGTAAAATCCAAGGCTGATGTTAGAATAAGGAGTCATATTAAACCATGCTTCTCAAATTTGGTAAGTATGGACAGTTCCTAGTTTCCTATATTTTGTCGTTCATGCCACTACCGACATACCGCTTCATATTTGCCAAGCTCACTCTCTTCAGATATTTAAAGGGACTTTTCAATTCAATTCACATTTATTTCCACTAAAATATTTCCACAAATTACAGAACCACATTGTAATGCATATATATAAAAGACAGAATAAGAATAAACTAGCAGGAAAGCGCGTGGAGGCAAGGCCAAAAATAAGCCAGGTAGCTTGTAGCGGCTTGCCTTTACATAACAAAATACATAAACTAAAGACTAATTTGGTTGAATCGGTATTTTTGTGACAAATTGCTTTATTTCATTTCATTTCAGTGTTTTATGTTGTTGCGCATAGAGGCTCCTTTTTTTTGTTCACCCAAAATTGATAAACACATGCTTAGAAACAGTTGGTCGGTAAAAAAACCACCTTGAGATTGAGTTTATTTTGAGGGACGATGTTGATGAAGAGAGTATTAAAGGATCAAACTGTGGCTGTGTCTGAACTGGCGGCAGCCGCTGTTGCTAAGGGCAGCCTATAGACTGTGCAAGTCTCGTGCATATCGAAACGAGAAAACACGTCAAACGGAGAACAGTTCTTTTCTCTGAAATCAAATCTTTGTTTTAAATTATATTCAATGATAAAATCTGAACAACAAAAATACCCATTACATGTTTATAAAATCAGTTTTTGTTTTTATAATAAACACAAAAATAATGTGTTAATTATTATTGAAGCAAAATTTAAACTCTGGGCCAAGGATGCTTATTTGGTCTTGACTTTTCAGAAACCACTTACGTGGATTCGCAATGGTCACACGGGCGTAAAATTAACGCTTGACACAGTTTATAGAGGACGGTGACGCCTCAACAACCATAGACAAGCGTTTACATAAGTTTTGTGATTGGAGGTGAGCACAAAATTCTTAATTTTTTGCAGCAACCGGAAGCTGAGGTCAAGTTTAATTCTCTGGTTTTCTTCGTTATATTGTTGAGTTGAACAACATACATATTTTTCATGGTCATAAACCACGTAAAACTAAAATAATTTACAAAACAAAATCTTGCCCACGTAAATCTCCATATGGTTGGGGACCAAATGGTTCCGGAAGTTCAAATATGCGTGAGACTTGCACAGTCTATTGTAGGGTTCTCCCCAGGTTTTTTCAAAATTGTGGGGGCATTCTCGACCCAAATTTCTGAAGTTTGGCCAAAGCATGCTGAACTTTGAAACAAGGTCTTCACAATGTTTTCTACTTTGTGTTTATCTTGGTTTGAATGGCCCTACTGTGCAATTTGGAGCATTCTTTGGTTTTCTCTTGATATTTTTTGTGGGAAAAAATATTACATATATTATACAAACAATTATTTATAAAATTAATAGGGGAGATGGCCTTAGCTTTCGATCAAAACTGGACCTTCGTCAGAGGCATAAACAAATACAAACACAAACACAAACATTTCCATTTATAGCAAAAAGAGGAGCAAAGGATTAAGGGAAGGTATCCAGATAAAAGCGGGAAAATTATAGCCAATCAAAGTTATTAATTTACAAACAATAGGGTGGCTAAAAGCCAATCAGAGTAAGGTTGTGAAGACAAAGGATGGTCAGTGTGAAAGGGTGGATTAAATTTATTTATATATATATTTTTGTGAGTATCGGCCGAAATGTGCGCGTACCAGCACGCAAATCACGCGTATCGGCCCGAGACGCTAGCTTTTGCATGAAGAGAACCCTGCTATTATAATCTCAAGGTGATCCACCCGCCAGCCGCTAATTCGGGAAACAACCAAAGATGCAAAACTAACCGTATCTAGATGTGTCCTCTGATGTTTAGCTCGATCCGATGAGTTACTGAACGCCTTGGTGCAGCCAGGATGAGTACAGATGTACGGCTTCTCACCGGTGTGGGAGCGGAGATGAATCTTAAGATTCTCAAGACGAGAGAACGCTTTGTTGCACCCTTCAAACTGCAAGGTTGGGGGAAAACAAACAAGGACAAACGGCTAATTAAGACAGCGGTAATTGGAATCGCAGATCCTGTTTAGGAAAAATCCAACCAGATTAGTCTTTCCCGGAACAATTTTATTTTAATTGTTACAAAAACAGGAACATCTGACACTAATTATTTCAACACATAAATGCACAACAAGTAATGAGAATATACTGGCCAGCTGAAAAAAAATATTTTGATATTATTGGCTGAAAAATATTGATGATCACACACAGCCATGACAGTTAGAATGTATAAAGACCAAGTAATAGCCCAAAAGGGAAACTGACTGGCTAAATTTTAAATAATTTTGGGTTGAACAAAGAAAAATTGACTAGAGCGGGATTTGAACCTGCTCCCTTCGGATAAACCAATTTTGGTATTGGGGGGATTAGGTTAGCTCAGTGGTTTCTTTCCCTGCCTTTCACCTCTGTGGACCTTGATTCGAATCCCACCTCAGACCGGAGCCTTGCATGTGGTTGGGTTTTCAGTCCTAACCTGATTGTGTGGGTTTTCCCCATTGGGTTTTTTAAAAAGCCCTACTGTGCAATCTGGGGCATTCTTAATGGTTTTATCGTTATGAATTTTGTGAGTTTGATATGAAGAAAAAAATAAATATATATATATATATAGATACAAAATTGTTGTTTGTTTGTTGGGGTGGTGTTTGTTTGTTTGTTTGTTTGTTTGTTTGGTTTATTTGGGGGGTGGGTGGGTATAGGCCCACAATTCAGGCAATCCGCCTGATGTGCTAGCTTGTGGCATAGGGGGAACTCTGTACTGGTATGACATTGGTGTTATAACCAGTGAGTTTTCAAACTGAAACTAATCATTCATTGCTGTTGATTAAAGTAACTAATCCCACACTGTGTCTGCTACTAAGACAATTATTGCAAATCTTAAAACAATCAATTTCTGTCCGATAGCAGCCTCAGCGTTCATGAATCATCCCAACAGAATCACACTTTACAGCTATCCCACTCCTTTGCACTAATCTCCCTGGCATGTGGAAATCGTTTGCAACGTTATGTCAGAGGTCGTCTTGACAATGGAGGATACAAGATGACCCCAGTTGACCCTAAGCGAGAGAGCAGGTTCCAGCCTTTGTATGCGGGTCACAGAGGTCATGTTCGAAGATGTCTTGAAGGCTTTAATGTAACAAGCAGACTACAGGGAACTCGAAAAAGATGAAGCGTACATCTTGGCAAACAGCCAAGGGCATGATCAACATTTAAACAAAAAAACTTCAGTGCTAAGCAAGAATTAGTTTAAGTTGCTAAACAAAAACCTGAAGGTATCAAAGTCACAAACGATGGCAGAGAACCCCAGTACAAATCACAGCATTACTGGGCAGCTGTTATGAAATGGGAATCCCTTGTTCAGATTATCTGGAAAATGAAACCGAAGTAGACACAACTTTCTTAGCCACAGATAGTCAATAAAAATCTGAATATGTAGGTCTGGACAGTATTGGAGACATTGTTGATTTATCATATTTAGGATAAGGTGTCAGAAGGAAAGTTTAAAGACCTATAACTCCTTGGGGCGTATTCTGTGCAAAATTATGCAAAGTACAGTGGAGCAACTAGACATTTTCATTTGGGGGTGGGCAGGCAGGAGGAAAACAAAATATTTTATTTATGTTTTTTGGTGGGGTTTTTTGTTTTGTTTTTTATGTTTTATTATTTATTTATTTTTATTTTTTTAGTTTTATTTATTTATTTATTTTACTTTTTTTTTTCTTTTTTTTTTTTGTTTTTTTTTTTGGGGGGGGGGCTTTACACTCTACTAAGAGAAAGCATTTGCAAGAAGTGCAAGACGTACATAAATACTGTAAATTTTAGAAGTTGATGTATTTGAACCATACATTTATGCATTTTCCAAACAGTCTTAATTGGCTTACAGGATATGACCGAAAGATGTTTTAATTGTGAAACCCCCTTTTTGTTATAACTTCAATTTGATAAAGCGCATTTCTATTAATCTTTGTTTTGTTCGTATAAATCCACATTTCTATTTAATTAAACAGGTATCTAAAACCACATCGCTATTCAATTTTACAACTTTTTAAAAGGCACATTTCTATTCACCTCTTTTTTTTTTTTATATTATAAAACCACATTTACATTCAATTTAAAAACATATAACCACATTTCTGTTCAATTTTACAAATTTTATAGCAGCACATTACTATTCAACTAAATGTTTTATTTTGTTTCAATAAAACAACACTTCTTTCTGCGCACACAGAAATTGTCTGAGAACACAGAAATCTTGCTAAGCAAAAACAGGTAACCAAATCCAAATACAATAAATACAGTGTAAGTGACTGGTTCCCACCTAAACTGTGCTTAGTAGACAAAATTACAACACCATCTGGTGGGCAGCCTGTACAAGAAATAGGGCCCAAATCTGAATATTACATGTTTTAGTCTTGTTTCCAGACTCTTGCAGACTGATACAATCTGTTAGCATGGTGTACCCCCCCCCCTATTGTGTCTTGATTGTGTTCTTGGAATCTCAGGAATTCTTTAAAGGATTTGGGAGGAAAAGAGTGTGTTAAAGAAGGCATTGAACACGTTTGGTAATTGTCAAAGACCAGTATTCTCACTTGGTGTATCCCAACATATGCATAAAATAACAAGCCTGTGAAAATTTGGGCTCAATTGGTCATTGAAGTTGCAAGAAAATGATGAAAGAAAAAACACCCTTGTTGTACAAATGTGTGTGCTTTCGGATAGGAATAAAAGGCTTCTTTCAAGAAGTCTTTTATTATTTTAGTGAGAAAAATTACCTCTTTCTCAAAAAACTACGTTACTTCAGAGGGAGTCATTTCTCACAATGTTTAATACTATCAACAGCTCTCCGTTGCTCGTTACCAAGTAAGTTTTTATGCTAATATATATTTTCAGTAATTACCAAACGTGTACAGTGCCTTGAAAATATAGGAATTTTTTTTATTTTTTTATTTATGGGGGGCGGGGGATAGCAACTTACTTCATATTGGGCATGGTACAGGTACAATGTTATTTATATTGGGTTGGGGCTGACATGATGCCAGGAATATTGATGTAATTGTGGCTTGGACAGGAGGGTATATATACCTCCACATAACAGGGTTACAAAGTTTACCTTGTGGGTAAAGTAGGTGGAGCTAGCAGGGAAACCACATTCATAAATAAAATCAACAGGTAGCTGTGTGTAATCAGTAGCGGGAATTCAAACTAAAAGGCACTGAACACGTTTGGAAATTGTCAAAGACCAGTGTTCTCACTTGGTGTATCCCAACATATGCATAAAATAACAAACCTGTGAAAATTTGGGCTCAATGGTTATCGAAGTTGCAAGAAAATGGTGAAAGAAAAAACACCCTTGTTGTACAAATTTGTGTGCTTTCTGATAGGAATAAAAACTTCTTGCAAGAAGTTTTTATTATTTTAGTGAGAAATTACCTCTTTCTCAAAAACTACGTTACTTCAGAGGGAGTCATTTCCTACACTGTTTTATACTATCAACAGCTCTCCGTTCCTTGTTACCAAGTAAGTTTTTATGCTAATATTTGTTTTGAGTCATTACCAAACGTGTACGATACCTTTAACTTACACACTTCTTGCCAGGGATTTTACAAGTTCAATTTGAAATTTTGTTTAGATCTAGACGATGTGACTTTATGACATCACTTTACAATTCAACCCAAAGAATAAACTTTTGGATGGCACACATTTTATGAAGTTGACAGTTTGAGGGGTTTTTTCTCAGCTCCTGATAAGAAAGGGAGTGGAGCACATCAACAAAAAATTGCACAGTTGTACTTTTTTTTAAATACTCTGGGACGAGAGTTATTGCTGACAAAACATTTCTGGAACTTCAATTCAAAATTACGGTATGCTGACATGATGGCATTGCCACCCTTTTAGTAACTCCAGGAATTCTCGATTTCAAGGAGCTTCTGGGAACCCCGTCCACAGTGCCAGAGCAGTAGATCAAAGGCCAGGATTTCTTTGTATCTAGAGATCGGATAGTTGTTTCACCAGGCAGACATAAAAAATGTCTGAATTCAGAATTAAATCTGGGCCCAATTTCATAAAGCTGCTTTTAAGCACAAAAAGTAGCTAAGCACAACAAAATTATGCTTACTAGAATAAGGTTACCAACCAAACTACAATATCACATGTACAATTTGTGACTGGTTCCCTGCTTATTTCTGATTAGCAGACAATTGTTAAGCAATATTTTCTGCTTAAGCAGCTCTATGAAATTGGGCCCTGAAGTCTCATCCCTGTGTAAATTATGAGAATCCGGAAGTCGCAGGTTCCGCTCTAGTAAAAATTTTCCTTGTTCAACCCAAAATTATTGAAAAATTTACTCAGTCAGTGGTTTATGACTTTATATTTGAAACAAAAAAGTCTCATCCCCTTAAGTTGATCGCTCTGCTGCCGCCTCCCAGGTTGTTTCGAAAACTTGGATGTGATCCCTTACTATACCGCAGTTACACTGTTACAGGTTTAATGGTTTCTGACTGGCACCCCCCGAACAAAGATAGACCGTATCCGAATTGGCGACTACATCTACGGCTACGACTGTTGCTAAGGATGTCCTATTCTTCAACGCATGATGAGGCGGAAATCTAGCCGTAGCCGTAGCTGTAGCTGCCAATTCGCACGGTCATATTGACAAAATAGACCGCCAATATAGGGCTAGATAGCTCAGTTGGTAGAGCGCCGGCACGTTACTCCGGAGGTCGCAGTTTCATGTCCCACTCTAGTCAATTTTTGTTTGTTCAACCCCAAATTGTTTTGAATAAACGTTAACATAATTTCCAATGGGATAAAACTTCAGAACAAACAAGTGCATTAAGCCTACTGTGCCAGCTACGAAATGCCCTGGAAATGTTCAAGGTCTTCTTATAAACAAGATGACAGGGGATATACAAAGTTACTTCACTGGGTAGTAGTAGGAGGTACTGGTTCCATGGTATGTTGGAATGCTAGCATTTTGGGGGTATTTGTGTCTGGTCAGGGTAATCTGTACCAACAACCTGTGACTTGTGGGTTATTTATATCAGTGGTTAAAAGGCAACACAAATCATTTCTGGCCAATTTGTCACTCCACAAGACCCTAAAAAATGCACCCAATAGCTGGATCATGTTACGCCATATATTATGGTGGTTAAGGGGGCCATTCAGAGAAAAGGAATGTTTAAAAATGTCAATCATTTTTCGAATTTGTTTTGACCCACCCACCCCCCACCCCAAATTTTGGGATTTAAATGTGTTGTACACTTTTGGTAACAGCTCAAAATCAGTGTCCACATTTGTTGTGATTCAACATATGCATGAACAAACAAACCTGTGAAAGTTTGAGCTTAATTGGTCACAAGAAAATAGTAAAAAGACCTGTTGTGTTTTCTGTTTTTACAAATTATCGCGCGTGATAAAAACTATTGTTTTACTCATTTCTCAGAAACGATAGCATTTTAGGCAGAAATAGTTTAAGGAACCCTGTCTATCATTACTTACTTTAAATCATGTAAGTTATGTGTGAATCTGTGAACATTGTGTTTTTCGATCTTACCAATAGTGTACAGGGCCTTTAAAGGCACTGCACACGTTTGGTAATTGTCAAAGACCAGTGTTCTCACTTGGTGTATCCCAACATATGCATAAAATAACAAGCCTGTGAAAATTTGGGCTCAATTGGTCATCAAAGTTGCAAGAAAGTAATGAAAGAAAAAACACCCTTGTTGTACAAATTTGTGTGCTTTCAGATAGGAATAAAAGGCTTCTTGCAAGAAGTCTTTTATTATTTTAGTGAGAAATTACCTCTTTCTCAAAAACTACATTACTTCAGAGGGAGTCGTTTCCTACAATGTTTTATACTATCAACAGCTCTCCTTTGCTTGTTACCAAGTAAGTTTTTATGCTAATATTTGTTTTGAGTCATTACCAAGCGTGGTCCGCTGGCAATCCTACTTTAAACACAAAACTTCTTTCCAATTGGTCCAGCTGGCTAGTTCAGTGCTAAAAAGCAAATCTGTTTAACTTGAAGAAATATGGACAAGTGAAAAACATAGCGAACTACTGAAACATAAACTTACAATACAAGCCAACTGGTTCTGCTGGCAAGTCACTGAAAAAGTCAAGGGCAAATCCTGTAAATATTTACAAGTGTAAGCATGACAGTAAACAAAAACTAGTTTGTGGTGATTTGTAAACGCAACAAAACAAAACCTTTCTGCTGACTTTGTGTTTCAAGTTGACGGCAGCCAAATATAAAAATTTACAGTCAGCAATTTTAAAGGCTGAATGGACGTTGCTCAGGCTGTTGTTGTTATTGTTTTATTCCTGGGTGCACTCTGGTTGTAAACAGACTAAGGTGCGAACTGAGAGGTCCCAGTGGATGCGGTGACCCCAGGTCAATCAACTTGGGGTCAAAGGTCAGCTGTGACAGCTGGTCTGTAAAACTTTCGTAGATACATTTTTTGGGGACAGTGGGAGGGTGGAGGGTTTGTGCGGCTGACCACAACTGCAGCATTACTAATAAACGCCTCAAAAAAAGAGTTTTAAAAAAAGGGGAGTTGGATGAATTTGATTAGAGTAGTCTTGAGGTACGGTACATATAAAAAATTCCTTAAACTGAAAGCACCCAAGAAATATTTTGGCATGTGAATGGACATGCAGGTTTATACTGAATATTAATTATTTGTGTTAATTCAGTTGCTGTTGTTTTGTCATTCGATTTTCTGTTAATTAGTTTTTAAAAAGTAACCAAATTTTCTGTCCATTGATGATAAAGGGTAATTTTTTCTCGAAATAATAATCAATTTGGGGTTGAACAAAGAAAAATTGACTAGAGCTGGATTTGAGCCAACGACCTCCGGTTTAACGTGCCGGTGCTCTACCAACTAAGCTATGTAGCCCTATGTTGGCGGTCTCCCTATTTTGTTGATATCATTGTTCAGGGGTGCCAGTCAGAAGCCATTCAACCGTTAGTAAAAATCAACTCAAATTATTTTCAGTGGAAGCCTACATGTTCATTGGGACACTCTTTGGGTGATTTCAGATACTTAACAAAAATTGACAACCATTTGTAAAACTGCAGTTCCAATCTAAGACATGACATTTTGGATGGTAAACATTTTCAGGTAAGAAAATATTCTTTGTTTTAGAGCTTGGCCAAAATTTCATACAATGTAGCCTTTGTGTGTTGCCGGTTTCCAATTCTATGAAGCATAATTTTCTGTTTAGCAGAGATTCATTGTAGACTTGTTTGTCGTGTGCAACAGCAAGACTATTGCTCTCACGACTACAGCCCATTAGTAGTCGGGAGCCAGCAAGCAGTCTCGCGTATAAGTCGCTTGAAATCCGTTACCGCGACAAATGTTAATGACTTGTCCACAAGTCTAGAGTCATAGCTGACAAAAAAGGGTCTGAATCCAGGATCCAAAGTTTAGGGGGCATGTTGAGATAATGGTGCTTCTACCGTTATATTATAGCGCTTTATACTCCCGATGGGTGTCTCAAAGCGCTCAGTATTTTTCCTACAAGGTAAGTGGAGTTACGTGTTGAAGTATGAGACCTCCTTTGCATAGCACCATGTAATGGTTTACAAGGTGCTGTGGCGCAATATGCAGCCATTCAAACCAGGAACACCGGGGTGAACCCCTTCTCTTTACGATAAGTGCACTGGGTTCTTTTACGTGCATTACACAACACACAGGACCTACAGCTTACAACCCATCCGAAGGACGAAGCATGTGGTGAAGTGTCTTGCTTAAGGACACAAGTGTCACGACTTGGACTCGAACCCACACTCTGCTGATCACAAACGCCAGAGCTTGAGTTCGGTGTTCTTATCCGCTCGGCCACGACACGCCATGATTACCCCTTGAGTTATAGATTTCAAGGAGCTTCCGGGAACAGTATCCTCAGAGCAAAAGAAGTGGATCACAGAGCTGGATTTTATTTACCAGAAGCAACTTTTTCACCCAGGCAGACTATAAAAAGCTCTGAAATCAGATAAAAGTCTGAAATTTCTCATCCCCGCGGATTGGCCTTGAGATTTTTTAGAAGTCAATGTAACCAAACCCATTGTGAAGGGATACAAAAGTCACTTTAATGGGTCAAAATCCTACCAAAGACAACACTGAACTAAACTCTAATTCTACCCTGCACCCCCCAGGCAAGATACAATCTCACACACTGCACCAGCGATTCCTCCCTATCTGCACTGACTGAACCATGACAGTGACTTCCAAGCCACAGAATGGGTGACTCAACCCGTAGTAAGCCCATTTTGCCTCTAGTGGTAAACCGCTGCATACCACAATCAAAATCCTTGTCACCACACATCAGAAAATACATCACCTCTGCTGCCCATTGTGTGGAGAAAACTCAAATCCTGTTTCATTGGGGATTATTCATATAGGACTACACCATGTAGCACTGCTCTCCCCTGGATTTTTTTTTTCTTCAAAACTTTGAGGCATTCTGGTATCTGCACACTTTAAAAAGTCAAATTTAAGACTAATTTTTAAGACCCTTTTAAAGGCATCGTTTGGTATTGACTCTGAAAATTTATGGCAATAAAAACTTATTTGGTAAGAAGCACAGCAGCTTTGGATAGTATGATGCATTTTGAGAGACTTTTTACTTCAAAGGACTCCGTCACTTTTTATCCCCAAAATATTTTGAATATTGAGATGGTTACGGTAACGCTTCTCAAAATGTGTATTCCACAGAATATTCTTCCTGCGTGGACATAACCGCTCCAGATTTTCCCCAATATCTCAAAAACGCTACCACCTTTTGAAATGAAATTTTCACAGGTTAGTTTTATGGTATATATCTACAACTATATAGGATTGAAACAAACAATAGGCTCCAATTACCAAACGTGTACAATGCCTTTAATGCTACCCTTTCTGTCTCAAAGTTTTGCCAGTTTTAGTTCCAGCAATAGAACATGTAGACATAAACAATTCCTTGGTAACTAACGGGGCTGGAATTTCATCATTGAGAGGGCAATTTTCATTTTGCAAAGGGCACTTCCGTTGGATAATCTTTAAGTTTTCAACCGTCTGGCTGAGAAACCAAACACAGAGGAATTCAGCTGATCAACTGAAAAGCAAAAAGTTGCAGCCCAGGCATGTGTTCTTCAATTTTCATTAATTTTGGGTTGAACACAGACAAATTGAATAGAGCAGGACTTGAACCTGTCAGACACCCTACAACGTGCCGGCGCTCTACCAATGATCTATCTAGCCCTAAAGTTGGCAGTCTCCCTATTTTGTCAATATCTTTGTTTGGGGGGTGCCAGTCAGTTTCCCTTGTGGTTTATTACTTGTGGTTTATTATTGATATGCTTCAATTTGACAATGGCACAGCTGAAAAACAAGTAAGGACTTGTTGCATGCCTGATGTACAATGTTATGCATATTCAAGGTTCTAATCCGCATTAGGCCAAATAAAAATAAAAACATGTTTAGCGTCCTGCCTTTTTGAAAAAAGGAAGGAGGAGGGTTTGGGGGTTTTTTTGTTTTTTTAAATGGGCGGATACATTTTTCGAGACAACCGGCCAGGCTTGTTTTTCAAGACGGTTGCCAACTTTTTTCAGTGTGTTTTTTTGGTGTGCTAAAGTCGAAAATGTGATCTTATTTATTTTAAAATAGTTTTTTGGGGTCAAGAATCGTTAAAAATGTAGGCCCCTATCATTTCTTTGTTTAAAAATAAAAAAATAAAAAAATTAAAAAACAGGCGGCCTCTAAAATGGAAGCGGGCAGGGACACTAAGCATGTTTTTTTTTTTTTTTTGGCCTTAGAACAAACAACTCAATTAATATCTGCATAGCATTATGTTCCTTCAGCTATACATGTAACCCAACTCTGACTAGAAAACAAAAACCAAACATTCTCAGGAACCGATTCCCAAAAGAAGGTATTGTCTTACTCCGTGCTTGGACCATCTAAACTACCCAAGAAGAAGCCAAGGTTTTTGATCTTTGACCTGTGTATGACCTCACCCATTGTGTCAAACTGGAGAAGCTAACGGTTGCCTAGCAACAAGCCCAGAGGCCACAGTACACACACCAAAACTGCTGCCCATGGATCATGACAATGCAACATTTTAAAACAGCTAGAAAAAGTCTGTAATAATTATGACAGGGGTCCACAAAGGGCTGGTAAGCACAACGACGTGCTTGCAACACAAATACATGTACCTTGCTTAGCAGAAGTGGGTTAGAAGCCAAACTTGTACGGAATTTACATTGTTGTCTGATGCCCAGCCACTCTTGTTTAGAAACACAACTTGCTAAGCACCATTTCCTGCTTATTTATAAAGGGGCTCCAAGGTCAAACTAAGTTTTGTGATACTCATTTTGCACAGCTAGGCTAGAACTACAAATTTTGTGCCCAGCTACTCACTCCTTTCCTTTAGAAACACAACTTGCTAAGCACCATTTCCTGCTTATTTATAGAGGGGGCTCCACGGTCAAACTAAGTTTTGTGATACTCATTTTGCACAGCTAGGCTGGAACTACAAATTTTGTCACCAGCACTCAAACTGTCCCCAACCCTGGTCCCAACATAAATCCAAGGCCGCAATATCTTTCATTCACTACACCATAATTTCTTGGGTTTGGGTTGTGTGCTTGGTTGTTTTTACGACCCACTGGAATGACAGATATTTACACATGCCAACTGAATATGGGTACAGGGTGAGTTTGAACAGCAACTTTGAATACCTGTAATTGTCCCAGGTGAGAATTTGACATTCAGTCTACACATATCAGATGGTTGAAAAGTGACTCTGGGACCAGGGTGCTGTATCCTTGGCCCAATTTCATAGAGCTGCTTAGCACAAAATATTGCTTAACAAATTTCTGCTAAGCAGAAATGAGAAGGATACCAGTCACAGATTGTACATGTGACATGGTAGTTTGGCTGGTAACCTTATTCTGGTGAGTAACATTTTATTGTGCTTAGCTACTTTTTGTGCTTAAGCAGCTCTATGAAATTGGGCCAAGGGTGCTGTATCCTTGTCCCAATTTCATAGAGCTGCTTAACACAAAATATTGCTTAACAAATTTCTGCTAAGCAGAAATGAGCAGGATACCAGTCACAGATTGTACATGTGACATGGTAGTTTTGGCTGGTAACCAATATTCTGATAAGCGTAATTTTGTTGTGCTTAGCTTCTTTTTTGTGCTTAAGCAGCTCTATGAAATTGGGCCCAGCTAGTATCCAGTCCACAGACTCGTAAATTGTGTAACAATACAGCGGCAGATCGTTCTGAAAACAGTGGCTATTCCCGGGAAAATTTTCTCCACTAGGCCTATGTCTTTTGTTTTGTAAGGTGGAAGGTTTCCATAGGAAATTTTTTTCTTGGTTTCTGGGACTCCTGCTGGGATCGATAGAGGAAAGTGATGTCAGTGTGTCTGTGTTGGGATGTACAGCAATCAGAAATCTTGGAAATCAACAGGTGGAATTCCGATTGGAAAATGTTTTAAGGAAGCATTTATGGAATTAAAAATAAATCAAAACAATTCCAAACACTCCAAACATTTCAAGTATTCAAAAAATGTGTTTAATTGTGTTATGTGTTCCTTACTTTTTTTTTCTGCTGACATTTTTTGCATACTGTAACTGTTACAATACAAGTTATGGGGGATGGGTGGTGGTGATGGGCAGAGGGTAATCCACCACCCCCCCCCCCAAACAAAAAATATATAACCCCCTTAAAATCCTCTACAGAATTGCTGAGATTCCAAGCACAAAATGAAGACATAATATGTGTGGGGGGGATCATGCCCCATATCGAGCACCACTAGGATGGTGTTGGTGGTGGGCGAGGGGAGATATCCCCTGTTTGGACCAGGGGATGGCCCACAGAATGAGCACCAGGAATCTCCCATGCAGAGATTACGGAAGAAACCTTGTGAACATAAAGACACAAATGTAGCGCCTACACCTCTTTCAGTACCACACGATGGCATAATACTTCCTTGAATTCAGTGTTTCGGGGCAGGTACTAAGAAACAAAATGTGGTGGTTTTTTTCTCGTCTTTAAACCAACTTTTTCTCACAAGAACATAAAGACATAAATGTTGCGCTTACACATACACCTCTTTCAGTACCACACGATGGCAAAATACCTCCTTGAATTCAGTGTTTCGGGGCAGGTACTAGGAAACAAAATGTGGTGGTTTTTTTCTCGTCTTTAAACCAACTTTTTCTCACAAGAACATAAAGACATAAATGTTGCGCTTACACGTACACCTCTTTCAGTACCACACGATGGCAAAATACCTCCTTGAATTCAGTGTTTCGGGGCAGGTACTAGGAAACAAAATGTGGTGGTTTTTCTCTCGTCTTTAAATCAATTTTTTCTCACAAGAACATAAAGACATAAATGTAGCGCCTACACCTCTTTCAGTACCACACGATGGCATAATACTTCCTTGAATTCAGTGTTTCGGGGCAGGTACTAGGAAACAAAATGTGGTGGTTTTTTTCTCGTCTTTAAATCAACTTTTTCTCACAAGAACATAAAGACATAAATGTTGCGCCTACACGTACACCTCTTTCAGTACCACACGATGGCAAAATACCTCCTTGAATTCAGTGTTTCGGGAGAAGGTACTAGGCAACAAAATGTGGGGTTTTTTCTCGTCTTTAAATCAACTTTTTCTCACAAGAATGAAATTGGACGGATGTAAAAAAAGTTCCTGGAAACTTTACTTGCGGGTGTGGATTCCCTCTTAGACCAGGAACCTCCCAGATGTTACAATTCAGGAGGTTTACAGACTCTGTGCATCACTAGAAATACCAAACCACAGATTTGGACACAAAGTGGACTTTTTCTCCCCTTTGCTGACTGATTTACTTCTTTCAAGAAAATAGGAAGGCCCAAGGAGGTTTAGGGATAATCCTGAAATCACACAAAAAATCCTGAGAAATCACTTGCCTGTTCTCAACGTCCTTGGCTAGTTGAACAATAAATCTTTTCTCTATGCTAACAACAATCTTAACCTCTCCCTACTTCTGACAGCAATTTATGCTAACTGTACATGAATATTAAGTTTTTTTGTTTTTTTTAACTAAACCATCTTTAAGAGGGTGAGCCATTCAGCACAGCTGATCATTTGGTGCCCCCCCCCCACATTATATAAAAACACATACTAACAACTACCAATAGATAAAATACTAACGACGAGTAGACTTCCGCCAAACTCATCTCGGACAAGAACGGACACAGATTGCAAGCTGCAACCTAAACAAGTGTACCAGTTTCTCATTTACTGAACATGGCCAAGATCTCTCAAACAGAAACTGGTTTTGATGTAAATATCCGAGCACAGTCAACTTGACTTCATCTCAACCTGTCAAACGTATCTCATTTCTCTCAGACAAACTTTTGTTGATATAAATATCTGAGCACTGTCAACTTTACTTAATCCTTAAACGTCCCACAAGGCACTGCTCTTCATGTTTACATACAAATTTTCCACCAGCAAGTTGTTTCTGTTGGGTTTCTTTCTTGACATGGTCCTGTCCTTGACTGCGCTAGATCTATCACTATTTGTTTAATACCCGTCAGTCTGAAGAGTTCCCTCTTTTTCGCCCAAAACAAAACATTTCACCTCTCGCCGAATTCATCTTGGTTTAAAGGTTCATGTCAAACGGGTCTGGCCCCAGCCATTAATCAAATCGACATTGTATCTCAGCTAATGCAACAAGAACATGAAGGCTGCCATAAAAATGCTCTCCAAACAGTCACAAGGTGATCTTGGGAATTTCAATGGGAGTTTTCAAGGTGATCATTTTTTTCAGGAATGTTGTGTGTTTTGCTACTGCATTATGATTGGGGGGGGGGGGGGGTGGAACGCCGATCGATGGAACAATCTTCAGGAAGTTTTCAACCGAGCAGGAAACTATGATAGCATTTTTCAACCCTGTGTATTGGAACTTGTTTACAAAAGAATACCAAGCAATAAGCCACAAGGGAAACTGCCATTGTAAATTTGGGTGTGATCCCCGCCTATATGGCAGTTACAGATTGAATGGCTTCTGAACTGCTTCTGACTGGCCTTCCCCCCCCCCCCACCACCGAACAAAGATATTGACAAAATAGGGAGACCGCCAACAAAGGGCTAGATAGATCAGTAGGTAGAGCGCCAGCATGTTAATCCGGAGGTCGGTGGTTCAAGTTTCGCTCTGTCAACTTTTCTTTGTTCAACCCAAAATGATAAAATAATACAAAAGGAGTGAAATACATACAGGTAAAGAAACAACATATATTTTTCCAGGGGATTTATAAATATAATTTTTTTTTTTAACTTACCGTACACTTGTTGGGCTTCTCCCCAGAATGCACCCTCATGTGAATAAGAAGTTTATAGCGAGCGTTGAACGGTTTGTAGCGTCTCGTACATGCCTGCCAGAAACAAGTGAAATCTTCCCCTTTCCTCTGATCGATGTGCACCTTCTCGATGTGTCTGACCATATCTTCTTGGTCTTCAAAGACCGCGCTGCAGTCGATCCAGCGGCAAATGTGGACCCTCTCGCTGTCCATTTCCAGGCTGGACTTGGCCGTGCTCGCAATCGACCCGGGGGAGTTGACCTGCGACGCGATGCCCGGCGGCGACTGCTGAGATTCAAAATGCTGAGAGTAAGTCGGTGGTGGGGGCATGTGGGACGGAAGAGCGTGGCCCGTCATCGCCGACTGAGATTGCTGCTGCTGCTGCTGCTGCTGCTGCTGCTGCTGGTATGGGGTACCCGGAGAGTGATATGCGGATGGAATTTGATACCCGTTGGGTTGGTGTGGCGGGGAGAAAGTAGCAGTCTCCGAATAACTGGCAGGCTGGGAGGTATGCTGTGAGTAGGGAGGGTTAGATGAGGTTTGAGGGTACGAAGACTGCTGGGAGAAGGTGGTACTTTGGGAGTACGTACTCGCCGTGTCCGGGTACGAGTCTATGGGTTCCTGCTTGTACTGCTGGTGATGGCTTTGCGTATATGCGTTGGGGTTGTAGTTATGGAATTCCTGTTGAATGACTTCGTTCCGTGGCTGGACGACCAGCTGCCCTTCCATCTGAGGCATCGTGTACATTGAGGATTGTTCCAGAGGTTCCATCTGAGGTGGTCCCATATTACCGTTGTGGTACGAGTACCCAATGTTTGATTTAGGGGGATGATAAGGGGGAGGAGACACATCCCCTGTGTTTGCTCTCGGAATATGATATGAGGGATGATTCCCGGATGAGGATTGGGACATAGGGCTACTACTATTACGAGCTGACAAGTGTCCATAATCGCCTGCGAGCATGCCAGGAGACGGCGATATTGAAGCAGACGATCCACGAGAACCGATTATATACGCAACTAAGGACGTCGGACTTGTCCTGATCATTGAGTTAAAATCGTCTGATGAGAGTGGAGAGAGGGACAGCGCTCGTTTACGTGAGCGCGAGGATCTCGCCGAGTGGCGTGGACTCGCGAAGCTGGACCCGGAAGGCGAGATTTCCACGGGGAAGGGCGAGAGGGAGTTAAAGCTGCTGGCATAGTGGGACATCGACGAGCTGGGAGGGGGCAACGAGTGCTCCCCAACATCGCTGCCCGCTTGCGATCCCGGTCCCTGGCTGTGCGGTGTCAAGGAGGGCAGTATTCGGCTGCTGGTTGACCACTCCTGCTTGATGGGCATCACGGTGCTGGGTTCTAAGAACATCTGGCGGTCAGTGGGCGGTTGGTTCTGCGGTGCTTGGTTCCCTGAGGAGATGATGGACGGATTACGCGGAGTGAAACGGATATTTGAGATATCGCTGAGGGTTGGAGAACTAGAGTGCGACATGGTGTTGTTGCTTTGAAGACGGACTCGGCGGACGCTTCCTGTTGTGGGGCAAGGCATGGACATGCTTCCTCCTCCTCCAGTGCCACCATGGCGACCTGCGTTGCTTACCATATCCGAACCGCAGTTGATATCTGCAGAGAAAAACAAGAAACTTCAATGTAAACTGAATGCAAAAAATTATCACTTATTTTGTAAACCAATAATTTGTGAGCCAACAGAAATGCTTATTACATCCATTCGTTTAAACATTCCCTTTTGTTCATTTTAATTTCTAACATGCTGTACTAATTTCATCTATTGGAAGAACATTGCAATGTACACAAAACATTTTATAATTTTGCTCTGAAAATTGTCATCGAGAAAGGGAGCTTTATTAATATACATGTAAGTCAATAATAGTCAATGATCCGTTCTTCAAATCAACTGCTTCTCTTCATTTTGTCCTGATTTTAATTTACACTGAATGACTTTGGCTAATGCTGAAGCCAATGGCTGCAAACTGTTAAGGTAATAGGACAGCAGTTTGCAGTAATCCAGCCATAGCCACAGCCAAACTAGTCACTTTGGACATGCCGAAATAAGGGCTTCGGCTAGGGCTAAGGCCGGATTGCTGAAAATTGGCCCATTCTTCAGCCAACGGCCATAGCTCTAGCCAAAGTCGCTTGGTTCGGACTCGGCCTAAGATTCATTTCAATACTGAGGCGCCCTCTTGGGCCTTGGTATCTATTGTAAGAGTAGCTCCTACTCTGTGTACAAATACCGCCGGGTTACATTATAAAGAAAACAAATCTGGGATTCAAGACTTTCCCGCACCTCAAAAGAGCAATTGAGAGGGAGGGCACTATAACAATGGCATCAAGACTACTCCAATATCCAGAAGAATAAGTATGAATCTGTGACGAAAACCACAGACAACAGGGAATCAACTCAGCAGCAGCTGCAGTGAGACAATTCAAAACTACTTCAAGCTGTCTCCATACAGAGCTCTTTAGGGTCAGGCGAGTTGAGATGAGAAACACCCCGCCTCCTCAAGTGAGGGGGATCAAGAAGGGTGCATTAGGTAAACCTGTCAGAGGATTTGGGGGTAAATCCTTTTATCTGTCTGTAGAAAGGGACCGCGGTGGTAAACAAGTGAAGTGGGAGGATGATCCAGTGGCGGTGGGATAGAAATGATAAAAAAGGGTCGCTCCTGGGGTGACATACTTTCATGGAGGAAGAAAGTCTCGGCAGTCGTCCGCCTCCTTGAGAAACAACAGCCAGATGTGGTCAAGATGGTGAGGGGAATGGACTCTTGATGGATGGAGTATCATGTTAAGATGGGATTGGAGACATTGATGGAAACCAGCAGGGGACATCTAGATCTATTAATACTTCAAAAGATCTATTTCAACCGCCAACTTTTGCTCAAAGCAAATATGGAGTAATAACATTCAACTTTTTTGTTCCCCCTCCCCAGCCCTCCCCCAACAGCATTGCACTACAAAATGTGGACGAGTTCACCATTATCCAAGTTCTATTATCACAAGCTTTCCGTTGGGTAATATGAAAGCTTTCACTTAAATGCAAATACTAATATCTGAGATTAAAGCAATTTCAGTATATTAATATTTGCATTAAAGTGAAAGCCTTCCGTTAGGTGATACTATTTATGTGGTCTGGGTATCTTGTTGACTCCTTTTTTTCCTTATTTGTCAACAGCCAACTTAAGCTCCCACATACTGCACCTGTAGTCTACATGTCAAGTATCTGTAAAAATAAGTGAGCAAATTTATAAGCCCTTTTCAAAATTATGGATAAAACCAACAGGTACGATATTTGGCCCTTGGAAAAAAGTAAAATCATTTTATTGAGTTCAAGGGTAGACCTACTCAGGCTATTTAATCACAATTTTGCTGATTTTACAAAAGGGGAAAAAAACAAATCGGAAATCAGACTTGAGTAGGAATATTCCTGAACCAAGAATGAATGTCTTTCAATCGTCAGACTACATTGTACTTTGCACACGATCACATTTGACATTCTCCTTCGAACCCAAACAACCTTCTCTCATTTCAGACTTGCATCCTTTCACCTATGTGAAAGGAACCTGTGTACGGAGAGAAACAAAAGGTGGCGTGATTGTGCGGTCTATTTTTTCCACCAGGACGTCCTTGGCTTGACTATAAATAGAAGTGGGAACGGAAAACCTTTTGAGAAGCTTTAATTAGTGTTCCTTATCCAAAGCATGTACTCTTGTAACTTCATCGCCGCTTATTTTTCAGAACTCGCACGCAACATATGCCCACAACAAGGATCGGCGGTATTAAGTTATCAGAGGGTGAATAATACAATGAGTTTAAATGGCGGTATAAAGACCAAGGGAGTTCCTTGTTTGTGTGGAAATCATTGGATCAAGTGTCTTACATGTACCTCAAAATTCCCTAAAATTAACCTCTGTTTTCTGGGTCTTTTCTTCTTCTATTTTTTATTTTATGGTTTTTTTTATGCACAGGGGGAGGAAACTTTCTGAAGGCCATTTTTATTCATCGCTAAACAAATAACGCTATATTTAGTTCACCAACTCTCATGTTTATCCCACGTTGTTCCGCTTTCAGATTAGATTTGTTTTCTTCCTTTCTCTTGTGGTTATTCTGGGGGGGTTTTGTGAGGGTGTGTTAGAAGGGGTTAGGGCGGCAAGGCTTTCCAAACACATTCAGACCGTCCAGGGGCGACTAATATCAAGCATTGTGCTGTGCCTCTTCAACCAGAACATTCCCGGGGGTAAATATGCCCAAGTGACAAGTGCAATTTCATAAGTGATATTTCATTCGGTTAAAAGCAAATTAAAATGATAAGAACTGGATATTCACTTAACCTAGCAACCAAGGGAAGAAAGAAAAAAAACCTGAATTACAGGCAAATTCAAAGAAATCAACAACAAAACAAGATTTTCTTGCTTCACCTTGAATGGATCAGGCTGTTATAAATATAAATGCAATAACTTTGAAAAGTACAAAAAACAGGAAAACCTTTTTTTATTCAGAAAATGAAGGTACTTTGTAACAATGTACATTCAGTTTGCGGTAACACCATGTTTATACCATTACTTACTTTGCTGTGTAGACTTGTTCTTTGAGAACTTGTCTTGCTATTTATTCTACTGCCGCGAAGTAGATTTCGGAATTCTGGAGACCACATAGTTCTGAAAAGAACGGTCTTGCTTAGTACTACCTGGGGAGATAGGAAATCGGGCAGGACTACTACTTTCGCTTAGTGCATCGAGGGGACTTTTCGTCATTAACTTCACTGCCGCGGAGTGGGTTCTTAATTGGTCTCAATGTTTCGTCTATCCTGCTCTAGTCATCGTCAGGAGACTGGAGAGTGTTTGAGATGCATGGTCTCTTTGGGATTCAGTGGTTTCGGTGTAGAGTCAGCACTGCTCTGATTGGTTCTTCTGAAAGGAGAACTGTGGTTGGTGGGCTCAGAGTTGTATATACATGGTGTTACCGCAAACTGAATATACATTGGTACCTCAACATGCAATGCCTCAAAACCCAAACTTTGTAAAAGTTACAACTGAGACAATTTTACCAGCGTCAGACAGTTCAGTGTTTGTGCGACACGCACTTTTTAAAAAAAAGTATTGATTTACTTTTCAGATTTTTAAGTCCACATTTCCTCCAAAAAGTTCAGTACCCTTAAAAAAAAAAAGAGAGAACAAGTTTTGGCAAAAGACAGTTTGCAAGTTTTATTTGTATGTTTGATACACTGAATTACTTCGATTGGGAGGTGGCAAACAATTCCTAAACTACAAAGTTGCATGCTGGAGTGGAAGCCAGGAAAAGTCATTGAAAACTCCTGAGCTGGGAGAAAATTGATCTAAAATATCTTACTTCATTTAGAGGCATTACTTTGTTCTTCAGTGTAGGCATATATGGTATTCTAAATAGTCTGTCAATATTTAATAATAGAAGTTTCGGGTGGGTGGGCGGGTCAAACCAAATTTGAAAAAAAAAGATCAAAATTTGTAAACATTGATCACTCTGAATGCCCCAAGTTGTGAGCAAATCTGTGTGAACATTCATGTTTTCACTCTCATCAATGTTGTGCACACCCTTTAAACGATCTCAGTTAAAGGCATCGTACAGGTTTGGTAATGACTCTGATAATTAATGGCAGTAACAACTTACTTGGTAAGGAGTACAGCACTTTGGATAGTATAAAGCATTTTGAGAAACTATTCACTTCGAAGTACTGTGTTTATAAAAAAATATATCACTTTTTATCCCAAAAACATTTGAATCTGAGAAGCATTACGCGTAACGCTTCTCAGATTGTGTATTCCAATTGCAGATTATTCTTCCTGCGTGACTATAACCGCTCCAGATTTTCGGCATTATCTCAAAAACACTACCACCTTTTGAAATGAAATTTTCGCAGGTTAGTTTTATGGTATATATCTACAACTAAATAGGTTGGAAACAAACAATAAGTTCCAATTACCAAACGTGTACGATGCCTTTAAGGAACTGCATGTACACGTATACATGTACTTTACTGACATCTGTAGCACATGATCTCATCTCTATAAATCATTTGTATTTTCCTTTGTTTATTTTGTTCAGCATTCTCCTGAAAACGATCAGAGCATACTGATCGAAACGTTGAGTCGTTAACCACCGGTTCTGTTCAGAACCAACTCTACTCATAAGAGATATTCACATGGTGTTACCGCAAACCTCTCTTAGTAATGAGCTCACTGAACGTTAATAGTACAGGTATTAAATGACAAACAATTGATTAACAACAAGAGAAGTACAAATCACTAGCGACACACTCTCTCACACCCAGAGAGTTGTTCCATGCACACCATCGATTTTCTGTACAGGTAGGATGTCAGAAACGTCCATAAGGGAGTGAGCTTGGAACAATACAACCCATTCCCTATCACCCCCCCCCCCCCCAACAGCATAAAGGAGAACCTAACCCAGCCCACAATAGCCCAGATACATGCCTAAGGCTACTGATCCATTCCACTGTGTGAGTGGGATTAGTAGGCGACTGGGCAAACATCTTGCCAAATACCTGAATTGATTCTGGACATCGGGTGCTAACACTTCAAACAGTTGTATTCAATTAGGAAACAAAAAACAAGTCCAGACTCTAGGACTTTAAAGATGATAAGTCTAATTTTTTGCCAATTTGATTCAATTATTTAGATAACATAAATATTTACTTAGATTCACGAAAGTAACGAGCTTTCATTTAAAGCATTGCATGAAAAAGAATCAGCCAATGATTAAGTGGTAGTTATTAAAAAACCCAAAACGATTTATTGTCGGGATCCCAATTAAAGGGAAAGCAAACCTTTGGTTTTTGGAACGGTTCGATTGTTTTAATCCTATATATAAATGTTAGATATACAATAAAACTAACCTGTGAAAATTTCAATTCAAAAGGTGGTCGCGTTTTTGAGATATTGCCGAAAATCCGACGCGGTTATGTCCACTCAGGGAGAATAATCCGTTTGGAATACACAATCTGGGAAATGTATCCGACAGTATCATTTCTCAGATTCAAATTTTGGGGATAAAAACTGATATCTTTTTCCATAACCACATTTCTTCAAAGTGAAGAAGTGAAATGATTCTCAAAATGCTGTATACTATCGAAAGTTGCTCTACTTCTAACCAAGTAGGTTTTTATTTTATTTTTATTATATATTTTTTACATTTATGTATTTAATTTCTATTTTTAAATTTAAGTTATTTTATATTTCAAGATTAAATTATTTTATATTTTCCCTTTCCTGTAATTGGCGGCTCGTCCGCTGTTGGTTTGGACAATAAATAAAATACAATACAATACAATGCCATTAATTTTAATTGATTACCAAACAAATACTTTCCCTTCGTGTACAAACACTTAATTGCATGTTACATGTATTTTGTGCATTGTCAATGGAATATATACAACAGCTTTTGTATGTATTTCAGTTTGAAACAGCATTATTTGTCAACATTCGATCAGAGGGAAAACATTCTTTAAAAATAAAAACATTACTTCAGCAAAAATTTGGACATGCAACTTTTACAAGTTTTTTGGTAGTTAAGTTTTCGATGGAGATTTTGCTAGGTTAACATTTATCACTTGTGTTTGATTAAGAGAATCAATGTGTGGTGAAGAGGTTTTAAACTAGTGGTTTAAACCCGCCGAGGCCTGGTTCTTGATAATTTTACCGAGACGAAGTTGAGGTAAAATTATCAAGAACCAGGCCTCAGCGGGTTTAAACCACTAGTTTAAAACCGATTCAACACACTTTGATTCCCATTCATAAATATCTTCCCCTTGAAAATATAGACAAAAACCTGTAACAAATTGGACAGTTTTGCCCCTTTGGTCATTTGCAGCTCACTTCGATTCTGCGTTAAATTTCTAGACCCATTGCACAACGTGGAACGCACGTTCGAATAAGATGTGCGCCCTTCCATTTTGGGACTTAAGGGAGTCAACTTTATGATTCTTGTGTACAGATCCGCGTTGTGCAAACTGTGTTTAAACACTTCTAGCCGTGTTTATATCACACGTTTAAACATGGCCACGTGATGTCCTCTCGACCAATCAGAATGAATAAACTGTCCCAGGTATTTCTGAATGTATTTTTTCTGCTTTATAGCCATTTTTAAAGGGCCTTCTGGTTACAAAAGTAGAAATGCAAATAACAACCATTAAAGGTGTTTTCTAGACACCCTGCTAAATGCGGCAAAATGCAACACTGCTGAAAAAGAAAGTCCTGCAAAATGCATCAAAAAGCAACTGAGGATTCCGGTGCATTGTGAAGTGAAAATGGTTTACACCAGGGCAGCTACCCAGCACTAAATGCACCAATAACAAGGGGTTGAAGTTTAGCTGGGGACTTAACAATGCACAGGAACATGTCAAGGCCATGTACATGTAGAAACAAGCTAAGATGCAACACCTGGTGCAGCAGGGTATGGGGTTGGAGTAGGCTGCTAATTACAAAAAACTACAACAACTTTTACTACTGGGTGCATCATGTTGTATTAGGGTTGACCTTAAAGCACAGTTTGTACAGTTAAGGTTTCTCCCAAGCATGGACGTGTATCCATGGGAATAATGATCAGTTTATTGAAGTCTACATACAGAGATAACAACTTGGTGTACAGTTATATGCCAAATGGTAATCCTATGAGTCAACACTGATACAACTAAGCAAACAAGACAGGTACAATAAAAAAAACTGTGCAAGTTACAAGTACTGCAGGGTTCTCACAATGCACAAGCTTACGTACTGGGCCAATACGTGAGAATTAGAGCCGATATGCCCCCCCCCCCCCAAAAAAATGCTTTATTTTGTATTTTATTTTTTGGAGGGGAGAGGGAACTTGAGATCAAATTCACAAAAATCATCAAGATAACGCCCTGTAGAATGCCCCAGATTGCACAGTAGGGCTTTCAAAACCAAAGATAGACACCGAGTAAAACCATTCAGAGGACCTCGTTTCGATTCAGCTGTGCTTAGGCAAAACTTTGACAAATTTGGGTTCGGAACGCCCCGCAGTTTTTTTTTTAAATCCTTGGACCAACCCTCACCATGGTTTCAAGTGCGTTCAGTAACTGAACATACTTGCATGTGTTCAGTGACTAAACAAACACTAGCAACCATGGTGAGGGGTTGTTAAAGGGTCTGTATACGTTTGGTAATGACTCTGAAAACTAATGGCAATCAAAACTTACATGCTAAGAAGTACAGCAGCTTTGGATAGTACAATGCATTTTGAGAAACCTTTTACTTAGAAGTACTGCGGTTATGGAAAAATATATCACCTTTTATCCCGAAATTGTTTTAATCTGAGAAGCGTTACTGAGAGTAACATTTCTGAGACTGTGTATGCCAATTGCAGATTAGTCTTCCTGCGTGGACATAACCGCTCCAGATTTTCGGCAATATCTCAAAAACGCTACCACCTTTTGAAATGAAATTTTCAAAGGTTAGTTTTATGGTATGTAATTACAACTATATAGAATTGAAACAAACAGTGGGTTCCAATTTCCAAAGGTGTACAATCCCTTAAACTACTAGACGAAACTTCCTAATGGAGGCTAATCAATACACACAGGGCAGAACGCTTGTCTAAGTTTCTTTGCGTTTTTAAAAATGACGATGCCTTTTTGTGGGAGTGTATTTCATTCCTCCAAGATTAAGTTAAGACAGACTTACTCTTTACAGGTTGTATACAGTATTGGTAAGGATAACAAACATCTTTGTTTGATTTTAGTCTGAAAGCTTACTGATTATGAAGTTCATACTAGAACCATTTTTTTCTGTTAATCATTGCCCTCTGAAATGAAGTCATATTCGAGAAAACTGTATCTGAAAACCTAAAAAATGGGAAAGGGAATAATTGTTCATTCATAAAACACACTTTCTTCTACTAAGTGACACCTTCTGTGCATGAGATTAATGATATCGCCATAGCAAGGCTCCTTGATTATGGCACAGTAATCGTTTCACACTATGCATCATGGTGATTTTTACATGGTTGCTATTTTTTGGAGGAGGTTCTGGATCTCTGTAAATAACAATGATCATTGGTTATTATTTAACAAGGATAGTTTTCACACGACTGTAATTTGCTATTTTTTAACATTGATGTGACTTTTAATCAAGGTTTTTTTGTTAAAAATTGGCTCCTGTGAAAAGGCCTTAAGTACACAGTACACAAGCCATGGGTTTTTCTAATAATACCAGCCGTACAAACAGAAGAAACCATTGCATCCAATGCTAGCCTGGGAGGTATGATGCTTTGTGGTAGTCTGTGGTACCAGAATGAGGGTTTTAAATTGATCAGTCCAGTTCGTCACTTCATGTCAATGTAGAAAAGGTGTTTCTCACTTACCAAGCATTTCTAGCCAAATCTCTCGTCAGTGCATGAACAATTCCGTCACCGATAAGCTAAATCGTTGCATTCAATACTTACAGCCACAGTCACAACCAGCACACTGAAAACCCTCTAAAAATTGCTCAGTCATTTATAACATTTTGGACTCAAAAAGTTTTGAGACAAAAATTCAAAAAATGTCTCCTCTAACTCTCTGGAGGATTTTTCCTGAAAATCTGTCTTCTTCCTCATTTACTCAAGAAAGCTAAGTTTGAGCATCATTCCCCCCAACCCAGCATTTTAAACACTCTTCTCAGAACCTCCCAAACTCAAACAAGGTACATGGTCTGTAGCACCCCCCCCCCACCCCTCCAAAGGAACAATTACTTATTCACTTTAAAATGCCAATGACACTCACACTCCTTACGTATTTCTAAATTCTTAGAAAATAACATTGACTCATAAGGTACACCATGGTTTCACTGGCACTCTGCTCCTGCTTGAGATCCAATTACAAAGTGGCCGCCAGTTTACCACTCCCTGACGTCACTAAAACATGTGACCCTGACCGCTTCGCTGTAACAAAGTTATGGGCTGTCTGAGCTTCTATAAAACTCCAAAACATATTGCTCCATGTCAAAAAAGGATGTTAACTTTGTTTTTTCTCTCAAATCAAATAATCAAAAGACTGCGATGACCTGGAACTAAACTTCCTATCTGGAAGGTGGCTGGAACAACTCAAGATTGTCATTATCAGAAAACCGAGCTTACTGGGATTGTTAAACCCAAGACAGATGAACTCTGCCTCACAGTCAAGGGTCACTGCCTGTCAATTTAGTTGTAATTTGAGTATGGGATCTATGATTAAATACAACAACAGAACCTGATGATGGCAATAAAGTTCAGGAAAGGGAGACTTCACCAGTCTTGGTCTAATACACATGGACCAGAAAGCTAACAAAAATAGAGGCACCTTTCCGTGGAGTGGCGGTGTTTCTTTACACTTTCTCTTGGGTAAAACTCAGTCTTGCCATAAATCCCAGCGACTACCTCAAGCCTGATTGTTCTTACAAGGGCATGACAGTTTTTCCCTTAGTAAAAGGCACCTCTGTGAGGAAAATGTTCATTTCCACAGGACACCAAGGCAATGACCAAGGGGCATGGAGACAATTCCCTCCAAATTGCAACCATGAAGTATCAGCCGTGCTACATGTACCTCAACAATAAGTTCTTTGATGCTCTTTTGAAAGAACCATGGTTATTTGTTTTAAAATCCTTGATTTAAGATTGATTAATGATTTGCACCTGACGTCACAACACCCAAACAGCTCCCTCATTGAGGTTAATGGAGACATATCATTGGCCGACAGTTGTGAGCGACATTTCCATTGTTTGACCTCAGCGATGGCGGCCAATGCAAGGGGACTATCGGAAGAAAATGCAGAAATGCAGAATGTAGGAGAGGGCTGCGAGTGTTCTTCTGTTCTGGTCGCAGCCAAATGTCCAAGAAGCGAGCCCCCATTACAGTTATTTTGAATCCTACTCTGTTGGTTTAGCCACCATCTCAGTTAAAAGAGGGAAGATTAACCCACTGGGAAAAGTTACCCTTTGTCAACAAAAATGTTAAGTCCAGTGAGAACACGGCTAACGAGATCCGTGAAAACATTACAAAAAGTTTGTACGCCGCGAGTCTCACAATCGGACAAGTTAGACTTTTTGTATTATTGACAATGTGCATGTACAGTTTGTGCGCGCATCCATCACGTGAAACCACACAATGAAATCCGGACTGTGATTTGCTTAAAGGAGTAAAGGCGGGTGTATTAGTTTGACCAAACAACAATATTAACACCTTAAAACTGTCTTAAGGATCTAAAGAACCAGGAACTTGTATGACATTTTTTATATTCGGATCGTTTGTAACTTCAAAGGCACTCTGTTAAAGCAGTATCGACTTTCAGCATACCATGCCAGCTAACCGTCCATTGGAAAAGGGTTAGAGGTCATGATACCTTGCATGACTGTATCAGATCTACAAAGGCAGGTGTTTTTTTAATAAACATTGATACAAAAGTATTACATATAGTAAGATAAAGGTTTGCTTCTAATGTTTCTGACATGATATTTTGTATACACTGTCACAGAAACAAGCAGTCAACAACAAACCGTTGATCTATGTATGCTTTATACAGTATCTCTGTGGAGCGTGTGCACGTGTAAAGTACGCGCTTCGCGCAAAATGAGACCAGACTATTTGTAATGATATCCCAACAGAACATAAATTGCTGGAATTAGAAAAATATCCCGACAAATCAGAGACCTAATGAGATGATTGCTGAAAACGTTTCACTCTTGATATTTAATCTTTAATCTTTAATCATTGCTATTTATCTCTTATCTCTCTAATAAAAGCTATTATATTAGCTGAAAAGTTGTCCTTTTTTCCTGACCATCAATGATCAAGTATTGATCTGAAACTCCCCAAAAAAATTGAAGTTAAAGACTCCAAGGAGCTTAGGGAAACGGTATCCCCCGCGCTAAAGAAGTTCATCAAAGAGCATAATTAAGTTATATCTGAAGAAATTTAGAAGACGTTACTCAAAGAGCATGATTTAGTTATATCTGAAGAAATTAAGGGCTACTTTTTTCAGACATTACAAAAAAAATCTGAAATCCGATGAAAGTCTGAAATTTCTCATCCCTCCTGAAAAACCCTTTAAACTCCACTTATTCTGCCCTATATAGTCAGGGGTGAGACTGCATGAGTATGACAAACACTGAAAACTGGATCACTGAATCTTTGTGTGAAGTTAATCCCTTTACAGACCTCTCTACATGATGATTTCAAAAAACATCTGAAGGTCTAGTCAAAACAAGGACCCAGTCTTTCCCGTGTGTGATGGCAATTCCGCCTCTTTCCAAGAAAATCTGAAGGTGCAGGGAGATCCAAAAGAAATCCTTAAAGGTATCGTACACGTTTGGTAATGACTCAAAACAAATATTAGCATAAAAACTTACTTGGTAACAAGCAACGGAGAGCTGTTGATAGTATAAAACATTGTAGGAAACGACTCCCTCTGAAGTAACGTAGTTTTTGAGAAAGAGGTAATTTCTCACTAAAATAATAAAAACTTCTTGCGAGAAGTTTTTATTCCTATCTGAAAGCACACAATTGTACAACAAGGGTGTTTTTTCTTTCATCATTTTCTTGCAACTTCGATGACCAATTGAGCCCAAATTTTCACAGGCTTGTTATTTTATGCATATGTTGGGATACACCAAGTGAGAACACTGGTCTTTGACAATTACCAAACGTGTACAGGGCCTTTAAATCAGGAATAAAAACTGACTACTTTACACAACTTGATTCTCTACAGAGTGAGAGAGTCCCCCCCCCCCCCCCCGCCTCTGAATATGACCAAAATGCTGACTTACCTTGGTGATACGCCTGCACATAAAGTTCTTAAGACTTTTAAAAGCAGACACTCTGAACTTGAACTGAGCGGCCAAGACTGTTTCTACCCCTGCATCCAACCCCGACGAAATCCGCGGCCAGACAAACACAAACATCACAATATCGTTCTGGAAGCTTTGCAGTAAAGAACACTCGGAAATCAAACCACCGGCGATACAGCCGTTCACTCATTGGATAACGACAACTCAAAATGCGAGAACACCGCTTGTATGATTGACAAGACGGGGACAGGTGATTTCAGGATTCTCAAAGCTAATGAGGGATGCGTATAGCAGCGCCATATATCAATAACACGATGAGTACACCCCGTTTCCCCGCTTAAGTCTGGCGGAAAAAGCTACACTGCAAATGGTTGTGAAGGTCACACTTCATGGATTTATTGGCCACACTACGAGCAGCCCCTTGACAAGGGGAAAAGGTCCTGCCCAACAACCCTCAGAAGAAAAAGAAGAAAAAAATACCATCCTTTGATTTTTCCTGATGGAGGAAATTTGATATTGCGGGGTATTGATCACAGATCGGGCTTTTGCCTGAGTTTGTTTTACTGGTAGGAAATTTAAGGGACGGGCCAGCGCTCAGATTTGTCAAACGCCAGCGGTTGCCAATCAAACTGAGCCCATTATTTTTTTTTTTTTTACTTCAGTCTTTTCTTCAATCGAAACTGAATAAAAACCACAAATTTGATGACAAAACAAAAAAAGATGACTAGAATAGACAGATGGAGTTTGCAGGTCAATGAGTTAATCTAGGAATCGGAGTGCAATGGAAAAAGTCATTCACTTTCCTTAAATTAATTAAAATGACAACAAATTGAAAAGCCAAGTATCAAGGAGGAATCAATTGTAATATCTTTTTTCTCAAGTGATGTTTATGATTTACGTTTAACCAACGCAGTATGACATTTCCAACTTGCAAATCCTAACTTGTCAGAGTTGAAATTGCTGGTTGTTGCAAGAGTTCATCCATTATAATAATAAATAGTTTTGATATATAAACATTTATTTACGGGCGTCTCAAAGCGCTTATTTTTTTTTTTTAGACAGGTTTTTGAAGTTTCTGAATTATGAGAACATGTGTGCGAGTTACAAAAACACAAATTCCACTTCCACCAAGTAGACTGTGGAATTTTGAAGAACATAGTTCCACATACTTATAGTTCCTTGGCCTCAGAAAAAAACAAGATACAGTGTATATTTAGAGGCCGAATCCATGTAGTACCATTGCCTCTGGAAAACAAACAAGACACCCTGAGGGCATAGCAGGCCAGATCCACATCGTCCCGCAGTATTCTGTGCAACACTTCAGTGCATGCAACTTCACAGTGGAACTTTGTGGTACTTGTGCACTACTCATGAATAACATGCAAAAGTTTGTGGAAAGCAAGGAATTGTTGCACAGGTGTAAGGGGTAGGCAGTTTTGTGGAATCTTGCGGAAAACACACATAGGAGCGACATCAGTGCAGTCCTCAGAACAGAATCAAACAAAACACGCACATTGGATCTTAAAGTTAAAGGGTAGGGGATGGTTACGGTTTTAAGCAATTCGAAGAATAAGTCCATCGATTTCTGCAGAATATTCAATAACCGAGCAATGGTTGTGTAAATACGGTACAGACCTACAATACAGTATGTGACAATTAGCGAGCTGAAGAAATCAATATGGGATTGGTTATCCAATAACTTTCAGACCGTCTCATTTACATACTGTATGAGCACAGATCAAGACCATCTAGGTAAATGCTATAAGGCCGTGTCTGAACTAGCGGCTCCGGCTAGATCAAGACCATCTAGGTAAATGCTATAAGGCCATGTCTGAACTAGAGGCTCCGGCTACGGCTAGATCAAGACCATCTAGGTAAAGACTTTAAGGTCGTTTCTGAATTAGCAGCCGCGGCTACGGCTACATCAATACCATCTAGGTAAAGGCTATAAGGCCATGTCTGAACTAGCGGCTCCGGCTATGGCTTGATTAAGACCATCTAGGTAAGACTTTATAAGGCTGTTTCTGAATTAGCGGCTGCGGCTATGGCTAAAATTAAACACAGCCTCTGCCCCCGCCCCCACCTCCCGCCGCCCCAACTCCCCTTCCCTGTTGAAAACTTTGTGGACTTCCCCCTTAGCCAAAGAGCTATCTACTCACAATTCATATGTGTAAAACCAAACGGTGCAAACACTCAGACAAAATTGAACCAGATGATCCAAAGGCTCTCCAACAGGTACAAGAACAAGAAAACAAGATGACTTTCAAAAAAGATGACAATGATTACGTTGCAGGTGAATCACCGGACTACCCCTTGCCTTGAAAGGCCTTTCCACCCTGCGAAAAATCTGTTTTTGACCGAGTTTTTTTACACTAACAGCATTTCAATCCAGCATCGACCCTTGAAGAGCACTCGATCCGTGTCGGGAAGCAACCCTTCTCCGGAGGTGAGTTGAGGGTTTTTTGACCCGTACGTGTAGGGATCTTACACGTGTAGCCAAACAAAGTAAACATCAAACAAAATAAACTGAGCTGAGTGGATTTGAACTGTGTTGAAATATTATGAAGTAAATACCAACACTGGAACCATGAAGGACTCCATGCTGGAACCAAGTAGCTTTCTGCATGGATCAGAGCTTTCTAAAACTGAAACTTCCTTCCTCAGTGTCTTCTCTCCATTTGGGGTCTTGGCTAGTACAGTGATTAAGTTCGCTTTTATGAGAGTCCTTGGCTTCACAACCAGAATAAAGTAAATGAAATGTGAAATCTCCTGATGCTGGTCTTAGCATAAAGCGTGACACCTTTATTAGACAGGTCGATGTCTGCAGCCTCTAAAATGTTCAGAATGCGAATCAAAAGCCCCTTCCTGACAGGGGTAACTAGAACCACATGTGGCCCCCGGTGGAATGGAATACAAATCAAGAGGGTTTCATCAGAGTGCAGAGACGAGTCTGTTTAACAGATGTGTGTTGCCTGCTTCTCCCTCTGATGACAATCGACTCGCCACCTGTAGCAACCTGCTACTCAGAACCTGCTTGGTTTTAATTCTTGACCAGGTTTGGATTTTCAATTTTGGTCTAATGGTCCAGCAGATGGCTTGTTAGAAGGAAACCCAGCATTCCTCACACCCAGGTCTTTAAAGGTGCTGTATACGTTTGGTAATTGGAACCCACTGTTTGTTTCAATCCTATATTGTTGTAGATATATACCATAAAACTAACCTGTGAAAATTTCATTTCAAAAGGTGGTAGAGTCCACGCAGGAAGAATAATCTGCAATTGGAATACACAATCTGAGAAACGTTACTGTCAGTAAACGCTTCTCAGATTCAAATTTTGGGGGATAAAAAGTGATATATTTTTCCATAACCGCAGTACCTCTAAATGAAAAGTTTCTTAAAATGCATTATAGTATCCAAAGCTGCTGTACTTCTTACCAAGTAAGTTTTTACTGCCATTTATTTTCAGAAACAGTACCAAATGTATACAGACCCTTTAACTGGCATTTTGAGGTGATTAGCATTTTCTTTGCTACAGTTTGGCTTAGTGGCTACATGTCTTCTTTCTAGCCTATTTCACTCCAGTGCAGGAGCAAATCCTTTTCAACAATTCTCCATTTCACTCTATCCAGAGCAATGCCCCTCTATGTTCTTAGTTCATCTCTCCATCTTCTGTTTTGTCTCCCTCTCTTCCTCTTGTTCGCTTTCTTAGAGTCCAATTGGTTGTTTCGCATGCCCACCTGTTGTCACACCTCCTTGCTAGGTGACTTGCCCATCTCCACTTCTTTGATGGTCTTAATACTATTCTGCACTCTTGATTTCCTTGGTCCTCATTTGTCACCCTTGTCATCTTTGTTACTCCTATGATTATTCTTTCCAAACATGTAACTCTCTCTGGCTACATGTACAGGTATCATGCCTGATGCCTATTTTTTGAAAAGAGATGGGCACCAAGGTGTTTTCTCCTTGGTACACCTCAATGAGGGAAATTGTAACTTTCTATTGGAACATTTCAAGGGGCACCAAGGCAATGACTCCAGGGGCAACTCTGTGAAGTATCAGGCCTGCTATTTGCAACATACCACAAGTTCAGGACCACAAGCCGCGTCTTATGAACTGATTTCCAGGCCTTCAACATGCTCTGTAGCTTATATTCCAGGCAGCCTAAACACTGACATGTAAAGTAAGCTTCGGTGATTTTGACTTAAGTTAAAACGGCAAAGTTCTCCAACTTCAATATATTTACCAAAATACCACTCTTTCAAACCCTGTCTTCTGTGCATGCGATGAAAATTGGGTGCTTTTTGATGCGGCTTCGGCTATATTCCGGACGGCTTATACACTGACCTCTGAAAAACATTTCTGAGATTTTCCGGTGCTGCGGCTTATATTCCAGGCGACTTACAAACTTTAAAATTACGATAGGTGTTCAATATGCCACGATGTACAAGGTCCGTGCATGAACTTCATGAATCACGAACTAGAAGCAACTTGCCTCAGCACAGAGCCTGCTGTGAACTTGACTTCCACATCTGAACGCATGGTCTGCATTACAACATCTAATATTACAACAAACTGCACCCTAACATAAATTAATACAATAACACATTGGGCTTTAATCACTTATTCAAGCATTACAAAAAATGGTCAGTACTACCACACAATGTCTTTGTGACAGGTAGCCCGTTAATTTGGAAAGGTGTTCAGGCATGCACACTAGAGTCCATTAAGGGGGATCAATAGGGGCAGTCCCAATGATAATCTACATCCTGAATCCTGCCTATTATTCATCCCTCGTTGCTACATAAAAATTCACAGTTCAAAATGAGTCCGCTTGGGCAAGCATCCAGAATGGGATAAAATATCAACTTTGAATTTGATGTTTTCTTCATGCAATAAAGCCATCGAGTTAGATTTGATTAATGTCTGGTACATTGACTTCCTTACTTTAGTAATGTCCCCAACAAGATAATGTGTATTTTTTTATCGGAAAGCTCACTTGGACGTTATAAAGATGGTAATGGTAAGCATCCTGCAGAATTATTTCGTCTGAAGTTCCCCCCGTTGATTAGAAATCAATTAAAGTATATCAAAGAATTTGAATCTCCAAAGAGATTGCAGCTTAAAAGGTAGTATCAAACTTCGGTAATGACCCAAAATATAATTGTGTATTTTTTAGTCAAAAGCCTCCTTGTTATAAAGATGGTAATGGTAAGCATCCTGCAAAATTATTTCGTCTGAAGTGCCCCCCGTTGATTAGAAATCAATAAAAGTATATCAAAGAATTTGAATCTCCAAAGATCGACTTTTGGGAATGTCCGTGGTGTGTCCATTTGAATGCTACCCTAAATATGGCCAGAGATGCAGTTGTCACCTGCAGTCAGCTCGCTAAAAATGGATGGATTCAACGTTCTTGATTAAAATACTGTGATTTATTTTTAGTTTGTTCTCAACAAGTAGAAATTGAACTGATCCCTTCACAGGTGACTTTTATTGAATCTTTCTTGCTAATTTTGCATATTGCCCCTTTGTGCGACAGACAGTGCACCTAAGGCGCCTAACCTGGCCGCCATTTTGGGGGTCAAAATGTACACGAAGGAGTTGACTCCCAAAATGATAGAAATGGAAGGCGTGCATTTTGTGGAGGTAAGTGCCACGTTCTGCACAGGGGTCAGTAAATCAGCATTATGTCACAAAAACCAAATGATGAACCTAGTTTGAATTCCTCAGACTTTAACAGACATTCTCTTTGTCACATGATTCTGGGCAAGCTTTTGCGAAGTAACGTAAAAGGCGGCGAACACCCCATACACAATTTTGAATGAATGTATATGGCACAATGGCACCAGAGTTTGCTCATCTGGAGGTTGCTATACAAAAGCTGGCCCCGAATCGTTTGACACAGCAACTGTCTCTATGGTCGCAGGAATTCAAGTTTAAGCGGTAACTTGTGAAGCACGTCATTGCAAATCTAACTCGCAAATGGTTTGCCGGACTGCCAGAGGGTGGAGAGTAGCCACATGTGGCGTCAGTGCAAGAGGTCTCAAACTCCTTCTTTCTGGTTTTTCGGTGTTTTCCATCACAAGAATCAGAAAGTGAAGCAGTACAACCATAGTACAACAGCCACACCTACTCATTAAATACAAGTTCATCAGGATTGTGGATAAATCATGGATTGCGAGGTTTCGTAATTTAGCCACACCTACTAATTGTTTCCACACGAAACTTAAATCCACAGGATTTACACTATTCCATGAAGATTTTTTTCCAACAGTAAAAACATCTGTCATTCCATGAATGAACCATGATGCAGTAAGACATAAATTAACCATCTGGAAAAAAGGCTGCATGCAGTAATGTGAATGTGAGATGACTGGAGACCAGAAACATAAGGTGACAACAGTGTCACTGTGGTGCCACCATGAAGTTACCGAAACAGACATCAGTGTCATCATGGTGCCACCATGAAGTTACTGAAACAGACATCAGTGTCATCATGGTGTCACCAAGAAGTTACTGAAACAGACATCAGTGTCATCATGGTGCCACCAAGAAGTTACTGAAACAGACATCAGTGTCATCATGGTGCCACCATGAAGCTACTGAAACAGACATCAGTGTCATCATGGTGTCACCAAGAAGCTACTGAAACAGACATCAGTGTCACTATGGTCTCACCAAAAGTTTTGGAAAAAGACATCAGTGTCACCATGATGTTACCAAGAAGTGACCACTTTAGTTCATGGACACCATGACAATCTTTGGAAATGATACCTTCAGACAAAAGTACGGATTAATCCAGATTGGTTTATAGGTTCTGGTCTTAAGTGGTTTTGTTTCTTGCTTTAAAGCAGAATTCCAGAAAATATCAAGACTTCCCAAACAAGAATGTAGAATGCAGAGAGAAAAAATGGTTTTACTGCACAAACTAATACACAATAGACTTTGAACCTGAGATCATAAGCCGGTTCTTTATCTGGAGGGAAATACCCTTCTTTATTATGGAAACATGTCTCCATGACAAACTGAAATATTTTCCTTGACAACCGGTAAATACAGATTTGTTTGTTTAACTCTGGTAAAGTGTTGACCACATTACCCAAATAAACACCCACTGACAATGGCATGTGACCTACATGTAGCTACTATTGTGCTCTGCAACAACACCTAGGTGTAAGAAGGACACAATGAGACACAATCCATGAAATTGCACAAAGTGATATTAGTTTTTCAAAATGAGAACTGGGAAAAAAAAAACATAACTGATGGATAATTGTTGTCGCGTAAAACCGTTTATTCATAGTTGATTAAGTTGTTTATAAAGCATTTTGCCTCAGTTACCCATTATATTATCAATGTGTGAATGTTGCCATACTTTAAAGGGTGTGTAAACGTTTGTTAATAACTCTGAAAATGAATGGCAATAAAAACTTACTTGGTAAGAAGTATAGCAGCTTCTGATAGTATAAAGCATTTTGAGAAACATTTCACTTTGAAGTAATGTGGTTATGGAAAAATATACAAGTTTTTATCCCCAAAATTGTTGAATCTGAGAAGCGTTACTGCAGTAACATTCAGATAGTGTACTCCAATTGCAGATTATTCTTCCTGCACGGACATAACCGCTCCAGATTTTCGGCAATATCTCAAAAACGCTACCACCTTTTGAAATGATATTTTCACAGGTTAGTTTTATGGTATACATCTACAACTATATAGGATTGAAACAAACAATAGGCTCCAATTACCAACAAATACAATCCCTTTAAACTGTGTTTAATGTTAAAGGTGTGATACATGATTGAAAATAATGACTGAACAAAAATAATAATAACAAATAAATTCTGAACTGAAAGCCTATCTTTGATGCCGGTACAAATTTTGTTGTGGAATATTACTGTCTGAAATATTTCCACGGGTAAGATATACCCAAAATGAAATGGAAATGGGCAGGACACGTAGCAAGGATGACAACAGATGGACAATAAGAACCACAGAATGGCTACCTAGAGTAGGAAAAAAGATCCAGAGGTAGACCAACTTTCATAGAGCTGCTTTAGCAGTTAAATATTGCAAAACAATTTTCTGCTAAGCAAAAAAAAGCATGATACCAGTTACAGATAGTATACGTGGCATTGTATTTCGGCTGGTAACCTTATTCTGACAAGCAAGATAATGTTGTGCTTATCAGAGTTCTCCCAAGGCTTCTCCAAAACTGTGGGACATTCTGAACTTTAAAAAATTAAGTTTGGCCGAAGCACGCTCAATTGAAAACAAGGTCTTCGGAATGTTTTCTACTTGGTGTTTATAAATCTTGGTTTTAAAAGCCCACTGTGCAATCTGGAGCATTCTATACGGTTTTCTCTTGATGTTTACAAAAATAAAATTTAAAATGTCTGGGTTTTTTTTGCGAATTTGCCAAAATGTTTGCGTATCGGCACGCAAATCTCGCGTATTGGCCTGATATGCTAGCTTGTGCATGGGGAGAACCCTGCTTAGCTACTTTTTGTGCTGAAGCAGCGCTATGAACCGAGGCCCTGGAGGGACCACAGTGTATAGCTAGGTCATCTCACCTCTCTTGAGCACAAAGGAATCCCTGCAGATAGAACATCCAGACCACATAACAGGACCTCAACCCGACCTCTTCATATATGAAACCTGGGCGTTGTACTTTGACCTACATTGTACTTCTCATTTTCGTCTGTGGAGTCCCATAGTCTGGTAGGAGAGTTGGGTCCAGTGGGCAGGAATGTTTACTTTAAAAGAAAATGAGCTGCAGAGTCTTACCGGTCCTTAACAAAGTTTATGACCTACGAGAAAATGTTTAACTCTCCATATTTTAATGAATCACAATGAATCACTAAATACGTTTGTTGAGATTGTTCAGAAGTAATTGTAGTGCTTTTATATTCAGAAAGTTGATTTGAATTCGTCGACTTTGCCTACATCTTCCTCGGGCCTGATACTTCACAGAGGCAATGGATGCAATTGCCTCCATGCCCATTACCATTGCCTTGGTGCCCCTTTGAAATGCTTCAGTACAAATTGTTATTTCCCTGATAGAGATGCCCTTTACTAAGAAAAAAAACGCCTTGCCCTGACAAGAACTCGGCAACAGGCCTGACGGGGACGAACGGCTTTGCATCCCCTCCGAAGGATGAAGCAATGACGGTTAAGTGACAAGACCGGGACTCGAACCCATACTAATCAAAAACACCAGCGCTTCAGTCTGATGCGCTTGACCAATCGCCCATGACAGTCCACAACACCTCTCATCACATTACAAATTACTCCCTCTTATCCTTCCAGACACTCAAGACCCCCCAAAAAACCTGCTCAATTGATCGGGAACAAATCATCACTCAAGTCTTCTTTTTCAAGAGAAGTAAGCTTTTGATCAATGAAGTATTTCACATTTAGTGCTGTTTTGTTTGCTACGCCTCTGCGTCAGTCACCTGTATTCGCATCGCATTTCTCAACTTTCCTCATCGAAGAGGAAGTTGGAAATCTCAGCTCCGCCCGTGATATTTTCGATCGTCTGCCTATCAATCTACGCGCCGAGGCGTACCAATTAATGATATCCAAAACATGGTAAAAACGAAGAAGTGAAAAGAAGGGGAAAAAAAGGCTCATTCTGCCAGGCACATTTCAGCTGTTCATACAGACATCTTGCTGCCTGAGGAGGAAATGGTTTCTTGCACGGCAATACAGAAGTAACATCTGCGGCAAATCCTGAACAATAAACTCTCACATATACATGTACCACCACATTCTTCTTTTGCGTTTGCAATGATAATTTTTTTTCTCCTCCTCTCTCAGCTTAACGTTAATAACTTCCCCCGAATGGTCTCAGGTAAAGTTTGGTTTTTTTATGTATTTTTTTATATTGTTCTTGTGCATGTCGTTGAGGGTTCTATTGTAGTGTGCGGCATTGAGGTGCGGGGTCTTCAATTGATTAATCAATGGTTGTGTTGTGGGGCTTAGCAAGCTTTATGCTCATTGGCCGTGTTTTTCTTTGTGCTTATTTTGTTTGGGCTTGTGGTCAATGCCCGGCGCGACTGGCATGATGATACGACCATAAGAATGATTCTGCATTCGGTCAGTGCATTTTGAAAAAAAAGAAGATATAAAGGCATAGATGGAAAGGCAGATGAACGGAACAAATCATCACATGCTTATTTTCTACACTCTTGACACACAGTCAACTCAGCAGAGTGAGGCTTTCTGTTTCAAGCAGTGAAAAGTGAGAACCGGCTATAATGATTGTTTGATGTAATAAGCAATCTTTGGCTGATCACCTGGGGCCAATTTCATAGATCTGCTTACCCACAAAAAGTAGCTAAGCACAACAAAATTATGCTTACCAGAATAAGGTTATAATAATAATCATAATAATCTAAGCACTTATATAGCGTTCTTACGCAGAAAGGTACCACAACGCTTTACAACAATAAATATTACAACAATCAACAATTAACAATGCAAAGGAATGAAAATGAAATAAATAGCCTAGTATATTAAGCAAAATAAGTCTGGAAAAGGTTACCAGCCAAATAATCATGTCCTACAAGTATGTACAATCTGTGACTGGTACCCTGCTCATATTTCCCAACATACAAAATTAGTTAAGAAAAACAAACCTCTACCCTACATTTTGTTTATAAAAAGCCTATCACTGACCGATATATGAGCTGAACTCAACCAAGAAAAACCTAGGCTGTTAAAATGGCTGAGGTTAAGCCACATGGTATGTGTTGTAATTATCACAGGTGTCTCTATTCAGCAATGAGATTACAACCATAGCCCAGTTGACTTCACTCTCACTATTCACCTTGTTTACGCCTTATAATATCAATTGTGTATGCTTGATTTCCCCTCAATAGACCCATGGGCTAACTTAATCAAGAAGATCCCTTATTGTTTCCTTTTGATACCTACATCCTGCTACCCCTAACCATGCCCTAACCACAGAGAATGCGCCCAAACACAACAAGCTGTTTGGAAAGCTTGTCTGTACTGCACACAATGAGAAATATTTGAGAGTTTTGGCTTACACTGTATGGATCCTACCAAGTTGCTTACTAAATTAAACTTGTTGAACTATAACATACATGAACAAATGGAGTGAAAGCTAGGAAATTCAATATTGAGTATTTAATCGATATATTGAAATCCGAAACGGTGTGTACAACATTGGTAATTGCCAAAGACCTGTATCCAAACTCGATGTGACCCAACATATCCTACATGAAATAACAAACCTGTGAAAGTTTAAGCTAAATCAGTCTTCGGAGTCATGAGAAAACAGTGGAAAAAAACCTTATGTGTTTTAACTTGTTTTCAAACATCGGAATTTATCCTGCAGGATAAATACTATTATTTTACTCATTTCGAAAAAACTATGGCATTTCAAGCAAAACTATTTCAAGGGAAGTTTTCTACCATGACCATCTTTATACCATGTGAGTTATGTGCAAATCTGTGAGCATTTATATTTTCATTCTTACCAATATTGTACACACCCTTTACACAAGTTTTTTTTAAATTAATTACACAAGTTTTTTTTTAAATTACTTTACACGACCCCTTCACGAATTGGCACAAATTGCCACAAAAGCATTTTGCCTTCACATACATCACAGCATTTTGACTTTAAGAGCAAATAGTATCGAGTTGTTGAGTAATATTGACATCATCAACGGTCCTTAAAGTTGAAAAAACTTGGCTGGTGCATAGAGCTCTGTGGTTGGTGCCAAAAGCCTACTTTTAACTATTATTCCCTTGATACTGGGATCCTTCTCACTCAAAATCCAACACCATACGATAACACAACACAACACCCACTAAAGCTGTTGGACTCTGCCTGTAACTATGCCTGATGATCCCAGGTAAAGCATTGATCAGTTTACCAAGGTGCAGACCTCAGTCTCAACAGAATCAAACATAAGGAGATTGGAATTGGGATGGCTATTGTTAAGTGTAGAAAAGAAAACAGGGCCACAGATTTAGCTGTTTGGGAAAATGAATGTAAAACAGGGGGGAAAAATTAAGGTTCAAACTTCAAAAAGGTACATTTGATTCTTAGGCTCAGCTCTCACTGTCCTTTATATTTGCATGAATACATTTTATGGGAAAGCAAATATTTGTTTAATTAATACAAAATAGAACTAATTTTCATGTGAATGCTGACTTGCAATGCCTTTTTAAATATGTACAAGGTCAATTTGCTTTCATGGAATTGGAAAGTAGCATCATTATTTTTGAAAGAGTAAATTTATACCTATTCCAGTCTTAAACAAACACACACTAAGACCAGAAGTATAAAAACTTGATCAAATTTAGTGATTATGCTTTAAGGGAAAAACATAAACAAACTGTTTAGATTTTGTCCATGATTTCCATTTTTCATACAAGTTCATATCAAGCTTATTATTCTTCTTATCATTAGCAACCACAAGATAATTTTAAAATATTTGAATTAGAAACAACGTAACAAAATATCAAAGAAGTGTAAACAATACAAGTATTCAAATTAATTCATATTTCAAATTAATCAATGCTCACTTATTTTGTGAGGGGGTCCAGGAAATATTTCTCCAAAACATTTTTTTCACAGATTTATTTCCCACAGAAATATTTCTCAGGACGATTGAACTTTTTCTTACTCGTAGATCTTTCAACTTCCGATTAAAGCTAATCAAAACTATTTCTTAGCTTTCGCAATCTATCCTGTGCTTTGTATTTTAAGGGGAAATCCACAAATCCATATTATACTGATTCTGTTCTTGTGCATTCCGCCTGATTGCATAATTCTAACGGCTCGTTCCAACAATAGATCAAAAAGAGTGATACGTGACATACGTCAGGTAAGCCATGGATGCCATTTGATGGCTATTACACCCTCATTCACTTCAAAGCCCCCCTCCAACATTGTTAACAAATCAAGCGGCAAGACAATACCATTTTAAACAGGCCCTTCTTTGAAAAAAAACACATAACACCTTATCAAACAGAAATCAGGTGTGTGTGTGTTTTTCTTGACAAATAATTGAAAACGTGCCTCACACTGTAAAACCCATCTCAGTCATTTCTTCACAACCTGTGCGGAACAAAGTGTTTTAGCAACAACGCATCTGGGTCAAGCATTCTATGAGGTACGGTAATTGCTTGGTAATGGACAAACCACCTCCCGAAAAACACAACCTTCACAACAACAAAAATAGTACAAGTAAAAACCGTAAATAAATGTTGACAAAGCTTTGAGCTCTAGTGAAATGGCGGTAATGCAGAAAGAAAAGCTTTGTTACATAAACGTTCAAATTTGTTGTGCCTTTCAAACTTTGAAAAGGCAAAGAGCAGCCAGGCTTCTCGCTTCAACACGTTTATTTATTTATTTTATTTGATAATCACCGATGGTAATACTAAATCCCCTTGATGGAAATCGTCTCTGACATCTAAATAGGGCTAACATCAACCAAGTCTTACAAAAGATGTAAGCCACTGTAATACCACGTTCCCTTTATAGCGAATTATGGAGTAGCTACTCCCACTAAAGACCAGCGAGGTAACTCTACTAGTCTACAGGGCTCGAATTTTTTTTACACTGGAGCGCAGGCCCGAGGCCAGTGATTTTAGCTCTGGGCCAGTAAACTCATGACTGGACAAGTCCAGCGGTCTTGTGTATTTAAATTGAATAATAATACCTCACTGTATAACATGATGTTTAAAGGTATCGTACACGTTTGGTAATGACTCAAAACAAATATCAGCATAAAAACTTACTTGGTAACAAGCAACGGAGAGCTGTTGATAGTATAAAACATTGTAGGAAACGACTCCCTCTGAAGTAACGTAGTTTTTGAGAAAGAGGTAATTTCTCACTAAAATAATAACAACTTCTTGCAAGAAGTTTTTATTCCTATCTGAAAGCGCACAAATTTGTACAACGAGGGTGTTTTATCTTTCATCATTTTCTTGCAACTTCGATGACCAATTGAGCCCAAATTTTCACAGGCTTGTTATTTTATGCATATGTTAGGATACACAAGTGAGAACACTGGTCTTTGACAATCACCAAACCTGTTCAGTGCCTTTAAATAAATTCTGGTACGGTAAAATTTTTCAGCTACAGGCCCTGCGGTCTTGTGGAATGTTAGCCCAAATTCGAGCCCTGGTCTGTCACAATATGCTGGAGGTGGAGACCAGCAGTTTCTAAACCAAGGGAGCAAACCTTAATATTTCCCCAGAAGAAAATGCTCTCTCTTGTATTTTTAACGAGTTACAGAAATTACAACACAAAACATTCTACTTACGAATTGAAGTCATCATGCCTGATCTTTTACATAATACTCACATTCTGTCTCCCCAATTAATAACTTGACCATCATCCTCGACTGTCTTCAGCAAATATGTCGAGCCACGCACTATTTAATTACTTTTATGGTCATCAAACAAAAAAGCTGGACAATCAAACAACTGATTACACGCGCACGAGCCTTGGATATGTACTTTGTGTGCTTTCGTTCTAACTCCTTGTTAGATTGACTGTGGAAGCAGATTCAGAGAAGGCTGTAACGACGAACAGTTTTCATAAAATCCTTGGCTGTTTTTAGATTTTTTTTAAAGGCTCATTAGGAACGGAATGGAGAAATTTTTGTTTTTGACTTTAAAGATTGCTCGTCATGCAAGTCATTCGCAAAAAGATAGAGGTCTCAAGCTACACAACACACGCAGTACATAACTTCCTTAATGCATTGAAGCTTGGAAGGGAGTCATCAATTCTGAGAAACCTTCCAATATTTAATGAACTAACAAAGGCCCATCAGTATGAAGATTCCACATGTTCACTAAAAAAAACTATATTAATAACCCTCCTACTATTGGCCTGTTTCTCGAGATGACCAATCCATACCTCCCTATGCCACAATGGTAGCATTTCGAGGCAAACACATGCTTGCTTTAACAAGAGTGGTAGACCAGCTATTATAAAGCTTAATTGCTTTTTGGAATTTGGGCAACTGTTGAAAGAGATAATGTTCTCTTGAGGTCAATTTCTGCAGTGGCACTATGTGCCACTGATAGAACAAGTTACAAACGCAACCAATGACCGGACAATGTGGTTTAGTAACCTCTCAACCATATCCTCAGTCGTCCGAAAGGTGTTTACAAAGCTCCTGAATTAACTTGATGAGAGAATTGAACTTTTAAAACTGGACTCTTCATCCTTGGAATGTGAGATAACAACTCTGATGTTCCACAAGGAAGTTTGAAAACAGCCTTTAACAAGAACTAATCCGTCAAAACTTCAATGCCATGGAGGAAGGGAGAAAAATCCAAAGTCACTTGAGACAAGAATTTGAACGATATCTGTTACCCTGTCAGTGTTATCTGGAAGATATCTGGCAGGCAAAAAACACATTCCTTATGTATGGGTCAATGACCTGATATCCCCTCAAACCCCCTAATCCCCCCCCCCCACAAAAAAAGACCACTGTCTAAATTGTTGTTGTTTTTTAAATAACATTATATGTAGCAGAGAAGATAGATTGAAAGAATTAACAATTTTGGGTTGAATAAAGAAACAATTGACGAGAGAGGGATTTGAACCTGCGACCTCTAGATTAACATGCTGGCGCTCTACCAACTGATCTATCTAGCCCTAATGTTGGCGGTCTCCCTATTTTGTCAATATCTTTGTTCGGGGGTGCCAGTAAAAAGACATTCAACCTGTAACTGCCAATAGTCAGGGTTCACACCCAAGTTTACGATACAACCTGGGAAGGGGCAGGAGAGGGTTCACCTTAAGGGAATGCAACTTATTTCGAATATCAAGTAACAAACCACAAGGGAAACTGACTAGGTAAACTTTAAATAATTTTGGGATGAACAAAGATAAATTGACTAGAGTAAGAATAAAGCTGTTGGAATGGCTCCTTGTTCTACATCTCAGCAAAGCAAGAGGGTATGGGTGAGAAGAAGCAGAAAGCCCGGTTTCCACACTCAAATATCATGATAGGAGGAACCAGGTTGGACACACTGATGGCACATTTACCATGAACATATCTGTAGAAAAGACAGAGGCTGGCTACAGAATATGGTGGGAAAGATGTTGTAACAATGATCCAAACCCTTTACCAACAAGATTACCAATACACCTACATTCTATCTAATAGAGATAAATGAGAATGCATTTTCATTTCATTTATTTTGGTTGTGAAGTCAAGGACTCTCATAAAAGCGAACTTAATCACTGTAGTAGCCAAGAACCCAATGGTGAGGAGACAAGGAAGGAAGTTTCAGTTTTAGATGTGGGAGGAAAACCCCAGAGAATTATTCCAGGGAAAAACCCACGCAGTCAAGTAGGGACCGAAAACCCAATCCACGTGGTGCCCCCAGCGTGATTCGAACCAGGGTTCTAGAGGTGGAAGGCGAGGAAAGATACCACTACGCCAACCCGACCATTTTCTCACTTGGAATCTATGCCCCCCTGACACTTTCCTTGTCCCAAATACATATTTGTGTGCAACATTAGAACACCAAACCTAGAATAATAAACAGACCCCAAAAATAGCAATTACAGCTATGGAATTCCTGGACAAGAGTTTGAGGCAATTTGGAGAACATGAACTGAAATGTATCTCAATCCGTTGGCAAGGCGGCAAGTCTTGTGATGACAAAGGTCTTAAAAAGTAAGGATTGAAACTTTGCGTGGTGGGAATACAATCTAGTAAGTTTTGCGGAGACACCATGTACATGAAACTCTCTCTCTCTATACGAGCTGTGGTGGTTCTGAAAAGAACCGGTGGTTAAATAATTCAACTAGACAAAGGCCTTATAAAACAGTGTACTGTAAAGATGGTCATGGTGGAAAACTTCCCATGATGAAATAGTTCTGCTTTGTTCGACCCCAAAATTATGAAATATTTTTGCCTGAAATGCTAGTTTTTGAGAAATTGGTAAAACAATTTGCTTTGATCTCTCAAGACCAAAACTTGTTGTTCTAAAACAGTAAAAAACATAATTATAAGAGTGGTTTTTTCTTGTGACTCCAATAACTGATTGAACCTAAATTTCCACAGGTTTGTTATTTCATGTATATGGATCGCAAAAAAAGTGGATGCTGGTCTTTGACGTTATTAACAATGCTGTACATGGGCTCTAAAGTGAGGGTATACCTTTGGTGATTACTCCAAAAATTGATGACCATAAAAACTTACTTGGTAAACAGCACTGGACAGCAGTTGATAATGTATAAATTTTTGACAAACGATTCCCTTCTAAAAGAAATGTGGTTTTAGAGAAAGGGATTCAACATTTTCAATCTGAGAAATGTTTCAGGCACAAAACGTTTCTCAGAATGTGTATTCCAATTACGGATTATTCTTCCTTCGTGGACATAACTGCTCCAGAATTTTGGTGATAGGCCTATCTCAAAAACACAACCGCCTTTTGAAATGAAATTTTCTCAGGTTAGTTTTATTGTATATATCTACATTTATATGAGATTAAAACAATCAAACAGTTCCAAAAACCAAAGGTATACTTTGCCTTTAACCACGATCCTTCCTTGTGACTGAGAAATAAAAAGTTGTGTTTTTTGTCAAGACGGGCAATGTTTGCCCAGACTCGTGTTTTTTTTTTAAGCCCGACTTTCGACACAAAAATAACACAGATAATTGGCAGTGATTTATACTCAAAACCAGCTGTTATTAATTTGACAGAAATATGAATGTGATTTCCTGTTGTTTGCTTTAAATTTTTGTGAATGCCTACAGGGTGTGTTTGACTTCTATAAAAGTAGACGGTGCAGAGTGAGAACTTGTTGCAACTCATGCAATTTTTGTATTTTATATTTTTTTACGTTTTCCACATTCCTGAGGATTACAAGACAGAAGTTTAGAATTGGGATCATTTTTAACCTTGTTAATCAAATTCAAATTCCATCTGTCTATGAACAAATATTTGGGGCAGACTTTTCCTAGATTTCAAGGCAAAGGTGAGGGAGACTATTCCTGCGATGACAACTTTTGATCTTAAAGGGTGTGCACAACATTGCTGACATTGTGCACAACATTGGTAAAGAATAACTCCTCTGTGGAATTTTTCTAGGCCCGACTTTAAAAGAGTGCGCTCACAACATTGGTAAGACTGAAAATAAAAACTTGCACAGATTTTGACATAATTTGGATGGTATAAAGATGGTCCTTGTGACAAACCTCCTTTGAAATAGTCTTGCTTGAAATGCTATATTTTTTGAGAAATGAGTAAAACAATTAGTTTTGATCTCAAATGCCCAAAACCTGATGTTTGAAAACAGGGTTTTTTCCCGTTGTTTTCTTGTGACTCCAATGACTGATTGAGTTTAAACTGTCACAGGTTTTGCTATGTCATGTTGGATCACATGGTAGGCTACGTACTGGGCATTGACATTTACCAATGTGGTCTGTGTCACACAGCAATAAACTGTTGGCCTATTCTACAATCGAAGCAGAGAAACAGAGGAAACTGCTAGTGTAGTAGTGTTACTAATAGTACTACTCAGCTCATATAGCATGCTTCTAAAGACATACAAAAAGCAATGATTACAAATCCATTAAAAAAAAAGTACATTTGTACCCTTGTCTAAAGTTGTGCACTTAAGATGAAAAGTATCAAACTGTAGTTTACCAAATGAAATCAGGTAATTTTCAGACTCCACCTGGCCTGAAAATAAAACTAAACATAAATTCTTGTTACTTAAAAAGAGAAAACTTTTCTCCAATCGTTTCCTGATATTTTGTCTGCCTTTTTGGTTTTCCCCCTGACTTCCCCCATGGTGCAAACCAACACCTCAGACTCCAGGTGCAATGCAAGTCCCAGGGGCCTCAGTTGGGACTCTCTCTCACTCTTGCCTCGGTGGGTCAAGCAACCACCTCTGCCCCAGCAAGTCAGCCCTTCTTCTGCTTCCAACAAAGTCGCCCGGACGCTGTTACTGAAAACATTCATTCGTAGATTACATACTTCCTTGAGTCATTCATTCAAAATGCAAGGAGCCATTTTTGTGTGTATTAAAGGTAGCGTTATAGATTGGTTTTTGTCAACGTAAACGCTGATTTATAGGCAAAATCATCAAGAAAGATACAATAAAAATTAACATGTGAAAGAGTCAGCTGAATACAGTGTCTACTTGCTAGCTGAGAAAACAGCAAAAAAACCTATCACGGTATTAACGTTGAAGCCATCCATGTTTAGCGAGGTGGCAGCGGGTACCAAACGCATCTCTGGCCGCAACATCCGCGAACGGACACCAAACCCTCAGAAATCTGAGAAACAATTCATGCATGAGTCAGTTTTCAGATTCAAATGTTTTGGGGTGAAAAATTATCCAAATTATATTACTTCAAAGGGAATCCTTTTTCAAAATAGTTTATACTACCAACAGCTGCCAGTGCTTCTCACCATAAGTAAGTTTTTTATGGTCATTAATTTTTGGAGTATTTACAATCTATGACCCTACCTTGAGGCACTGGACACGCTTGGTAATTGTCAAAGACCAGTATTCTCTCTTGGTGTATCCATAGAGAAAGGACGGGTGCATCCCAACATATGCATTTAAAATAACAAACCTGTGAAAATTTAGGCTCAATTGGTCACCGAAGTTGCAAGAAAGTAATGAAAGAAAAAACACCCTTGTTGCACAAATTTGTGTGCTTTCAGATGCCTGAAAAAGGCTTCAGGCCTGAAGTCTCAAATATTTCAGTGAGAAATTACCTCTTTCTCAAAAACTACGTTACTTCAGAGGGAGTCGTTTCTCACAATGTTTTATACTATCAACAGCTCTCTGTTGCTCGTTACCAAGTAAGTTTTTATGCTAATATATATTTTGAGTAATTACCAAAAGTGTCCAGTGCCTTTAAGACTCAACCTTTAAGACATGAGGTAAGGTTTCCTGTCCCACCCCCATTTGAAGACCCTGAGGCTTTAGCAATAGGGTACTAACTGTACTAAAATGTAGAATGAACTTGCGTACATCATTGTATACGTGATGCTATGTCAGCAATGGGAAGGGTGAACACCTCTGCATTAAGGAGGGTAGACCCAAAAATGTGAGGATTTCCACCCTGTAACGGATACGCTGCACTGTCTGCACCACTAGAGATTGGCGGTAATTGTCACATTGATGAACCCCACAACAATAGCAGCTGTTGATCTGAATGGTTTATGACAAATATTTCAATCTGAAAGGAATTTTTTTTTGAAAAAAAAAAATAAAACGATTTTGAACCATAGCAAGAACTTCAACTTGAAACCTCTAGCTCAAGTTTTACTTGTAATGTTGCTCAAGACAAAGCAAAAAATTTATTGACAAACATGGATGTCTGTTATAAAATTCAAGTTTCTCTGTCAAACAGAAGTTAAGAGAGCTCTTGGATGCTAGTTGGCTGCAGACTTGTAAAAATAAATCCATCGATCATGGAAATGTGCTAAAAACTACGAAAACGATGGAAATTTACGCGATGGAAATTTACCCGATGTAAGTCTCCTGGCACCCAACATTATGAAGCAAATATAGGCTCCAAGAAGTTCTTTCAAACTAGGGTCATTTTTTTCCCATAATAAATACAAATATTACATGTATGACTATGTGAATTCTATATTTTCAGCGTATTGAAAGTTAATACATTGTTGAGCAGAGAGCCTCGATGTACCAAGATTGATGATTTTTTTTTTTGTCAACATTTGATTTGTCTAGATGTCAAATCTAATTCATAAAACGTCAGATTGAACTGGGGTCCAGAGAGGTGAACGGCAGGGAAGAAACCACCAAACCAACCTGACTTTCCAAAACCCACACAATTAGGTTGGGACTGAAAACCAAATCCACATGCACGGCGCTGGTCTGGGATTCGAACCAGAGTCACAGAAGTGACAAGGCAGGCAAGAAACCACTGAACCAACCTAAAAGCCTTAGCCAAACTGAATGGGGGGAAAACCTGTGCAATTACATGTAGGTCCGGACTGAAAACCCAATCCACATGCAAGGCTCTGGTCTGGGATTCGAACCAGAGTCACAGAAGTGACAAGGCAGGCAAGAAACCACTGAGCCAACCTGTCTGCCCATACACCACTTTACAGGGTCCATTTTTTTTTTTAAACTCAAATTATATCAAGCAGAGAGCCATGACTCTTCGTTCATTTGTCAACAGAGAAAATCAAAACCTCTAAACACAAAGAAAAGGGTCATGATCAAATCCGGATTCATCTGAGCATTAAAAACCACAAACAAAAAAGAGGCTGCCGCAACTAATCCCTAGATATTCAAAAAAACCTCCAAGCCAAGGTTAGTTGGGGAATAAAAGACAAAGTGTAATCACCCTCTTAAAAAGAAAACTGATCTAGCCAGGCGGACTGCCCCTGCTATTCATTAGAATCGTGCCAATTTGCAGGCACATCCGGTAGACAGAAATACAGGAGGGGCGAACCAACAACCATGGACAAAAGAAATCCAAAATGAAAGTCAATTGGGTCAAATAGTGAGAACTGCAGAAATTAAAACTGATAAAAAGAGATCACCTATCTGCCTTGTAGCAAGCCCCTAAAGAACCACATTTTTTGTTAACTCAAACTAATATTCACCCTTTACTTTTACAGTTCGCATTCAGAATGATAACATAAGATGATACTTTGATAATATCACTACAAATTCATTGAGATTTATGTCTACATTTTACAGAACAATCTTGTAAAGTTTCATTCATTGTGCACGTGTATGTACGTGGTTCTTCAAAACATGTAGCGTAACGGTAGGATTTTTTGCTGAAAACAAAACACTTGATTGTAAAGGGTGTAATCCGCTGCTTCCATGAGATAAAACTTAATCAGCAACAACGATTGTCAAAGGAAATAAGCACAGTACATTGCAGTTAACACTCGGCCCCAATTTCATGGCTACACTTTTTGTACGCAAAATTTCCACCGTTATGTTTAAGAGTACTCTTGCATGGTTAACAAGGAATTCATGCTTGTGTCAGTATGTCATTAAGCAATATTTAGTTAACACAGCTAATGTCCAGGGTTTTCCCTTAACTTTTTCAGTGACTAGCCAACAGGACCAGTCAGCTTTTAATTTCACTTAAGGCCACATAAAATTAAAAAATTGTTGATCGTCCTTTTTCGGTGGGAAGTTGGGGTGGGAGGGCGGTTTTTATTTTTATTTTTTATTTATTAGGACATGGCAAAATATCAAACAAAGAATAAAGAAATCATCACAATCACTATAAAACAGAGGGTTTGTGTGATTTTGATGTTTTTAATTGTTTTGTTAAACCCATTTAACTCCTAGATGAAATTTTCTGTGAAACATTTTCTAAAGTAAATATTTGAAGAATTGTGCTTGTTTTTGCCAACACAATCTTTCTTCAAATATCTATTTCCAACCTATGGATTTTGAAAAAAACTTCAGCTGAAAAATCTGGGAGCCAAATTTGACTGAAAAGATCATTGAAAAGACCGTTTTTTATGATTTAAAAAAAAAAAAAAAAAAAAAAAAAAAATGGGGTCGGGGGGTTTCGTAGGGTCGGGCGGGGACGATCAACAATTTCTTTTTTTTATGTGGCCTAAGGGCACTGAACACGTTTGGTAATTGTCAATTTGACCAGTATTCTCACTTGGTGTATCCCAACATTGCATAGATTAACAAGCCTGTGAAAATTTGGGCTCAATTGGTCATTGAAGTTGCAAGAAAATGATGAAAGAAAAAACACCCTTGTTGTACAAATGTGTGTGCTTTCGGATAGGAATAAAAGGCTTCTTGCAAGAAGTCTTTTATTATTTTAGTGAGAAATTACCTCTTTATCAAAAATTACATTACTTCAGAGGGAGTCGTTTCTCACAATGTTTTATACTATCAACAGCTCTCCGTAGCTTGTTACCAAGTAAGTTTTTTTTGCTAATATATATTTTGAGTAATTACCAAACGTGTACAGTGCCTTTAAGCAATGCTTTCCTTAACTGAACTATCCAGCACGACCACTTGAGAGAATTTTGACTGGTCCTCAGGTGTTTTAACTGGCGTTTTGGCCAGTGGCCCACCGTTTTAAAGGGAGAATGCTTTTTTAACAAACCCTGTAAGCAGAGAGTGGTGACTGTAAGTGCAAAAATGGCGCAGTAAGTGGTGCTGTGAAACTGGGCCGCAATCTTTAACTCTTTTTAAAGAGTTAAAACTAGTCAGAAGCCTGTGTTCTACCTAACACCAGTCAAAACTACGTGTTATCTGTGACTGAACTGCAATGACCAAAAAACCGGTCATCCATTTTCTATGTGAGGGTCACAATATCAAAGCTGACACCGCCTGTCATGTGCCATTACACCCTTTCACCAGGCACAAGCACGGAGCACTTTTTGCGGCTTTCGCCTTTAGTCAACATAAAACAAGCTTAACAATCCTGAACGCTGCTAATGGTGTCTGGGATCAGTTGGAGACAGAGCAAGAATAACTGTTAATAGGCATTTAAGGTAAACTTCTCGCCTCAAGGCAAATTATTAGAATTGTTAAGAGGAGACCTCCGAACCAGGGATTAAATCAAAACACATTTCAGAAGTATTAAGTGATGAAATAGAATTAGCTGTTGCAAACTGCTTACCAACCAAAAGGACCTATGGTATAAAGTATTAAGTGATTGCACTTTTAAGAATTTACGTTTTACAAAAACATTGCCATACAAAACTGGAACCAAAATACATAATCAACAGCTGCAGTGCTTCTTACCAAGTAAGTTTTTATGGTCATTCATTTTTGGAGCAATTACCAATTAAGTTCAGCTTATTCGGTCATCGGAGTTACAAGAAAATAGTGCAAAAAGCCTTATAATTGGTTGCACTGTTTTCAACCATTGGGTTTTGGGCAAAAACTAATTGTTTTACTAATGTCTTTACAAATATTGCATTTCAAATAAAGCTATTCCAGGGGAAGTTTTCCACCATGAACATCTTTATATCATGTGTGTAAATCTGTGAGCATTTATATTTTCAATCTTACCAATGTTGCGCAAACCCTTTAAACAACACATACATAACTCCTTCACAGTTTCCTTTTTTCAGTCCACATACCTCTATTTTTGGAATACTCCACCGTTGTCATATACTCCGATGCTGGAAATCCAACGGCAAATTCCTGCTCTGATTTGATACCGTCGTGACCGATCCCATTGGCAAGCGATTTCTCAGGAGTCTTTCCATTGGTCAACGCCTGGCCGTAACTGGACAGCGTGGGCAACTGGACCCCTTGGCCGACCCCGCCCTCCTCGCTCCTGATGAACTCTTGCTTAATACCATTGATGTGGTTGGTAGGCACCGGGGTGTTGGCGTTGGATGGCGGGCAAGGCGTGCCGCTCAACACCCGGATGGGCGGTATGGAGCGATTGTTTAGCATGATGGTATTAACTGGTGTGTTGACGCCACTGTTGAGCTGGCTGTCACTGCTGTAACCATCCAGAGGTGACGAGCCGTTCATCTTGAAGTCTTTTACTCTGAATAACAAAAGAGAAATATCATCAACACACCATCCTTCCTTTTTCAAATACTGACATCATGATAATGGGTTAGGGTCATGGCTAGGATCAGGGTTATGGTTAGGGTTAGGGTTAATAATGGGAGCCTTTTGGGGGCGCTACATACAGTTCAATCTATTTTTTTTTAACAGAAAACTGCACAAGTTCAGAGCTACGTAAACAATGGTCAATTACCGAGTATTTCTGCTCCTACCTAACTTCTCAACATCTCCCACTGAATGGACATCTAGGGGTTCTTCAGTTTGATGTATATCAAACAAACAAATTCAGACCAATCTCAAAGTTCTATAAGACACCGCTTTAAAACTGAGCACTCTAGATGCATTGTAACTGCGTACACTACGCGCTAGTTACAGATACTGCCTACTCGTTAGATTCTGTCTCGCTGTTCAACAACCACCCATTGAATAAAACCGCATTGAACCGAGAACCAAAGATGACAAAAATCGTGGATGAATGCCAGCATCGAGCAGTTTCAGTGAGATTTCATACGCTGCACGTTAACTCTTTCACAAACTTTCTACATCAGCAGGAAACACGTGTAATACTTTGTCCGCATCAATTGGTGCACTTTCTCAACGAGAGCAACGCAATCAATCAGGCGGACAAGACAGGCAGCTTTCTCAGTCCAGCTAATCTTGTCCACTTGTCCACACAGCAAATCTCACGGGGAAAAAATCAAAAACCTATTAAAACAGACACCGTACCACTATATTTCCAAGAGGTCCGAATTCGGAAAGGCAGGAAATTGAAGCGGAGTATACTCTACTCGTTACAAAAGGATCAGCGATCGATGCGACAACGTACACAGACATGGCATCATTGATTTAGCCCCTTACCAGACAGTACAGCTTGTCCCCACACAGGTAGAATGGAAACCAGACTGAAAAAGGAAAGAACCTTGATATATTTTTTGATATCATGAAGTCGATTATCCTTTGAAAACTAAATAGGCCAACCCTGAACCTGTGAATTAGAAGAGAAAATAGACCCACTAAGTGACCCCTTAAGAGCCCCGGGCAAGGTTAATAATTCTGTATTATATGCATATTGATATTATTAAAAAGTATTTGGGCTTATTTTTCTCTCGGTAGTCGCTGCCGCCAAAATCAGATGACGTCAATTGAAAAGGTTGCCAATTCTGTTTCTGTCATTGAACTTTTGATTCAAACTTTATATTTATAAGCCCAAGTGTCCTGATAGAAAGTACATGATATGTACAGCTTTTATTGACCATTAGGAGTGTGTACTACATGTAGCATCCCTAATCTTCTGTTTTCCCGCCCACCTTTTCTATAAATTAAAGCCAACCATTGCAAGCTGGGTTTGAAACACCTACTGAATGTCTGCCCCGAGCCCAGTAGCATTGGGCTTGTAATCTCACAATCAAACAAATCTATAAAAAATAGTTAGTGGCCTGTCGTTTCAAGCCTAGCCAAGCCTCGAAGGCTAAATCGAGAAAAGCCTTTGGAAAAGACTCTGCTAGCAATGGCTAGGTTCAAAAGGTCAGGCAACTAACTATTGTTTGCATTATATACTACAGGTCCTTTTGGTTGGTAAGCAGTTTTCAATAGCTAATTCTATTTTCTCAATCAAACATATTCAGCGATCTCTTGATGTTGCCCCCCAAAACAAATAATAATAATAATAATAATAATAGTGGCTTCTAATATAGCGTACATATCCGTCACTCAGTGACGCTCAAGGCGCTTTTAATATTCATTATTTTCCTGCAAGGTATTGTGGAGCTAGGTTTTTGAAGTATGAGACCAAGTCCTTTACATAACACCATGTAATGGTTTACAAGGTGCTATGGTGCAATATGCTGCCGATCAAACCAGGAACACCGGGGCGAACCCCTTCTCTTTTCGATAAGTGCACTGGGTTCTTTTACGTGCATTACACAACACACGGGACTTACGGCTTAACGTCCCATCCGAAGGACGAAGCATGTGGTTAAGTGTCTTGCTTAAGGACACAAGCGTCACGACTGGGATTCGAACCCACACTCTGCTGATCAGAAACACCAGAGCTTGAGTTCGGTGTTCTTATCCGCTCGGCCACGGCAAACTTACTCATTTTAAGTCCACTAATTTATTTATGAGGTTGAACTTGAACCATAGTTTTGCACCCTTTTCTCTACACCATGACTAAGCAAAGGCTTCCCACCCATATAACTGTTTAACAACTTTGTAAAATTCATAACGAACACTTCACCTTGCCATTATGTAGAAAGTAGAAGTTCAAGGCATTTTGTCTTGTGCAACCCTCTACCATGGTACCAAAATCTTCAACAACGGAACAGCGCCTCATAGGAATAAACCTATTCACCATTTGTTTTCTTCTTCTTTTTTAAGAGCATTTCTGCAGCCAAGCAGAATTAATCCACCTCTCCATGCTGGGTGAATCTGTAACCTTGATTGTCCCCAATACCTCATTCTCAGCTATACATATACAGGCTGCCAGCAATGACGGGTGAGCCATGGAGGAAGGGGGTGAACCATGCAACATGTTAGTCCTTCTGGTCTATGACTGTGCATTCTACCATAGAGCAAGGAACAGTATGATTCTACCAATGTCATCTCTAAACAAGTGCGCAGAATTTTGTTTTATTTTTAACCACCTCGCGTTGATAACCGGAAATAATTTCCGCGCCCGCGTTATTAATTTTCGGACCTTTTTGGACCTACTGGAGTAATCGTTTTCCTTTGAAAATATCGTTGTCACATTGAAACCCTGACTTGACAAAGGAAAGACAACAAAGGTTCTCATAAAAGGCACCGGGATTTAATGTTGTATTGTGAGAAAAATACGAGTAGGCACTCACAGTGATTCGCAGAAAATGTGCAGCTAGACAATTAAAGTAAACTGGTTAAAAAGATGAGGAAGTAAACTGCTATTTTATTGTTGTTGCTGTTGAATTACTTTGAACGAAAGTTCAAATTTGGTTGTCTTTTCTTCACTAATTCCGAGAGAATTATTTCTCCTTCGAATCTGATGCTATTAACCGGCTCAGCAGACAGACTGCCAATGCTGTTGACAGTCGCTATGACAACACTTTCATTAATCCTGCCTTGCCAAAACCACAGGGTTTCAATAACAGCCAGGCACTAGTAGTGTGGCACATGGACAAAGGGGGGGGGAGTTGAACAAGACAGTCAGTCTAGCAACAATGGGATCGACCCAGGGTGCCCTGAAGGCATTACTAACTCAAGTCAAGCATGGCTCACTATGCCACAGTTATATGCAGGAGGTACTCATCTCTTGTGTGGACTATTTTAGTTGTGTGTCAACCTGATGGGGATAGAAAGTTTTCACAACAACTGGGGAGGAATTTTTGTTCTCTAAGGGCATACGTGCAGGAAACAAATATTAAAGCAAACAAAACACTAACCAAACCTAAAAGATTTTTTACTAAACAGTGGCCTGAGGAAACTTTGGCACAAATGATTAATAGATCAGTTGAGAGAAAATTGTCACATGAACTTTCCCAGTTAGTTAGTGTATTACAACAGTAATTACCTCAAGTGTATTGTCTTAAAGGCACTGTACACGTTTGGTAATTACTCAAAATATATACATGTATTAGCATAAAAACTGACTTGGTAACAAGCAACAGAGAGCTGTTGATAGTATAAAACATTGTGAGAAACGACTCCCTCTGAAGTAACGTAGTTTTTGAGAAAGAGGTAATTTCTCACTAAAATAATAAAAGACTTCTTGCAAGAAGCCTTATATTGCTATCTGAAAGCACACAAATTTGTACAACAAGGGTGTTTTTTCTTTCATCATTTTCTTGCAACTTCGATGAGCAATAGACACAATCGGCGACCGGCGTCACGTGACTCATAGTGGGTATACAATGTAAACAAACAGCGCGGTGTGTACGGAAAAACATGGCAGCATCCGAGTGCCACTGCTGTAAGGGGTCATGATTCATGTTGCATTTGTTGGTTGCAAGTTGCAACACGATTTTAACTTTTCCAAATCCATCTGAAGTAATATAATATTAATAATAATAATAACGTAAACTTATATAGCGCCAAAATCCGCCAAAAAAGACGGAAGTGTGGCCAGTTTTGCAATTTTCAAACGTTGTCGAAATGGTTTGGTAAAGCTAAAAAAAAAACAGTGGTACACAAACAATCCTGTGGAAGTTTTGTTTATAAAGGGAAGGGTGAAATCATACACTGTACATGTAGCCGTGTTCAAGCAAATCAGAGGATGAGATCATCATGTAGCCACAAATTTTTGTTTATGATATTCGATATAGGCATCATATTTTATGAGGGATTTTTAGTGGACATGCAAAGAAAATTGTTAGTCAAGACCGGTTTATACGCACTCAAGGTGTTCAAAAGGCTTATAATTTGTTATGGTTTATATGAAGATTCTCCCCGTAACGAGTGAGAATCATAATGAAGTGCAAGCTTTAAAAAAAAAAAGTTTGATGCGACAAGTATAGTTATTTTTAGAAAGGGGCGGGGGGAGAAGAGAAAAAACAGAGGAGGGGCAAAGAAAAACCGCGGGAGGGCCGGGAGGGGCGGACGGAAAGGACAGACGGACCAAGGCAGAAGCCAGACGAGTGCTCAAGCACCGGCTCCACCCAGACAGTCTGCAGAAAATTAATGATGTGTTGATGGGAGTGCGGGACTAGATATAACTATTTACGGCGGTAGCCAATGAGGGAAAGCAATCGGTATAGGGAATCGTTGTGTACTGTAACATATGTCCCATGGCTTCGGTGAGGTCTCTGAAAATAACCAAGTCCGTGTATTGTTCAAGTTGGTAGGTTAAAAAGTCAGTAGGTGATGGTTAAAACAGAGCTTTTCTTCGATGTTTTCAAGCAACCTGCCGGAAAACTACGACAATCCCATTGAGCTCCCCGTGCTTAAACACTGCGCGTGAGGGTTTGTTATGATTCTGTACCCACTATACGTCACGTGACCACCGATAGCTGGAGTCGCCGATTGTGTCTATTAAGCCCAAATGTTCACAGGCTTGTTATGTTATACATATGTTGGGATACACCAAGTGAGAACACTGGTCTTTGACAATTACCAAATGTGTTCAGTGCCTTTAAATATTGTTTATTCTTTTACTTTGAAAATTAAACAACTCAATATAAATCAAGAGTTTCCTGTTTTGTTTGAAGAAAAGTATCACTTCTGAATACAAAGTACAAACACGTGTACTTTACCAACCACAGTTCCCAAAACACAAATTTCTCCAACATAAACTATGCTGCACACCACCTTTTCACGAAACACACAGGCAGGTAAGTGTACTTAAAAAACAATGCGTACATTAAAAAACTAACCTGGAAAACTTCCAAAAAATATCCCCCAAAACAGAATCCTGGTTCAGTCACTTCTAACAACCCTTTAACCACAAAGATTTTTGTAGCATACTGGGAATTGAGGTTAATGGAATAAACAACAGTTTACCTGAGTTCATATACAGTGCCACACAAGAAAGACGCCCCAGTTTACAAGACCTCCAGGTTTTCCTCAACAAAACTTTTTAAATTCAAGGTGGGTACAAAATTGTTTGAAGAGAAGTTCTACCAGCGCTGCCTATAAAAATCATTGAGTTCAAAACATTGCTGCTCGCCTCGTCTCACGCACACCTTGTTCTCAACATTATAACACCAATCTTACAAGAACTCCATTGGCTCCCTATCAAATTGCATATCGCGTTTAGGCTTAATCTTCTCACTTTCAAAGCTCTTCATGGCCTATCTCCTGACTATATTATATCTGATCTTCTCCATAAATATATTCCTGTTCGTCCTCTTTGTTCTGCTGGCCAATCCCTACTGACGCAAACTACTTTTTCCGCTAAATTCTATGGTCAAATAGCCTTCAACTTTATTGCACCTTTATTGCATTATGGAATGATTTTCTTCTTCATATTCGCCAAGCTGACTCTCTTCAGATTTTCAAGGGACGTTTAAAGACTCATTTGTTTGAATCTAAATTTTTGTAACATATTGATATATCATTTCATTGTTTTATGTGTTGTGTTGCGCATAGAGGCTCCTGCATTATGCACTATATATAAATGTCTCGTATAACCCTAACCAACCCAGGCCTGCCAAAATCAAACAGATGGTTTTGTTGGAATTTGGATGGTTTAGTACTGTGAAAAGTACTCACTAAATCATAGTCCAACAGCACAGGATCTGTTGGAGTACGATGGGTTGTGTACTGTTCCAGTACATAAACTGTTGGAGTATGATGGGTTGTGTACTGTTCCAATAGGTAAACTGTTGGAGTATGATAAGTTGTGTACTGTTCCAATAAGTAAACTGTTGGAGTATGATGGGTTGTGGAAGCTTTCTAATAGAAATGCTTAGGGGTTATATAATGTTTAGTTTTCCAAGTAACTTGACAGAACAAGCAACAAAAAGAGCAACCTATATTTTTATAAAGTGACTCTGTGAGATGAATGCATTCCTGGCATGCATAGTCCTTAGTCACCTTTTCAGGGAAACACTAAAACAACCAAGGTTATCCAATACCTGAGTCTACTAGTACTATACACGACAAGGAATAACACAAAGCAGTTGCCCTTGATTAGGGGGTAGGTTATGTAATAGATGGAATTCTTGTAGTTGGTCATTATTATCTTAGTCAATACACAACATTGGCAAACAATGACTCAGTCTACAATCTGGTGCACAGTCTCCTACGATTGCATTGTACCATTGTACCCACACAAGGCATCGCTCAGGGGCAGCAAGTCAAGTGTTTTGTGCAATGATGTTCAGACTTGAAACGCTTAATGAAAACAAAAAATGAATTATATACTAATTCTACTTCTCAAAATGTCATAACTGTGCTATATAAAAAATATAATTTTAATCTAACAAGATTTTTCTATAAAGCAACAATTAATGTAACATAATGAATATTTACACTTACTGTTATTATAAAAAAAATGAAATAATGAAATAATTGGCATTCACACCAATAAGCCAATGTAGTAGTGGCCTTCATATTATATCATGTTCTACTTCCAATGTTCCAATCCATTCAGGAATGTTGAGTTGGACACAAAATTATCAGAACCACTGTGTTCTGTCTGCACAACCTTTAGAAACTTTGAATATTCGAAATTCTATACATGTTGTAGGCCTTGTTTTTTGAAAATGGAAATGGATGCTAACACCAATGACTGCTAATTTTAATGAATGCTAAGACAATTGAGTCTTAATCCTCAAAAACAGTGGCTATACCCACAGAATGCTTTTAAAGTTCAAAACAATTAGTCACTAATAAAATAAAATAAAACAACAGATTTCCCAAATTTGATTCACTAAAGGCTGCCGTGTTACTTTAGCCCCCCAAAAAGTGGTGCTATAAGAAATGAATATCAAGAGTATGTAAGTGAGACTGTTCTTCATTCTGTTTGTGGTAGACCTTATAGTAGGTCTTCCCAAGAATAAGGGTAACGTGATGGTCATGTTTCCCAAAGTGTGGTTTCTTCAGTTTGAAACAATGACACTTACTGTTCTCAAACTTGTTGCTTCAATTCCCATTTCCAGTGACCCTCATTTAAATAAAGAAGTATGGCTCAAATTAAGGGGTCACAAAATCCGTGGGAAAAAAACTTTAGAGGATTGAAAACAACAATTCTGATTCTGAAAACATACCCCCCTGAACCTTCAGTAGTTTTCCATGTCCAAGCAATAAGCACACCCTTTGAAACCCAATAATATTTGCTTAAAGGGTCTTTTAATTTTTAGCGGTTGCTTTCTTCACGACAGAATGGTTCCAAAGTTCCACATAAATGGCACTTACATCACGGATACAGGACGCTCCCACATGAATTAAGCCACTCAATGTATGATAAATCATACTGATTATTAGTTTGTTCGGAACTTTGCGTCTGAGTGTGGGAATCAAGCGCGAGCATTGACTTTTGACACGATAAGTGTCACACGGATGCATGCCTATAGACATTTACTTTGGAGTACATGTATAAATTAGGGGTGATCATGGTTTATCTGGTGGGTCAGGTAAGAACAAAAAGAAAAATCCCGATCAGAGTTTGCACACTGATGGAACAGATGCCGAAATGGTGTTTCAAAACATCCAGATAATGCCATCTCGAGTGTTTGCTTGTATTTTGTATCCCGTGTTTGTTTACAACATATACAATCAGAAACAACAACAAAGGTCCCCTAAGAGATTAATCCCAAGTTGCCGAGCAATGTGATAAATTGAATTGAGTAACATACGTGACGGCTTGGCATAAAGGAATTCCCTTGATAAATTTGCTTCGATTTGATAAAAACATTATCTTTAAAAAGATAATTTTTGTCAGTTTCTCAAACAAACAGAACAGCAGTCTGACAAATCTATCAGTTGCAATGTAAAATGTAATTTACAAATGTTTCAAATAATTTAGTCCATATTTTTCATGTCAATTGTTCCATTATGGATCCACAATACAGTAGGCCTCCAGGAGTTTATTTGTAGGGTTCCTCTATTTTGAAGTGATTTCAATGATGAACGATTTCCCCTTTATACATACAGCTTTGCAAAATATTACACAAAATGTATCAAAACTTTACCACTCAAAAATCACCACATGCTGCCTCAATGTTAGCATCCAGTATGCACAAAAACATGTTCAGTCTTAACTATTTTGCTAAGCGAAATGGCTTGACGAAATCATTCCCTGGACTTGATGAGTGAGAAAACATTTGGATGCATTCCATACATATTAGTCAAATCAATGTTTTAATAGTAGTATTTGGTTCTTATAGCATACATATATCTAGTAGTAGCAAGATCAAGGGGCTTTACAACATCATCCCTTTCTATTTAACAGCATAGTAGGCCTATTAGCCAGTGGAGTGTCTGTGTGTCTTCTGGACACCCCGTTTTATCTGTCATCTACATGTAAATGTATTGTAATCCGAGAACAATTTGGACACCCAGTTTTTAAATTTCCAGCAAATCTGGACACCCTTTTACCAAATCCTGGCTAAAACCTTGTTCATCAGGCATTCTTAACCAATCTACAAACTTTCTCAACTCTCTGGGGAGCATACTTGTAGCCCCAAGCTGCTTAAATTAGCGCTAATCCAACACAATACTTTCTAAGTCCTCTCAGGTTCCGATTAAATACACTTGGCTCAAAAGAAGCAATTATGGTTAGTGCCTTGCTCAAGGACACAATATGTGTCATGACCGGGAATCGAACCCCCTTTCCCATGACTTAGCCATCACAAATGTTCCAGTTACAAATTTACATATCCCTCATAGCGGTGCCCTTTACCAACTTAGGAAAACACAACCTTGCCCTTACAAGAACAGAGGTCTGATTTTCCGCAGGTGATCTGGGCTCAATTTCATAGAGCTGCTTAAGCAGAAAATATTGCTTAAAAAGTTTCTGCTAAGCAAAAATAAGCATGATACCAGTCACAGATTGTACATGAAAAATGGCATTTCGGCTGGTAACCATATTTTGGTAAGCATAATTTTGTAGTGCTTAGCTATTTTTTTGTGCTTGAGCTTAACGTGAAATTGGGCCCTTAATTGTTGGAAATTTTATTTGATCAATTGTATTTGTTACCAATAGGCCTATTATGTGAACATCTGTGTCTATCCAGGGGCAACTCTTGGTGGCGATTTACATCAAGAGTCAGTTTATGGCTTGCTCTCATAAAATAAGAAAAATGTTAGCCGCAAAAAAAGTACATCTACATACATGTAAGGGCTGATATAGCCTCATTAAGTCATTTTATAGGGTCTTTCTCTAAAGCTTAGGGATACTGGCATTCCAAACCGGTGGATATCAAGCTCTTTCCCTACTGAATTTAGAGCTGCTACAAGTACGTGCTAACATCTCAGTTTTGAAGAAAAAAAATCTGTATCATTTTAATGGGAAAGCTCCTAAAAGGTCAACTATAACAAAAATTGATACTACATTTATGGCCATACAATACATGAATCAGCATCACTGTGAAAGACTTCTTAAACCAGAGATGTTTTTTTGGCAAAAAAAACCCCTGTTTTTTGTACATACTGTTAGTGATTTTTGTTATGTTATAGAAACACAAGAAGGGCGTGCATAAAAGTGTAACCAAACCCCGACTTAATTTTGGCTCTTTTCAAGCGCAAGTGCACACATCAGATCTGGTTCCTGCCTCACCCTGCCCAAGACAAGAATAGAATTAGCTTGGATGAAGGATTGGTATGCAATCAGGAAGCTATTCATGTCAACTCCATGCTGCTTAGCTCTGTATCCAATGACAACAGTATGGAAGCTGCCAAGTAATATGGTACATCTGTCGTTTAAAGGTGCAGTATTAGTGTGGAGAGAAATTGAACCTTTACAAATCCTGCCATAGCCTAATATAGAAAATAATAACACTAATAAATGGGTTTTTATACCTGGCACTTTATCAAACCCCATTTTTTCCAACAGGATAAGCAGAGCTGTGTTTTTGAATTATGAGACCTGGGCACAATTTCATAAAGCTGTTTAGCAGAAAATTCTGCTACCGAATTTCCTTGTTATCAAGAAATGAGTGGGGTACCAGTCACAGCAATGGTAACTGTATGGTATTTGGCTGGTAATCTATTTTTCCTAAGCAAGAGTTTTCTGTGCTTAGCTAGTTTTTGTGCTTACATGCTCATAGAGCTGCTTTAAAAACACAAAAAGTAGCTAAGCACAAAACATTTCTGCTTAGCAGAATAGGGTTACCAGCCTAAATCCCATCTCACATACACAGTCTGTGACTGGTGTTCCGCTTATTTTTGCCTAGCATAAATCTGTTAAGCAATATTTTCTGCTTGCTGCAGCTCTATGAAATTGGGCCGTGTTTATGTAGCACCTTATAATGGTTTACAAGGTGCTGTGGCACATTCAGCAGCCACTGCCAGAAACACCGAATCTAACCCCTTCTCTTATCAATAAACTTTTAAACTGCTTTTTTAAAAGTTTTTGTTTACATGGATTACACAACCAACGGGACCAATGGTTTTACGTCCCATTCGAAGGCAAAACAATGGTCACGACACGACACGCCACCTATAACAGATAGGCCGACATTTAAGTATTTGAGAGCGGTTTACAAGAAACGTAGAAATTTCACATTTAGTGCAAATTTTGAAAACCCTAGCAAACTAGACCCAGGCGCATGATTTAATTGTGTACTTATTTTTAAAGGTAGCTAAAACTATTTTTTTTTCTCCCAGGAATAAAGTTATGTACCAGCAGAAAAAGTGTAACAGATTTTGTTTAAATAGAGATCTCATATGCCTCCGTAACTACCATAAGCTACAAAATAATGGCCTGCAAAACAAAAGCAAAGCAAAACTTTGAAGGGAACAAGTTCAAATCGAAGCTGGTAACCTGTTTCTTTTTAAAAGCAAATTTGCATGCTTGATCAGCTCCCAGACCCCTGTCAACGTGTTTTGTCAAAGTTTAAGTTCCTAAATAGGAAATGTCTGATGTCATACATTGTATAATCACTTTGTACAATCCCTTTAAAACTTTGTATACCTACATTTAGGTGTCTCCAGTTTGTTTGGTCACACCTAATGACATTGACCTCTGCTTTGAATTCACTCTTATTTTTGTCATAGTGTATGGCATGTGGCATTCTTTACTTGTGCTTTCTCGCCCAAAAGCCTGTGGGCAAGTATTCAACTTTTACCTCAACTCAACATTTTAGTGTATTTATGCAGACACCAAGATTGAAAATGGTGCTGGCGAAGTACACTCTCTCTTTTTTCATGTCTATAAACTTCCCACAATATGCAATTTACAGACAAGTCAATGGTTTTTTTCTTTTTTTTCTTATATGCAAGTTCGCCTCAAACAAGGACCAGCCACTCTTGGTAAGGGGCTAGAAGAAGAAAACATTTAAGATGAAAATAACTCAGGGGAGCTGGAAGTACGAATTTCCTCTTACAACAGTCTAGATTGTAGGATGGAGGGAAACATGCACCAGGCAAGGAGTTCCAAAGAGATGCAGTACGTGGAATAAAAGCTGCTGAAATGGCTCTTTGTTCTACACCATCAAAGCAAGAGTGTCATCTCAGCTAATTATTTCCTGGCCTGATGCTTCGTGTTTGAAAGGGCAAGGGCACCAAGGCGTTTTCTCCTTGGTAAAGGCGCCTCTATGAAGAAATTGTAAATTTCTTCTTGGAACATTTCAAGGGGCACCAAGGCAATGACCAGAGGCATGAAGGCGATTGCCTCCGTTGCCTCCGTGAAGTATCAAGCCTGTATGTCTGTCGTTAAACATGAACAATATAATACAGCTAGGCAACTACTGCACTGGGAAAGGGTTTTTTTCTTTCCTGTCTTTCTTTTTTATTTGGAGGCAGGTGTTGGGATCATAGGATAAAACTTTTTAAGGTTAGCATTCAGTTCAATTAAATAAACGGATGTTGTCATTTGATTACTTTCATTTTACCAGAGCTTTTCTACGACTCATTTCTATTAATTTATTTTCCCTCTCCCCCCCCCCCCCCACCCAACCGACTGAGACTGTGTCTATTGTCTGGCATTATCATTTTAAAATCAGCTCACTGATCCTGGACTTGGCAGTCACAGATGACTTCTTCAGTCACAGCGCAAATAATTAGTTTGATATAAACAGGTTTTGTTCAAACTTCACAGTCATTGCTGAATCACAGTTAGCGCGCCAAGCGTACCCTCCGTTAAGTCGAAGGGGCGGAGTTTAAAACTCCCCCTTCCATCCTGATTGGAAAACTTTTTGTAAAAAATCGCCGCTTTAAAGTGCGGAATATTCCCCTTTAAAGCTGGCAAGCTAGAAAGAGAAACTCAACCGATCGGACTAAAAACTGAATATAAGCCCAAATCCCTTACAAAAATAACAACTTTGCACATTTACACATTTTCACCGACAGGGGTTAAATTCTCCTCATGAATTCTTTTTAATGAAAGGCATAATGATAATCTTATTTAACGCTACACCAAACATTGCACTTTATCTCTTCCCCAACCATTAAAAGTCGGTTCATGCATGAATATTTGGTGTTGTTGTAGCTCTTTGCCTGATCCCACACTCCAGGGAAGTGGATTTTTTTTAATAGTTCTGATGTTTGAGCCTTAATTACTCTGGATGACCAGTGACCGTGGTGTACATGTTCTTGTAGTCGGTTCCTCTATCAAGCGTGGGAACCCTGTAATTGTGGTTCTGAAATGTTCTCATTTTGCAGCACCAATAGTCCCCCTAGTGGCGATTATCAACCAGGCCATCCCTAACCACGGACTTTCTGCCTTGCAGGAAAATACAGAATGTTGAAGCGCCTTGAGCGTCACTGAGTGACGGATATGAACGTTATATAAAAGAAGGCACTATTATTATTATTATTAATCAACAGAGACATGAGTATGTAAAAAGTGTGTCTGCATTGCATTAGGCCAATGCAGACCACGGAACAATTGTAATCATAATATATTGGGTGTCATTTTTAGACAGACAGACACAGTATATATTTTGGGGAAAAGGATTTAGTTCGCACATGGAGGTAGAATTCTACCTCCATGGTTCGCATGGGCTTTCAAAAATATGAGCTCTGTTCTTGCATCAGAGCAAGGGTTCTTGTACCTGCGATAATCATTCTCTTGGTCCTATCTCTTAGACAAGAGCTACGATGGAACATGCGGAAATATTTGGCAAATTTGTTCAACGATCCAATGTGTCGGACCGCGTAGCCCATAGGTGAAATAGGATTGGTCCCCTCAGATGGCCGAAGAGTATGCAATTTTTCAAATCCACGCTGCGGTAGAATAACAACATTTGAGTACTCGGAAATCTGGTGCATACTTTTCTGTTTTTGTTCACTTTATTTTAATTTCTGGACTTTAAATTGAGCTTCTTACTACAAATTAAGTATGAGGGACCACTTGTGTGATAATGAATGTGCAATTGGGTACATTTAAAACGTTGACAAAAAAGTTGAAAACAACTCTCTCATAACCCGACAGTCGGAAGGATTGCGGATTTTGAATATTGCAACTAAGGTTCTTAATCTTGATGCCACACTGCAATTTTCCCCTTGTATTGTTCACTTTCTATGAGGACAAATACACATTTATAAAAGGTGCCAATTACATTAAACTTGTAATTGAATATGAGTACCTGCTGAAATAAAGTTAGAGAAGGACACAATGAATGGGCAGTGCCACTGCCAAGGTGCATCACAGAATTCAACTGGAAGTGTAATGAAATTCATTGTCAAGGAATTTCTTTTACAAAGGTTAGTTTGATCTCTCAACAGTGATAAATTTTTTAGGCATATATATAGGCCTATCAACTCTGCCTGGGCTGGGCAGATTTGTTAAACAGTCACGAGTTATTATAGTTTTCACATCTCACTCATACGTATCGTAGGAGGTCCTGTTTTCAGGGCGTCCCTGAAATCGATGCAAATCTTTTACCTCTCTGCGCGCGATGTAAACAGTCCCTAGATACAATTTTTGTGGTTTGACTTGCCAAGCAAAGAGTCTCCTCTCCTTTGACCAAAACTTAGAATTATGTGAGGCTCCACTGGCAAGTTGCACTTGTATTGCAAAAATGTGTGGTATTTTAGGCATTTCTACAAGGTACAAAAATATGTCATACTGTCGGGGCCATAAAAAAAATTTGCCCGCCGAAAAAGTTTCATCGAACAATTTTTCAATTCACAATTCACGATGATAAAATCATGTGACTTAAAATTCTTCTGAGCATTCTGGGGAAAAAATACAGAGGCTTAAAGAAGCCATGTGCCTTATATCATTTTCTAACAGTCTGGAGAATTTTTTTTAAACCCTCATATCATTTATTATTAATAACATTAAAATTTAAACATTGGCTTGGTGATTCAAATATCACTGTTTATTGATATGCTTTATTTTAAATGTTAAGAAACATAAAAGATTCAAAACTTTTTAAAAATCAGATTTGAAAGCCAAGACTTATTGACACTTTTTTTAATATTTTTTAAAAAGTTTTTGCAAATTACCATCGTAATTTTTAAATTAAATAAAAATATTTTGAATAAAATGAAGACAACTGCTGGCTATAGAGTCATACACAACATCTCACAGAACACTTGAAGTCACTGCAGATGTTTCTTCTGCTTATGGCTTCACCAGGACACCATACTTCTTTTTTTGCTCGAAAAAAAGGGTCAAACTCAAAACACGGGGACGCTATTGAAGTCATCGAAGATCGGTGCGTGGTGTGAAAGTTTCAATGTCTATCAAGTTTTAATATATTTTTACATACTTCTTATAAACAGAGGAAGGTAATTAGGGCATCAGTTGATATATGGCATCATTATTTTTTTTTCAATTCAAAGAAAAAGGCATAGTACATCGAAAACCGGACACGGGAGGATACATGACCTACAGCACAGCATACAACAACACACCATTCTAAAAAACTCTTATTCATTCTTTATAAAGTCTTAGGCCTACATTTTGTCCTAGACTTTGTGTACAGTTCAAGTTATTTGGTAATCAAGCAATATCTTTCCAACTAAAATGTATTCACCTCCACAATGTGAATGCACGAATACACGATACTGTGCATTTGATGGCATGGCACTTGGTACGAACTGTAGATAAGAATACATGTACATTACTACACGTTACACCCCAATAGAGTTTCCAAGGTAAACTACAACCACACGACCAACACCACACCACCACGTCCAGTCGAGAAAACTTGTTTAACAACCAACTTACCTCCTTCGCCGTCACCAGATATTCAGAGTATGTGTTCCATTCCGGGTACCATAAACGAATCCAAAGTTGAAAATAAAGTCACAGAAATGTTGTTGTTTTGGTCTTAAAAGAAACACCAACGTCTACCGCCTGTCTCCATAGCTTTACACACTACACGGCGACTTATACCAGTGCCAAAAAAAATCTTCAAAACTACCTGTCGTGAGTGTGTGTTGGTGACCGTTTTTTGGCGTTTTGTTATGCGTGGGTGCCGAGTACCAGGTAAGAGTCTGTTTGGGGTTTTTTTTTCGGGGGGGGGGCACACTCTGGCCGCCAGTGGTAACTGAAAGGGGTAACAAATAAGGGGCGGGCCCATTGAAAAAAGTTTCTGACAGTTTTAAGGTCGCGTTCTTTTAAAACCTTTTCAAGCAATCGAGCATAATAAAATGTTAAAGTACGACGGGAAAAGTCAACTAAGCTCATTATTAAAAAGAAATTTAAGTTTGTTGAAAGTTGTTTGATGTTCGAAAATAAAGTGTGAAACTAAACATTACCGGAGATGCTAGAACACAAGTTATTTCAAAATGACAAATCATTCATATAGCTCATTATCGTTGTAACTTCAAAATAAAAGAGATAGACTCAAAATAACAAAGAAATCCACACACAAAATTCCACAGTATTTAATTAAATATAACATTATTTCAATAATCGTTTTATTTATTTAATGTTTAGTTTTTTAAACTAAATTATTAAGGCTTGTGTCAACACTTTACATTTTCGGACGTAGTTGGCGTTCTAATAAAACAAGAATAAACGAAAACCTCGGTGCTTTCTGAATCTTGCATGCGAGGTTGGGGGAGTAAGTGGAAATCAGAAGATCTTGGTGAAATTTTAGTTTGGTTGTCTCTGCAAAAAATTGGAGATTAGAAAGGATTTTTTCCAGCCCAGCAGATTTGTAGATTCATAGTACTAATGTACACACGTTAGTCTAATCTGAATTTGTGTAATTTTAGGGAAAAGTATTAATAATGTTAACGGGAAAGTGTATAATATTGGCTAGTTGTGTGCCGTATTTGAATGAACAACAACAAAAGAGAAAAACGTATAGTTTCGGGATGAAGTCTTTCGAGCTAAATTAATTTTCCAGGTTTGCCTGACTCCACTCATCACAAACCTTACGGTGATTTTCAAGTCCTGGTGTGAGAAAATATTGCATTTCCTCTGCGGTGTTTGAACAAACAATAACTGATAACTGATAATTAATTATTTAAAGGGTGTGTACAACATTGGTAAGAATGAAAATGTAAATGCTCACAGATTTGCACACAACTCACATGGTATAAAGATGGTCATGGTAGAAAACTTCCCTTGAAATAGTTTTGCTTGAAATGCCATAGTTTTTACGAAATGAGTAAAATAATCGTATTTATCCTGCAGGATAAATTCCGATGTTTGAAAAAAAAAAGTTAAAACACCTAAGGGGGTTGTTCACTGTTTTCTCATGACTCCGAAGACTGATTTAGCTTAAACTTTCACAGGTTTGTTATTTCATGTATATGTTGGGTCACATCGAGTTTGGATACAGGTCTTTGGCAATTACCAATGTTGTCCACACCCTTTAAAAGAATTTAAAAATACAACTAATATCAACCAGATAGCATTGTATCCATTCGAATTGTGTTAAATCCCATTCACAATGCCAACAAGTTACCAGTTGGTATTGTACTTTTTTCTTTGTTTTAATATACATTAACATAATACACAATAGATGGATAACAGCAATAAGATAATGCAGTTATTGTCCGAACAGTTAGTAATGCCATTAAAATGGTCTGAACGGTATAGGGTCCAAAGATTAATGCCGTATAATTATTTTAATGACAACATTGAGCGTCTATAAAGTTGACTGAGCGAGACAAACTTTTTTGTGTGGGAAGGGGTGTCAAATTAAGCTAGGTCGAGAGTAGGCTCGACTTGATGATGATGATGAGGCCTACGGTAAAATGACAAAATATTTGTTAGGGATTTTTAAAGTTTAACACTCAAACTGTTGAGTACAAAGAGACCATCACTTATTACACGAACTGGGAAAACAGGAGCATGCAGGATTTTGTCAATATTGTGTAACTGAGCATAGGTAGGCCTAAGCAGCAAAACCTTAAAAAGACGGATTTCTTTTTATGCATTTTTATGATGTGATATTGGTTTGTCAATGTAACTAGAAAGTCAAAACAACTCAGGTCCCAATACACCATTATCACGGTGTGGCCATCTTGATTTTTCTCCCATTCAAATCAATGGAGTCAAACCGAGGCTGGAAGGAGAAATAGTCTGGTTCCTTTGTGTACAATAAACATCAGCATCCATTACTGTTATTGGATACAAGGAACATGACCATGATGGTGGCAGCATGATAATGGTCTATACTACGATTAGAATGCTTGACAATATAGGCCCAAAGGCGGCCCTTTTATATAGGCCTATCATCCGGCACAATCAATCGATGCCTGTCTACGAAATAGCAATGGTCCAAATGTAACAACATTTGAAATCAAAAAAATTAATTATGTATTTATACAGCTATTGAGCTTTGATTAATGGTCGTCATTATTTGTACAGACGGTTAGAGCTTACTAGCCGAATCATGCTTGTCATCTGTTGTATACTGAATCATGAACCCGTAACTGAAGTACTGAACCAAATGATTGCTTTCCGACTCTGGTTCTACCGTTTCGGCGCCTTTTAAAACCGGTTCTGTTGCACAGGTAATACTTTCTTCAAAGTATTGATTGTCCGTTAATTGGATTTAACATTGAATGATTGAAATAGTCCAGGAGCTTAGATTAAAGGCACTGAACACGTTTGGTAATATTGTCAAAGACCAGTATTCTCACTTGGTGTATCCCAACAAAATGCATAAAATAACAAACCTGTGAAAATTTGGGCTCAATTGGTCATCGAAGTTGCAAGAAAATAATGAGAGAAAAAACACTCTTGTTGCACAAATTTGTGTGCTTTCAGATGCCTGAGAAAGGCTTCAGGTCTTCAAGTTCATATTCAAATATTTTAGTGAGAAATTACCTCTTTCTCAAAAACTACGTTACTTCAGAGGGAGTCGTTTCTCACAATGTTTTATACTATCAACAGCTCTCCGTTGCTCGTTACCATTACCATATAATTTTTTTGGGCTAATTATATATTTTGAGTAATTACCAAACGTGTCCAGTGCCTTTAATGATCAGTTTTAAGAGAATGATGGGATGGGGGGGGCTTTCCTCAGTTTTTCTTTCCCGTTTCTCTCTCTCGAGACTTTTCTCCCCTTTTTTTTTTAGAGTAAATGTACAGAAGAGGGCGCTCTCTCAACTTGGTGGTGAAAAACATAAATCGATGAAATCAATGAAACCTTAATGCGTCAGTAAAAAGAAAGCAGTCTGCTGTATGCTTAGTTAAATACCGCCACCACGCGTCGTGGAAGGGGGACGGGGCAATAGACTGGTCCCCTGTTTTTATCCGCAAGGAGACAGGCCATAGTATGAGACAGGCACTGGCAGCCTCGCTACCATGGGCAGCGCGCCGTAACGTCACTAACCCCTGGTAGGGATGTAGGCCTACTGGAAAGCAACGCTGATAGGCTCCCAAAAAAATAAAAAGAATTTTCCTTTTGGAAGACAAACTCAGGATCTTTGCGAAACGCAGGCTTTCATGTTGGAAAAATTGGAAGCCTGGTAATTCCAGCGCGCCCTTTCGAAAATACCCGGATTGGGATCTGTTCAAAACGCAGGATTTCTCAGTTCAGGCTCCGGAAAGATATTGAAAGCCTGGTAATTCCAGTGCACCGTTTCGAAAATACCCTGATAAGGATCTTTTCGAAACGCAGGCTTTCCCAGTTCAGGCTAAAAAAAATACCGAAAGCCTGTTAATTCCAATGCGCCGTTTCGAAAATACCCTGATTAGGATCTTTTCGAAACGCAGGCTTTCCCAGTTCAGGCTCAAAAAAATACTGAAAGCCTGTTAATTCCAGCGCGCCGTTTCGAAAATACCCTGATTAGTATCTTTTCGAAACGCAGGCTTTCCCAGTTCAGGCTCAAAAAATACTGAAAGCCTGTTAATTCCAGCGCGCCGTTTCGAAAATACCCTAATTAGGATCTTTTCGAAACGCAGGCTTTCCCAGTTCAGGCTAAAAAAAATACCGAAAGCCTGTTAATTCCAATGCGCCGTTTCGAAAATACCCTGATCAGGATGTTTTCGAAACGCAGGCTTTCCCAGTTCAGGCTTCGGAAATATATTGAAAGCCTGTTAATTCTACTACGCCGTTTCGAAAATACCCATCTAAGTGTGTACTAAAAATAACATTAAATAAACAAACACAGCATAACTATGTAAAGGTTGCCAAAAGTTTTAATGTATATTTATTTTGGAAATTCCATTTCAAATAGCTTTGAAGTTTGTGAAACCAATAGACGATAATAAAAACAAATAGATTTTGGGGGCCTATACGAACTCGGTTTTCTAACTATCCTTATTTATCATAGATCAGGAAAATAAATGATTTTGCCACACACACCGTCACTTTTGAAGTACAAAATATGCCTATTAATTGAAATGCGAAGGACCAGTAGCACTTGGTCAGTTCGATTAGAGAAAATTCACCTCAGTCATAATAAAGGGTTGGCAATTAGAGTAGTTACGCAACAGTAGTTATCTCGCTGAATGACTGGAATTTGTTGAACAATCAGCGGGCGTGAGAGTTTTATTGAGTGCTTGGTTACTGTGGAAACTTACATAGCGCTTGTCAACAGTTCAGTTATGCTTACGAATCCATAATATGATTTTGGCAGAAGAATGTTCTATTTGCGATCGATAATATCTAGCTCTTTAACAACAAAAAATCAGCAGAAATTGTTTTGTCAAAGTTTAACTTAATGTTCGCGATTGAAGTTGATATTAAAGTCACTTTCTCTTGTTTGTGGACGGCGCTTTTATCCATATAATACCACTGTCGTTGCTCCACTCCATGTTCACGGTGAAGTATTTCGAAACTCGGGCCACTCAAGGCTCGGGTACGCCGGGGAATGTCTTACTCTGCCGGATCGTTGGCAGCCACTCAATCAAGGCTCGGTGGGTGGACTTTTCACTGTGAAGTATGCTGAATTGGTGTATGTGAACTTGGTCATCAGGGGATATGTACCAGTCACAGATGTGTCAAATAGGTGTGCCGTTGGTGTACCTCTACAACCGAATCTTCCACAATAATGTGACCCCCTCTAATTCTTGGACAAGGCTTCGACAGTTTGTTCTCTTTTATACAGCGAGCCGCCTTTTATTTCTGTAAGAGATGAAGACATAAACGTGGTGAGCTTCTTCGTTGAGTTTCAGTGTGTATCAAATTTACTTCAATTTACTTATAACATATTATCAAAGAACAATATTTGTATACACAAACAATAATATAGAGAAGTCGTACATGGCTAAATACAGCTTTGTCTCAATGACGGCATTCGATTACAACTTACAAAAGGAAGATAAAACTTAACCGATACTTCTGATCGGAAGTGTTCGAAGAGCAAATACTTATAAATAGCTTCTTGTCAAAGAATAGGAAAGTAGAAAATAGTTCAAAATTTAATTAAATTGTCTTTAGAAAACTTAGTAATCGGAACATATCTTTAGCTAACCCTATAACCACCCCAGGCCTGCCAAAATCAAACAGATGGTTTTGTTGAAATTTGGATGGTTTAATACTGTGAAAAACACCCACTAAATCACAGTCCAGAAGCACAGGACCTGTTGGAGTATGATGGGTTGTGTACTGTTCCAGTACATAAACTGTTGGGAGTATGATGGGTTGTGTACTGTTCCAATAGGTAAACTGTTGGAGTATGATGGGTTGGTTGTGGAAGCTTTCTGGTAGAAATGCTTCAGGGGTTTTAATTTGGCAGCCGATTATTTAATAATAAACTCTATGTCCAAAATTGCATCAATAGTGATTGAAAATAAGCAACATTTTACAATACTGAACTTAAATGATGATTTTAGAGTCGAAAAAAATGAAAAAATAATCCAAAAGATTATTACCTGTAAGAGACGAAGATAACGTGTGGTGAGGTCTTCGTTGAATTTCAGTACGAGGGTGATGGAAGCGCGCGAAAATAATACTATTTGTCAAGAGAGGGCGCTTCTCTTAGAGTGGAAGGGAAATGACCAATTCAATTTTGTGATGTACTAATTTTCAAATAGAAACAGTCCTCATGTGAGTGGGGAAAAGGTTACAATTCTCTCACCTCTCGTTAAAATGGTGTTAATTGCCATTGTATTTTTTCCCTTCCAGTGCAATATTTGTCAACATTCAAAACATCTGATGACATCATTCTGAGACAAATGGGTCTCTACATTTTGGTACAGGGATGTTTCGGTTCATAACTAACTTTCGATAACATTCAATAAAACGGCCTTGAATTTGACCTTGACTGACGTAAATTCCTCCTTGGAATATAAAGATCCAGTAGTTGTTGAAATCCAATGACATCATGTTTCAAATTTCGCTCTGAAAAAGTCAGTTTTGAACCAAAACATCCCCGTACAAAAATGTAGAGACCCATTTGTCTCAGAAAGATGTCATCAGATCTTTTTGATGTTGACAAATTGCACTGGAATGGTATCAAATACAATGGCAATTTACACCATTTTAACGTGAGGTTAGAGACTTGTAATTTCCCCCCACATGGGGACACTATCTATTGGAAAATGAGTACATCGCAAAATTGAATCGGTCATTTCCCTTCCTCTTAAATAATAACAATTTAATTAAAAAAGAGAAATTTGTATTTGTAGATAAAATTCACAAAACCATACACAAGAACTGCGTCGAAGACACACAAAAACACATAGTCCCACATCTCATGTAACTTCGGTACCATGAAATCCTAAAGTGGTATAAAGTAATTATTGTTTTAAGTTCAGACTAATATTGACTTTAATAGGGAAATTGGCAAACCAGTGTCGTGTGCGAATGCCAACAGTATGAGGAAGTATTGGCAGATAATTGTATATATTTTGTGCAATGTCTGTTTCTATTTTGCTCAATTATAAACACACTGGCAGCAGAAGGGCCTAGTTTATTTTACAGAACGCGGTTGACAGAAGCGGAAATTCTCCTACATTTGCATAATATGTGCAAAACAATTTTTTTTTCCTCGGAACACGCATTTAAAGGCAGTACCGGTAGTTGACAAAATCATTCCCGTCACGTGAGTATAACCATCTTCAAGACATCTTTACATTACTGTATGTAAACAAAACTTAAAAGCACTGAACACTTTTGGTAATTGTCAAAGACCAGTATCCTCACTTGGTGTATCCCAACATTATGCATAAAATAACAACCCTGTGAAAATTTGGGCTCAATTGGTCATCGAAGTTGCAAGAAAATGATGAAAGAAAAAACACCCTTGTACAAAAATTTGTGGGCTTTCAGATAGGAATAAAAACTACTAACAAGAAGTTTTTATTATTTTAGTGAGAAATTACCTCTTTCTCAAAAACTACGTTACTTCAGAGGGAGTCGTTTCTCACAATGTTTTATACTATCAACAGCTCTCTGTTGCTCGTTACCAAGTCAGTTTTCATGCTAATATATATATATGATAGGATAAACAATCTTCTGAACGGAATGTCATACGGATTACTCGATTAATTGCAAACTGGGACAGGGAGACCGCCAACATTAGGGCTAGATAGCTCAGTTGGTAGAGCACTGGCACGTTAACCCTGAGGTCGCAGGTTCAAGTCCCGCACTAGGCAATTTGCATATTTTTCTTCATTAAAAAAACAAAACAAACCCCCCCCCCCAAAAAAAAAAAAAAACTCGTTAACAGATATTTTTCTAAACAAACAAAACAACATTTCTTTTAAAGGAAATGTGCCAACATAGCACGTGCTTCACCGACTGACCCCCCCCCCCCCCCATTACTGAACATTTTCAGGTCTGGAAATCCTTCATCCAGGCACTCAATACTTTTGTCGGTAAATTGGAAAGTCTGTCTTTGTGCTTTGTGATCAATTCAACAGCAAGGCAAAGGAGTAGACCAGTAACTTGTGCACATTAGTTCGAGGATCGTTTATAAAATCAACATGGAGTGCGTTTCTCTCTTGCTTGTTTCGATTATTTTGGGGGCAAGTTCCCAGTTTACGGATTCAAGTAGTCAAGTCCCAAGCCTCACCAATATTTACAATGATCGTGAAGACGGAGATTTCGGAAAATGCGTGTGTCAGTCGAGAATCGTCATCAACCCACCCGTTTGCAGACGCTCTGACCAGGTCAGCTCAACGTCTCACCGAGAAAATGTTAGTTCGGTGCTACGAGATGCAAAACAAGAGCTTGAAGAGCTGAAGGATGTGGTGAAGGAAAATCAAGAAACCGTCGCCTTTGATCTGGGAGACATCAAACACCAACTGAAGCAGCTGCAAGTTTCAGTGTTAGGGATCGTTAGAATCGTGAATAATGGTAAGACATAATATTGTGATCTTATTCTCTGCCATGCCAAAGGTAAAAAAAAGGATGTGTGAGGGTTTGGAGTAGACTACTTCAGAAAGGGAAATCAATTGGTGGAACTACCACACTGCAAAAACTGGGGTGTTAAAATTGACACCATGGGTGTTGTCACATAGATACCGAAAAACGAATCAAAATTTACACCATGGGTGTTAAAATAACACTGATTTCGGCCAACACAATTATATTGGTGTTATTTTAATATCTTGTGGTGTTGATTTTGATTCTCTCCTGGGTATCTATATGTGACAGCACCCATGGTGTCAATTTTAACTCCCCGGTTTTTGCAGTGCACTTCACTCTAATCAATGCATCCTTCAACTGCAGTTGTAAAGGATGTTTTGTTTTCTTTTGTTTTAGTCTTGTTGTTTCATCGGTGTTCGCATTGTTCACATTTAGATTCGTCTCCAAGGGATTGTTCGGAGGCTCTTGCGAGGGGAATGACGGAGAGTGGGGTGTACCCGATCCAACCCCGGGACTCTGGTGGGCCTATCGATGTGTACTGTGATATGGAGACAGATGGCGGAGGGTGGACGGTAAGAATTTCAATCATTTTGAAAATTATAATAATAAGACCAACGAAAGGTTTTCGATTCGATTACCAAAATTAAAATCAGGGAATAAAAGAGTGGCGACGAGGTCTTAAACGCACGTTTAATTAAAACCCCGCAGGGCCGTGGCCGTGCGATAAAGGATCGAGGCGATGTCCTTTATCGAACGGCCACGACACTGCAAGGTTTTAAACGTGCGTTTAAAGGCACTGAACACGTTTGGAAATTGTCAAAGACCAGTGTTCTCATGTATCCCAACACATGCATAAAATAACCAGCCTGTGAAAATTTGGGCTCAAATTGGTCATCGAAGTCGCAAGAAAATGTTGAAAGAAAAAACACCCGTTTTTTATTATTTTAGTGAGAAATTACCTCTTTCACAAAAACTACGTTACTTCAGAGGGAGTCGTTTCTCACAATGTTTTATACTATCAACAGCTCTCCGTTGCTCGTTACCAAGTAAGTTTTTATGCTAATATATATTTTGAGTCATTACCAAACGTGTACGATACCTTTAAGACTAACTGTGTCAGTATGATTGATAGACGTATACAAAATAGATAGGAAAAAATCATTTTGCAAAAATAAAGTTTGTTCACATCACTTAAATTTAACTTCACAATATGGGTACAGTAACTGACTTTTACAGTTAATATATCATAACAAAATAAGAAAGAAGCTCTAGTTTTAACAAAGCAACATCATGTTTTGAAAAGCTATACACAGTTCAAAAAATGATGTTGTTTGAGCTATGGCTTTTCCTTTCTTCTCCTTTTTTGAGGGGTAGGGGTTCATGTTATGTGTATCATTAAAGGGATCGTACACGTTTGGTAATGACTCAAAACAAATATTAGCATAACAACTGACTTGGTAACAAGCAACGGAGAGCTGTTGATAGTATAAAACATTGTGAGAAACGACTCCCTCTGAAGTAACGTACCGGTAGTTTTTGAGAAAGAGGTAATTTCTCACTTAATGATAATAAAGTTTTTATTCCTATCTGAAAGCACACAGATTTGTACAACAAGGGTGTTTTTTTCTTTCATCACTTTTTTGCAACTTCGATGACCAATAATTGAGCCCAAATGTTCACAGGCTATGCATATTATGTTGGGATACGACAAGTGAGAACACTGGTCTTTGACAATTTCCAAACGTGTTCAGTGCCTTTAAAATTGGTTTAACATTTTGTAATTATAGGTATTTCAGCGGCGGAAGGACGGCAGTGTTGATTTCTATTTGGACTTTGCCAACTACAGTAGGGGCTTTGGGAATCTAGAGGGAGAGTTTTGGCTCGGTAACGACAACTTGCACCTTCTGACGGCGCAGGGCGAGTACGAACTCCATGTAGATCTTGCAGACTTTGAAAACGAATCCAGGTATGCCGTCTATGACTCGTTCAGCATCGCCGGTGTGAGGGACAAATACAGGCTGACTTTGGGAAGTTACTCAGGAACCGCAGGTAATAACTCAGTATAATTCATGCAAATATATTGAGAAAAGGAAATAAAAGGAACTTGTATTTTTGCATTTTCCAACTGATTGCCCTTTGACGGGTCTTTCGTGTTTAGTAATCTTTACAGCTGTGTTAAACAATAAGAAACCAAATTCAAAAAGGTGACGGTGGTTCTGATGTCCTGGATGGTTTACATTGGGCAATGTTTAAACTTAGTTTTGGAGAAAAACACATGTTTGATGCTGATTTATTTGGCTTAAAGGTATCGTACACGTTTTGTAATGACTCAAAACAAATATTAGCATAACAACTTACTTGGTAACAAGCAACGGAGAGCTGTTGATAGTATAAAACATTGTAGGAAACGACTCCCTCTGAAGTAACGTAGTTTTTGAGAAAAGGTAATTTCTCACTAAAATAATAAAAATTTCCTGCAAGAAGTTTTTTTTTCCTATCTGAAAGCACACAAATTTGTGCAAAGGGTGTTTTTTCTGTCATCAGTTTCTTGCAACTTCGATATGACCAATTGAGCCCAAATTTTCACAGGCTTGTTATTTTATGCATATGTTGGAATACACCAAGTGAGAACACTGGTCTTTGACAATTACCAAACGTGTTCAGTGCCTTTAAAACTAAATCAAGTTTCCTATCCTCAGAGATGTCCTTACTTGTGAAGACAAATCATTAAATTCATAAATGTTTCAAAGTTGTTGCTAGGTTAAAGTTGGAATTATGACAAAATGTAGTAGGCCTACTTCAAAACAAGAATTTGCTTAATCATCCCAAGTTCTTTTTCACGCGTCCTGTAAAATAAAAGCATCTTTCTATTTTTCAGGCGACTCGCTGGGCTGGCACAATAGCCATCAGTTCACTACTAAAGACCGAGACAACGATGCATCCAGCAGGAACTGTGCCCAAGCAAACCACGGCGCCTGGTGGTACAGCTCCTGCCACGACTCTAATCTTAACGGGGAGTATCTCAGTGGGACCACGACTCGCAATGGCCTGGGAGTCGTTTGGGAAGATTGGAAAGGGAATTATTACTCACTCAAAACCACAGAGATGAAAATAAGACCCACTCGATAATAATATTACCATACCACTCACTATGTTGCCGCTCACTAATTAAAGTCATTATATCCGCGAGATAAATAGGTTTCCGTTTGAGATTCTCTAAAAGTCGGGGAAAATAGCCATTAACCCAACATAGAGATTATTTTGATCGCCGTTATGTAATGAAAGGGCATACAATCCTTGACAAAAACTGTAGGTGTTTTTTCTATTTCTGCACTTAAACAGGATAACCTCAAGTGATGAATTAATGCTCTCATGTTGGTTGGACAGTACTTTTATTGTTAAGTAGAGGATTTTATTGAACTTACTCTCATAAAAAAATGTCTTTGAAATATAAGTAGCCTTAAACAAAGACTTACAACCTTCCATAATTACCATCATTATAGACACACTTCATTATGAAAATCAAAGTTGGATCAACGAGATATGTATAAAACTGATGATGTCGAATAACAAAGAAAAACAAGAAAGTACTAGAATGTTATTATTGAAATCTGAAATCTGACATATTTTGTATTGTGTTTTGTGTTTTCAATCAACCTTTGAGAAAGACTGTGCCAGGGTCGAAACGTCAGGACATCTAACTATTTGAAATAATTAGGTTATAACATCATTAAACTTTTACCAGTTTTCAATCTGGGATTTTTTGTTTAAAGACACTGGACACCTTTGGTAATTGTCAAAGACCAGTCTTCTCACTTGGTGTATCTCAACATATGCACAAAATAACAAACCTGTGAAAATTTGAACTCAATTGGTCATCGAAGTTGCGAGATATGGAAGAAAAAACACCCTTGTCACACGAAGTTGTGTGCTTTCAGATGCTTGATTTCGAGACCTCACGCAATGAATTCAAATATTTTACTTTTTTTCTCAAAAACGACGTTACTTCAGAGGGAGCCGTTTCTCACAATGTTTTATACTATCAACAGCTCTCCATTGATCGTTACCAAGTAAGTTTTTGTGCTAACAATTATTTTGAGTAATTACCAATAGTGTCCAGTGCATTTAAATGCTCTAAAAATATGCAGTTTTGATATACAAGAAATAAGCTACTTTAAAATTTAATATTTCATAATTTCACTTCAATTTTGCTGTAAACAAATAATACGCAATAGTTTCATTTTCTCATTTTCTCCCTTTTGTATAAAATGCTTTTGTCAAAACTGTAGAATAAGCTGCAATCTTTATATTATGTAACCAAGTTTTGTTGTTGTTTAAAAATTAAATTAAACATAACGAAATTTCAAAAAGATAAACTTTATTTTGTAGTGACACGACTAAAAATGTTTGTCTACGTTTGGCCACAAGAAGATGAAGGAAGTAAGAGCTTGGGTGATTAATCTCCAATTTAGACTCTGTACCTGGTACTGTCAGACGAGAACTGGTTTGGAATTACGCCATATCCGGATTTATTAATAGTTCGTATACATTGACAAAATAACAAGGAAGTGCATGAAAAGACAGTGCTGAAATCATTACACAATATTAAGGTCAACTCGGATGTGAATGCAGCAAAGTTGATGGCTCTTCAATACACACACCATCGTCGATACACCATAATAGTCCTTGAATGGGTACCGTACTCAATATGTTCTTGGGGACTGTCTTGATTATCAAGACAATGTTCATCGACAGTGGAGGAACCTACACCATAACAGTGTTGAAGTCGAGTCCTCCTCATCCGCCGTGAGTCCGAGTCCCAAGTCCGAGTCATCATACAACACTGATTCATAATCATCATCTTGCCACAGAATAATATAGCTAAAGGCTTTTGAGGCAGCCATTGATTCAAACATTCTAGAAACAACATCCTTACTTCGTTAAAGGCACTGAACACGTTTGGTAATTGTCAAGGACCAGTGTTCTAACTTGGCGTATCCCAACATATGCATAAAATAACAAGCCTGTGAAAATTTGGGCTCAATTGGTCATCGAAGTTGCAAGAAAAGTATGAAAGAAAAAACACCAAGCTTGTTGTACAAATTTGTGTGCTTTCAGATAGGAATAAAAGGCTTTAGGCCTGAAGTCTTTTATTATTTTAGTGAGAAATTACCTCTTTCTCAAAAACTACGTTACTTCAGAAGAGTCGTTTCTCACAATGTTTTATACTATCAACAGCTCTCTGTTGCTTGTTACCAAGTAAGTTTTTATGCTAATATATATGGAGTAATTACCAAACGTGTACTGTTCCTTTAAAATGAACCCCCTTATACCACATCCCGTAGACACCACGTCACTATAACGACTGATGTTTAGATTTAAAAGTCCACCTGAAATAAGCGGTGAAATTTTGCGTATTAAAGGGATTGTATACGTGTGGTAATTAAAACCCATTGTTTCAATCCTATATAGTTGTAGATATATACCATAAAACTAACCTGTGAAAATTTCATTTCAAAATGTGGTAGCATATTAATTAGATAGGCCTATTGCCAAAAATCTGGAGCGGTTATTATGTCCACGCAGGAAGAATAATCTGCAATTAAAATACAAAAAACAAAACCTTTCCAGTCTTGACTATAAATAGCCTAAGCAACCATGTTTATCTGAATAATTTAACGTGAATAAACAAACTGGTTTATTAAAGGCATCGTACACGTTTGGTAATTACTCAAAATATATCATAATTAGCATAAAAACTGACTTGGTAACGAGCAACAGAGAGCTGTTGATAGTATAACAAATTGTGAGAAATGACTCCCTCTGAAGTAACGTAGTTTTTGAGAAAGAGGTAATTTCTCACTAAAATAATAAAAGACTTCTTGCAAGAAGTTTTTATTCCTATCTGAAAGCATACAAATTTGTACAACAAGGGTGTGTTTTCTTTCATCATTTCCTTGCAATTTCGATGACCAATTGAGCCCAAATTTTCACAGGCTTGTTATTTTATGCATATGTTGGGATACACCAAATGAGAACACTGGTCTTTGACAATTTCCAAACGTGTTCAGTGCCTTTAAGAGATTGGATGGGGGTGTCCTAGGAAAATCTGTCCCCTGAGATTCTCAATGTCCCCCCTAATGCATAGGCTGAATGAGGTTGATTCAAAAGAGGGCGCTATCAGAAGAAGTTTGTACACAGTTCGCCATAGGGCTAGGAGGCCTGGGGGATAATCTCCGGGACACAATTAATCTCCTGCCACAGCGCACGGTAGACCTCGTACAGAAGCAACATGAATATCCCCCTAAGAAGAAGGGGGCAGGGTGGGGGGGGGCAGGGGGTAATATTTACCAGTAAACAGCTGTTCAAGGCTGTTTGTGCCGTCAATGATTTATGAAAAACGGCCACAAACGGTTTCTCAAAAATTGTGAGGTATTTTTACAGATTTGTTTATATATATGGCATTGGAAAATTAATACAAATGACTTCCTTCCATTATCTTTAATTTGACTCAGACAGTTAGGAATTTTTGAAACAAGAGGTCTGCTAAAAAATAACCTAGTTCGGTTATCGAAGGACTACCAATGTATTTTCAATTTAGGATCCAATTTCAAAGAGCTGCTAGTATAAGCAAACAAAAACATTTTCTAGTCAAATTGGGTCCTGCTATGGGCTTATTACCATAGCATGTATTGCATTTAACTTGCAACACATTATTGTTCAACTGTTGTTAAAATTATGTCAATATTTTAGTGTATGGAAATAGTGCGACCCTGGCCAATTATTTCCACAAACCACAAATCGATATGACGCACGTCAGACACGGTCGGTGTCCCACCTCCTTGCCATGTGGGTGAACGGTACCCTTGAAAAGTTAGGCACCAGTCTAGTAACTATAAACCGAATATCACCTGTTTTGTAGCTATGGGGAAGTCACGTGATATATATTTTTTTACCGGTGCTTGATGATCAACTGCCTTTTGAGTTTGTGAAACGGAGCGACCGGGAATTATCACCATTGTTCGTGTATTTACATTCCAATGTCGTCTCTTTTTGTTGGCGTGACTGTTGATTATTTATGGATCGGGAAGTTGACTGGAAACTGTGTAAGGGCCAAACTTCCTGTTGGGAATTTAGCTTTTCCAAATCGTCATAAAGTTGATTAAACAGTAAGTTGCTTCACAAGTTTTTACATTTCTGTAGGGTTAAATGATTTATTTGAAGCATGGAGGAAGGAAATGGAGCCTCCATGTTTGAAGTAAAGATTGAGGCAGGATTCAGGTTTGTAGCCTAACTAACAATAACATGTCATGTTGTGCAGGAGGATCATTAGTCATATCACGATCTCACCAATGTTGAGACAGGAATATGATTGATAGGGATAGAGCAAGGAACATTGAGGTAGATTTGATCTCACCATACAATAACAAGTCAAAGGCTTTTATATAGTTAGGGCCGGTTAGTAACAATTCTTTCGAAAGGCTCCTCTGCAAAAAGTTCAAACAATTACAGTTTCAAATCATAGGCGATCAAAATTCAAATGTGTTTTTAAAAGCAATTATTTAAATTGTTGTATTATTATTAAATTCATATTTATCACAAAAAAATATAAGGCCTAACAATAACAATAACATAAGGCACACTATTTTGGTTTTTTTCCAGTTTTAAACTTTTAATTATATTTTGTCAAGTATAGGGGCCTAAACCACAAGGGAAACTGACTGGGTAGGCCTAAGTTTTAAATGTGTTACATGGTAATATAATTATATAAGTAGGCCTACTCAAGAAGATTTGTACATTACATGCATTAGGCCCTATCCAATTTGATTTAAAGGCATCGTACACGTTTGGTAATGACTCTGAAAATTTATGGCAATTAAAACTTACTTGGTAAGAAGTACAGCAGCTTTGGATAGTAAAATGTATTTTGACTTGAGACACTTTTTACTTCGAAGGACTGCGGTTATGGAAAAATGTCACTTTTTATCCACAGAATATTTTGAATATCAGAGTGTGTATTCCAGTGCAGATTATTCTTCCTGCGTGGACATAACCGCTCCAGATTTTCGGCAATATCTTAAAAACGCTACCACCTTGAAATTTTCACGGGTTAGTTTTATGGTATATATCTACAACTATAGGATTGAAACAAAGCAATAGGCTCCAATTACCAAATGTGTACGATGCCTTTAACAATAACATTTTCTGCTATTGTAACACAGCTTACATATTTTTCTGGCGGAGGTATAACTAGAGAGGTTTGCGGTAACACCATGTAAATATCTCTTTTGAGTAGTGTTGGTTCTGAAAAGAACCGGTGGTTAACGACTCAACGTTTCGATCAGTATGCTCTGATCGTCTTCAGGAGAAATGCTTCACATACGCTTTTTAAGTCAATGACTGCACCAATTATTGTTTGCGCTTTTGAAGTAGTTGTCAAAAAAAAATTGTTCAGGTAGTTTTAACAACACAATTATTTGTTGACTTATTCTTGGTGCAGGGCCTTGATGACATATTGTGGATAGATCGTTATTGCCAGACCATGGATATTATAAGGCAGCCATGGGAACGCTCAAGATCCAACCCAGCCAAACAGTGAGCAGGAACATTTTAGCCACCTCTTCCACGGATGCTTCACAGAAACCGTTTGCATTGCCATTCTCTCCCTCGGCTATAAAGTGTATTTACAGTGATAATTTTCCCCTCAAGATTAACCGACCTTCACTAAAGCACCACTGTGCCGCTTAAGTCTACAGTCAGCCTGGAAACCACTGAGTAGTTAAAGGTTGCTAGGCGATAAATTGGCCAATCAAGAGAACTAACCGCTATTGACTAGAGCAACGACTGTGTGGATGTCAAAACATGGAATTTTTGTTTTTTGAATGAGCAGAAATTCCAATGGCTCAATTTTAATCAGTGATCGCTGAAGAAAAGGGACTTAGACCAGACACTACAATTTGCATAATTAATGAAGTGAAGGGAACCTTTTATAACTCTGGCATAGTGAATATGGGTACTCCGCCAATTCAGAACACACAGCTCTCCGTTAGGACATTACCACCACAAGGGAAGCATTAAAAAAGGTGAGTTTGTTTTTGGTGAATTATGTATTTATTTATTTAAATTTGTTCATAATACACGGTATACAATTCAACCAAAGATGTTTTGAACCCTTTAGAGACCATAGCGGCCACAAGCGGCTTGTACCAAAATGCTCATAGCGGCCGCAAGGTTTGACCTACTTCCATTCACATAAAGAGGTCAAAGTAAAGGTCATGTCCGGATATGAAACTTTCCAATGTAGTATGTTAAAATAGTATCCCAATTTCTAAACATACTAAATTTTCTGTTTTATGTTATTTCTGTTGACATTTTTACGACAAAATTTGATGAAAGAAATGAACAATATTATTAGCAATGTATGGGCGTTTTGTGATATACAGAAATGAATGGTCTCTAAAGGGTTAGGCTTATCTGTTACACATAAAAGGAAACTGATCCAATACCATATTATTTGATTGTTTATGACATTTTACATTGTAGTATTGTAAAACAGAGTGAAAGATAGTCCTGTTGTTAAAGGTAGGGTCTAGATTGATTTTTGTCAACTAAATGAACTGATTTATAGGCCAAAATTATTATCAATAAAGATACAATAAAAGTTACACTGAAAACTTTCAGCTGAAAACACTTTGTTGAAAAACAGCAGAAAACTCACACAGTATTCTTACCAAAAACATTGAATCCATCAATGTTCAGCGAGGTGACAGCGGGTACATGGGCAGGTTTACAGTGGAAATTACGTCAAACTTGCGAACGAGATTAGGTCTTTTTTATAGGAGCTGTGTCATCATGATCAAAGCAGTTCGGTGAGTGTGCATGGAATTATAAACTCTCACCCAGTTAATGCATGCGTGCATGCGCTCTCCATTACAGGGGAGGGTGTGCTTGCAGTAACTGGGTGAGAGTTCATAATTCCATGTACAGCCACAGGCCTGCTTTGATCATGACGACACAGCCGCTTTTAAATCGAAGAAAACTTTTAAACTGTGATGCTCAAAGTGATGTCATTTTTCTTCTTAAGGAAAATGAGTGGATCCTCATCTGCCAAGAAGCCATCTTCAGATGGGGGTGGACAGGAGCAGGAGGAGGATGAGGAGAGACTACTTAAGACATTGGCTGAACCCAAGAAGAAGAAGAAGAGGACCCCTGTAGGAATCAATGTCTTGCCAACAAAATATGAAGTTGGTGAGTCATTTTAAGAATAACTAGTTTTTATATCGTAGCGCTTTATCTACGTGTGTCTCAAAGCTTGTATCACTAGGCCTATTTATTTCCAGACAGGTTTTTGAATTATGAGACCCATGTACATGTATGTAACACCTTGTAAGGATTATACAAGGTGCTGCGGTGCATTCAGCAGCCACTGCCAGAGACACCGGGGCAAACCCCTTCTCTGAGTGGCGACAAGTGTAACTGGGTTCTTTTACGAGCATTACACAACACATGGGACCAAAAGCTTTCCATCCCATTCGAAGGACAAAGCAATAATGGCTAAGTGCCTTGCTTTAAAGGACACAAGTGTCAAGACCAGGACTCGAACTCACACTCTGCTGATCAGAAACACCATAGCTTGAGTCCAGTGCACTTGACCGCTCGACCACGACACTACAGACTGCCGAGTACAGTACATTTTGTATATTTAAACCCGTATCTGCCTGAATGGTCACAGAATAAATGCTGTTCTTGCTTGTTAATTATCACATTGCAAGTGATGGTGCGTTGCTCACAAGCAGATCGCTTCATACGATGGTGCAATTTACTGATAATCAATAAAAGATAAATCTACATTATAATCGACAACTTTTAAAGGGAAGGTATACGTTTGGTAATCACTCTTAAAATTAATGGCTATAAAAACCTACTTGGTTAAAAAAACAGCAGCTTTCGATAGTATAAAGCGTTTTGAGAATAATTTCAATAATGTGGTTATGTAAAAAGATATCAGTTTTTATCCCCCAAAATTTGAATCTGAGAAAACAGTACTGTCAAGATTCGTTTCTCAGATTGTGCATTCCAATTATGGATTATTCTTCCTGCGTGGACATAACCGCGTCGGATTTTCGCCGATATCACAAAAACGCAACCACCTTTTGAAATGAAATTTTCACAGGTTAGTTTTATTGTATATCTACATTTATATATAGGATTAAAACAATCGAACAGTTCCAAAAACTAAATGCATACTTTCCCTTTAATCTATTTGTAATAATCACAACCTTATAATAATATCTTATTTCCATTTGGGGTGAACAAAGACAAATTGACTAAGATTTGAACCTGCAACTTCCAGATAAAAGTTCCGCCGCTCTATCAAATGAGCTAGATCCACATTAGCCCTACGATGGCAGTCTCCCTGCACATTTTTTTATTTTAGTTCAAAGAATGATTAAGTGTTATTGTATACTATTATTGTTTTTTGTTTTTTACTTTTAGTTCGTTTGGTAGCACAGAAATTCGGAGTACATTCAACAAAAGAAGATGATCCAAACTGGTAAGAGTAATAATTGATCATATGTATTTGCAACTTACCCATAGAACACATGCCAAATTGCTGTGGGTGCACTGAACATTTTCCTCTTAAAAGCGGAAAAATGGCAGTGCAACTCATGATGTGCAAAAAGACTAAATTTTATTTGGATTTTGCAAATTACAAATTTAAATAAACTTGCACATTACAACTGATTGTGTTTGTTGAAAACTTGAGAATTCAGAAAAGATACTGTATAGTACATGGCATAGCATTATAAGGTCAAAGTATGCCTTTGGCCAGCGGAACATTGTTAACCCTTAAGAGACCACAACGGCCACAAACGGCTTGTACCAAAATGCCCATAGCTAAAAAGGCCAAAGTAAAGGTCATGACGTGAATTGACCTTTTCCAATGTTTCTCATGTTTTACATAGTATCTATGTTTCTAAAAACAAAACCAAATTTCTGGGTTTTTTTTCAGACACTTTTACAAGAAAAAATTGTTTCACAAAATCAACAACAAAACCATGTCTGGGCGTTTGGTGATGATTATACAGAAATGAATGGTCTCTAAAGGGTTAAGGTAGAACACTAAAGGTGCAGGCCTATAATTAGATGGAGGCCACATAGGCCACGGCCTCTGTTGCCCCTGGTCTTGGCCTTGATGCCCTTTCAAAGATTTCCCATAGACTTTAGGATTTTCCAATGATAGTGCCCAGCAGACACCATGGCAGCAAACGAGAAGGCTGTGAGATGTGCCCAATCCTGGCCAAACATTTGATTTTTTTTTTGATTTTTTTTTTTTGAGTAGATGAGATGGGCTCGAAAGAAGAATGAAAGTGCCCGCTCAAAGATGAATTCTCAGGCTTGGGTTAAAGTTTAACAATTTATTTTTGTTGTAATTTCTCATAAATTTCTCTTTTTTTTTTCTTCTTCAGCTTTTTGTACTGGAGTGACACAGCACCTCCATCAGAGAAAATTTCCGAACTCAAGTCATACCAGAGATTCAACCACTTTCCTGGTATGGGTGAGATCTGCAGGAAAGATTCCCTTGCACGGAATATGTCAAAGTAAGTTTATCTTGGTCGGGCCTTGCGCTTTTAGCTTTTTAAAAAGTAATAGTAATAGTGGCTTCTTATATAGCGCACATATCCGTCACTCAGTGACGCTCAAGGTGCTTTTATCGTTCATTATTTTACTGCAAGGTATTGTGGAGCTACGTTTTTGAAGTATGAGACCAAGTCCTTTACATAGCACCATGTAATGGTTTACAAGGTGCTGTGGCGCAATATGCTGCCGATCAAACCAGGAACACCGGGGCGAACCCCTTCTCTTTTTGATAAGTGCACTGGGTTCTTTTACGTGCATTACACAACACACAGGACCTACGGCTTAACGTCCCATCCGAAGGACGAAGCATGTGGTTAAGTGTCTTGCTTAAGGACACAAGTGTCACGACTGGGATTCGAACCCACACTCTGCTGATCAGAAACACCAGAGCTTGAGTTCGGTGTTCTTATCCGCTCGGCCACGACATGCCACAAAGTAGCATACTGGGCTAGTACACTGCGTTTTACTTGCCCCATTTAAGTTTTAGTAGCTCAGATTTCAATCATGTATTCCCTTGCACGGAATATGTCAAAGTAAGTTTATCTTTGTCGTGCCTTGCGCTTTTTAGCTTTTTAAAAAGTAGCCTACTGGGCTAGTACACTGTGGGTTTTATTTGCCCCTAGGAAGTTTAAGTAGCCCAGATTTCAAACATGTATTGTCAAAATTTTATCTTTCTGATGTATTAATCCTTGAGAGACCATAGCGGCCACAAGCGGCTTGTACCAAAATGCCCATAGCGGTCGCAAGGTTTGACATAAAGAGGTCAAAGTAAAAGGTCCTGTTCGGATATGAAATTTTCCAATGTAGTATGTTAACATAGTATCCCAATTTCTAAACACAAAACTGACTTTTCTGTTTCATGTTATTTTTGGTTGACATTTTTACTGACAAAATTTGATTAAAGAAATGAATATTATAAGCATGATGATAATACATGAAATGAGTGGTCTCTAAAGGATTAACGATAGTGCTCACAACCAGTTTATTGGTCAAATGAAATAACATGCACTAACTCCAAAGTGTATTTTAAAAAAAACCTTTAAAAAATATGTTATTCATATTTGAAAAGGAAGAAATACAAGCATTAAAAAATGTAGGTTGCACAGTTTTTTAATTTTAGGAGTCCACAGTGCAAGTTGAGAAGTGAGTGTGTATTATTAGCCCTAAGCAGTTTCTACTAGACAATGTACGCCGGACGGGCTAATGTTAAGGGCGAGAAGTTGAACTAATGCCCTTTTAGCATAGTAATTCTTGCAGGTACAACCACGCAAAAATTCTCCTTTTAATGAATTGTTGTTTCTGAGAAAATCTATTTAGTTTGTCCTCAACGTTTCGCCTAGCTTGCTCTAGTTGTCTTCAGGAGACCAGTCGAAGCTAATGTAGTCGAAATGTTGAGACCAGACCAAACAGCTCTTCTCAGAGCCAACTTTGCTTCAAAAAGAGTTTTTCAGATGGTTTTACCGTTTTACCTGCAAGAATTACAAGAAGTATCTACTCTCAAAATTGCAGTAAATACGTATGTTTTTAAAGTTATCATCGATGCCTGAAAAGTAGCATGTGGCCATCTGAAATTGGCAAAATTAACCAGCACATGTAATCAAATCGTATATAACAGTTATACAGTGCAATGTGTTCTGTAGAAATTTGAACAGCGAAACCTGAAGAGTTTTATTGGTGAAATTAGTATTAATGATATTCTGAAGCATGTTTACACAGGTTTTTTTATGAACATGACATTTATGTTAGATTGATATTCCCATCTCGCTGCTCCATGTCCAAAGTCCACAAAAACCCTTGTTCCACGATTGATCGTATGAAATTGGATCCAAAAAGGCTTTTGTAACAAGACACTGTGGTAGTCAATAATGGTGTCGAGTTGACCTCTGCAATTGCAGTGTTTGCTGTTATCCAAAATAGCTTGATTTGATATAAAAGTTATACTCTATGTAATGACAAAACAGGGAGCATAGCATGGCCCAATTATCGCTGGATAACAAGACATTGTTGAATTTTTTCTCTGAACAAATTTTGAGAGATGATGATGTTTCAAGATGAAAAACAGAAACTTGCCACGGACAATGTAAAATGTACAAGTAACTGACAAATTGTTTGAATGGCTGATGGATATGAGATAATGTCAGGATGACATCAGTCCTAATTCACTTTTAGTTTGTTATTAACTACCTCTTGAAATCATTGGCAGATTTTTGTGGTGAAATACCTTTATGAAAGCTTATAACTCTCTAGAATTTATAGAAATAGCTTTGTGAAATTTAAATAAAAATTTTGGGACAAATCGGCCAAAAATGTGTTCCCTTTATGACAAATTCCTGCATCAAGATAATGCTGCCAATTTCACAAGGTCTATGATCAATTATGTCTTCCAAAAATAAATAAATAAATAAATAAATAAATAAATACAGTGTTTACTTCATATAATGGCTAAACAATAACACAGACAACTAGCCTGTTTTTTGTTGTTGACTGTTTCATTTGTTTGACTGTTTCATTAGAATGGTCCGAGCCCATCCTGAGGAGTACAACTTCGTCCCAAAGACCTGGATCTTCCCATCTGAGTACAACACCTTCCAGAATTACTTCTTGGATCTCAAGAAACGCAAGAAACACCGGACGTTCATCGTCAAGCCATCGAATGGCTCCATGGGCAATGGGTATGATACATGTCTTTAACAGCCCTCGTAAAACAATCAGAACAGTGCTAACTCTGTAGACACTGAAACCTCTGAATCCCTGTAAAGAGACCAGCATCTCAAACACTCTTCAGTCTCCTGACGATGACCAGTCAAAACATTGAGACCAATTAAGAACTCACTCCTCGACAGTGAAGCTAATATTAACGAGAAGTCCCCTCGATCCACTAAAGTGAAAGTGGTAGTCCCGGCCAATTTCCCACAGGGAGTCGTTAATAAGCAGGACAGTTCTTTTAAGAACTACATTTAAGTACCCTCCTGAATACTGAAATCTACTCCGCGGCAGTAGATTAAATAGCAAGACAAGTTCTCAAAGAACAAATCTACACAGCAAAGTAGATTTTTACACATGGTGTTACTGCAAACTTATACGCCAGTGATTTCAGCGTCCGGCCAGTAAAATCATGTCTGGACAAGTATGACGGGCTTGTGTTATTCAGTTGAATAATAAATTTGCTTGCCAAGAGATGCATAACTTCATTATTTGTTTTATTTTGAGGTCACTCGCAGTAAAAACATTATACTTACCCATAGGACAAATAAGATCAATCTTCTGGGTGTGGCGAGGGCTTGTTCACATAGAAACAGTTTATGTGTACAAAGTTTGTTCTCGATTTGATTCCTATCCTGTGAAACTAATATACGAAATAAAATGAAACTAAAAAAATTACATTCCTGTATATTGTATTTTTGCCATAACCAAACTTTTTCAAATTTTTTCAATTGCATGCTGTAAATTGCGATACAAATATAAAGCTATAGATAGTAAAAACAAGTCAAATGTTCAAACTATAGAGATCACTCAATCAAAAACAAAAATAATAAAAATGAATATTTATATAATGTTGTGCCATAAATAAGTACTTAGAAGTTTTTCGCCAATTTTGGCTCCAAAGCTTGCGTATGTTTATAAGTAATTTTGACAAAAATTACCCATTTCATCATTCAAAAGCAATTCTTATGACAGAAACTTTTAATCTAATAAGATCTTAGTCTTTGAAGAACAAATGCAAAAGCCAAGTCCAATTATTAAACTTTTTCTTGCATAAATCATTAAAAAAAACTTGCTAATGCAACTCTTATGGGCTTCTGGTAATCGGTGGAGCCAGTTTGTGTGAAGTGGGCGTGGCTTACAGTGGAATTACGTCAAACTTACGAACAGGATAGTCTCTGTGCATACATGTGCTTATACTTGTTTTGTGGCGAAAGTATTTTTGATTTTTAACAACTTGGAATATCCCCTCAACCTCTTCTCATTTTAGGATCTCCCTTTATCGCAATGGAGAGCGCATCCCACCCACTGAACTCACCATAGTGCAGGAGTATTTGGATAAACCATTCCTCTTGGAGGGGTATAAGTTTGATCTGAGGGTGTATGTCCTGGTCACCTCATGTGATCCACTCCGGATATTTCTATTCAACGATGGACTGGTCCGAATGAGCACAGAGAAATATTGCAACCCCAATGATAGCAATGTGGTAAGAAAAATACATTCTGTTACAAGAAACACCTCACCTCCGATACCTTCTTTTGTTGGTGGCGCTGCTTTAGCTGCGACATCGTCATGTTTTGGCTTCCGTTTTATGTCCGTTTTATTTTATGTCTGACTGTCATTACTAATCTTCTTGTTCTTCAATGTCTCCGAGATGTTTTACTGAACCAAGTGAGTAATGATTTGAGCTGTGTAACTAACTTATCGACCAAAAGCAGTAATTGTTTATTGGTAATTTTATTGATTGTATTCCTCATCCATTCCTGTTTTCAGGTGGTTTTTTTTAACGTTTTGTAATCCTACTTCTAACTTTCATACCGTTTTTACTTCATTACTGACTGTAAATCACTTCCAATTTGGCCTGTGGGCCACGAAATGTGTGATGTTAATAAAATGAAATGAATGAAAAAAAAGTGTGAATACATTTACAAAGCGCATGCTTAAGCAACTCCACTACACAAAAAAACAAAGCATCACCTCTAAGGCACTGCACCTCCTGAGTGTATACACAAAATACATCCTCAAGCCAGCCGGACCACTTGGAGAGAATTTTGACTGGTCCTCAGGTGTTTTACCTTGCATTTGGCCAGCGAACAACGGGACCACTGTTAAGGGAGAAAGCTGGCAGGTGACTTTAAGAACGAGTATTTTCAAAACAGTACTGGGGCCGATTTCACAAAGATCTAAGATTGATCGTAACTGCAAATCAATCGTAGTGGCTTAGTAAAGTGTGATGTCACAATACAAATCACTATGGTGATACTGAACATTTGTCTTGCGATGAATTTTATTGCTTTGTGAAATCGGCTCCTGGAGTGATACTCAAACACAAGTACGAGAACTACAACACTGGTGCGTCACACGCACCATAAAAATGTCTTAACTCTTTCACTCGCCGACCGGTCGCTAGTGACTGGTTTAAATCCCTTCAAAAAAATAGTTGTAAAACACAAAATAAAGATCGCACGGCCACACAGTTTTTAGAATGGAAAAGAGGACACTTGAGTGTGCGATTGTGACCTTTTTTTTGGGGGGGGGTGCCATTTGCAAAAAGCGAGTAAGCAATTATTGTGTCCATGTGATAAATTTATCACTAAAATAAATGGTGCATGAAAGGGTTAATTTCTATGAGTTACGTTTTTTCATCAACGATAAGCACAAAACTGTCCTCACATTAAACAGCATTATGAAATCGGTACCCCGTATTCATATCCTTTTACCACTTCATTTCTCATTGCTATTAGGATCAGCTGTACATGCACCTGACTAATTACTCCATCAACAAGAAAAGCGGTAACTTTGAGAGGAGCGCTGACGTCAACACTGGAAGTAAACGCTCCATCAAGTTTCTTAATGACTACCTCAGAAAGAACGACTACGATGTCACACTCATGTGGAAAAAGATTGCGGTGAGTAGTCAATCTTCTGTTCGGAATGGATTTTGTTTTTTAGAGAAAAAATAATTTTTATTCACTCTTTAAAAGTCAGTGAGACGCTGATGATGATTTATGGTAATAGATTTTATAATTTTTGTTTTTTACTTACATCAATGTGTATTAAGTAACTGTATAATCGGTACTTTCTCGATAATCGAGTCCTGTGAAAAAAATCCACAAGCATATCACTCAGATGGGATTCAACCGACAACCTTTGCCATGCTAGAGTAGATGTCTTACCACTAGACCACCGAGCTAGCCCGGTAGCTAGAGGCAGTTCGAATCCTATGTTTTAGCAGTGGGTACCGCAACGATTTAATAGATGTTAATTTTGCATCAGGGATAAAATGGTAACATAAATAAGGAAATTGCAAATTTGAAAGTTTTCATTTTACACTTTGTAAGTTATTTGATCCTGTTTTTACGTTTCAATTTCTTAAACCTGTCATTATTGACAAGTTACTTGAACACTTAATTATTTTTTTGGGGGGTTAAGCTTTTGTGTTATTTGGATGATTAGTTGTTTAAAGATTTGCATGCTTTTTAACCACCCACCCCCCCAGAAAATAATGATATATATATATATATATATATATATTTTTTTTTTTCTTTATATACTTGGTCTTTACCTTTATTTGGCTGTTATTATCTTTTAATATCTTTTTAATGTTCTTAGTAATTTTCTTGTTATATTAATGTTTGTGTTTAGCACCTCTGAAAAACAGTGTTTTGCAGGGAGGTCTCCCCAGGGTAAATGAGAAATAAATAAATAATAAATAAAAATATATGTTAAGATTCTACTTTGATTTCAACCACACAGGATGTAATTATTAAGACAATGATCGTAGCTGAGCCTCATGTACTACATTCTTATCGCATGTGTCGTCCCGGTCAATCATCGGGCAGTGACAGCTGCTGCTTTGAGATCCTTGGATTTGATATCATGCTGGATCGGAAACTCAAACCGTGGCTTATAGAGGTATGTATGGAACATTAGTTCATCAAGAGTTGCCAACACTACCTGATTCTACAGAATAAAATAATACTGGGCTGTTATATAGCGCTTTATCACACCCCGGGGGGCGTATCAAGGCACTCAGTATTTTTTTCCTGCAAGGTATGCGGAGCTACGTTGAAGTATGAGACCTATTCCTTTATAGCACCATGTAATGGTTTACAAGGTGCTGTGGCGCAATATGCTGCCGATCAAACCAGGAATACGGGGTGAACCCCTTCTCTTTACGATAAGTGCACTGGGTTCTTTTACGTGCATTACACAACACACAGGACCTACGGGTTTACATCCCATCCGAAGGACAAAGCATTAATGGTTAAGTGTCTTGCTTAAGGACACAAGTGTCACGACTGGGACTCGAACCCACACTCTGCTGATCAGAAAGTCCAGAGCTTGAGTCCGGTGTTCTTATCCGCTCGGCCACGACACGCCAATGTTCCCTGAAAATCAACCAATCTTCCCATGTTCTGACGAACAAATTTGAAAATCTCCCTGATCATGGAAATTCTTTCCCTATTATGTTGAATGCAATTCTAAATATCTCCCTGATTGTCATACAAACCCTTTAAAAGAACTAAGACAAAACATTGTAGTAGATTATGCCACAAAGTCCCTTTGTCACAAATGCATATTTGTACTTAGAGGCAATTATCAAGGTTGACGATTTCACTCTGTGCTGTTGCATTTTCAGATTAATCGAGCTCCAAGTTTTGGCACAGACGAGAAAATCGACTTTGATATAAAGCACGGCGTCCTGACGGATACATTCAAACTCCTGAACATGAAGCAGTCCGACAAGAGGAAAGGATTAGCCGCTCAGAAAGCCGAGGCACAGAAACGTCTCCTTAGACCCGCAAAGAGATCATCCATTGAACTCCCGGTAAGAAGAATAAATGAATAGATGTAATAAGTGTCATTTACCAAGTAGTATAAACTGCATGGGAAACTGACTGGGTAAATTTTAAATAATTTGGGTTTGAACCCCAAATTGTCATTTACCTTAGATGTGTGATGAGCACTCAGTGCTTAAGGGAGTCGTGCAGAAAAAACAAACCACACCGGCGTACTGCTCTGGTGGGATTCGAACCAACGACCCCCCTGCCATTCTAGAGCAGATGTCGTAACCATTAGACCAACGACAATTTTGCTGAACAAGTTTGTGCTAAAAGCAAAAGTTAGCAGGATGCCAGTCAAAGAGTTGTGCATGTGACATGGTACTTTGGCTAGTAACGTTATTCTGGTAAACATGATTTTGTTGTGCTTAGCTACTTTCTGTGCTTAAGCAGCTCGATTAAATCGGGCCCAGTTCAAATCCTGTAACTAACTGTGGTCACTATAGCAATTATACATTTAAGAGATGCAATAATTGAATCTGGGACAAAGAGTATTATTTTCAAAACAAAAATTACACCTTTTTCTTTTCAAGGACAATGAGAAACAGAAGGCAGCCATCGAGAAGCGGAAACAGGAACTCAAAGAAAAATTGGTCCAGGTCCGGCGAGACAACGCAAGGGAGGACTACGAGAATCGTAATATGGGTTCCTTCCGGAGGATCTATCCTCCTCAAGACAAGATGAGTCAAGATGGATACTACACACTGCTGACCGATGCCTTCCAATTGTTTCTGTCAGGGAGGGCAGCTGCTCTGCAGAGAGATGCTGCTCAGGCCTATAACAACAGTCTCAGGGTGAGTATAGACTGTTTGCATTGGCCACCATCGCTGAAGTCAAACAAGGGAATTGTGTTTGCACCTGGCACAACTCTTTAGCCAATAATAGGTCTTCATTAGCCTGAACGTCTGACGTCACACTTTGAGGCTCGTGAATAACGCCAGATACCTGCCTGACCAGATGCTGCCAGATGTACCTTTGACCTCGCATTTATTTCACGCGGAGATTCGTAGTCAATTCACACGTACATGTACACATGTTGCATAGTGAATAAAACAACATTACATAATGTACAAACATTATGCACAAGATGCAAGCTGGCACATCACCTCGGACCAATCATAACACAGACATGGAAAGCTTACGTCACTGCACATTTATCCAATGAAATCATATTGTATCCAATGAAATTATTGAACCTGTAAGACCAGTGCCTGTTCGGCCTTGCAAAAGTAATACAATCAGGCAAAGTTAATACAATTAACTTGGTTCTTAATCTACATCTTAAAATCAAGTACAGTGAATGTGACTCAAGTAGCAGGCTTCTCATACAAAGTTGATGTTGTTTTTTACAGGAGGAAGATATTCTAGATATGTTACAGCAGTTTGACACGTCGGCAGGGCACCAGGGAATGGCAACTAGAGGACCAAAGGTAAACTGACAAGCAGCGTGTACATTTGACGACTGACATTCATTCAAAACCTGAAATTGCATAAACCAAGTTTCATCAAAAGAAATCGTTGCCGATTTGACCCGATTCACTTGACGTCATCACATGATAACTTTTGCTTGCATGATTTGGGAGTCCCCAGGTGCTACTGTGGAGTGCGATATTGAGGCGACGCTAGCACAGTTGCTCACCATCCTTAAATGCTGTTTGACTCCCAAACCATGGGCAGACTATAATAATAATAGTGGCTTCTTATATAGCACTCAAATCCATCACTCAGTGACGCTCAAGGCACTCAATCACTTTTGTAATTGATCCTGCAAGGTATGTGGAGCTACGTGTTAAAGTATCAGACCTTTTTCCTTTTTCCTTTTTCCGAACCCACACTCTGCTGATCAGAAACAGCAGAGCTTGAGTCCGGTGTTCTTATCCACGCGGCCACGACACGCCACATACAACCTCAATGTGAGGGGTCAATTTGCTATTTAATCATTCCAATCTATTTTCCCATCGCTACAGCCCCTTTCTTGCATGCCGAGTATCTCCGATCAAGTCCCGGAAGACGAAGATGAAGAATACGACGAGAGCATGTCATGCGAGCTCTCTCTCCCTGACTCCACTCAGGAGTCGGTCAGCAGTAACAACTCCACCTTGAACAACCATCTCCCGAGGCCCTCACGCTCGCTCACCCGGGCCACGCAGGCTTCACCGATGCTTAAACAGCGCCCTCAATCAGCTAAGGGACCCAAGTCACGACCCCAGTCGGCAGTGAAGGGGGGCGGGGGGACAGCCGCTGGCGTCAGGTCACGGTCTCTGACCAGACCGATGTCATCTATTGGAAGGAAGCTGTCTGGGATGAGCCTCAGTCAAGCCATGGTAAGCCTTGTAAGCCAGGCATGCATCTTTTCAGCTGGGCCCAATTTTTATAGAGCTGCTTAAGCAGAAAATATTGCTTAACAATTTTTTGCTAAGCAGAAATGAGCAGGATACCAGTCGCAAGTTGTACTTGTGACATGGCAGTTTGGCTGGTAACCTTATTCTGGTAAGCGTAATTTTGTTATGCTTAGTTACTTTTTGTGCTTAAGCAGCTCTATGAAACTGAGCCGTGATCATCTGATTTCCTCTTGTTTTCTTCTTTTTTAAAGGGTGTGTACTACATTGGTAAGAATGAAAATATAAATGCGCACAGATTTGCACATAACTCACATGGTATAAAGATGGTGATGTTAGAAAACTTCCCTTGAAATAGTTTTGCTTGAAATGCCAAAGTTTGTACGAAATGAGTAAAATAATAGTATTTATCCTGCAGGATAAATTCCGATGTTTGAAAAAAAGTTAAAACGCATAAAGGGGTTTTTCACTGTTTTCTCATGACTCCCGAAGACCGATTTAGCTTAAACTTTCACAGGTTTGTTATTTCATGTATATGTTGGGTCACATCGAGTTTGGATACAGGTCTTTGGCAATTACCAATGTTGTACACACCCCTTAAAGGTTGGATCATGATTTTTTTCTTTTTTCAGCCTAAATACTGGTTTATAGGCCAAATTATCAATGAAGATACGATGAAAGTCACCTGTGAAAGTTTCAGCTGAATACAGTGTCTACTTGTTGAGAAAACAGCAAAACAATTGTCACGGTAATTTCATCAAGAACTAAATCAAGAATTTAATTTGGGTGTTTTTTGTCTTAAGGATGATGCGCTAGCGACTGCCGCGGCTAAAGAGAGAGAAGAAGAAACAATGAAGAGGACGTTCAACGCTCTGAATGACATGAGAATCAAGTTCCCTGGGAAGACGGATGAAGAGGCAGAATGGGTCTTGTCACAGGTAGGGACTGCGTGGTCTTGTAGTAAATTGGCAGCGTTCTCACTTTACAGTGGGGCGGAGGCCAGTTAAAGGGATTGTATACATTTGGTAATTGGAACCCACTGTTCATTTCAATCCTATATAGTTGTAGATATATAATACCATAAAACCTGTAATAATTTCATTTCAATTGGTGGAAGCGTTTTTGAGATATTGCCAAAAATCTGGAGCGGTTATGTCCACGCAAGAAGAATATTCTGCAAGTGGAATACACAACTGAGAAGCGTTACTGTCAGCTTCTCAAATTCAAAATTTTGGGGGATGAAAAGTGATATCTTTTTCCATAACCGCAGTACTTCAAAGTGAAAGGTTTCTCAAAATGCATTATACTATCCAAACCCGCTGTACTTCTTTACCAAGTAAGTTTGTATTGCAATTAATTTTTAGAGTCATTACCAAACAGATACAGACCCTTTAAAACTCATGAGGACCAGTCAAATTTCTCTCCAACTATTCCAGCTGGCTAGTTTGCACACTATTGATAAGTGTGTATTCATCGTTACTGTAAAATAAAAACCCAAAAAGGGTATGTTTCGGGTTATTTTAGGCTCTCAGAAATGTCTTTATATTAATTTCTTCTCAAGAAAATAATGGTTGAACAATGTAATAATAGTAATAATAAACACGCTTGACACACTCTTGACAACACCGGAACACTGGCCACAACACTCCATAAGCACATCTGACATTTCATTTCATTTATTCTGGTTGTGAAGCCAAGGACTCGCAGAAAAGTGAACTTAATCACTGTACTAGCCAAGAACCCCATAGAGACAAGGAAGGATATTTCAGTTTTAGATATGGGAGGAAAACCCCACAGAATTATTTCAGGTAGGGACTGAAAACCCAATCCACATAGTGCCCCGGTGCGATTCGAACCGGGGTCCTAAAGGTGGAAGGCGAGGAAAGATACCACTACGTCAATTCACAATACAGTTGAATAAATTGACTCATTTCCTGATGCGCAGCGCCCTTACGCGCGCCCATCCTGTCCGCCATTTTGGTATTCAAAATGTACGCATTGACTCCCGAAATGGCGGAAAATGGTAGACGCGGAGTTCCGTTCTGCATCATGCAAGGTGTCAATCAAAGTCTGCATCCCTTTTTTAGATACATGAAAACTGGAAGTTCCACAAGCCTCGAATAGCATCCTACTGGCTGGTTAAGTTGGACTCCATCAAGAGACGTAAAGTCATCGACATTGTCAGGTCGAACGTGAGGGCTCTCCTGCAGCGGACTTGGCGTTCCAATGATGTCGATAATCTTAGATTGTATCGGATCTTCACTCGAGTCTTCAACAGACTTCTGTGGAGTCATGGTCAGGGATTATGGAACTGCTTCTCAAGCACAGGGTAAGTTTTGCAAAATAATTCCAGCATACCATGGCAGATTATTGGCCATGGATTACAACAGAGGTTTGCAATTCACGGTGAATGCATTCTCATATTATTTTCTCACACAAGAACAACAAATCCTAGTGCTCATTATGAGAACATTTCTGGTCTTTCCTTTGTCAAGTCAGGGTTTCATTGTGATAATGATACATTTAAAGGAAAATCGTTTCGCCGGAAACTCCAAAATGTTCTAAAAAATAACACAGCGGGTGGGCACGGAAATTTTATTGGAAAACAGACGGGAAGTGGTTAAAGGGTCTGTATACGTTTGGTAATGACTCTGAAAATTAATGGCAATAAAAACTTACTGGGTAAGAAATACAGTAGCTTTGGATAGAATAATGCATTTTGTGAAACTTTTCACTTCAAAGTACTGCGGTTATGGAAAAAGATATCACTTTATATCCTCCAAAGTTTGAATCTGAGAAGCGTTACTGTAGTAACGCTTCTTAGATTGTGTATTCCAATTGCAGATTATTCTCCCTGCGTGGACATAACCACTCCAGACTTTCGGTAATATCTCAAAAACGCTACCACCTTTTGAAATGAAATTTTCACAGGTTAGTTTTGTGGTATATATCTACAACTATAAAGGATTGAAACAAACAGTGGGTTCCAATTACCAAGCAAACTGATACACTCCATTTAAATGTTTGTTTGTTTGTGTTTTCTCTACACAGAAACTCCTGGGAGATGATCTTCAGCAAGAGCTCAGACGTGATCTCTAGTACTGAGATGAGTTGCAGCCGGCGTATCGTCCAGCTCTGTCGAGACTGTCTACTCATTGTCTATCAGTTTGCTGCCGAGGCCAAAGGTCAAAGTGCACCCATAGTTGCTGTGGGTGATGGACTTGTGCAAAGGTCAGTTAACTGTTGGAATTTTAATATTGAGTTTAATAAGTCAGTTGTAATAATAACAAATAAAGTCTGAGTACTTAAAACCCTGAACCTGTTCTTATATAGTGCTTTATCACACCCGAGGTTGTCTCAAAAGCGGGCATTGTTTTTACTACAAGTTTTGCGGAGCTATGTTTGAAATATAAGACCCATTTATTTACATAGCATCATGTAACGATTTACAAGGTGCTGTGGGGCAATCTGCAGCCAACCATACACCAGGGCGGACCCCTGCTCTTGACGATAAGTGTAATGGGTTCTTTTACGTGCATTACACAACACACAGGACCTACAGCTTTAAACCCATCTGAAGGACGAAGCAATAATGGTTTAAGCCGGACGGTTTTTGACACAAGTGTCATGACTTGGACTCGAACCCACACTCTGCTGTTCAGACACACCAGAGCTCGGCCACGACATGCCATCAACATAAGTACAACTCATAAGAGTTGTACTTTCTTAGTGCTACTGAAATTTGGTTACGGGGGTACATGGACCGGTCCGTTGGACCGCCGGAGCCATCCATTGGAACTTGCAAAATACCAACACAAAATTCTATAATATAGGATCGTTCCTGTAGTTCAGCACAATGTTGCAGTCCAACAGAAATTTGTGGCGGTTCACTGGATTGCGGGCATTTTCCTGCGGGACTTTTCCCTTCACGCCTAGAATGTGCCAGACTTTTGAGATGCTCCCTTATCGTTATTTATCATAGATTGTACATTTTTGTGTGATCATCAGTTTTTATCATAAACGTTTTCATTATTCTATTCAGGCCTGTCCAGCCGAGGCCCTCCAGCTTGAGGATGAGCACATGGAATGGTTCCGGCAGTCCCACTGTCATGACGCCGATCAGCCAACGAATGTCCCGCCTCTACCCTAGCTTTACCTTGGACAATTCATGAGAGCACGATGCAGTGCCTTGAAAGGAGACTACTAGCGAGGGTATCTCGGTTTTGTAGAGCTGAGGATGATCCCATGAGAGGACACCGCTGGGAAAGTTCACGGTTGCTCGATTAAAAACTGAGCAAACGTCCTTATCTTTTTAGGGTCGTCCTTATCTTTTTAGGGTTTACCTGATCATAAAGGAACAGTGCAGTTTCAAAAAAATGCCTTTTGATATTTACTTTGACTAACTTAAATTGAGACCAGGTATTTGTGGGCTATTTTTTTCTTAATAGTAAAACATCGTGTGTGTGGCTGGACTCAGGTTTATTAGCAGTCAGTAATAGTAGACAGGGTATACTGCGGGAATGTCAGTATGGACAAGAAAATCAGTGTTGAGATGGAGGCTAGAGATACTCCGGGATGGGAAAGATATTTTGAAGGGGGATTATCTGGAGTCCAGGGCCCAATTTCATAGAGATGCTAAGCAACGTTTTTGTGCTTACTGAGCGAGTTTCCATTTCATAGCACTGCTAACCGTAAGCAAACGAAAAGGCATGCTAACCTTCCGGTGCTTATTGTATGAAAATGAATGACGTAACAATGCAAATCCATGGTGAACGCACAAGATGGCTGCCTAATTTTCTTGCTAACCTGTGAAATACGCCTATGGACTTGTCCATAGGCGTATTTCAAATAAGCAAATTCTTTAAGCAAAAAATAAGCAAATAAGCAAATTATTTCAAGCGTAAGCCAATTTTTCTGCTACAGTTAGCACGAAAATTTGCTTACCGTTAAGCAGCGCTATGAAATTGGGCCCTGAAGGAATTCTTCACGCACAAGGTATGTTATCTGCAAATGACTCTGCTAAGCCATCTTGGTGATGGTGGAATCATGGTTTCAAAATTCAGGAGCAAGTAAAAGTAGGCAAGTTGCTGTCGTGTGGATATAGTTCTAAGCCAAGGAGCTATGCCTTTTAGCAGTAAAGTAACCAAATAGTGTGATCAGCGCTGAGATCAACTTGGCTGACAAAGATCAACAACGTGATCAACTACAGCTGCAATTTGGATGTCAACTAGCTGAACTGATTTCAGAATCAAGAAGAGTGTTAACGTCTGGATTAACAGTGTAGGATACAAAAGATTAACTACAGCCTGAATGTGGATGTTGGGATCAAGAACAGTATTAGCTGGATCAGAAACGAAGATCACCAGAAAGATCAACTGGATATCAACTAACTACATGTACATGTAGTTGATCTACTGGCAGGATCAAGAAAAGTATTAACTGGTTCCAAAACAAAGATCACCAGATAGATAAACTGGTAGTGGATATCAACTACATGTAGTTGATCTAATGTAAGGATCTAGAATAGTATAAATAGCTGGACCAGATATGAAGATTACCAAAAAGATTAACTGCATGTACAAATGGACATGTACAACATTGATGTGGATATCAACTAGAATGGATCAATATCATCAGAATCAACTGTCTAAAGATTCAATGTAGAGATCAATATGTTGATCACAAGTTGATCGATCGCATGATCAACGGGATCCACAAAAGGATCAACTATTACAAGACTGTAGCTTTGCACTTGTAAGAGCAAAGCAAATTTAAAGTAAATCAGAGTATTATTTATAATAACTGATGGTCTAAACTCCCATGATGTGCCTGTGGATCATGTGTGTGGTGTTTTGTTAAAATAACGTTAATTTTTGTTAATCTATAATAACCCATTTTTATTATAAATTTCTTTTTTACAAATGAAAATGCAAATTTTGATTTTTTAAAATTATTATTTGTAATAACTTTTGAGTCTTTCTTCCGAAATATAATTGTATATTTAGAGAGAAAAAAGCACACCCCAAAAGCTATAATTGTAACAAATTGTACAGCCCCTTTAATAATTAACTCTTTTTATTAATAAGTTGTATTTATGATGCTCTTTTATTGAATTTCATTATTTTTATTTATTATTGTTTATCTTTAATTTGTATTATTTGTTTTTGTTTTGTTTTGGGGGTGATGGGGGGAACACTGTTATCTTGTTAAAGTTTATAATTTGTTGTTACATTTGTAGTTAACTTTCGTCAGCTATGATTCTATTTCAGTGCCATATTTGACAACAAAATATACATTTTTACAAATTATTTTGTAGGGCCTTCCATTGTACATAATGTGAACACATTACCATACATGTCCTTCCTACATGGTATGACCAGAGGGTTTTTTTAGCCTTAAAACTAATTTAACAAGTTTCTTAAAGGAACGTTAGAACTGGTAATTAAAATTTTCTTTAAGATCACAGATTTACATAAAACTTACACGGTCTAATGATGATGATAGTAGAAAACATCCCTAGAAATATTTCTGTCTGAAATGCCATATTTGATGAGAAATAAATAAAACTAATTTCCGATTAAAGTTTATCGCTCATGAACGTTTTATTCATGCATTGTATAACACATGCAAATGTGTAATCGGTTTTTCACTATTTTCTCGTGACCCAGATGGCCGATCGATCTCAAACTTCTACAGGTTTGTCAGTTTATGTATATGGTGGATTATATAAAGTGCTTACACTGTTTTGTTAGCAAAAACCAATTCTGTATTGTTCCTTTAAGTTTCTTAATTGGATGAATCAGTATCCACATATTGCTTTCAGCTCCAAAACGAAGTATTTTAATGTTGTTCTCGGTGGGTTTTGAGGCATGTAAGATATTTTCTTTAAAAAGGTATTAAGGAAGGAAAGTTAAAACATTTTATAAATAGAGAACATAACAATAACCAAAAATCTCTCTGTAAATTTATTTGGTTTAAAGTGTATTTTTCTACAACAAATATGTACATAGTTTATTTTTAACATTTTAAACATTCCATTTTGTTTTCATCGTAGTAATAAATATGTTTAATGAAGTAGAGTGAATGTGGCTGCTATATGACCATGTTAGACGAGGAATACAATCTGGCAGAGGTTGGGGGTAGCACCTAAAATATAATTTAATTTCAGAACAAATTATTACTGACAATATTGCTCAGCAAAATCAGAAGTTAGTATCATCAGCCAACAAGTAAGATAACATGTGATTTGGAATCTTTATGTTACCTGTGGGTCACTTGTCATAGAGCTGCTAAAGGCAGAAATGAAGCTCAACGAAACAAAATTATGCTAACCAGAATAAGGTTACCAGCCAAAATACTTTTTAACATAACATGTATTACTCTCAGTCGACCCGAATAAGATAAACAAAACAACTAGAATAAGGTTACCAGTCAAAATACTGTTTAACATGTATTATCTGAGACCGGTATCCTGCTTATTGTGCTGAGCAGAACATTGTGCAGCAATATTTTGTGCTGAGCTGTGTGAAATTGGGCCTTGCTATTGTGTCATGTTAGGTGTCCAACTTTTTATTTGCAGAAATTCATACGTGTTTATTTTACCTCTCTGTGGTCAGTGTTCTATTTTCTGTTCATGTGTAATATTCGGTGCTCATAACGAGCAGTGGTAATACAGGCATGATATTCTTCCTACTTTAGTTTTAAGTCCGATTTTTTTTTTTTTTACCCATGGAAATGTCAGAAAAATTGTGATAGCCTGACAAGAAAATAGCCTGAAAAGTCTTCTAAAGACTACACCATGTTGGCCAGCCCTTGTACTTGATAAAATGTTCCTACTTTTTTTCCAAGGACCAAAAATATCATGCCTGGTTAGTAGTGTCCAAACGGTACCTCTTTCCTTAACATTTGTCAAAATAAATTTGTCTCCAGTTGTCTTGAGCTTGGAAAATTTAAGTACAATATTTTTGTGTGATAATAGACTTTTCCATTAAAACATTTGTGATGCGATCAAGCAAAATGAGTCGTTTGTCGACCCAGGTCATTTAAAAAAAAATACACATTTCAAAAGAGCATAATCTATGCTTTAATATTAAAACCCCATGTTGATACCACCTTTGAAAGTAGAAACACCAAGAGATGCAAGAGAATGAAACTGAGAAAATGGGGTTTATGAGTTGTTTATTGAAACTACATTGGCACATTTTCTTTCAATGTTAATTTTAACCTCTTTATTGAAGTTGCCAATATAAAATAAGATATATTTTGGCATTAAATTTTTTTATGTTTTTTGTTTTTGAAAATTTCACCCCTGTTGGCCTGTTTTGGCTTTTCTCTCCAAACTGATATTTCCGAAAATCGACTCATATAGCTTGATCGCATCACATTCTAGTTTTGAAAGCTTAATGAATTATTTTTCAAATTAAAGAGTTGCACAACATTGGTAAGGTTGAAAATATATTGTTCACAGATTTGCGCACAACTTACATGGTATAAAGATGGTCATGGTGGAAAAATTCACTTGAAGTATTTTCCCTGTAATGCTAGTTCTCGAGGTACGAGTAAATCAATTAGTTTGATCTTGCGAGACCAAAACTTGATGTTTTAAAACAGTGAAAACATAAAAGGTTTTTTCTTCACTATTTTCTCAAGACTCCAATAACCGATTGAGCTTTAACTTTCACAGGTTTGCTATTTCATGTAGATGTTTGGTACGGTCACATCAAGTGCAGATACTGGTCTTTGACAATCACCATTATGTTGTCCATGTGCTACAAGTTTACTGGCCAAACTTGTGTCAAAATTACCCGATGCTTTCAACTGTTGGATTTTTATGGGAGTCAGTGGTAATTTTTTCAAGTTCAAGACACCATTATTATGTTAGAACTTCTCATTAAATTTAGGCTAAACATATTGTAAACCTCATGTGCTGTCTTTTAGTTTACACACACAGGTATATTGCACATTACTTGCATTACTTGGTTACAAGCAACGGAGAGCTGTTGATGGTATAAAACATTGTAGGAAACGACTCCCTCTGAAGTAACGTAGTTTTTGAGAAAGAGGTAAGTTCTCACTAAAATAATAAAAACTTCTTGCAAGAAGTTTTTATTCCTATCTGAAACACACACATTTGTACAAGGGTGTTTTTTCTTTCATCATTTTCTTGCAACTTCGATGACCAATGAGCCCACATTTTCACAGGCTTGTTATTTTATGCATATGTTGGGATACACCAAGTGAGAACACTGGTCTTTGACAATTTCCAAACGTGTACAGTGCCTTTAGACAACAACATACACAGGGCACAGTATTTCAGGTAGTGAATTTTTTGTCAGACACAAGTTTATTTGTGTTCTTCTAGTGTACAAATGACCAAGAATGGTTGCAATAAAAGATATTTCTAAGAAAAGTGGAATTTGTTTGGTTAATTTGCTTTTATTTGCTTTATTTATTGTCCACATTAATTATTTCCCCCATATTGAACAAGTTGAAGTTCAAAGGCCTCTTTTAAAATGTCTTCCTCTATTTGAGACTTACTTTGTTTGAGTAAGTGGGAATGATTTTTGGACTAATTTAAAGGGCGACTGCTCTATGTTCCAACGACCCTACACGTATGTGGCCGATGACCCCTTGTGATCTAACGCTGGGGTAAGGGTCATGATAATTAGGATTTTAAAAATGCAAAAGGGTTTTAGGAAGGTGTCAGAACATAGGTGTGTAACCATTTGAGGTAAGGCCAAGTGAAGAAAAAAAATGTTCAGCGTCCAGGTTCATGAAAAAAAGGAAGAGGGAGGTGCTTTTAATTTTTTATTTTCAAGATTTTCCATTCTTTTAAAGGCATCGTACACGTTTGGTAATTGTCAAAGACCAGTGTTCTCATTTTGTGTATCCCAACATATGCATAAAATAACAAGCCTGTGAAAATTTGGGCTCAATTGGTCATCGAAGTTGCAAGAAAATGATGAAAGAAAATACACCCTTGTTGTACAAATTTGTGTGCTTTCAGTTAGGAATAAAAACTTCTTGCAAGAAGTTTTTATTATTTTAGTGAGAAATTACCTCTTACTCAAAAACTATGTTACTTCAGAGGGAGTTGTTTCTCACAATGTTTTCTACTATCAACAGCTCTCTGTTGCTCGTTACCAAGTCAGTTTTTGTGCTAATATATATTTTTGAGTTATTACCAAACGTGTACGATGCCTTTAAACATTTCGCACAACCATTGGTTTTCCACTGTTCAATACACAGTAATGAAAGAAACATCTTGGACAAGACATTGAACATGTTAAAAGATGTTTTCTTTAATAATTTGTTCAGTATCAAAAAACCCTGCTGTAGCTCACTTTCAACCCGAAGAATAAATGTAAATGTGTAACTAAACTATCTGTTTTTAACCGCGTAACCGGCACAGGCTAAGTTCTGATTTTATGTTTTGGTGTATCAGTTGACATGTTTTGGTTTTTAAATCTCATTTTGAATTTGTAAAAATAAAAATAAAATCCATGCGGCCCCCCTAAAAAGGAAGCGGGCGGGGACGCTAAACATGATTTATTTTTTACTTTGCCTAATTGACCAACATCCTTAACCCTTCCCCAAAACACCACTATTGCAAAGGCCTCCGATAGTAAGAAACAGCTTCAGTCTCCAGGAAAAGAAAAACATACATATTATGTATATTGTATATACTATTTTGCAAAACTTTGTTCAGAAATTAATTTTTTTCAGGACATTGTTGTTCTGGTATAAGAGTTTACATAATTCCTGCGTCACTGCATAAGCGAATTTTGTTTGTTTTCCCTTTGGTCGTCTTAGACTGTATAGTATAGATTTGAGGCTCTGTGTTGCACAATAATTACAAATAAACAAGGAAAACAAGAACAAGAACACTAATAATAACACACAGAATTTGACAAAAATGCCAATCAAGAGCACTGTAAATTGGTTTTTTTTGAGAGCCTGGGTTAAGGTCACATGCCCATAGTTTAGTAAAGGATTCTGGTAAAGATCAGTAGCGAAATGCTCTTCTTCTTCTTCTTCTTCCAAGTAAAGTGCAGACTTCATGGTATGAATATAACGCACTGTGAGGTTGGTGCGCGCGCTGTCCAAGTTTGAGCGCAGGCAAACATGATAAAAAACTCGTGTGCAGAATATAATGTACAGTGTTGTGCAGTTTAAAAAGTATAGTGCCTGCGAGCTAGATTGGTTCCTTCCCGCTCCTCTGATGTATAGTATGATGCCAACAATCGAGCAGTAAAAATGCAATACAACATTATCTGTATTGATTTTCAACGTCGAGACCTCATCGGCTCCCAACAGGGCCCAATTTCAAAAAGCATGTAAGCACAAAAACTTGCTAAGCACAGAAAACTCATGCTTAGGAAAAATAGGTTACCGGCCAAAACACCATAGAGTTACCATAGATGTAACTGGTACCCCACTCACTTCTTGCTTAGCAAAGAAATTTGCTCAGCAGAATTTTCTGCTAAACAGCTGAATGAAATTGGGCCCTGCGAGCGGCCTTGCGAATACGGATTTCCAGTGCATTGTCCGGTTTTGTTTATGCACCAGGAAGCAAACCAACCCAAGTTGTGGATGCACCACACTAATAATAAACTCTCATAGCAACCAGTGCTAAATGGTAAATATTAAAATCAAACTGAAAAAATACTCTCAGCCTCTTGAAAACCAATAATATATAGCCGTTTGGAATTTTTGCTAATTAACCTGAAAAAAACACCCCAAAAAGTTTTGTTTTTCCCCTATACCTGCCAGTTTCCTTGCAGGAAGCAAACCAACCCAAGTTGTGGGTGCACCACACTAATAATAAACTCTCATAGCAACCAGTGCTAAATGGTAAATATTAAAATCAAACTGAAAAAATACTCTCAGCCTCTTGAAAACCAATAATATATAGCCGTTTGGAATTTTTGCTAATTAACCTGAAAAAAACACCTGAAAAGTTCCCCCCCCCTATACCTGCCAGTTTCCATGAAGAACTCCTCCACTTCCCAAGCCAATTACTGAGGACCAAATTTGTAGCCTAAATTTATTATGAAGTCTACTCAAAAGTTGAATCACAGAACCCCCGTCTTGTGATAACTTGTCATAATTACACAATATATTAATTGCAAGACCCCAAAACGTTATAACTCAAAAGGATTTGAGAGCATACAAACAAAATTATGATAGTCAGTTTGGTGCATTAATTTTGGCCTAGGCCTACTACTTGTAGTGCACCCATGTCTTTGAGTCTTCGACACAACATGTGGGCATCAGTATAGTAAAGATCAGTAGCGAAATGCTCTGATGTAGTATGATGCCAAAGTTAATCGAGCAGTACAAATGAAAACTGCAAAATTATAATATAATAATAAATCTTTATTGATTTTCGAAAACCAGACTGCAAAGGCTCTTTTCAAAGCGGCCTTGCGGGAACACTATTAAACGATATGCTTTCTAGTGCATTGTATGGGTTTTTTTTTAGCACCACTTTTTGTTTACGATCGTATTTCTCATCTTTGGAATTCCCAATGATGTAAGGGGATTTCCCGATATGGTGAAAAATAAAAGTGCCCAAAATATTGCACTTGTTTTGGAGATTTGTTCTTTAGTGACGTCATTTATCAATTGGTCAAAAGCAACCTCATTGTGCAATTCTTTTCTTAATGTAACTGAATCGAGCAAGGAGGATCCTAACTCAACGATTCAAGACATCCCTAACCCCCTAAGCATTTCTACCAGAAAACTTCCACAACCCATCATACTCCAACAGTTTACCTATTGGAACAGTACACACACAACCCATCATACTCCATCAGTTTATGTACTGGAACAGGACACAACCCATCATACTCCAACAGGTCCTGTGCTGTTGGACTGTGATTGAGTGGGTACTTCAGGAATGTGTGTAGTTTGACTATTTTAGCCCTCCAGTACCAAACCTATCAATACCCAACAATTACTTTGTGCACAAACTTTTTTCTTCTTTTTTTTGGGGGGGGGGGGGGGTGGGCTCAGCACAGTCGCAAATTACTTTTGCTCTACCCTAGAAAACAGGGAGTTGGTACCACACCTGGTGGTTTACAATATAACTGTCATCATTGCCCTTTTTTATTTATCAATGGTATGTTCTACTTTTATTGTTTTCAGTTTATACATAATTATTTTTAAAAATGTTAACGGAGGCCTACAAGCTTTACTTTTTTTAATTACGGTAATTAGGCATTGCAACTTTGAATCCAAAACTGACAATTTTCGATGCCACGAAGTATCACTGAGGTTCAATTTACCATTGCAAAACACACAGCGAACACACAAACCCGAAGTGTGAAATAGCACTGAAGGCTTGTGTGTAGCGCACAACCTACACTTTCACCAACTGACAAACACGCAAATTTATTGGTTGGATGGATGGTGCTACTTCGTGAAAACGGAAAATGTATGTTTTTCGTTAATTTTCGACGCCACTAAAGTAGCACACATCTTTCTTACTTAATTACTTATCAATTTAGGACGAAAAGCAGTAAAAAGCACCGTATGTATGAAGTCCAATGCATCAAGTCTCCACGGAAAGAAAACTAGTTGAAAATACCCTGAAATTGTGTAGGAAAGCTTGATTTTAAAAAGCATTCAACTTTACACGCCGTTTTTTAAGACTGTTACTTTTTACTGGTATATAGGTCTGTGCTATTTCGTGGCGTCGGTGACGATTTGTTAAAATACAAATTATCAGTATTGAGTGAGTAAAGATACACAAATAAAAGACGATGCGGGTTGCCTACACCAACCGGAAGACACAGGGGCCAAATTTCATGGTCACTGCTTACCGTAAGCAAAGAATCTATGATTTAACGGAAGCAGGGAATTCCGCGCTTACATCAAGCATACTTCACGGGTTAGCAGGGAATTTTTGCTTGTGCGCGTGCGTACTTCATGTTACTAGTCTTCGCTTACACAGCTAGCGCAGAAATTCGGCGCTTGCACAGTAAGCGGAGAATGGTGATATCGCAAGCGCAGAATTCGCCGGTAAGTAGAGCCATGAAATTTGACCCAGAATTCCTTGTGTGGTCAAAGGGCGATATACATTTTTTTTGTTTTTTATTGATTCTCAACAAACAAAATTGATCTTACATAATTATTAAATCATTTTCCGCTGTATCCGACGTGAACAATAATTTCGTAATTTTAGCCATGGACAGATCCCGACATAGGTTTTAGAGAAAGAAGGTGACGTAGGGATGTGCAGATGGTTGAAAATGTTCCTTGTTTCCCGTCTCTAGTAATAGATGGAATGCTCGGTATTCTTTTGAAGAAACGATCAATCTCGGACACGGGGTGCTTTCCGTAGGAATCAAACTATTCACCCACACCATCCCTCAGAATGAAGATCGACACCCAGTGTTGATCCGAGGGGTCAGTACAACACCAGGCGTTGAAGAAGTCATCCCCATCATTTTGTCGGATAAAGATTACAATTATGACAGTTTATGCTTTCTTTGTCCCAATAGTTTCCCACCCAGTGGGCACACGACGTCTGTAAGACGTCTTATAAACGTAAATTATTGACGTCATATAAATGTCTTATCCCCTCAACATTTCGTCATAACATTGTAAGGTAAAACATTTTACCAATACAACTAATTAAGAAATAATTCTATGACATGTTTCCTAAGTGTTGTTGAAAAATGAAAGATGTCCATGAATTCATGGCTGAATGAGCTCAAATGGAAGACAAAAAACTGCCTTTCTCAAAAGTCACAAAGGTTTCAAATCTGCAGGTCAGTAGCGCGTGTATCCACCACGCCTGTCAATGACCGCCTGGCACTGTCTTCTCATGGTGCTGATCAGCCTGGTGACATGCTGCTGTGGGATGGCATTCCACTGAAACTGCAGGAGATTGGACAGGTGAGCCAGGTTGCTGTTGGCGTTGATGTGGGGATATATGCAGATCGCTTTAGCTGGTCCCACAGGTGCTCTATGGGGTTGAGGTCAGGCGAGCTTGCCGGCCACACCATTCGCTCGATGCCTTCACCAGCCAGGAAATCAGTAGCTACTCTCCCTCTGTGTGGTCGGGCATTGTCATCCATGTACACAAATGCTCCACCATGGGCTGCAGCAAGTGGTGCAACATGTGGACGCAGCACTTTGTCAACATATCGTTGCACTGTCAGGTTGCCACACCATTCGCTCGATGCCTTCACCAGCCAGGAATTCAGTAGCTACTCTCCCTCTGTGTGGTCGGGCATTGTCATCCATGTACACAAATGCTCCACCATGGGCTGCAGCAAGTGGTGCAACATGTGGACGCAGCACTTCGTCAACATATCGTTGCGCTGTCAGGTTGCCACACCATTCGCTCGATGCCTTCACCAGCCAGGAAATCAGTAGCTACTCTCCCTCTGTGTGGTCGGGCATTGTCATCCATGTACACAAATGCTCCACCATGGGCTGCAGCAAGTGGTGCAACATGTGGATGCAGCACTTCGTCAACATATTGTTGCACTGTCAGGTTGCCATTCTTAAACCTTTGTTACGGTGTTATGACGAACTGTTGAGGGGGGGACTTACTTTTGTTGATGTGTTTATAATTAACGCCCAGATACATAAAGTAATTTATATATAATATAAATAAATAAATAAATACACGAATCAACAAATAATAATAATAGTGACATCATCAGATACTGGTTCTAGTAGTACATGCTAAAGCACGTGAAATTTGATTACGGAATGAGTTGAGTGAAGGTGCCCCCAAAACATCACAAGTTTCATGGAACCCGTTGTAATGCCAAAGTTTAGACCAACTCAAAATCTTATCTAAGTCTGCCTGCAAAGAAAAAGTATCTGTGTTTTTACTAATCTGTCGAAAAACTTTCAAGTCATCAGCATATAACAAACTGTTATTATCTAAACACCTAGGGAGGTCGTTGACAAATAAAGAGAACAGGAGAGGTCCGATGAAAAACATTGACAATAACTCTATGTTTTCTACCAGTAAGATAACTTTGTAATAAAGCTAAGACATTGGGATGGATATTGTATGACTTAAGTTTATGTATCAGATAAGTATGGTTAACTCGATCAAAGGCCTTAGAGAAATCAGTATAAATAACATCCAACAGCTTTTTCTTATCAACAGCACAGTATGCCTCCTGTAATAATGATGTGAGGTTTGTGGAACAATCCCTACCAGAGACAAAGCCGTGCTGTTGCTCAGAAATAGCAGGTCGTACATGAGACAATAGTGATCGTTCCCAGCTAGGAGTGTAAAAAGAGCTGTTCTAGATCATTGCAACTCTTTATGCCCATGTGGTACAACAATGAGGGCAACGCAGAGAAAAACCGAACCTTTTTATCACAGGAATAGCAGAATCGTTTTCCTGTTAAATTATTGTTATTATTATTATCTAGAGCAGTAATGCTAACGTCTGTATCATAACGCATATCTTCTCGACCCAACATTTTCATGAGTACCGATGAAATAGCATTATTTTCGGCACAATGGTTTTGTTTGAGAGCTTTTTCGAGCTTCTTTAAAAACTTTTCTGGCAGATTGTTCAATTTCTGGATTATATTTCTTGCGATACCGTGGGATCTTTTCATTAACTCTGGACCCAAATATCTCCCCAGTTCACTGTCCCCCAGTTCACTGTCTAACAGTTTACTGTGTAAATTTTTTGGATCAGCGGCGTATACTAAACATCTTTGTCCCAAACCTGTGGAAACGGCTTTTGTGGCACATTTTTTTATATAATCCTTGATATAATTCTCAATATCTTTTATGGCTTGTTTTTTCTGTTCATCGACCTGTTGAATGAATTGTTCATAATCGATGGTCCCCAAATCCCTGCGATTGTGCTTTATTAGGGAATCTGCACGAACGTAATCACCTTTTAAAATACAAGTTAGCAACCTTTTAAAATCTTCCAAAACAGACGGCTTCATTATGTCTAACAAAGCAAAAACCATGTCATGTGCAAGTCTGTGGTGGAACGCAGGCTTGCCTATGAGGACAATGTCTACATTTTCACTCAAATATTGAAACTTGTTCTCGTTCCAGTATTGCGAGATTTCTTCTCTGTAATTAGTCCCTGAAAATGCGACACAGAAAGTTTCTTTTCCCCCGTTTACAAAATGGAATGTGCACATTGTCCATGTATCACTGATTTTGCAAGACCATTTTCTTTCAATGAATGCCCTCATACCACGATACAGTTTTCTTTCTAGTTGTGTAGTTGCTCTTAAAGACATGTTTTGTTGTCTCCAAATGCTCCCTTGTTTTTTTGATATGATTGTGGTATAGGCCCACTTGAGTGCTTGAGCGTCTAAAATGCAGCAGTTGGGGGTTTTGCCTTGCTTGGCCATATTCATAATAATTAAAAATGAGCCCCAGTCTAGACTAGTCTAGTCATAGAGTTATATGTAACTCATAGAGTTATATATAACTCTATGAGTCATAGAGTTATATATAACTCTATGAGTCATAGTCTAGTCTACATAACTCTATGAGTCATAGTCTAGTCTACTTCCGGAAGGGGTATTGCGCAATGAATTGCAATCGCGGTTTGGGTACAGACATCGACAAATTTCAGTACAATAATCAGTCTAAATAGCCTATTATACCTTTAAAATGCGTCAGAGATGCACAATTCTTGGTTGTCTTTTAAAATTTCTCTGGTCCTTTATCTATGCTTCTATCAACCTTATCCGGATCCACAGAGCTTCCCGCGCTTCTGAGCCCCAGTCTAGACTAGTCTAGTCTAGTCATAGAGTTATATATAACTCTACGAGTCATAGAGTTATATATAACTCTATGAGTCATAGTCTAGTCTACTTCCGGAAGGGGTATTGCGCAATGAATTGCCCGGTTTGGGTACACTCCATTTTAAAAAGAGGTGAAGACCATTAAAAAAGAAAAAGAAAACCATGTTTACCGTTACAATTTTCTCTCTAACAGCACTGCAAACATAACAGTATATATTGTAAGAGCATTTTCAATTGTTAAGGTGGTTATTTTTATGTAAAATGCGTACAAATATTACCAAAACTTTTCCGTTGGTTTATTGCAGCAACTAAAATGTATGAATGGGTCCAGGTGGGAATTTCATTGCAAAATGTCTCCCCTAATAAAATGGCTAAAAATACCGACATAATGTGAAAATTTGTATTGTTCATCCTCTGATTTTTTCACTGAACGTAATATTTAAGGATCTTTCATTTCTGAAAATCCCTCGGGTATCAGATATTTGACGATATTTAGAAGGTTTTTTTGAGAAAATGGTTTCCGCCATAGGCCTACTTGGTTTGCGTGCAAACGATCATCCGTCAAACGGTAACGGATGTCAACGGACGGGAACATTTGCCATTGGTAATATTAATTATGAGGCAACATACACATCTTAAACAGATATGTAATACATGTCGTTATAAATGTTGTTTATTAAATTATTAAATTACCGAAGCAGTTGTTAACACAAAAAAAAAACATTTACGAATGTTCTCTAGGGTAAAGATTTGGTGAATTTACAAGATTTGAAGATAACAATACCCTCTTATAAAAATGGACTCGACCAGGCAGTCTCAACGGCACGCGTGTTCAAATCTTGTACGATAGGCTGCTTGTATACACATAGGGAATGTATACCCTGCGAAGCCTTGCTCAAGGCAGTCGCATTTTCACTCCGAAAAAGACGCCGTAAACCCACCTGTATACACTGTGCGTAATGTGTGTTTTACATCGCACGAACCACCCGTATACACTGTGCGTAATGTGTGTTTTACATCGCGCGACCCACCCGTATACACTGTGCGTAATGTGTGTATCACATCGCACACGACGCCCATACAACTACTGTGCGCAGGTCATCCACACTCGTACCACTCTCCACATGCGGAGGCCGTCAGGCTGACAGCCTTGTCGGGTCTGTAACTTCCGGGTTTAATGTGTTTCTTGATATTTTTTTCCAATATTGGAAAAAAATGGGGGGGGGCTCTGGGATATGCTAGTATGCAGCTCATGAATATTTAAATCTTTCGTCAGACCTATTGCAGACAACACAGGATGGGAAGCAAATGAATGATTCATTTAGACGTCCAATCACGAGCTTCCTTCATTATGACCTTTGTACCCTATCATGCTTGCTGTTGCGTGTGATGCGATGTGAGTAGTTACGACAAATGGCATTTGTGTGTAGCTTGTGTCACAGCCATTCGGACCGGTAATCTGCATGATTGTCGCCCAGGCTGGTCAGCTACACGTGCTCGCTTAACTCCGCGGCCCCTGGAGCTTGATGCGCGGCACTCAAGTTCCCTCATTGGACTACCCTGATCATTCGCCTTCTTTTGGTAATTGATTCTGGAGTTAATGTAGTTTCTGCATTTGTGTTTTCCTAACATGTCCTCTCGAAGTCCGACTTAAGTTTACTCTGTGCAGCCACACCATCTTCATACTTTTGAATTGTTCTCAGGCAGGGTCTTAAGAATTTACCGCTAAGCAAAAATTTACAGCATACAGTCACACAATGATATGAAATACAGTTTTAGATACTACCTTATTCTAGAAAGTGTACTTAGGAAATTTGGTGCTTAATAATAGGCAGCTCTGAAATTGGGCACCTCTTGGGGCGGCCCGCAAGATATAAAAATTGCAATGAGCTATGCCTCCATGATGAGGTCTTTGTTTTGTATATGCACCAACAATGATTAAATCACTGTTACAATGGTGCAAGATGGAGACAGGACTCAGGAGATGGTCAATCGGGCCTTAGCCTACGCCATTAAAAACAAAAACATCAAAAAAGCGTCTTCATGATGGAAAATGGTGTATGTTCATATGTAACAAATTGATCTACTAAACCTCATTGTTTAATTCCTGCCCTCATTGTCTCGCTCAGTCAGCTGACAATTTGAGGAGAATACGCAACATTTTCAGATAGATAGATATTAACAAAATTACAAAGTATTCCCAAATTCCAACCGGCGCGCCAGTGCAGTAGCCACATCTGGATACTGCCTGCATAAAAATGCATAAGAATAAGTAAACAAAGCCCTTTTCACACTACAAAAATATTACAGTTGTTTGACCAGTTCCGGATCACTTTTTGAATCCACGTTGTTTTTGTTGCAATCTCTTTGACATCTTAAACAAAAAAGAGTCGAACAGTTTACCTAAACATGTCATGAAACTCACCAAGTATCCATTAGCAAAAAAATATTAATACTCTTGGAGAGGCTTCGAGAAAAGTAATGTCACCCGTTTGACCAGTTCCGGATCGGTTGATTCTATTCCGGATCATTAGCGCGCCCTCTATTGCAAGCCTATACTCGAGCCTCCCATTCATAAAACTGTTTCACAAGCACAAACTTCAGAAGTGCGCCACCAATTGACGTAGCGAGATGTTGAGTGATCCGGAACTGGTCAAGGGTACGATGCCCCCAAAAACCCGATTTCTGTAATTTTATTTCCTCACAAAAACAAGACAACTGCTCAGTATTTACGTGAAATATTTTTTACTTATTCTTAGCATTTTACATAAATGTTACTTGCCCTGGCGTTCCAATTTGAAAGGTGAGAAGTATTATATAGCGTTTTTCAAGCAAGATTTAAAAAAATAATAATGATCATTTATCGCAGACAAACTTTAGAAAAAACGTCATAATTTATTTGTCAATGATGTTTGGTACTTTATTTTTGGTCTGTTGGTTTATTGGATGTTATACTTCACATGTATCAACAAAAATTGGTCACGTGAGCAGTAATTTAATTATGTGGTTAGTGCAAAGTTGAAGTGATCGGGAACTGGTCAATGATCTGGAACTGGTAAAACTACTGTACCATGGTCGAGCCCTTGCTACGAATTTTACGACCGCTGATTCAATCAATCATAATACATTTATTCAATGTTGCACAAATTACAGTAATACAAAGTGAATAATACAGAATGCTAAAATATGGTAAAAATGAAAGTACATTTCCTTTTTTTTAAAGTGATAAAAAAAGTGAACTTTAAACAAATGGCAACATCTAGGTCCGGGGAGAAGCAACAGCTTTTGTTCCCCAGCCTATGGACGGACAGACCAAAAATGACAGACACACATGAAAAGACAGGACATAACGGGTGTAAGACAGAAATAAGGCCGTTGTTATTTCCAAATATACAAAAATTACATAGGCCTACAGTATTTTAGCGTTGACTTAAAAAACAAGTTTTTAGTTTTTAAGTAAAAACAGAAAGAGTTTGTAATGATTTAAAAGAGTCATCCAGACTATTCCAAAATAAAGTGCCACGCTGGACAACACCATTTTTGGACAACGTGGTTCTACGATAATTAACAAAAAGATTTTTCCTAGCACAGTGCTGCGAGTTAGGAATGGATGTTTGAGGTTAGTGTACTAAAACAGGAGTTGAAACATTATTCATATATCCTACAGTGACCGGTTTTCGGGGTACTATAGCTTTTTCTTTGAATTGAAAAAAAGAAAAAAGATGCCATATATCAACTGATGCCCTAATTGGCTTCCTTTGTTTATAAGAAGTATGCAAACATATATTAAAACTTGATGGACAATGAAACTTTCACACCACGCACCGATCTTCGATGACTTCAATAGCGTCCCATTTGTTTTGAGTTTTACCTGTTTTCAAGGCAAACAAGAAAGTATGGTGTCCTGGTGAAGCCATACGTGGAAGAAACATCTCAGTGACTACAAGTGTTCTGTGAGACTTTGTGTATGACTCTATAGCCAGCAGTTGTCTTCATTTTATTCAAAATATTTTTTATTTAATATTAAATATTACCTTGATATTTGCAAAAACTTTAAAAAAAGAAAAAGAAAAAAAAGAAGTGTAAATAATTCTTGGCTTTCAAATCTGATTTTTATTTAGTTTTGTGTTTTTTTATGTTTCTTAACATTTATAATATAGCATACAAATAAACAGTGATAATTGAATCACCAAGCCGATGTTTAAATTTTGATATTATTAATAATAATGACATGAGGGTTACAAAAAATAATTCTCCAGACTATTAGAAAATGATATAAGGCACATGGCTTCTTTAAGCCTCTGTATTTTCCCCCAAAAATGCTCAGCAGAATGTTCAGCCACATGATTTGATCATCGTGAATTGTGAATTGAAAAAGTGTTTGATGAAACTTTTTCGGTGGGCAATTTTTATTTTTATGGCCCCGACAGTATGACACATTTTTGTATCTCAGAATCTCAGAATCTCAGAAGTGTAACTGAACATCGCCGATCGGCATCATTGTTCAGTGTAAGGAGTGTTATTTGTGGCTTTGGGATACATATACTTTTCAAGACTTAGTTTGAATTTTGATGGGGATGGTTGATTGACTATTTCTGGGATGAGGCTGTTCCAGTCTGCTATGGTTCTTGGAAGGAAGCTCTTCTGATAAGATTGAGTGCGGCATCTAAGTAAAGAGTAGCACTCATTGTGTTTATTTCTTCTAATGCGGTCTAAAGGAGTCACGTAATGTGGAATGTTAACAGCAACCCCTTTGTGAACAGCTTGATAGAACATAGATAATCTTCTGAATTTCCTTCGTTTTTCTAATGTAGGCCACTGGAGGTTTTGAAGCATATCTGTCACGCTGGAATCTCTCCGATGATCCCCTGTAACAAATCTTGCTGCTCTTCGTTGCACTGATTCAAGTTTATTGATGTGGTTCATATTATGAGGGTCCCATACTGTGGAGGCATATTCTAATTTAGGTAGTACTAATGCCTTGTAGGCAGCTGAGCTGCTTTAACTTCAGGATCACATCTAGTGAGGTTGCGTCTATTAAAAACAAGCGTCTTGTTAGCCTTACTAGCAGTTTGAGTAATATGAGTTGACCAGTTAGCATTTTCCGAGATGATGACTCCTAGGTAAGGGTGTTTATCTACTGGGGCCAGTTCAGTGTTGCTTATCGTGTAAGTGCGTCTATATGGGTTTTTGCTCCTGGTAATATGGAGAGTGTGACACTTGAATGGGTTGAATAACATTTGCCAGTGATGGGACCAATTTACCAGACTGTTCAAATCTTCTTGAAGTTGCTGTTGATCACTAGGGCTACGGATTGGGCGGAACAGAAGGCAGTCATCAGCAAACAATTTGATTTTTGTACCATTGTCGATGTTTTCACCAATGTCATTAATGTAGAGAAGGAACATCAAGGGTCCTAATACAGTTCCCTGGGGGACGCCAGATGCAACAGGAATGGGTTCCGATGTTTCTCCATCTACTACCACCTGTTGAGTTCTGTTAGTTAGCCACGTTTTAATCCATACAGCGGTCTTCCCTCATATGCCGTATCAAAGGTTTTCTGTGAGCTACTGTATCAAAGGCCTTGCTAAAGTCAAGCACTAGGGTATCTATCTGGGGTTTCTTGGTTTGGTCTAGGTGTCTGAAAATCTCCTCCATAGTGTTAATAAGTTGTGTCTCACATGAGTGGTGTTTTAAAAAACCATGCTGATAGTTCTTTAATATACTGTACTCGTCGATATGCTCCATGATGTGATGAAAGATGATATGTTCTAAGAGCTTACAGGCGACTGATGTGATGGATACTGGTCTGTAGTTAACGGGGGATGAACGGTCACCTTTTTTAAAGACTGGACAAACATTGGCCGCTAACCAGTCTTGTGGTAGGATACCTGTTTCCAGGGATTGATTGAAGATTTTTGACAACATTGGAGATATCTCCTCAGCACATTATTTCATTATTCGAACAGAGATCTGATCAGGACCGCAAGACTTTTAAGGATCAAGGCCAGTCAGAAGTTTAAGGACCCGCTTGTTATCAATCTGGATGTCTCTCATCGAAGGAAGTTCAGGTGTCTGAACTTTTGGTGTACTAGTGTCATCGTGAGTAAAGATGCTGCTATAATGGGCACTTAATGCTTCAGCTTTTCCCTTACTGTTATAGACTAGCCCAGTTGGGGTTTCGAGGGGGGGTATGCTATTGTTGTCCTTTTTCTTAGCTGATATAAATGACCAGAAGCGTTTTGGCGCTGAACGAAGATTTTCAGTGTTAAGTATGCCTCTGATGTAGGTTTCCTGTGCTCTGTCAAGTTCTCTTCTAATGTTGTTTCTAAGGGTGCGAAATGATTTCCAGTCCTCTTGTTTATCGGTTCTCTTTGCTTTGTTGTAGAGTCTCTTGCGTTTCCTCATAAGCCGCTTAGTTTGGGGATTTATCCATGGGAGATCTTTCCCAGCCTCGACTGTTTTGGTTGGTATGTGAGATTTTATTTCATTATTGATCGTGTCCCGTAGCATAATCCAGTTTTCATTTGTAGATCGGTCTTTAAAGTTGTTACTAAATTTAGAATTAAATTTGTTTAGATTTGATCTAACAGCCTCCATGTTCCCTCTTTTGAATAGGAAAATTTCCCTTGGTTTCTTCTTACTTGTCTTGATGCCTGTGTGGACTTCAACTACAACAGCTTCATGGTCACTCATGCCTGGTATAACGTTAACACTTTTAACACATGATGGATAGGTAGTTAAAAAAACATCAAGTGTATTTCCTTGTCTAGTTGGTGCATGGACGTGTTGAGTGAGAGAGAAATTGTTCATCAAGTCTATAAACTGTTGGTTAAGAGCCATACCATACTGTGGGTTGGGAGAGATTGAAGGGTCTATCCAGTTAATACTTGGAAGATTAATGTCACTTCCTAAAAATATAAGGGGGAGAGTGTACCTTGTAGTTGTACTGTAGAAACGCCTAAAACACCACAACTTTTTGCATTTACAAGTGCAACTAACCAGTGGAGCCTTACATGTTTCTAAGTTTTGGTCGAAGGAGAGGAGACTCTTTGCTTGGCAAGTCAAACCACAAAAATTGTATCTGGACACTTTACATCGCGCGCAGTGACGTAACAAAGTTGATGTCCCGATAACAGGGTTACCTAGACTTGACTCAAGTCCCTGTTTTGTGATGGTCTGCATTCCCCAACCTGTTCCGCACCCGGGACAGGGACTTGACGATGCCGCAGTCGCCTGATATGTAAATGTATTCACTTATGAATATGTAAACTTGCTGCGTTATACATGTTGTCCAATCAAACGCATTCAAAAAGAAGACTCGTTCATTTGTTATTTGTGGGGGTTAAGTACATAGATGAGGATTGAAATACATTTTTGAATAACCAATTAATTATAAAAAGAAAGCACTGAATGTTCATTAAAATTTAAGTTAATACGTTGTTACATACATTTGGGTCGGTTTTGTTTGCAAAATTTGAACTTTGGGAAGTGCAATTCAACGACTTTGGTACCGACACCCACTTGCCTGCTGATGAGTTTGCCCGCCCCCACGTGTCACCGCGTTTAGACGCGTGCACTTACAATGTCTTGCACTGTGATGTCACAGAGTGTAATGAATATTTTACCGGCAGGGCAGCGCTTCCACGCTCCCATTGGTTTTGTTCATCTCCCCATTTGGGGAGATTTTCCAATAACAACGTGCAGTGTAAGAAACGACCTCGTCAAGTCCCATTCTCGGGACCACATTTTGACGGCGAGCGCACACTGTACGGCTTGTTTGCTATTTGGCGCGATATGCATCGGGACCTCTCGCACGAGAACGGGACTTGAATCAAGTCTAAGGAAGGGTTACCCCGAATACAGGACCTCCTACGATATTTATATCCTCCTGTGTCCGGTTTTCGATGTACTATGCCTTTTTCTTTGAATTGAAAAAAAAATAATGATGCCATATATCAACTGATGCCCTAATTACCTTCCTTTGTTTATAAGAAGTATGTAAAAATATATTAAAACTTGATAGACATTGAAATTTTCACACCACGCACCGATCTTCGATGACTTCAATAGCGTCCCCGTGTTTTGAGTTTGACCTGTTTTCGAGGCAAACAAGAAAGTATGGTGTCCTGGTGAAGCCATACGCAGAAGAAACATCTGCAGTGACTTCAAGTGTTCTGTGAGACGTTCTGTATGACTCTATAGCCAGCAGTTGTCTTCATTTTATTCAAAATATTTTTTATTTAATTTTAAAAATTACGATGGTAATTTGCAAAAACTTTAAAAAAATAAAAATTAAAAAAAAGTGTCAATAAGTCTTGGCTTTCAAATCTGATTTTTTAAAAGGTTTTGAATCTTTTTATGTTTCTTAACATTTATAATAAAGCGTATCAATAAACAGTGATATTTGAATCACCCAGCCAATGTTTAAATTTTAATGTTATTAATAATAAATGATATGAGGGTTTAAAAAAAAATTCTCCAGACTGTTAGAAAATGATATAAGGCACATGGCTTCTTTAAGCCTCTGTATTTTTTTCCCCAGAATGCTCAGCAGAATTTTAAGTCACATGATTTTATCATCGTGAATTGTGAATTGAAAAATTGTTCGATGAAACTTTTTCGGCAGGCAAATTTTTTTTATGGCCCCGACAGTATGACATATTTTTGTACCTTGTAGAAATGCCTAAAATACCACAAATTTTTGCAATACAAGTGCAACTTGCCAGTGGAGCCTCACATAATTCTAAGTTTTGGTCAAAGGAGAGGAGACTCTTTGCTTGGCAAGTCAAACCACAAAAATTGTATCTAGGGACTGTTTACATCGCGCGCAGAGAGGTAAAAGATTTGCATCGATTTCAGGGACGCCCTGAAAACAGGACCTCCTGCTACATAAATTTAAAATGATAAAGGTCAACGAATTTAAACAGTTTTGAATTATCAAAAAGCGGCACAGAGTGCTCACAATCATGACAATAGTAAGCTTTAGATTGTTTATTTGTTGTCATCGTGCATGACTGATTTAGCAAGTTTTCACATGGCCAAAGTAAAAAACTAACCATTGTGCGCTATGATCGATAGTGCACACATCACTGGTAACCAGCCAATGACTCATAAATCAGTGAAATAGATGGTTATGGGTCAACTCGGTCCGTAGTCAACTCGGTCCGAGTCAACTCGGTCCGAAGTCAACTCGGTCCGAAGTCAACTCGGTCCGAAGTCATCTCGGTCCGAGGTTAACTCGGTCCGATGCTAACTCGGTCCGAAGCCAACTCGGTCCGAAATTGTTTAGCTTCTAATAATCTCGTAAATTAAAAGGGCCTAATAATCAGCATTTAAAAAATAAATATTTTACAGTTAGTGTATGACTTTTTTTAATCCGAAAAAAGAAGATAAATGTTCCACTTCAGTAAATTAAAACACATAAAACAAATAATGTAGTCAATTAGGAAGAATGTTTGATTGAAAGTAATATAAACAAAACTTTCTAATAATAAATACTACAAAATAAAGAATACCAATTCTATTCTAATGATGAATATTTCATAAAAAATTTAGAACCACAAAGAGTATGTTTGGTTTTCCAATTTAACTGTTAGGCCTAAAAATACAAGTAAAATTCCCCTACATAATAATAATAGAAATTTTCAACCATACAAAAGAAAAAAAATGTCTTACACAAACTGCAAAGGAAAGTTCATTTTCTACCATTTTCTTTCATTTCACCTAAATTATGCTTTAGAAAGTTGTCTTTTTTAAACGGTGATTATTATTAATTTCTGAGTTACAGCGTCGAGATAAATTTGTCCCGCCACTTCCCCAACCACACTTTACTTAAATTTTCGGACCGAGTTGACTTCGGACCGAGATGACTTCGGACCGAGATGACTTCGGACCGAGATGACTTCGGACCGAGATGACTTCGGACCGAGATGACTTCGGACCGAGTTGACTTCGGACCGAGTTGACTCGGACCGAGTTGACCTCGGACCGAGTTGACCGGTACCCAAATAGATAAACACTACCAGTGGAATCAAGTCGTTGCATGTTTTCTGTGGGCAAAACCAGGCTCCAAAATGCCTGGAAAAAGTTTGAGATTGTTCGCCAAGAAAGGTTGTTGGTATTATTTTTAGTAGTGTGACTTACCGATTGCAGTGTTGATGAAATCATAATGCAACCATGATGCAACAACGTGCGAGCCGAATTCCTACATACATGTCTCGTAACGAATTTTCGTACTGGCTTGTTCCTACATTGGCTGGCTGCCCTTTCGGCGCGGCCGTATCCATCCAAATTGGCGGCTACAGCTAGCTGCGGCTACGACTGTTGTGAAGGACGTTGCTAAGGACATCCCATACTTCGACCATCCATAGGCCCTTTTCGAAACGACCGGCTTCGGCTTTGGATTCGGCTCAGGCTCCGTTCTCTCGTCTGAATCCTGAACGCATAGCACGCGTATAGTCAAAACAACTGAGGGGCCTAGCTAGCCTGAGCCGAATCCGAAGCCGAAGCCGGTCGTTTCGAAAAGGGCCATAGCTGAGCTATAATCTCGACGCATGGTGACGCGATGATCCAGCCGTAGCCGTCAATTCGGACACGACTAACATCAGCACACCAGCGTTTTCAATGGGGATTTCCCTATGGGTGGGGCGCCGTTTGTCAATTAGTTGTTTAGCGTATTTTGACATGTTTTTACCACCATGCATGGTTTGTAACAATTAGATGTGAACCATGGAGATTGAATCATCTCCAAAACATGGTTTATAAACCATGAAAATTATAGCAGTATAAAACATGGTTTACAAATCATGGTTTATAAACCATGAAAAATTAAGCATTTTCAAAACATGGTTTATAAACCATGAAAATTATAGCATTATAAAACATGGTTTATAAACCATGAAAATTTAAGTACCTTCAAAACATGGTTTTATAAACCATGAAAATTTAAGCATTTTCAAAACATGGTTTATAAACCATGAAAATTATAGCATCATAAAACATGGTTTACAAATCATGGTTTATGAACCATGAAAATTTAAGCACCTTCAAAACATGGTTTACAAATCATGGTTTATAATTCATAAAAACTACGTGTTCAAAAATCATGGTTTATAAACCATAAAAACCGTGTGTTCAAAAAGGCTGGGCGTTTTGATCTGGTGTTGTGAGGATTATAAAGGCATCGTACACGTTTGGTAATTACTCAAAATATATATTAGCATGAAAACTGACTAGGTAACAAGTAACAGAGAGCTGTTGATAGTATAAAACATTGTGAGAAACGACTCCCTCTGAAGTAACATAGTTTTCGAGAAAGAGGTAATTTCTCACTAAAATAATAAAAGACTTCTAGCTAGAAGCCTTTTATTCCTATCTGAAAGCACACAAATTTGTACAACAAGGGTTTTTTTTTCTTTCATAATTTTCTTGCAACTTCGATGACCAATTGAGCCCAAATTTTCACAGGCTTGTTATGTTATGCATATGTTGGGATACACCAAGTGAGAACACTGGTCTTTGACAATTACCAAACGTGTACGATGCCTTTAAGAAATGATATACAAAACTAATATTCACGTAAATATATGTTTGATGTCCCTTCAGGGCCACCATACAAAACCATCAAATGTTTTTTGTGGTCACACACTAGTCTCATCTTATAGTCTGCTTGCACAAGGCTACACGTTTGATTTGCTTTTCCCCTCCACACAATCTCTTTTAGGAGGAGTGTTGGCTCTGAATAGAGCCGGTGTCCTAGGAAAATCATATCCCCGGAGATTCTGGCCCCATGGGAAAACATGGGCTGAAGGCGCTTGATTCAAAAGAGGGCGCTATCATGTCAGAAGAAGTTTGTACGCAGTTCCAGTATAGTATGGTGGGCAGAATCTCCGGGGAGACAGAATCTCCTGCAACGGGTGGTCGCGACGTTTCGAACAGTATAATAATATTACTCGGCTCGTCTTCCACGTCACTCAACTATTCTGGCTCAATTGTATATTCATAGTTATATAACACTGCTGTTGTTTTTTTACAAAATTTTGCAAATGTTCTGGTGACAATATTGTTACAACATTTTTTCTCACGTATAAGGGAAAGGATTTTAAGTTGTAACTATGCAGATAGTTTTGTGATTATATATATTTTTTTGCATTTTGGCAAAGTGTTAATAAGCTAAAACGGTTTAAAAGAACCCCAAAATTTAATTGGCAAAAAATATCCCCAAACACAAAATGGGTCTGTTACTATGGCAACGGGTTACATATTGATTGTAAAAGTATATTTTGTTTACTTTATGTCATCCTAACAATACATAAAACATTTTGTTTTTTGTGACCGTGCACACATGTCATAGTATAGTCAAGTCTCATAATCGTGGGTCTCTTACTATCAGATAATTCACTTTTTTCGTTGTCAATACGTCATCTATAGACGACTTTCATACGGTGAATCGATAGCCAAGAACCCTACCGATCTGATAAAAACATAAAAACTGAAATGTAGTGGAAATGTTTTAAAGGTATTGTACACTTTTGGTAACAGCTCAAAATCAGTGTCCACATTTTGTGTGATTCAACATTATGCATGAACAAACAAACCTGTGAAAGTTTGAGCTTAATTGGTCATCGAGGTCACGAGAAAATAGTGAAAAGAGACCTTATGTGTTTTGTGTTTTTTCAAATTATCGCGCGTGATAAAAACTATTGTTTTACTCATTTCTCAGAAACGATAGCATTTTAGGCAGAAATATTTTAAGGAACTCTTTCTACCATTACTTACTTTAAATCATGTAAGTTATGTGTGAATCTGTGAACATTTGTGTTTTTCGATCTTACCAAATAGTGTACAGCTAGGGCCTTTAAATTTAAGTAATTTAGAAAAAACGCTATTTTCCCGAATGGACGATTGTCGCTGACCATGTCTGTCAAAAGTGCCACTATATCATTAACATTTCTATGCATTGAAATATCAGTGCCCAGATCCTGTTTAAAGGAACATTACAGAACTGGTAATTAAAATTTTCTTTATCATCACAGATTTACATAAAACTTACACGGTCTAATGACGATGATAGTAGAAAACATCCCTAGAAATATTTCTGTCTGATGAAATGCCATATTTGATGAGAAATAAATAAAACTAATTTCCGATTGGAGTATCGCTCATGAGCGTTTTATTCATGCATTGTTTAACACATGCAAATGTGTAATCGTTTTTTCACTATTTTCTCGTGACCCAGATGGCCGATCGATCTCAAACTTCTACAGGTTTGTCAGTTTATGTATATGGTGGATTAAAGTGCTTACACTGTTTTGTGAGCAAAAACCAATTCTGTAATGTTCCTTTAAGATTGACATCTAAAGTACCGTACGTATTTTTCACTTCAAAAACGTAAACCAATGTCTGGCGTCCAAATAAGGACAGGAAACTAAAAAGCTTATCAATTCAGCATCTTTGCAAAGGGTGCCCTCAATATGTAAGTTTAACACACAAAGTAAAAAAATCGCTCAAATTACAGAAATGCTTTTAGCTTTGCACAAGTATAAAACTTGTAAAGTTGTAACAGGTGTAATGCACACAATTTCCAAACTTGCGCAGTTATGTTTTAACTTGCGCGGATTACTACTTTGCGCTTGAAATCTACGTCATCGGATTGGTCCAAAATTGAGCGCAGGGGCAGGGGTGTCTAAGGGAATTGTCGGTACTCGGGAATTTAAAATCTCTAAAAGATAAATGTTGATTTATCCATTTGCTGGGAAGTTAAAAATCGTAATCCCAGTGTAAGGTAAATATTTGAATATTATCTTTGGATTTAGCTCCTTTAAAGGCATCGTACACGTTTGGTAATTACTCAAAATATATATTAGCATAAAAACTGACTTGGTAACAAGCAACAGAGAGCTGTTGATAATATAAAACATTGTGAGAAACGACTCCCTCTGAAGTAACGTAGTTTTTGAGAAAGAGGTAATTTCTCACTAAAATAATAAAAACTTCTCGCAAGAAGTTTTTATTCCTATATCTGAAAGCACACAAACTTGTACAACGAGGGTGTTTTTTCTTTCATCATTTTCTTGAAACTTCGATGACCAATTGAGCCCAAATTTTCACAGGCTTGTTATTTTATGCATATTGTAACGGGCCTGGAAACCGCCTGTTCAAGTAATAGACTCAGCAAGAACGTACACTCAGAGATCTAGTTACTCGTCTAATCATGATAACACTTTTATTCGGTATCAGATGTCTTCACTTATTTCTGTATAATACATGTGCGTAACGTACGTAAGTTGAAAGCCTATGTGGATGACGATGAGTCGGAGCGTCAATGTGCATCTCCAATCGAACACTCCTTGGTTGTAAGACGCGCTCCTAGTACCGTCTAGCCGCTTCTCACCGGGTTAAAACAAGTCACGATCTGAACCCCGAGCTCACATTTGGCTCGTCTTTTATAACTTTTAGGGTGCGCAAACAACGCAAGGAGCTAGCGTCTCACAACAAAATGCCTCTTGCACTACTCTGATTGGTCATTAAACACAAGCGCAAGGATTATTCTAAGTCATAATAATCCTTGGCTAAATACGGCACAGGTGAATTTAACTTGTAGAGGTCATCCAACTTTTGGTTGACAAGTATAAAGTAATTCTTTACATTGAAATATAACATTGAACTTGTTCTTTAATCTTTCCTAAAATCTGGTAAATAAAGTTTATGAAGTAATAAAGAGTGCTGACTGGAATTTATTTGTAACAGTGTATTTTCGTTACAATATGTTAGGATACACCAAGAACACTGGTCTTTGACAATTACCAAACGTGTACGATGCCTTTATGTAGAGAAATTTCATTTAATAAAATTATTTCTGATGACCACGATAATAGGAGGCTCTCCTCCAGAATCTCTCCGGGCGCATGCACACTTTCAGAGACTTCGTGGACGAATTTAATCAGACAAATGATGTATTTGTTTTATGTCAAAAGGGAAAGTAGTACCTCAACAACAATAATAACGGGACTTGATTGATTGATTGATTGAATTTATTCGGATACAAATACAGCAAGAACAGGCCAAAAATACATATACACATATGCAACAGGAGAAAAGACAATGAAATAAGATAAACCAAAATAGAACACAAGATATACTGTACAAAATTATCCAAGGATAGCCCCCAAAAGCCAATAACTTAGACTTCAGACATGACTTTTTAAAGGTTGCTGAACATAATTTTTGTATTCTAATCGAAAAAGGTCATAACCCCCACGGTATTAGGGTAACCCATCCTACGGTGAAGCTCAATGCAAAAAATTACTAAAGACAGTATTGGAAGCTAAACTTTAAATACGGTGAAGAAAATTCAATTTTTATTGACTACCACTGGATTTATTTTGTTCATTGCCTTAAATGACTGCTTATCTCGAATCCATGAAAATACAAAAATCGGACCTAGAATAAACAACAATCGGTTTATCCCCACCCTCCCCTCTAGTCTTGAAGTCAAGACGGTAATTGTTAAGCGCGGTGTAGCTACGGGGACGGTACACTCATCCTCGATCCCAGTATGTGTGTGTGAGTCAGTCGCTGCCACGCGCTACCTACGACTGTTGCATGTGTATAATCGCACTGTGACTGTTGCATGAACGGCAGACAAATAGGCAGCGCCTAACGACTTGTCATCAAGTCTACCTCCCCTCCTGTTTTTATAAGAACGTTGCTAGTCTTCATTACGTGCACGTTGTGATGTCGGGTAATTCTTCACACAAACCTAGAACACTAGAACACTAAACGTTATCTAGTCCTATTGGCCATAGCTTTCATAGCCAAATCATTATCAAAAAAGTCTATAAATGCAATTTTAATGTTGTCATTCAACGATAACTGATGTATTACCAACTTACTATGACATAATAATTTGTTATAGATATTTAACAAAGAACGGACGTGTGAGAAAAAGAGACTATACACCTGACGTCACATCACGGGTTCTACAACCTGGCTCCTAGACTACATGACTGAGTCCATATGAGCTTCCACGGGCAGGAAATGACTAAAAAATTACTTTCGGTACCCGTCTGATTACTAAATTCATCATTCATTCGTTGTATTTTTATGCAATTGAGAGAGTATGTAGTGACCTTATTTTCACAGTTTTCGAACGTTAGGACTAGGTTAAATTACAAAAATCACGATGGGTTACGTCGGGTATACTGTCACGCTGCTATTGGCGTTGATTTTCATCGGAATATGTGAGTATGAGTTTGTAAATTTGCAACATTTTTTGCGTGAGTTATGAATGATCGGTGATGGTGATGTGATGTTCAATACATATTCCCTGAACAAACAATCACATGATATTGTAAAATAATTTGTCAGCAGTACAAATTGTGAATGTTTCGCTTTATTGTTGTACCATCGCTAATAATCTTCTGTGGCCTTTCATTATTGTATCATTGGCAATCTCACATTCCCATGATTACTTTGTCTTTGCTTGATTTCAACTAAATTTTATTATGAATCAATATTTCTCCAAAATAATCGAAAATGTGTGACTTGACTGTGAACATGCACAATTTCACATCGGCTTATCAGCTGGCCTGATGTGTCATTGCAGCAGTGTCACATGAATTGAAAAGGTAGAAATGATCTTAAATTAAAGTGTCTGATAAAGTTGTTTATTATTCTCAGTGGAAGTCCAGTCAAGTATCTTAAAGTTACATTAATCACAATTTGTGGGATGTGGGATGTGGAAAGTATCAATCAGAAATGAAAGATTCCATTTATTAACACAAAACTTTTAGGTAGGTTTAATGTAGGGTTTGTTTCAAATGTATTTTGGTTAATGTTAAATTGTTTACAAAATTGAACTTTCAGCCATGTCTTCCAAAATATTTCCTTGTTATAAAACTAATTGTTTTGGGAACCACAAACGTTTTTTGGGATTTATTTCTTACTTTAGTTAGGGTAGTAATTAGCCTAGGCCTACTATATTACTAAATAATAAAGCTGCGCGAATCAATCATCATCATAGTAAAATAGCCTAGATTCACAGGCTTGATCGTGTGTCTGAGACATGGCCATCATGATGATTGTACAGTTTAATTGTACATGCAATGTACATGTATGTTTCATGTACATGTACACCCCGTATACATAGCATATGGTCTATAGACGATGTGACCTCTGTTGACATTCAAACCGCCCTCTGTTGACAAAACACTGTCCAAGTCGTGTTCCGCTGGCACTGAAGACGCGTAGTCATGGTAAGATTGTGTGTACTTTCATGACGAATGACAAGAAGTTACCGACTAGCTAGCTAGGTGGCTGTCAAGTAGACTGACGTTTTGCCCGGCAACATGCGTCTATAACGCATCAAATTCAAGTTGTGGTGGCTGATTCAACACAATGTGGGTTCAAATCTCAATCCCGGCACTTGTGTCCTTGAGCAAGACACTTTGAAATGTTTTACTCCAGGACATTTAACCTGGGCGGATACTTTGAACATCCGAATATCCGCGGATAGCTGTTGCTAACTGAAACCGCGATAACAGTTTTTTAACAATCCGGATATCTGCAAGGGCCGCGGATACCTATAAATAATACAACACATTATTGTTATTTCTCACAAAGAGTTGTGCCCATACCGAGAAAAAAATGCATTGCCCTTTAAACATGAGGATTCCATCATGAAAAATGTGTGGAGTCCTCCAACTACATGGCTGCCAGGAGGCTATATTGTATTAAACATGCAGTCACTTGCTACAACAAGTGTTTGGTACAGGAGCCCCCCCCCCCCCTCCCTCCACAACACCCATGATTACAAATTAACATTCACATAAGGCCAAGTAACAAAAGTAACAAGTTTCTCGTCCGGACTTTTAATAAAAAAGGAGGAGGCAGGGCTTTAATATTTACTATTTTTCATTTTTTTGCTATTTTTTTCCAAGATGGCCCCCATGCTAAATATGGCTGGCCAAGGTATATTTTTTCACAGATTTGGGTTATCTGATGCAATGTATGAAAAAACAAATGATTTGTATCATTTTAGTCCACTTGCTAAGCAAGTTTTAAAATTCAGAAACGGCTGTTGTACTGCAAAGGTGAAAAAGGAGTCTAGAGTCTTTTTGTTCTTCTTTTTTCTTCCTTTTTTTCTGAATAGTAAATAGTAAACAAAAAGGAGGCGGCAGCCAAAAAGGAGGCGGCGGCCAAAAAGGATGCGGGCGGGACGAGAAACTCATTACTTTTGTTACTTGGCCTAATTTGTTTTTAAAGTCAAATGATGAGTCTCTTTAAGTCAACAGGAAATCATACAAAAGGCTCTGGATACAATATTAGCAAGTGACTCAGAAATAAATGACAGATTTTGATCAGTTTAACCAAACAGGAAGTGTAAACACTCATTGATAACTGTATATGCTGGCATTGGAAATGCTGTCATGACATGTAGTCCATTTTCACATTTTAAACGGTCGCTTGGTGGTCAATGAAGCATTTAGTTTTTAATATTATATGTTCCTGATAATGAAACCAAGGATGCTTCATAAGTGAACTTAATCACTGTATCTCGCAAGCCTGAGGAAACCTGTAAACAAGGGTGCTTGCTAAGTGAACCAGAAACACTGGGGTTAACCCCTACTCTTCCACGATGAGTGTTCTGGGTTCTTATACGTGCACTACTAATCCTAGTACACGGGACATACGGCTTAAAGGGACACGTTGCCTTGGATCGGGCGAGTTGGTCTATGAAAAGCGTTTGTAACTCTTTGATATAAAATGCATATGGTTAGAGAGATGTTTTAAAAGTAGAATACAATGATCCACACAAATATGCCTCGAAATTGCATGGTTTTCCTTTTACTTTGCGAACTAACAAGGTCCGCCATTTTGCGGAGTCAAAAATTTGGCTCCACAAAATGGCGTGCCGTGTTAGTTCACGATGTAAAAAGGAAAACCATGCAATTTCGAGTTATATTTGTGTGGATCATTGCATTCTACTTTTAAAACATCTTTCTAACTGTTATGAGATCCTAATACATGTACATTAGTTACGTGTGTTCAACGCACGCTGTCAATCATTCTTTGTGTGTAAGGTCGTTAACCCTAGTGGGCGGTGCTAATAGAATGATCTAGAGTAGTACTTTCTAGAAAACGACACAAATCCTTTATATACGGGCTGGGGGTAAATCTAGGACGGGACACAGATACTCAAGACTGGTGGAAGCTACGACTTCTGTGATTGTGATTCAACTCGTTGGAGGAGCTTTTGGTAGAGTTCACTTTTGACCGAGTGCAGTTAAAGAGCTTAATTTAAATCCGGAAAGGACAGTTTCGAACTAATCTACAGTTCGGTATTTTGGGGTCTTCTTCCCCATATTTTGTGGCGGGTGTCAGATTGTGTACCCGTTGTTGCTTCGTCTTCTTCTGGACATTTTTTGGAGTGAGTTCGCCCCGTGATAGCTCATAGTCACATCGGCAAAGAACTGTTTTACCACCCCTGGAGTTGATCGTTTTAGAGCCAGTGTATGTGATCTTCGCTGTATCTTCTGTTGCCGTGATCCTCGCCTGTATTTCATCCCGGTTGACGTATTAGCCTGTGAGATTACTTATTTTGTATACGATCTATTTTAATGTACACTTGTTTTACTCAATCATTGTACGTTTGTTAAACCCAATAGGTATTTGAAGTGGCCGATAGTTTCATTATTAAATCACTTTGATTCTGTGTTCCTTACATCCGTGTCACCTTGTTTGATTTCTTTGTTGCATCTGAGAAAATTCAGGCTTTTTGAGTGATTTATATTCACGGATAGTTTGGAAATTTTTGGATCATAACATAACCATAATGCATTTTATAACAAACGGTTACAAACGCTTTTTATACTAACCAACTCGCCCGATTTAATGTCCCATCTGAAGGACAAAAGCAATTATGGTGAAGTATCTTGCTCAAGGACACAAGTGCCACGACCGGGACTCGAACCCACACTGCTGATCAGAAACACCTGAGCTTGGGTACTCTTAAGTCTTAACCGCTAGGCCACGACAAGTTTTAAAATATTGGTACAAAATAATAGTACTAAATGTGCTCAGCCCTAACTTGTTTTCACAAGGATCTTTCCTGCACTCTATCAAGATGTAAAACTATAGTAAGTCAAAAACAAATGAATGATGTGTGTACATTTATGTATTGACCCAATTTACCAGACGTCATCACCACAGAAAACTTTTGCTTAGAAAAAATAGGTTACCAGGAAAAATACCATACAGGTACCATGGCTGTGACTGGTACCCCACTCATTTCTTGCTTAGCAAATTTACGGTAAACAGCTTTATGAAATTGGGCCCTGGTGTTCCACTCTGGCAAAGAATGTGATCGTTGGCCAACTTCAGCACACAACTACAAACTGGAATGCGTTGTGTACAAAAAGCTTTATATCGCAACATTTTGCGAAATTTGGCAAACAGTCAGGAGGTGTTGGCATATTGGATGTAAGCTAACTCGGTTAATTTAATTTTTCTTTATTTACAGTTTTTGCATATGTTCTGACAGGCCAACTCTACAGACTTGACTTTGGATGGTGAGTACAATCATCATTGTGCAATAGTTTCAGTGCCTGGAGACAAATGACATTGTCTAATAAAAAGTGCGATCCCAAGTATGAACAACAAATGTAAACAAAATGTTGGAAACATTGTAAATTTCCCTGTGTGACATGGCCTTATTAAGACAAATAAGATCAATCTTCTCTCAGTGTTTGTTCAAATAAAAACAGTTGAATCGGGTTTTTTTTTTGTCTTCATTTGATTGTGGTCCTGCAACAAAAATTCTGGTACAGTAAAAGTTTTGAGCTACAAGCCCTGCGGTCTTGTGGATTTCTCTCCTAAATTCAAGTCCTGGGGCCGATTTCACAAAAAGATAAGACTAGTCTTATCTGAAATTAAGACCAGTAACCGGTCTTAACTTAAGACTAGTCCTATCTCTTAGCATTACCTAGGACTAGTCCAAAGTTAGGAAGAGTTTTGTGAAATCGACCCCAGTTCACACTTACTAGACGCATGTCACGCATCTCTCTGTGAAGTTGGGACGGAACATTTTTACTACATTTAAATAATACAAATTATTCTATTTATTCCCTGTAATTTTGTATATGTGTCAGTGAAGAAGTGTAATAAAATATAAAACAAAATAAAAATTAATATTACGTTGATTTCTGAATCTTCTACAGGTTTCTATTGTCAGTCAAGCCATTCATGTGGGCCAATCTTGGTGTAGCTTCCTCCATTTCACTCTCAGTAGTCGGAGCAGCGTGGTAAGTAGGACTTACCCAAACAGTACTTGAGTCATTCCTGAGAATATTATTATTATTATTATTTTATTTCTCTCCACAAATCCAATAAAAATTTACACATAAAAGATATACAGGATATTGAGAAGGCTAGACTGAGGAGGAAAATCAAATTTTCCTATAACCTAAAGGTTCAGTCTGCCGATAAAAATATTTCAAAAAGGTACAGACACTCAATGTACACATGGAACAGGAAAACAATAACAAAGATAAAAATGATTAAAAACTTTGCGTTGCATTGGTTGAATCGAGGAGAAAGCTGTTGAATAAAGAAATAGATGGACAATTTGTTCCACAAGGCAGGAACACTATGAAAAAAGGAGTACTTTAAACTATTACATCTAGAAAAGGGAATTGTGAAATTCAGAAAATCTCAACGTTGGTTGATTTGAAACAGTGTGTTGTCAATGCCGGTGTGATTATTATTTGATAATAGAAACATCAGCTCAACAACTCCTTGATTCAAGCGATGTGAGATTTAGTAAAGTCAACCTTTGTGGGTAATTCAGGTAGTGAGCCTGATCATGGTTAATTGAATTCTGTCTAAAAAAGAATCTGGTAAAATTACGCTGGACCCTTTCAATTCGATTTATATTGCACTTTGTGGGGTGATTCCATACGGGACTGGCGTATTCAATAATGGGTCTACAGAGTGCTAGATAAAGCTGGTACGAAAGTTTAGAATGACCACAATGAATGACAGCTTTGATTTAAAAAGACAAAAATCACCAACTGACAATGCTTGGGAACCCAAGTTCCATTTGAAGAACTGGACCAGGGCCCAATTTCATAGAGCAGCTAATTAAGCATACATTGGTGCTTAGCAGTTTTCTGCTGAACAAATACTAACCAGGAAACCGGTCGCAAACGTTTCTTATGAAGTGGTATTTTGGCTGGTAACCTTTTCCTGGTAAGCAGAGTTGTGTTGTGCTTTGCTAAGTTTGGTGCTTAAGCGGCACTATGAATTTGGGCCCAGTTGGACTAGATCGAGCAAGTCTCAGTTCCCATTGTTCTTAAAGGCACTGAACACGTTTGGACATTGTCAAAGAAAGTGTTCTCACTTGGTGTATCCCAACATATGCATAAAAAATAACAAGCCTGTGAAAATTTGGGCTCAATTGGTCATCAAAGTTGCAAGAAAAAGATGAAAGAAAAAACACCCTTGTTGTACAAATTTGTGTGCTTTCAGATCAGAATAAAAACTTCTTGCAAGAAGTTTTTATTATTTTAGTGAGAAATTACCTCTTTCTCAAAAACTACGTTACTTCAGGGGGAGTCGTTTACTACAATGTTTGATACTATCAACAGCTCTCCGTTGCTTGTTACTAAGTAAGTTTTTATGCTAATAATTTTTTGAGTCATTACCAAACGTGTACGATACCTCTAAATGAGTGAAGGAAAATACAAAATGTTGCACTTTCATGAGTCCCAATGTTTGAATAATGATAGGTTTTAATTTTCCAATGTTTCTTATAGGGGAATCTTCACCACTGGTTCAAGTATCGTTGGAGGGGGTGTCAAAGCCCCAAGGATCAGGACAAAAAATCTTATCAGGTACGCCACCATAATCAACCCATATCAGTCTGACTGGTCACAGTAAATAAACACAGTCTCCTGACGATGACTAGAGAAGGCTGTTTCAAAATAGTGAGACCAAGAATACCCAACCTCGTTCCCAGTGGTGTACCATCTCGCCGCGCCATTTTGTTTTTCTTTCCCAGAATGCCTTGCTCTATTGTAACCCCTGGAAGTGTGACTTTAAAGTATCCTAATATATTGGATATTTTAATTAGTCCTGTGGTTGATCCATTCTGTGTTAGAGACTACGCAGAGTGCGCTGTCAAAAGACGCATCAAGTCATAGAGCAACTGGCCCCCTCTTATTCTTTTTTGATCTTGTGATACGCCTAACTGTATGCAGTTAAGGGTGACCACATAAAAACATGATTCATTTGAAATGTGTCTTAATACGTGCATTTTTACACGTGTGTACTAAGCACCCAAAAAGCGCCCTACAAAGAAACAAGCGCTCGAATGTTTTTAATCGGCGTGCATGAAAGCAGTCACTTTTTTAGTGCGATTTTGCGATCGTAACCAATAACTGTTTCGGTTGACTTGACCATTGGTTAATTACTGGTCAGTGACCGAAACAGTTATTGGTTACAGCCGCCAAAACACACACCTGGTTAGCCAATCAGCGTTGATTTTCAGTGTTTCCCTCCCAGGGGTTAGTGACAAGAGGTATCGATACGGCGCGCTGCCAATGGTAGCGAGGCTGAAGAATACCCCACCCCACTCATTCTAAATATTTCAAATTTGCCAAAGTGGAGGACTTGGGCCTGTAGTCCTCTTAATCATTGCTTATCACAGGGTCAGGCATTTCAATCTTTTCAGTCCAAACAATTGGGTGTGGAGTTAACCACAGGGGAAACTGACTTGGTAAAGTTTAAATGCTTTTGGGTTGAACAAAGAAAAAATGACTAAGAGCATGACTAGAACCTCCAACCTCCTTCTTTTTTGTATACGGTCACATGGACATTGTGAGTCAATTGGAGATCATATTCAAATACATGACTCTGGATTACATTTGTTTTACTTCGTAGTATCATTTTCTGCGAGGCGGTGGCCATCTACGGGATTATTTTAGCCATCGTTATTTCCAATCTACTTGAAGAGTACGACGAGAACACTATCTCCAAGGAATTGTTACGCAAGAACTATTTAGCAGGTAAGAAAAAAATGCAACCCATGCTTTAGTCTGATACATGTACTGGATAGTATGGTAATATGGGCACTAAAGGGGGCTAAACCTAGCTACCCTCCCAAAATCATCTTCATGAAGTTGGAGGATACACTAATAAGGGTGGGGAGGGGCTGTTTATTGAGGGGGTGTATAGTATATATACTGAGGGCGCTTGTATAATAATGGAAGGGGGGCTACATACCAGGTAGGGGTGGGGGCACCTATATACTAAGGGGGGCCTGTAGTCTAAGGGAGGGGTGTATATACTAGGGGGGCCTGTAATACTAGGGGGATGGGCGCTTTACTAAATGGGGGGGGGGCCTGTTTACTTAGGGAGGGGTGTTTATACTAGGGGCTTCTACTAAGGGGCAGGGGGGGGCGTATACAAAGCTTCCAACTCTCCCTGATTCTGCAGAAATTTCCCTGAAAAAAACCCAGTCTTTCCATAGTCTGATGAACAAATTTGGAAATCTCCCTGATTGTGGAAACCTTTTCCCTATTGTGTTGAATGTAATTCTAAGTATCTCCCTGATTGTTGTACAAATTCTCCCTAATGGCAAGATGCAAATGTTGGTAGCTCTGTGTATATACCAAGGGGGCCTGTAATACTAGGGGGGGTTTACACGCACATGTACTAGAATAAAGAAAAAAGTTTTTCTGCTGGCCACCAAGTGGTCTGCAACCGTAAATCACGTTGTAAAGATTTGGTTGCAGTAATGGACAAATACGAGACAGACTCGTACATAATGTAAGCATCATGGCTGGCCATGCTGGGATTTGAACCCACGTTGTGATGACTCTCGGCCATCAGAACCATGTCCAGTGCTCTACACTTGGCAATGACACTATCCATGATATGTCAATGTCCAATGTTGATGCCGATCTTGTAAAGTGTCTACATTGGTTCTTGCTCTTCAGGTTATGCCATGTTCGGAGCTGGCCTGACTGTCGGTTTCTCCAATCTCTTCTGCGGCATGTGCGTGGGGATCGTTGGGAGCGGTGCTGCCCTCGCCGATGCCCAGGACGGAAGCCTCTTCGTTAAGGTTCTCATTATAGAGATCTTTGGCAGCGCCATCGGACTATTTGGCGTCATCATAGGGATATTGCAGGTAAGTGGACAACGCTTTGCTCATTGGTAAGAGAAGAGTTATCCATTCAGGGTAGAACATAGGAGGGCGCCCTTCATGCTGACCAGCTGCCGCGTGGTGGCAAGAGGGAAAACTTGCGAAGGCCAACCTCGTCCCCGTGGTTTACTTTATTTCCAACCATGTTTACAATAGTAAACCCTGGGAGGGCAACTCCTTACTTGGACCCTGATTGAACAATGACTGGTGTACAAAAGTCTAACGTAAACATGTTAAGTTGTACTCATTCAGCATTCACCATGTTCACAGCCAGACTATTCTAATTTGCATATGTATCCAACATTTTTGGATATGCAAATGATGAAATACCAGGGTGAGAGAGATGTCAACGTCGTACTGCTCGACACACCCTGGGGACGAGGTTGCGGGAAGGCCGCATTCCCAACCCCCTCCCAACTTCCTAGGGAACATCAAAGCTTATTGCAATTTCCCTTTAAAAATTACAAACTCGTTTTTCTTTATGATAACTCCAGTTGTCAATTTTCTTCCAGACTTTCAAAACTGAGGCAGATAGTAAATTATGAAGTAGAAAATGTTCAAACCTTTGTTTCAATGAAGTTAAAAAAGTGCGAGTCACTAGGTACTAGTAATAAATAATTATATGCAGTTCTTGAACAGCGCTTTATCACACCTGAGGGGCACTCATTACGGTACTTTTTACGACATACTTCTACAGGTATGCAGAGCTACAGTATGTTTGATTTATGAGGCCCATTTATATAGAACGTTGTAAGGGTTTACAGGGCTCAAATTTTACACTGGACCGCAGGCCCGAGGCCAGTGATTTTACCTTTGGACCAGTAAACTCGGGACCGGACAAGCCCCTACTGTCTTGTTTTTTTCAATTGAACAATATTACCTGTTCAAGCGTTGACTTTGTGTTTGGTAAAAAATGCTCAATTCTATCGAGTATCAAAGTACACTAACCTATAAGACTAAGATAAATCTTCCCTTAGTGTTTGTTCAAATAAAGCAGTTTTTATGTTAAACTTTGTAGTAAATTTTTTCTCATTAAAGACATCGTACACGTTTGGTAATTGTCAAAGACCAGTGTTCTCACTTGGTGTATCCCAACATATGCATAATATAACAAGCCTGTGAAAATTTGGGCTCAATTGGTCATCGAAGTTGCAAGAAAATGATGAAAGAAAAAACACCCTTGTTGTACAAATTTGTGTGCTTTCAGATAGGAATAAAAGGCTTCTAGCTAGAAGTCTTTTATTATTTTAGTGAGAAATTACCTCTTTCTCAAAAACTACGCTACTTCAGAGGGAGTCGTTTCTCACAATGTTTTATACTATCAACAGCTCTCTGTTACTTGTTACCAAGTCAGTTTTCATGCTAATATATATTTTGAGTAATTACCAAACGTGTACGATACCTTTAAGATTCCAGTCCATGAAAAAATTCTAAGCTACAAGCCCTGTGGTCTTGTGGAATTTTACCCAACATTCGAGGTGATGCGGCGCGATCTGCAGCCGACCAGGCCCGAAACACCGGGGCAAACCCCTTCTCTTAACGATGAGTGTACTGGGTTCTTTTGACATGCATTACACAACACAAGAGACCTCCTGCGTTATACGTCCAATCCGAAGGACAAACATTTATGGTTGGAGTGTCTCACTCAAGGACAGAAATGCCATGACCTGGAACCAAAACCACACTCTTAACAACACATGAACTTGAAATCCGTTGCGCTAGACCCCTCGGCCATGACACAAGGATTAGCCAGGATGTGGTAAAAGGGTGTCCAAATTTGCTGGAAATTTAAAAACTGGATGTCCAAAAGGTTAAATTACAATACATTTACATGTTAATGACAGATAAAACAGGGTGTCCAAATTTAACACAGGGTGTCCAAAAGACACCAAGACACCCCTCTGGTTAACACTATGCCACGACACTCCATCAGGTGTTTTTTGTTTGTTTGTTTAGATGATCTTCCCACAAGGGGATATAAACACCAACAGGCCTGTGATATCTCCGCTTTAAAGCGGATAGCCGCTTTTTTCTTTTTTTGTCGATTTTTTATTTCCGCTTTTTTTTTCTTTTCTTTTTTCCCTTCACTATTTGGCCTTTCATATGCTTGGCAACAGTAATGTACAACTACAATAATGTGAAATAAGCCTAGTTACTGGATCAATGGGGTGCCCCAATTCGACCAGCGTAAATGCGTGACGCGCGCTCACTTGACGTTCCACGATCATTCTTACATCATGTAGTGTTTCAGCTCTTTATTTAAGGGTCCACTCACAGGCCTGCACCAAGCTGGCAACAGCCAATCTCTCTCATACAAACATTGGTTTAACGTCTATGATTATGAATTGCACACATCAAGAAATTGTGATTCAGTAACTAAACGACAACACTTATTCTAGTGCTTGTGAAATCAGTGGTTAGCTTGGTAGGATTCGAACCCACAACCTTGTGATTGCAAGTCCTGCAGTCTAACTACTGGACCACGGTGTCGGGAATATCCCAGTGTTGGCATTTTAATTTTCCAATTCCTCCTCTCTCTTTTTTTTTCTTTCAGTGTAATAGCTTCAGATTTGCAAGCAAGTGAGAAGAAACAAACTATACTATCCCCCCAACTCGACGCTTCCAACCTATGTTGTAAGTTTTCTTTGTTTTAAAAGTTTCCAAGATTTCTTCTTCTTTTTGTTTTTGTTGTTTAACTTCTTGTAGTGGACTAAGGGTGTTGAACGGTTTTTCAAAAGTCCACTTCTTCTTCTGTGGTATTTCTTGTTTCATGACAGAAAAAAACATTCCAAGCTTGTGTGTATCATGGCTCCTGTAACTGTCCGAAAAAAACTAAAGATTTTTGGTTAAAAAACAAAATAAATTTTAATAGCAAAATTGATTAAATATATATTGGAGTATAATTTTTGACAAGGTTTTGTTAACGTTTCTGTTACCGTTTTAGCAATAAATGTGCAGTCCGCTGTCAATGGACGTTAGGTTTGCTAGAGGATTTGCTGCATCCTGTAAATCTGTTAAATATGTGGACGTTTTATGATTAGTGTGAACAGGGGCCGATTTCACAAAGAGGTAAGACTAGTCTTATCTTAAGTTAGGACCAGTAACTGGTCTTAACTTAAGACTAGTCCTATCTCTTAGCATTGCCTAGGACTAGTCCTAAGTTAGGAAGAGTTTTGTTAAATCGACCCCAGGTTAAGTATCATCAAGTATTAATTTCAATGGTATAATCTCTGATTGATATCGACGAAGAGTTGTATGAAATGTGTATAAATTTGTAACATTGTTTAATAGATTAAGAGTAATGGTACAGACTGTTTTAAAAATCTTCCCTGTCACTGATGGTAATCCAAAACAAAAAAAGTAAATCGGTCAATTAATGACAAATATTTTATGGCTATGATTTTTGGTTTTACACTTACACACAACCTTACGGATCCGGTTTGTGGGGTCCTGCTATAGACTGTGCAAGTCTCGCGCGTATTCGACTTTTTTGGGACCACTTTGGTCCCACGCACATTGCTTTAACGCGTGAAGGAAACAAACTCACGCGCTTTAACGGGTCCCAATGTTCGATATGCGCGAGACTTGCACAGTCTATTGTTGTTCTATTAGGTCAATTTATAACAAATATTTTATGGCTATGATTTTTGGTTTTACACACACACAACCTTACGGATCCGATTTGTGGGGTCCTGCTTTTGTTGTTCTATTATTCCCTTTTCTAAAGAATTCCCTTGTGGGGTCCATTGTTCCATTGTGTACAAGACCCCCACGAGGGCACTCCCGTAAGCTCACGGATGTGTTCTAAGCTCAGTGTACTCCGTACTTTCCCTGAGTCCTACAGGAAATACTTCTACATTGTACTCGGCAGAGTCCGTAAGTCAGTGTATAACGCCATGAGGAGCAATAATTGTGAAGAGTCAAATGTCCCGTATGTTAAAAAGCATAATTTACACGCTTACGAGTTGACTTCCACAGTGGCGAGTGTGGCAGCAGTTGGCTACATGTCAATCAATCAATATCGAAGTCTTATATAGCGCACGTATCTACCAAACAAGGTACTCAAGGCGCTTAGTATATACTTTAAACAGAAAGATGGGTTATTGAAGTTATGAATTATGAGACCCAATTATGTAGTACCTCATAATGTTTTTTACAAGGTGCTACGGCGCATTCAGCAGCCACAACCAGGAACAACGGGGCGAACCCCTTCTCTTTTCAATAAGTGCACTGGGTTCTTTTACATGCGTTTACACAACACATGGGACTAACGGCTTTACGTCCCATCCGAAGGACGAAGCAATGGTGAAGTGTCTTGCTTAAGGACACAAGTGTCACGGCTGGGGATTCGAACCCACACTCTGCTGATCAGAAACACCAGAGTTTGAATTCGGTGCTCTTAACCGCTCGGCCACGACACTTCCACATGTGAATTTCAATCCACATGTGATTTCAGTGCAAGGGAGTCCATACCATATAATGGTTAGAACTTAACACTGGAGCGCAGGCCCGAGGACGGTGGTTTTAGCGTAGGGGCCAGTAAACTTACGACCGTACAAGTCCGCTGACTGATCCCAATGCTGTACCTTCCCTCAACCTTTTCCTGCCAAAACCAACGAACCTACATATGATTTAGGAAAGCTTCTAATAGATTTTCTAAGTTGTTTGGGAATATAATCTGTCTTGATGTTATTAATATTGCTATTATTTTGATATTATGAGAATTAATATATACATATAATATCCTCATGTACAAAGTGATAAATTATGTCCAGGCTGTCCAATAGCAAACTATACCTTAAATGTCGCCGATTGATTTGATTTTATATTGTTGAGATTTAGAATAAAACAACAAAAAATAGGGGAAGATGAATCATGCTCTGAAGGACCTGATTCATCTTAAGTGCGAATCAATCTTAACTGCTACAGCTTAGCAAAGTGTGATGTCACAATACAAATCAACTATGGTGATATTGAAAACTCATCCTACGATGAGTCTTACTGTTTTGTGAAATGGAGCTCAGGAGGAGAATTTCACTAAAAGAGCTAAGATTGATCTTAAGATGAGTTGTCAATGTCACTAAAGTGATTTGTATTACTATTGTGACATTACACTTTGTCAGATTGATACACAGTTGGGATGAATCTTAAAGAGGAAGGAAAATTACCAATTCAATTTTATGATGCACTCGTTTTCCAATAACCTACTTTTTCAGAGCAAAAATTTGAAACATGACGACATTGGATTTCAACAACTAATGGATCTTTATATTTCAAGGAGGATTTTTGTTGTCAGTCTTTAAGGTCAAATTCAAGGCCGTTTTGATTGAATATTTTTGAAAGTCAGGAATGAACCAAAACATCCCCCGTACAAAAATGTAGAGACCAATTTTTCTCGGAATGATGTCATCAGATGTTTTGGATGTTGACAAATTTTGCACTGGAAGGGTATCTAATGCAACGGAAATTTACACCATTTTAACGTGAGGTTGGAGACTTGTAATTTTCCCCCCACTCACATGAGGACTCTATCTATTTGGAAATGAGTACATCACAAAATTGAATTTGACATTTCCCTTCCTCTTTAACTCTTTGTGAAGCTGTCCTCAAGAACCATTAGATTTTGTACAGTACTCTTATAACATAACAGATGTAATCATTCTTGACTATAACAATAGATGGCGCTCTTTATTGCATGTATTTGTGATAAGGTTTCTAGATAATGCACAGGGAGTGAAAAGTTAACTCTTTGTCGATAGCGACCGGTTTAAATCCCTTCAGAAAAATATTTGTAAAACAAAAAATAAAGATCGCATGGCCACACAGTTTTCAGAATGGGAAAGAGGACTCTTGAGGGTGCTATTGTGACCTGTTTTGCAGAGCCATATATTGAGAGAGTTGCGACAACTTGCGATTAGAAGCCATTTTGTCTCAAAAAAATGCATTGGCGAACACAGGGTGCCAGACTAGTCTGCCCATTGGGTTGTGCTGCATTTGGAACAAAATGGCGTCCAGCAACCACGTGACCGGAGAAAGCTGGTCCCTCCATGTCACAACTCTCTCAATACACAGCTCTGCTGTTTTGGGGGGGTCGCCATTTGCAAAAGAAAACGAATAAACAATTAATGTGTCCATATGATCAATTTATCACTAAAATAAATGGTGCATAAAAGGGTTAACTAACAATGGGGGTTTGGATGATCCCTCCCTACATGTAGTTAATATCAGAATTGTTCAAAATTAAGGGAGATTTTATAGTAAATTAAGATCAAGTTTTCAATTTATATGCAAACCAAACCACTGGCACAAACTTAGTACATTTCATGTACATGTACAGGTGTGAATTTTCCTAAGCAAGTTATTGGGATTGTGAGCATGAATTGCTGATAAAAACTGTACTCTATTTCAGGCCTGGAATTAATAGGAGGCCACGGAGGCCTCTTGCCCACGTCTTGGCCTTGGTGCCCCTTCAAGCCCGTCAAACGTTTCCCATGTTTTCCAATGGAAGTGCCCTTTGCAAAATGTAAATGGCCTTGCCCTCTCAAAGATGAAATTCCAGGCCTAGTATCTGTCATTAAAGTTGATTGTATTTCATGTTTGATAAAGAAAACTTCTGTGAGTCACATACATGTATCATTGAAGTTACATACATGTATCATTGTCACATGTATCAATTAATTCACATGATGTATCAATGAGTCACATAGATGTATCAATGAGTCACATAGATGTATCAATGAATTCACATAGATGTATCAATGAATTCACATAGATGTATCAATGAGTCACATACATGTATCAATGAGTCACATACATGTATCAATGAGTCACATACATGTATCAATGAGTCACATACATGTATCAATGAGTCACATACATGTATCAATGAGTCACATACATGTATCAATGAGTCACATACATGTATCAATGAGTCACATAGATGTATCAGTGAGTCACATACATGTATCAATGAATTCACATAGATGTATCAATGAGTCACATACATGTATCAATGAATTCACATAGATGTATCAATGAGTCACATACATGTATCAATGAGTCACATAGATGTATCAATGAGTCACATACATGTATCAATGATTCACATAGATGTATCAATGAGTCACATACATGTATCAATGAGTCACATACATGTATCAATGAGTCATATACATGTATCAATGAGTCACATAGATGTATCAATGAGTCACACACATGCAACAGCTCCACAAGTTTGTTCTTTTTTTTACTGAAAGATTGCTAATTTGATTTCTATGGTCCTAATGTAATTCAGTGGCTAACGGTAGAACATATATTACATCAACAAATCATAAATGTAATTAAATTGGTTACTATTAATTGTGTACATGTACAAGTATGTATATTAATATTTTTGTGTTAGCTCATGAAAGGTGACATTGTATTAATGTAATAAAATACTTTATAATATGTGAAGTTTTTCTGGTAATTGTGACATTTTTTCCTCTGCAGAGGGTATCAACATTGACAAAATTACAGGTTCTTTTTTCCCCCTCAAAAGCATCACCTGGAGTTTTAGTGCGGCAGTGTGTTATAAACTCGAGAGCGATCTCCCTTAAAGGAACGTTACAGAACTGGTAATTAAAATTTTCTTGAAGATCACAGATTTACATAAAACTTACACGGTCTAATGATGATGATAGTAGAAAACATCCCTAGAAATATTTCTGTCTGAAATGCCATATTTGATGAGAAATAAATCAAACTAATTTCCGATTGGAGTTTATCGCTCATGAGCGTTTTATTCATGCATTGTATAACACATGCAAATGTGTAATCAGTTTTTCACTATTTTCTCGTGACCCAGATGGCCGATCGATCTCAAACTTTTACAGGTTTGTCAGTTTATGTATATGGTTGATTATATAAAGTGCTTACACTGTTTTGTGTGCAAAAACCAATTCTGTAATGTTCCTTTAACAGTGGTCCCCTGTCCAGATGAGAACCAGTCAAAGTACAAGTGGCTAGGCTGACTAGTTCAGTGTTGGGAAAAGCATCCCTATTTAATATGAATACAATTTAGTGAAAAAGTTGATGGACTAGTGAAGTGAAAGGACTGGCCAACTTTGCTAGTCACTGAAAAAGTTAATAGCAAACCCTTTCAAGTGCAACTCGAGTAATAATTTTTGTGACTCGGACTATCATTACTCGGACTTGACGCTGAGGACTCTCCCCCCCCCCCACACTAATTTTTACGAAAATTATATTAAGTAATAAACCATAATGGATACTGACTGGGTAAATATTAAATATGTTGGAGTTAAAGCAAGAAAAACTGACTACAGCAGGACTTGAACCTGCGACCTCCGGATGAATGTGCCGGCGCTCTAACATTAAATACAAAATTTGTATGCATATTTTTCAATCATCATGGCAAGGGAAAATGTCTGGCATTCCGCAGCAAGTATAACTCGTCGGCTCGGTAGTATAAGGTTATTAATTGCTATTACATATTCGTAATGATCAAAAGGTCATTAAATGAAAAATGCGTATAAGTTTGAAAAAATAAATCAAAATCAACAAATAAATGTTTTACATATAAAATTAATGTTTCTTTTTGGACAAATACATTTTTTGAAGACCACTCTTGATCAATAAGCCCTATTTACCGTGAGCTCCAAAATATGAAAAAGTAATTTTATGAAACCCATAGAAATTGCATGAATGACATAATCCTGAGAAGACGAACTATTCCTATAGTTCAGTTCACAGAATAAAACATGGGGCATTTAAGAAAAAAAAATTGTTTATAGTTTTAATTAACAATTTTGTTGATACATTTGTAATCCGGTTACACCCCTATGTTCCGACACCCCTGGTGTATTTTCCTATTCCTAACCCTAACCCTAACCCTAGCATGTAAATCATGAGGGGGTTATCGGAACATAGGGGTGTCGGAACATAGGGGTGTCGGAATATACATTGTAGGGCTGTCGGAATAAAGAGCAGTCACCTTGTAATCCAATGTGCCATCATCTAAATCGATAATTGTAACGATTTAATTGTGTGTTTTGTGGCTCAGTCTTGTCCAAGCGGTTGCGCTATTTCCCGGAAAATGTTTCTTGCTGCACAAATGAAGTTCGCAGGCGGTAGTAGTGAAGACTTGCTGGGCCGAAGATCCCTGCCAGTCCCAGTGTCCCTATTGTTATGCCACGTGCCCACAGGGAGTGCGTACAAGGTTGCAAAACTGCACTAACCCTACAGCACTGACGCTGCTGACGCTGTCACAGTCAGTTTCGAGTAACCAGCCTCAGATAAGGCAACTGCTAAATAGGACTCGACCAAAGTGACTCGACTACAACTCTGGTTTGCAGTGCACAAAAACAGACAAAACGCTATTGAAAAAACAAACAATTGATGTTTACAAAACGCTCTTTGTACATTGAAACACTCACGGGGCGGTTTCGAGACCGGCAAACAAAATTGTATTGACCACCGTTACTGGAAGCTCGTAACTCCCGAGGTCATTTTAACCAGAGTCGACTGTACACACTTGCCCAATACAGACTATTAACGATGACGATGACGATTACTAGATTAGGCTAGTCAAAATGTTTAGTCCAATTAAGAACTCATCACTCCGCGGCAGTGAAGTTAATAACGAGAAGTCCCCTCAATCCACTAAGCGAAAGTAGTAGTCCCGGCTGATTTCCTACCTCCTCCAGGTAGTACTTAATAAGCAGGACAGTTACTTAGTCTCCTGAATTCTGAAATCTACTCTGCGGCAGTAGAATAAATAGCAAGACAAGTTCTCAAAGAACAAATCTGCACAGCAAAGTAGATATTTACACATGGTGTTACCACAAACTTTAACTTTCAATAATCACACTACACAAGTACAAGTGCTGAATTAAATATGTTGGTCTTTTATTTTACACACTATCTTTGTAGTTAAAGTGAAACATACATATGACATGATGACAGGTAATACTATAATTTTAAAAAATTGCATCTTTTCTGTGAATAATACTTTACTGCATACCAGTTTCATACAGCTGCTTAACAGTAAGCTTTGCTGCTTACCTTAGCAGAAAATTTTGCGTAAGCGTATTTCACAGGTTAGCTAGAAAATTAGCCGGCCAGCTTATGCGTTCACAATAAATTTGCACTGCAGAGCTGCTAACTCTCCCTGATTCTGCAGAAAGTTCCCTGAAAATAAAACCAATCTTTGCATGTTCTGATGAATATGAAAATCTCCCCGATTGCAGAAACTTTTTCCCTTTTATGTTGAGAGTTGTTCTAAAAATCTCACCGAGTACAAGATGCAAATGTTGGCAACTCTGGCATCATTATGTCATTTATTTACTTACAGTAAGCGTCAGAAGGTTGTAGCATGCCTTTTCCTGTGCTTACAGTAAGCATAAAATTGGCCGTTAAGCAGCTGTACGAAGTTGGGCCCAGGGTTAACCATCGTAAACGGAATTACAAAATATTTTCAAATTTTTTGAAGTTGGAAACCACCCTCATTCCAGAGTGATTTACTAGGATCCTTCCTCACTCAAACAAAAATCCAACTAATATGGTAAATCGACATCCGTGTGATTACGGTGGTATGACTGATCCCATGTAAAGCATAACCAGTTTACTAGGGGTGCATTTTCGCGGCTGTAACAAATAACTGTTTCGGTCACTGACCAGTGATTAACCAATGGCAAAGTCAAACGAAACAGTTATTGGTTACGACCGCGAAAACGCACTCTAGTGCAGTCCTCAGTCCAACAGAATCAAACAAAACAAGCAGTTGGATTTTGATTGGTTGGGGGTGGTTAGGGTGAAAGCATATTCCTCTTAAAAAAATGTCCCTTAAATTTGCTTCATGTTTACTTGTATATAGTCAAACTAATTAGATATACTAAAAACAAAACAGAAACATCACAATAAATTCAACTTTAAAAAAAGGTTTTGTTACAATGCATTGCTATAAATAGTTTATGTTCAGTTTTAAAAACTTTTGAAAATCTAAAAAAGAAGGGGGGGTGAAGAAATCATCTTTACATGCTTTAAGAATATTTGCCCCACCAGGTACCTACATTTACAGTATACATTTACAGTGTGCGTGGATTTCCACGCCTTTCCTTTCCTTACTATGTACATGTAATTACTTCCAATAATATGGTGGGGTTACTTACTTATAAGGTCTGAGATATATACATTAAATATTTTTGGAAGCCAGAATGTTTTAATTCAAGAAAGCGCACAGTTTTCAAAATGCGCACCAAACTGCACTTGTCTCTCAATCCTCCACAGTATCTTTCTAATATTTGATTTAACTCCATGCTGACCAGGACCCAATTTCATAGAGCTGCTTAAAAGCATAAACAAAGAAGCTAAGCAAAACAAAATGATGCTTACCAGAATAAGGTTAACAGCTAAAATACCATTTTACATGTGCAAAATGTAACTGATATCCTGCTTAATTTCGCTTAGCAGAAAACATTAAACAATGGTATCTCTATATTGGGCCAAGTTGTATATTTTTAAATCGCCCAATTTCTTTTGCCAAATTGACGATAAAAAATAGATTGACATAACAGATAGCTATTTTCTTTTAGTTGAGGAAGTTGTTTATTTCATTTGAGGCACTGAACAAACAAACTGTGAAAGATATAGTTAATAGTTAAAAACATAATTAAAAGATACGGATGAGTTACTGTCATGACTCCAGTTACCAGAGCTCACGTAGAAACAGTTTTGCGCATTTTGGGTTGAGTTTTCTTCATTTTGAAGCATCATTTTATGTCAAAGTTCATGTTCGGGCGATGCAACTTTAAGGCCAAATGTCACCAGCATACCATTTGATTCTCTTTGACTACATTGGGGTGTATTGTTCCAAGATAAATGTATCTCTGCATTCTTGATTCCTTGAAACAGTTTCACAGCGATAACTTTGTATGCTGCATCCAATGTCGTCATAAGATACACCCTTTTACCGCTTCAGACCTCAAAACGATGCTCCACTTTCCCCTATCAACGTCGACTCTGGAAAAAAAATGAAGAATTGCAGAAATAAGTATCTTTTTCAATATTGTTGTTTTTCCCATCAAAAAGCTGTGCCAAAGTGATGCTTACCAACTCTCTACCAAAGACCCCCCCCCCATGAAACTAACCTCCAATTGGTTAATAGTTAAAACCTGGGCCCAATTTCATAGAGCTGCTTTATTAAAGCAGAAAATATTGCTTAACAATGTTCTGCTTAGCAGAAATTAGCAGGATACCACTCACAAATTGTACATGTGGCATGGTAGTTTGCCTGGTAACCTTATTCTGGTAAGCATAATTTTGTTGTACTTGTAAAAATAGCTTCATGGCAAACACAGCCACACACATCACCAAACCATGCTCACCCCGTTAACACCTAATGAGAACTATAATTTTACCAATACATTAGTCATCTATGAGTTAAACTAGACTAGCCACGAATCCCCCTACAATTTGTGCATGCGAATGTGCACCGGAATCACTTATGCCAAGTTTGAAGCATTTGATCATTTAGTTGACGCAATAAATTTTATTGAGAAAGCAATAGACTGTGCAAGTCTTGCGCATATCGGAACGAGAAAACACGTCAAACGAAGAACATTGTTTTTCTGAAATCATTTAAATTATATCTAATGACAAAATCTGAACAACAAAAATACTCATTACAATTTTTATAAAATTAGTTTTAGCTTTTATAATAAATACACAAATAATGTGTTAATTATAATTCAAACAAAGTTAAAACTCTGGGACAAGGATGCTTGTTTAATCTAAACTTTTTAGAAACCCTTTATGCGGATTCGTGATGATCACAGGGGCGTAAAATTGACGCGTGACACAGTTTTTAGAGGATGCTGACGCCTCAACAACCATAGACTGCAATGAAAAGGCTTCGCGTTGCAATTACAGCATCTGGCAATTATCATCGCGCATCCAAAACAAGCGTTTACATAAGTTTTGTGATCGGAGGTGAGCACAAAATTCTTAATTTTTTGCAGTAACCGGAAGCTGAGGTCAAGTTTAATTCTCGCGTTGAATTGATTTTACTTTTATATTTCTTATCACTAAGTATTACATTCCCAACAACATATATAATTTTCATAGTCAAAAACTACGTTAAACTAGAATAATTGACGAAACCAAATCTCGCCCACGTGAAACTCCATATGGTTGGGACCACAATGGTCCCGGAAGTTTGAATGCGCGAGAGACTTGCACAGTCTATTACCAGATGTCCTGCTTGTCAATCCAGTGACAAATGCCATCTCAATGCAACACATTGAATTTGATACAGTCGGTGATTGTGACTTTGAACATAGGGTAGAGCAAGCTTTGAAACAATCAACTGGCTGATTGGAAAGGTGTGAGGCAGGTGTTGAGTAGTATTCGGATGAGATTATTGCAACAAGGAGTCCCAAGGACCATATAATTATGCAGGATTTGTAGTAACAGGTGTCAGCCGACACAAATAATGTATTTAAACCTTACAGAGACCATAGTGGCTGTACACAGCTTGTACTTAGACGCCAATGGCTGCAAAAACAGCCGCAAAATTTAACCAGCGTCAAAACTAGGGTAAAGTTTTAGGGGGGCACAATGGGGTACTTTCATAGCCGATGAAAAATGATAATTTACATCAAAAGTAGTTCGTTCCCATTGGAGTATCTTCACTCAGTGAGCTCGGTACGGGTCGGATAACAGCACGGTTGGCACCGCCCACTTTACGCGCTATCCGACCGCGTACGCCGTCATATGTATAGAATCCCCGAGATTGGCTTCGGTTTGCATGAGGAATCCGGACGTCTTCAGAGTGGGTGTTAGTACGAGAAGAAGAGAAGGAAAGAAAAAAATATATCGTTGTGCCAGTGCAAAAAACGTCTCCTAATAGCACTTACGTTACGGGCGAGTTTGAATTTGTCAAAACGTTGTTTCTTGCTTAAAGGCATCGTACACGTTTGGTAAGTGGAGCCTAATGTTTTTTTCAAACCTAAATAGTTGTAGATTATATACCATAAAACTAACCTGTGAAAATTTCATTTCAAAAGGTGGTAGCATTTTTGAGATATTGCCACGCAGGAAGAATAATCTGCATTGGAACACACACACTGAAATGTGTTACGCGTAACGCTTCTCAGATTCAAATGTTTTGGGGATAAAAAGTGATATATTTTTCCATGAAGTTTTTCATAAAGTGAAAAGTTTCTCAAAATGCATTATACTATCCAAAGCTGCTGTACTTCTTACCAAGTAAGTTTTTATTGCCATTAATTATCAGAGTCATTACCAAACGTGTACGATGCCTTTAACCCTTTAGAGACCATTAGTTTCTGTATAATCATCACAAAACGCCCAGACGTTGCTAATATTGTTCATTTCTTTAATTAAGTTTTGTCAGTAAAAATGTCAACAGAAATAACATGAAACAGAAAATTTAGCTTTGTGTTTAGAAATTGGGATACTATGTTAACAGACTACATTGGAAAATTACCCATATCCGGACATGACCTTTACTTTGGAAGTAGGTCAAACCTTGCGGCTGCCCTGGGCATTTTGGTACAAGCTGCTTGTGGCCGTTTTGGTCTCTAAAGAGCTAAAATAGCCAGGGTGTAAACACAAAACAAGTACGCGCCGAGACTTTTGCACCGACACAACGATTTATTGATGTGTTAGTCTAACAGGTGAAGGAAGGGATTAATTATGGATTGAAAAATAGAAAATTGATGATTGTTTGAAGTAAGTACAGAGACCCGATATTGATTGTAGAAAGGGACACCACCCTTGTGGCATGTTTTCAAGCATTCTTTCTATCTTATGTGCAGTCATGGCAGTGGCGTAACCAGATATTTTCATTTAGGATGGGGGGGGGCGAGCAGGGTCAAAGATGTAATAATGGCAGGGGATATTTAAAGGCACTGAACACGTTTGGTAATTGTCAAAGACCTGTATTCTCATTTGGTGTATCCCAACATATGCATTACAAGCCTGTGAAAATTTGGGCTCAATTGGTCATCGAAGTTGCAAGAAAATGATGAAAGAAAAAACACCCTTGTTGTACGAATTTGTGTGCTTTCAGATAGGAATAAAAGGCTTCTTGCAAGAAGTCTTTTATTATTTTAGTGAGAAATTACCTCTTTCTCAAAAACTACATTACTTCAGAGAGAGTTGTTTCTCACAATGTTTTATACTATCAACAGCTCTCTGTCGCTCGTTACCAAGTCAGTTTTTATGCTAATAAATATTTTGAGTAATTACCAAACGTGTAAGTGCCTTTAATGTATTGAACCAATCATTTGTGCATTTTTGTTTATCTCATTTGTTGGGGCATGGGGGGGGTTGGGTTCTGAGGGAGGCGGGTGTATCTCCACTCTGTGAGTTCGGTACTGGTCCCCCTCTCTCTACCCCCTTTTTCTTGTGAGTGATGGTCCAAAATATATCTCAATGAACTTACATGTATGTCGAAAAGAGTATTTGATTTGAAAATGCAGTAAAAAATCTGTCAAAATTATGGCAACATCTGGGGATGGATTTTGGAGAAGTGCTTGTACTTCAAAGTATACACTGTACAAATATTTGATTCAGCAAAATACCTGCCTGGAAATATTCAAGATTTAAAAGATATTTATCAAAATACTTGTATATTAGGTAAATATTCTGCTGGCCAGAAAAAAAAAACCCAGGTGCAATATTTTTTTTAAAAGCAAACCCCAAAATACCTTTTTTGCCTAGTTTATTCTACATGTATCATGCAAAGCCTCCCAGATTCTTAGGGGGGGGGGGGGAAGGAGCGAAAAGAAAACCAAAATGGCCCAATACAGCACCTCCACGAACCTCGTTACCAAAAGAGATAATCTTAGTATGTCTTTGGAATGCCAGTTGACACCGAGAGGTTTCACATTGAGTAAATTTGTAAAGAATTAAATGGAGAAGAAAGACACCATTTTATAGATCATGTAACCTGTGACACCACATGTTTATAGAATAGCCACAGAGCCTGGACTTCTTGCAGGCATTGTACACACTCAATGGAAGAAAACATAAAATTTGCATTTTGTTGAGATGGCACTATCTGATTTGTATCAACTTTTGATATGAAGAAAGGGGGCACATATCAAAACTTGTACAGCTGTTATTTGTACAACTCTTGACTTTATGCGGAAATTATGACACAAGTATGACACATGTAAAATTTCCCATAGTGAACACTGTGGTATCTTGCCTGCCAGAAAGGCCCTGGAATGTACAACATCACTGTTTTTTGCAAACAAAGGTTACATGGTCTATAGATAAGGCTTTGGTATTCCATGTAGTGTAGAAACAAAGTGTCAGCCAGAACTATGTTAGCCCAAGAACTATCGTTGACCATAGTTCGACTAAGTTAGCCCGAACTCTGTCTAGTCGACGATAGTTGGACGACGCGAGTCGACTATTTGGAACTAGCCTACCAAGCATGGTCTCATGGCTGGTTATCAATAGCCGTTTCCATAGCACAGTGCAGTCTGGACCAGTTATCAGAAAACAATAATGTACGTTTAGCCGCCGGTGGCGTTGACATGACCAGACATTACTAGAGTCGTTTGCACTATAACTTCTGTGCACATGCCCTTTGTATGTCACGAAACAACCGCTAGTTAACCATTGGTCCTTAAGCAAACTTGACCCAGGAGGCAGTGGTATAACTTCACATTTTCATTTGTGGTGGGGGGTTGGCTTTATGATTCACCAATACTAATTACAATGTATATTAGTTGATGTACTGAACCGTGAATAATTATTGCACTTATTTGAAATTCCCTCTTGTGATTGGGTTAAGTCTACAGACCAATCTACATAAAAAATATTATTTTTTATAAAGCCACCCCCGAACTCACCCCTCCCCCCCCCCACCTTGTTGCACCACTGGTCAGAGTGATGTCTGGGTGTCTTTTGGAAATCCAATTTTTAAAAGCCGACACCCTTAAAAAAAATCAAATCAGCCACTTTGGATGCTGCATATTTTCTGGACCCCGGCCAACACTCTGAATGTTAAGGTTAATCCAGTTACTTTAATTCTATTTGCAAAAATAAAAAATTAAAATAGAAAAAGAGAGGCTTAAAAGCGGAAGGATTACAAGAATGAATGGGAAAATGCAGACGGAAAGGAAGTGAGGATATTAAATGTTACCTGAATAAGTGTTCTGAGAAAAATGAGAAGAGATGATCATTGAACAAATGTATCAATACAAGCAATGTAGAAAAGAATAGATTTACAATTTATGTTGAAAAGTAATAAAGCAACAGGAGACATTTTATAGATCATGTCTCCTGACGATGACTAGAGCAAGCTAGTCGACAGTGTAGTTATTCGCGGCAGTGTAGTTATTAACGAGAAGTCCCCCCCCGATCCACATAGCAAAAGTAGTAGTCCCGCCCGATTTCCTACCTCCTGCCCAGGTAGTAGTTAATAACAGGACAGTTCTTTTCAGAACTGAGAAGTCTCCCGAATTCCGAATATTCTACTCTGCGGCAGTAGAATAAAAAGCAAGACAAGTTCTCAAAGAACAAAAATCTACCTAGCAAGTAGATATACACATGGTGTTACCGCAAACCAAATATATATTGATACCTCACCATGCAATGCCTCAATTCCTATATAACAGGAGACATGGTATTATTTTTTCAAAAAAATCAATATAGGACAATTTGATTGAGTACAGGGCCCGACATACATATGTACACGAAAATTAATTTAGGAAAGACTTTTTTTCTGAGAGCAAAACAAGCGGAAATCTGACGAATAGTGAGAATATCGAGGTCATGTGTGTAAGAGCTTGTTAGGGAGAAGTTTAACAACTTTTTGCTTTTCACCTACCTCCATATTCCTATCAATGTACATGGGTCTGTCAAATTCTCGACCCTTCGGGACACCCTGTGGCTGTTTCTGACGAGGTGGACCACTAAATCGTGGAAGGAGATTAAAGACGTGCCCGTGGAATCGATTCAAGACGCCAAAACACTGAATGAAGAAAGACAAAAACCCACCGTAATTTATTATAAACTTGATGTTTGTTCATGCTCTTCTAATCAGTTGTTGTGGTTGTGGTTGTTAAAGGCTGTAAGGGAGAAATGAAGAATTACAAGCGGTAACTATGAGGTCGAACCCCAAACCCTGGAAAACCTCAAACAACCTTGAAGCTAACCTTGAGTTACCGCCTGTTTAATTTTCAGGGATGAGAGTCATCACTTACTAAAATGTCTGAAACCAAAATTTTAGGAGGTACGTTGAAATGATGACATTTCCACCTTTTGATAATCCCTGGAGTTACAGATTACAATGAGCTTTTAGAAACAGCATCCTCTCCACAAAAGAAGCAGATAAAAGTGCAGGATTTATTGAACACACTGAGAAAATAACCTACTTTTTTCATGAGGCCAGCATAAAAAAAATCTGAATTCAGATAAAAGTCTGAAATTTCTCATCCCTGATTTTTGCATTCTTACTTAATGACTTCGTTTACACATCACACTGAGTATTTATTTATTTATTTATTTCAAAATCTTTATACAGGATGAAAAGATCAGCAAAAGCTATTTTACCTCAATGTCCTGTTAAACATAAATGGTCATTCTTTTCCCCGAATTTAACATCTATTAAATTGTCGCGGTCCCCGCTGCTAAAATATAGGATTCGAACTGCCTCTAGCTACCGGGCAATCTCGGTGGTCTAGTGGTAAGACATCTGCTCTAGAATGGCAAAGGTCGTGGGTTTGAATCCCATCCGAGTAATATGTCTGTGATTTTTTTTCACAGGACTTGGGAAAGTACTGAGTATACAGTGCTTTACACACATCGGTGTACAGGGAAAACCAAGTATAATATAAATGGTCAACATAAATAACAGACTAGAATAAAGAAGAATGAAAAGTACAACTACTTAAAGTACAGTTTCTTATATAAACATTTAACAATTTCTATAGAGGAGGAACTTTGAATAGAAGAAGGAATATTGTTCCAAACTTTAGCACCGGCAAACTGAAAAGATTCTTTAAAGCACTCGACGTTCAGTTTAGGGACAATAAGATTAAGAGTGTCTGCATTTCTTGTCGAAGTACATTTCTACATCATTAAATAGTCGACTTGGAGCAAGTCCATGAACACATTTATAAATTAGACAGGTCCCCCTTGCATAGCGCGAAACGCTATACAGGTACACTGAGTTCACGCGCACGCTTTTACGCACAAAGAACAGCTATTGTCCAATGATCTGCCTCCTTTTTTAGAGTGTGACGTCATATGCAATGGGTCTATTTACTATCTTCCAATTCTTACCAAGTACGCAGCTATAAGTGCACCCAGCAACCAACCGGCGATGACGTCCGACCAACTGTTCTTATGGAAGGCAAGACGCTCCAGACCAATCAAGTAGGATAAGGAAACGCACACCAGGAAGATCAGCGGCTGGAGAGTCTTGGAAGATTTGATGACGAACACACTACTGATGTAAATCTAGAAGAATAAGACGGAGGTTGGGGGTTATTTGCGATAGCATAGATGTACTTAATTATTTATCTTAACTTTCAAAATCTTTCTGGTAATGAAACCAAGGTAGCCTTTGGGGGCAAGCGAGGGCAAAGACATAATTAAAAAAATTATTATTATTAAGATTTTTTATTTACAGGTATTATACAGGATTGGTAGAGCTGACAAAACAGTCGCAAACAAAGTTCATGTTTTGTGTGATTAACCATATACATGAAATAACAAACCTGTGGAAATTTGAGCTCAATTGGTCATCGAGGTCACGAGAAAATAGTGAGAAGAGGCCTTATGTGTTTTCTGTTTTTCAAACATCGAGTTTATTATCACGCGTGATAAAAACTATTGTTTTACTCATTTCTCAGAAACGATAGCATTTTAGGCAGAAATAATTTTAAGGAACCCTTTCTACCATTACTTATTTTAAATCATGTAAGTTATGTGTGTAAGTTATGAATCTGTGAACATTTGTGTTTTTCAATCTTACCAATAGTGTACAGGGCCTTTAACCATGGATGAACCATTCGACAAGATTTAAAAAATGCAAAGGGGCGACTACCGCCACTGCTCAAAAGTGACAAGAACTGTGACCTGTACGCCTGAAGATGCTCATGTTGAGAAGGTTTTGAAGAAATCTCAGTTTTTGAGATGTGGGAGGGAAACCCCAGAATTTGTTTTTTCTTCAAAATGACTGAGGTAGGGACGGAAAACCCAATTCACATGTGAGGCTCTGTCCGAGGTGGGATTCGAACCAGGGTCCACATAGTTGAAAGGCAGGGAAAGAAATCACTGCGCCAACCTGATCCCCCTTAACATATTCACTCTCCACAAAATACTTTCTCAAATTTATGAAGATTTTAAGCTTAAAGAAAATTCTTAATTAGTAATTTAATTAATTGGAAAACTTACCCCTGTGTAGATGGCGGAGTAAGAACTCAACGCAGCAAACAAACATGGGAAAGATTGCCTGTAAACAAACAAATAGAAATGGCTCTCTGGGTCAGAGGTAATACTAGATATTTTCATTTTGGTCGGGGGGGGGGGGCGAGGTAATTTTTTTTTTAATGGATGGGGGGTCCTTATACTTTACCAAGAGAAACCATCAAGAAATGCAAGACGTAGGCCTACGTTAATCTACTAATTATAATTAACAGTTATAACATATAACATAATAACAGTTTATGCACAAACTATGTTTTAATTGCAAAAGTTAAAAACAAATCATATTTTGTTAATTTTCTTCCTTAACCTCATTTTATTTAATGTTTATTTTATTTATTTATTATTATTAGGCTATTATTATAATTGTTGGGATTTTGGTTTTGTTTTTTTCCTTTTTTGGGGGGGGGGGGGGCAAAGTTTCTGAGCATGGGGTTCAAGCCCCTCCGGCCACCATCCCCCTCCCTGGTTACACCACCACTGACGGTCTAATTCAGATATTGCAAATTTAATGTAATGATCCCTATATTTATAACGCAATGCTATTGGTTACAACAAACCACATGACCTTAAAAATTAGTTTAAAATAAAACACTCATTAATACAGTCCATCAAAAAGGAGTCAAGGTCAGTATAGCAGAAAACAACAAGATAAAACAAATTCAAAATATGTTAGTTTGATTAAAAAGTATATAGTCTTTCGTGGAGGCTAAATGACAAAACAACACACATAAACAGATATACTGGTGTAACAGAAGCAGTCAAGTGGAAAGAAATGAAAAGAGAGAGAGGCAGAAAGCACACAGAAAAAGCAAAAAATACACAGGAGAAAAACTTCTTGACTATTTTCCCCAAAATGAAAACCAACCTGGCCAAGTTATCGGTGTCTGCGGGACACTCCGGCAGTTGCGTCACCAAGCTTGTGCCAACGCATGATGTTGAGGGCAGTACACACATACTGAAGAAGTATGGAGTCGGGTAACCAAGGATAAGTTGTGCAGTCCGGGTAAGGATCCACGTCACAAAACCACCAAGCGCAAAAATTCCTATATTCAAAAAACATTCCAAATATGGGTTAGACATAAAATCCTGTTTTTCACTTTTTATGATTTGTCTTCTTTTTTCTTATTATCAGTCATGGAGCTACACTCTAAAAGCTCCAGAGTCAGAATCGACTCGGTTTTGGGTCCCATGGGGCCTGACACATTTTGGGGTCAGTGTCAACCACAAATCTGGGTCAAAATGACCAGGAAATGGGTCAAAATGACCAGGAAATGGGTCAAAATGACCAGGAAATGGGTCAAACTGATGCAGACTCTGAGCTGAATTCTCATTTACTTTAACCAGTTTCCAGGTCAGCCTGACCCAGAAATGAGTCAGGACCCCCCCCCCCTGGGATCAAGGGCCTAATTTCATAGAGCTGCTTAAGCGCGAAAAGTAGCTAAGCACAACAAAATTATGCTTACCAGCCAAACTACACTTGTCACATATGCAATTTCTGACTGGTATTTGCTCATTTCTGCTTAGCAGCAAGCAATATTTTCTGCTTAAGAAGCAGCTCTATGAAATTGGACCCAGGGCCCAATTTCATAGAGCTGCTCAGCACAAAAATTTGCTTAGCATGAAATTTCTTCCTTGATAAAAACAGGATTACCAACCAAATTTCCATGTGTTGCATATTGCTTGTTACTGGTATTCAGCTGTTGTTTGCTTATCCTGAAAATCACGTGGAAATTTAGTTGGTAATCCTGTTTTTATCAAGGAAGAAATTTCATGCTAAGCAAATTTTTGTGCTTAGCAGCTCTATGAAATTGGGCCCAGGTCAGTTCTGACCCGGTAGTTTTTAGAGTTATACAAAATGTGTATTTTGTCAAAGAGTTGGAGTCTCTGAATACATTTCATGAATGCTCTTATCAGTTTTGATATAAACGAAGAAAGTTCCATTCACAATTTGACATTTGTTTCCATATTGGTGTAAAAAGGAAAGAAAAGTAAACAAATACAGACAATCTATTCAAAACAAAGACAATCAAAAACTTGTTTGAAATGTTAAATTACTGAAATGGGAAAAAATGAGCAAACCCATTCTACGGGCATTTTTAAGAAACCAAATTTTAGATCGCCACAAATCACTGTTGCTAATCTCGAAATGTGCACAAAGTCTGTGAAAAAAAAAACCATGAACATAGTTTGGATGTTTTGTCTTTGGAGGATGCGGATAATAATTATCAAAGACCAGTGTCCGCGTATGACCCAACATACACATGAAATATCAAACCAGTGAAACTTTAAGCTCAATCGGTCATCGGAGTCACTAGAAAACAGTGGAAAACCCCCACTATTTCTTTTCAAACATCAGTGTTTGGACAAGCGAGATCAAAATTAACTGTTTTTACTCATTTCTCAAAAACTAAAGCACTTCAGGCAAAATTATTCAAGAGAAGTTGTCCACCATGACATCTAAGTTAGGTAAAAATCTGTGAACTTTTATATTTTCAATCTCACCAATGTGCACTTTTTAAAGGTAGGGTCATCGTTTGTTTTTTGTCAACATATGCTTATTTAAAGGCAAAATTATAAAGAAAGATACAATACAAGTCACATGTGAAAGTTTCAGCTGAATACAGTGTCTGCTTGCTAGCTGAGAAAACAGCAAAAACTGTCACAGTATTTTGACAAGAATTTCAAATCCATCCACAATTAGCAAGGTGACAGCGGGTACCAGCTGCCAACCACATCTGTGGCCGCAGCATTTGCGAAGCACAACCCTCAGAATTCTGAGAAACGATTCATGTACGAATCGTTTCTCAGACTCAAATGTTTGAAAAATTATCCAAACCATATAACATTGAAAGGAATCCTTTCTCAAATTAGTTTATACTATCAACAGCTGCAGTGCTTCTCACCAAGTAAGTTTTTATGGCCATTCATTTTTGGAGTATTTCTCAATCTATGACCCTACCTTTAACGTGACTATGAAATTTAATATAATTTGTGCAGGTTGGTTGTAAGTGGTGTTACTTCATGAAAAGTAAATGGAAGTAAAATGTACTTTTCCAAAAGACAATATTATTTACCTTCCTTTTAATTACTTACCGATATATCTTAGAGTTCTTCTGACAATTGGATGGAATCGGATATCAAACGCTTCGACCGTCTTCTCGAAAACTGGATTGTCGTGGCCCTGGAGCTGGAACACTGCCAGTGCAGCCTCACCAAATAAAATCTGGACAAAAGGAAAAGAAAGAAAAATTAGCAACTGATTTGTTTATTCTATTAAATCAACAATGCACCAATATACCGGTACATGTAAACACACTGATAAACAGCAGATGCAAAGTGACGAGGGTTGAAATTGATAAAAAGGACAAATAAAAATTAAGGCATTTTTCCCCATTTTTTTTTAAAAAGCCACATAATGCAATATAAAGGCAAACTAGTTATAGGCAATTTCAAAGGTGTAAACAAAAATCACATCTCAAATTATACACTTTCTTTGGAATAGCAAGGCATTGCACAATGTAGAAAAGGAACATATCTAGTGTTACTGAATTGGTCCTTTTATTATTATTATTATTATATATTTCTGGTGTTGAAACCACGGATACCTCATAAGTTAATTTCATCACAGTAGCTCTCAAGCCTGAGGAAACCTGTAAACAAGGATGGTTGCTATGTGAACCAGAAACACCGGGGTTAACCCCTACTCTTCCAGGATAAGTCTTTTACATGCACTACCAATCATAGTCAACGGGACCTACGGCTTAATGTCCCATCCGAAGGTTAAAGCAATTGTGGAAAAGTATCTTGCTCAGGGACACAAGTAGTGCCACCACCTGGACTCGAACCCACACTCTGCTGATCAGAAACAACAGAGCTTGAGTCCATTGCTCTCAGTCGCTCGGCCATGACACGCCAGTGAAGTTGGTTGGCGACAAATTGTCGTAAAAGTTGCCTGGTGTGGATGATAAGGCCATGTAAATCAACAATTTATAGACATGTGAAAGAAATGTAGCATGGTAAAACAGATGAAAAAGTATTAAGATTAGTAATGACAGACAAAAGTATACAAATACACAAGCATTTAAAATTCATAACAATGTTTGATCTCAATTCATTCATGCGTCAAAATTCCTTTGTCAAAATCAAAGCAGCAAATACAGATACAGAACCATTTCAAAATCACAAATACAGAAAAATACAACAGGTTGCATAAAAATGTCATATTTAAAGGTTCACAAGATACAAATAGTTCAAACAAAATGTCATCAAGGAGAAATACAATTCAATATCAGTAAAAATTTGAGATAAGAAGAGAAAAATACATTAAAATCAAAGGAGATAAAAATATATGATGAAAATTAGCAGATTTGTTGATTTTTGGTAACAATTCTACTCTGCGACAGTAGAATCTGCGACAGTAGAATAAAAAGCAAGACAAGTTCTCAAAGAACAAAATCTACCTAGCAAGTAGATATACACATGGTGTTACCGCAAACCAAATATATAGTACAGGGCTTGTTGCTCAAAATGTTTACTGGACCATATTTGTTTAGACAAGGCCAGAATCAAAATGAGAAAAAATACTTCCTGACACAGCTTACCATGCATTTAACTGTTTTTATTTGAACAAGCACTAAGACATGTAAGAGAACATTTATCTCATTTGTCTTTATGAGTATTAAAGATACTTCAGTACTGTATAGAATTGAAAGGTATTTTATCAGACTCAAAAAGTCAACATTTGAACACCATATATTATTCAACTGAAAAACACAAGACCGCCGGACTTGTCCAGTCATGAGTTTTCAGGCCTCGGGCCTGTGGTCCAGTGTAAAATTTGAGCCCTGCATATTTTCAAATAACTACTTGCTGTACTCACCACAACTGGAGGCATTACAAAACACAGCACATAAACCACTATATCTGGGACTTTAGAATCGAGGATGGGAAAACTGTAGAAAGACACATCGGAGCAGAGAATGTACGGACGGTTCGTGAAGAAGCCATCTCCACTCCAGAAGACCATGAAGTACCACAGAGCAATAATTCCAGCTAGGAGGAGACAGTCCACGAAGAAGAAGCATGGTATGAGGGCATTGTTTACAACCGTCATGTAACGAGTCTTCATTGTGGATGTTGGGGGGGTATTTGGGGGCCTCGAGACTAAATGCGTTTCACGATTCCACTCCACAATTGCCTCCTTTATCTGTAAAAAAGATATCCAATCAAATATAAAAATAACAATATAAATAAGTATAGGACTATTTGCTGTCTAATTAAAGCAATGTTGACAGGATCTGAAATAAAATAAAGAACAGGGCAACTTGAAGGTTAATAAGAAGCAAAAGAGTCATAGTTCTCTATGCCCCCCAAGTCGTTGGAGGGAAGCGACAAAAGAGACTAATGGTCGACCTGTCTGTAAGAAGGGAGGAAATTCCCCGGTGGAAAATACATTTTTGGCTGAAGACCCCACCTTATGATCTTTGCTGTTGGTGGGTGTTCTAACAAACAGATAAGCATACCAAGCTTTCTCCTGTATAACTAGTGCAAAGATCCTGTCAGCATAAATAAGTATAAGACTATTTGCTGTCTAATTAAAGCAATGCTGACAGGATCTGAAATAGAATAAAGAACAGGGAAACTTAAAGGTTAATAAGAAGCATAAGAGTCATAGTTCTCTACAATAATATGATTGATGGACATTTATTTTACACAAGTTATACAAGTTAGACCATTTACAAGACAGACAAAACACTCACACATTCTTCAAAAATATTTGAGGCTATCTCTGCAAAACTCTTGAGGCCTTGCTAAATATTGAAACAACAAAGGCACTCTACCATAACCTTTCATAAAGAGATAACAATACAGTCCGTCTATAGAAGGTAACTTTTTAACATAACAATTATTTGTTATGATAAAAGTGACCTTCCAGACTTTAACAGGTTGGTTCCATAATGGAATAAACGAACCATTTCCAAAGGTGTTGGTTAACTCTTCCACACTCCAACCAGTCTTTATTGACCGGTTGAAATCCCTTCAGAAAAATAGTTGTAAAACGAAAAATAAAGATCGCAAGGCCACACAGTTTTCAGAATGGGAAAGAAGACTCTTGGGGGTGCTATTGTGACCTGTTTTTTGTTGTTTTGTTTTGTGTTTTGTGGTTTGTTTGTTTGTTTTTGGTTTTTTGGGGGTTTTTTTTGTGTTGTTTTTTTTTGGGGGGGGGTTGGGGTACCATTTGCAAAAAAAGTAAACAATTATTGTGTCCATATGATCAATTTATCACTAAAATTAATGGTGCGTGAAAGGGTTAAACAGTACATTTCGCTCTAATAAACTGGTTTATTAACAACACTGCTCTTTTAGCCTAAGGCTAAATTGAGACAATGTATACATCCAGATAAACATCCAGAAATTACAGAGACTTACTACAAAGTATAACAATTTAAACTTAAGGGTTGAAAAACTACATCAATAAAACAATACAAAAAAATTAGGAAGCAACACTTTTGCCATTTAAAATGTTGACAAAATAGGTAGTTGGACTATTTTTAAAACGGTTAGTCTTACACTTTACTTGAGATAAATTGTCGGCCTGTCGGAGTTGATATTGAACATTGGAATTTCTTGGTTGTGGTAACCATTCCCTAAACGAATGATAGTCTTTTAATGAGGTGGCAAAATTTAAGCACAATTTCCTTCCAAAATCTTTTAGTGATAATAAATTACATTTGATAAGAGAAGATTGATAATTAAGGTAATCGGTGCCCAGTATAATTTTAAGAGCACGTTTCTGAATTGACTCCAGTTTATTAATCTGAGCTTTAAAGGCCCTGTACACTATGGTAAGATCAAAAAACATAAATGTTCACAGATTCACACACAACTTACATGATTTAAAGTAAGTAATGGTTGAAAGGGTTCCTTAAAATATTTCTGCCTAAAATGCTATCGTTTCTGAGGAATGAGTAAAACAATAGTTTTTATCACGCACGATATTTTGAAAAAACAGAAAACACATAAGGTCTCTTTTCACCATTTTCTTGTGATCTCGATGACCAATTGAGCTCAAACTTTCACAGGTTTGTTTGATCATGCATATGTTGAATCACACAAAATGTGGACACTGATTTTGAGCTGTTACCAAAAGTGTACAATAGGCTACCTTTAAAGGGTGTGTACAACATTGGTAATTGCCAAAGACCTGTATCCAAACTCGATGTGACCCAACATATACATGAAATACCAAACCTGTGAAAGTTAAAGTTTAAGCTAAATCGGTCTTCGGAGTCATGAGAAAACAGTGAAAAAAAACCTTGTGTGTTTTAACTTTTTTTCAAACATCGGAATTTATCCTGCAGGATAGATAGGCCTATTATTTTACTCATTTCGTAAAAACTATGCCATTTCAAGCAAAACTATTTTAAGGGAAGTTTTCTACTACGACCATCTTTATACCATGTGAGTTATGTGCAAATCTGTGAGCATTTTTATTTTTATTCTTACCAATGTTGTACACACCCTTTAAATTAACCCTGCATTCCAAGCTTGAGTGGCACATTCTGTAAATGCCTGGATGTAACCTTTGTATTTTGTTAAAAAGTCGGAAAGGAATCAATTTAAAAAAAAAATCAAAAGTTTAAGCATTACTATTTTATTAACTCCTTGGAATATCAGCATGGGAACATAAATTATTAATCAATTTGACATGGTAATGAGCTGTTGAAACCCTTTTCTTATTACCAAACTGGTTTGGATCCAAATTTATGTCAATACCTGAAGTAATCCATTGTACAATAAAGTGCTCGGATAATTTAGCAAAATGGTCTGTGAACGACACTGGACGAAAAATTTTACAAGATGGAGGAAAGAGATTTTCGGCAAAGGAATAATATACGTGCTGTCACCAGAAAGTTATATAAACTCAGTGTTAGAAAACAGCAGTATTTCAGCCATTTTTACGGTACATTAATGGTTCAACAAAATATTTTTTTTTACAATTGGGTTGTAAACGCTCGTTTGTTTTCTCCAAACTTTACCATAAAAACATTGGTGCAATCAGAGGGACTGACATAGCCCAACTTTGAATCATTGGCCACACAAATGGGGCCAGGACTGACACAGTTTTAATGTTGAACCACATTGTATAAAAATCACTGGATAACAACAGAACGTTTGCTGAAGCCAGCCAACCGCCATCTTTTCACCCAGCACAAGATAATTCGTTGGTTCATAGTTTTATTGAGTGCACAACCGAGTGCTTCAACAATTTTCCCCCAAACGAAAGCTCAAACTTGTCCCTTATGTGGTTTTAGAACTCAACTTATTAACACGAAAAAATAGTCTGCTTCACATCTGTTCTCAGGTTCAAAAAGTAATCCGTCCAAATTTTAACCTTTAATAACACAACAAACATGACAAAAGAGCAAAATAAACAACAAAGAAAGGATCAATGCAGCCCAGTCCAGTAAGCCGTTAGTTTTTCCATGTTTTTTTCCAAAACAAATTAGCCCAGTCCTGTGGAAGTTACTCACCAATTTGATACCCGAGGCAAGCTTGGACTTCTGCTCAAAATTAACTTCTTAGTAAAAGCATGCAATCGGCCAGGCGAATCGAGCCACCAAAATCACTGACGAGGAAATGCTCAGTCCAGATTTCGGTCGTCATTATCTAAAGCCTATATCTGGTATAGGTTTTAAACCACCACACCCAAAGAATTCACAAACTGGAAACGCCAGTCACACGAGTGAACACCTGTGGCCCCAAATAATAACAATGCTCATCCATTGTTATGTTAATCTTAACGATTATCCGATTGGACAACTGCTGCGCCAGCAAGGGAAAGGTATTTGCATATTGATCATTCCCAACAGGGCTTCGGTGATGAGTTGGTCAGAAATCCCTTCGGGCTATGGGACAAAATTTACATAATGACAAAGGAGAACTGTTGAATTATGGCGTAACGGTTTGGGAGTTGATGGTCACTATTTCTGTGAACTAGATTTGGGGCACATTGCTGGGGGTATGGGCGATGGGGGAAACTCACTGTACTTGTGGTTAGAGGGGAAAATAATTGATCGAGTGAGGTTTTTAAAAAGTTTCTCTTTTCTTTCTTTCTTTTTAAAACTTTTTAATACATGATGTGTGCCATCCTCAAAGTCAATGTTTTGCACTACATTATAAATAGTTATATACAATGGTTTGAACGAAAGTCTTCCTGTTCAGTTTGTTGATTGACTTAATTTCTTTAAAAAATAAAAATAAAATAAAAATATTAAAGTTAGAGATTTCTTTTTTAGTATTAAAATAAAACACTTAAAAAACCCTCTAATTCCCTCACGAAACTTTGACACTTGAACCTTCAGCGTGATTATATTCATAATGACAATTACCATCAAGTACAAATAATAGGTTACTATAAAACCGTAATATTAAAGGGAATTTACAATTTTGGAAATTGGAATCCACTGTTTGTCCACTCCAATATGGTTGTAGATATGTATCATAAATCTAACATGTGAAAATTTTATCTCAAAAGGTGGTAGCGTTTTTGAAATATTTCCGAAAATCTGGAGCGGTTTTGTCCATGCAAGAATAATCTGCAATTGGAACACACTATCTGAGAAACGTTACTGCAGTAACGCTTCTCAGATTCAATTTTGTGGTGGATAAAAAGTGATATCTCTTTCCATAACCGCAGTACTTCGAAGTGAAAATTTCTACTATCCAAATATTAATTTTCAGAGTCATTACCAAACGTATACAGACTTATTAATTATAGTAATTATTATTATTTATAGAATAAAAAATAAAAAGATAAGACAAGATACGATAAGACAATATAAAAACGTAATTATCCCACACTGGGGAATTTAAAGAAAGAGAATGTTTTAATTTGATCGCGCGATAATATTTCTTTTACGGAATTTTTTAGAAGGTTTCCTCCACCGTCACCATTAGGCGATCAGTTTGCCTCAAAATCACAGTACAGGGCCTATTCCAGTAACATTTCTAAAAAGTTGTTTTCTAGGAAATCTGAACTGTATAATTATTTGTCCTCTGGCCCTACCGCCACCCTCTCCTGGAGCGATAAAGACAACTGCCATCAGAAAAAATATTACAAAGATGCACTAGTACAAAATATCACCACGACAACGGAATAAATTAAATTTTGCGAGCGTCATACACAAACCACCGCATCGAAGGTTCTTTTTTTATTTGTGCCGCCCGCATAATTATTGCTTTCGGACACCTGTCTCTTAATTATCACGGAAGAATAAATCTGTCAGTGTAAGCAGTGATAAAACTACAGCTACTCATTTGTCATTATGCTACAATACAATGAGCAGGTTATTAATTGTCTAACGTACAATAGTCTAACGGGACGACAACACGCAATATTACACAGTTATCACTAAACGTGTATATACGATGGGATATAATTTTAGCTGCGTTGTCTGTGAGTGGTTGATGGGAAAGAGATGTTTCATGCTTTTCTGTTGATACACGAATTCAACTCTCATGTGCCTTTAGACTGACTCCAGATAATACATTCGGTCTAATATTGACTTGGTAAGTAGTATATTTGTATTTATTTATTTATTTATATTCGATACACATTGTGCTATCAAGACTGTCTTCATTATGGAAGTTGACCGTGGTGACGTTTGATTGTATGGTTCGTCTCTAAAGGGCGAAGAAGGAATGATGGTAGAAGTGGACATTGTGTTTTTTATCCTCCCGACAGACATATTTAAAGGCACTGAACACGTTTGGTAATTGTCAAAGACCAGTATTCTCACTTGGTGTATCCCAACATATGCATAAAATAACAAGCCTGTGAAAATTTGGGCTCAATTGGTCATTGAAGTTGCAAGAAAATGATGATAGAAAAAACACCCTTGCAATGTATAAATTTGTGTGCTTTCAGATAGGAATAAAAGGCTTCTTGCAAGAAGTCTTTTATTATTTTAGTGAGAAATTACCTCTTTCTCAAAAACTACGTTACTTCAGAGGGAGTCGTTTTTCACAACGTTTTATGATCAACAGCTCTCTGTTGCTCGTTACCAAGTCAGTTTTTTATGCTAATATATATTTTGAGTAATTACCAAACGTGTACAGTGCCTTTAAACATGTGTGGTTTGAATGATTATCCAGATCACAAACTTCACAATGTTCAGCTAAAAGCTCAACTGATGTAACTTTACCGGTACATGTTGGGCGATTTTTCCTTCTACACGACACTTGGAGACAAAATTGTCTTGAATACAGTCTTATTTATGTTGCAATACAAAGCACAATGAGTGTTTCGCATAGCGTGGTAGAAAAAGAAAAAATAAGCAGACCTGTGATTGTTTGGTCACTGAAACACCTCACTTTTTATAGGCCAATACATGTATATTTCTTGAAAATAAACAATACATTTCACCAACAAAACAAACTAAACAATTCGAAATATGCAGCATAAGGTTGAATTTTCATCATTTTGATTACTGGTATAATTTGCCTCGAAAGTATTATACAGGATTGCTAAGGATAAAAAACATCATTGTAAATTTCGCCTGAAATTTATGAGTTCATATGAGAACTTTTTTTTTTCTGTGAAATATTTCCCTCTGAAATGAAGCCATTTTCGAGAAAACTATATCTAAAAACCTGAACACAAAACAAAACCCAACAGCCGATTTCGGTTGTTACAACCCAAATTAAGGACAATTTGTTTACATGCCGAAAAATGTGCATGTTTTTTTTTCACTATTTTTTTCCTGACTCGCACAATTGCATTAAGCCCAAATATTCACAGGTTTGTTATTTCACACAAAACATGAACACTGTCTGCGACTATTTTGTCAGCTCTATACCAATCCTGTATGATACCTTTAAGTCACAAAAGGTTTTCGCTAGAGCTATTTTCGTGTAGGATGAAAATTTCATCTGCAAATCACACATGTATCGTACAATTATTCTCTCAAGGCTACCTCCGCTGTTGTTCACGTATCCATAACTGATTAGATCTAAGCATCATTATGCCTCTACAAGATGTGATCGTGAAATACCCATGGGGCATTCCCTGTCGTATACTATCTCGTAATATAGTGTCTGTAGTTTATGAAGGGAGTTTCTATAAAGATATTTTAAACTCAAGGGAGTTTGTGGTGAAGATTGTGGATGATATCATTCATATTTTGATCAGGTATATTTAACCATGGAGGTAGGAATTTAATTCCTACCTCCATGATTTAACCAGGGAAGGGAATTGCACAATGCATTTTGTTTCTGCAATTTGCCACTCTCCCGGGCACAATTTCATCTGCTAAAGCAAACAATTTTGCTTAACAATTTTGGGCTGAGCAGATCTTAGCATAGGAACCAGATCGTGCATGTGACATGGTACTTTTGCTGGTGACCTTATTCTTGTAAGCATAATTTGTTTCCTACTTAGCTACTTTGTGTGCTTGAGCAGCTCTAAAAAATTGGCCCCCATGTGTAAATGCATTGTGTTAATAATGGTTGTACATATTTTAGTATAATATTTTGCTGTGAGCCTGCTATTGAAATGTAAAATACAAATTACCTGATACTTCCTGTCAAAAAATAAGTGACCCAAATATTTAAAATATTTGTCTGCACCTTTTGTGACGGTTGTTTACCCGCTCACCTTATTATTCACAATGTCTTCTTTGCTATGCAACAAAAGTCAGAAATGATGATATTAATTTGTGTTTTGTTCATTGGATGTTTGTTTGTTTGTTTGTTTATTTATATGAATCTTCATCTCGGACCAGTCTCCCCACTCATCAATTACCATATCCCGATCTCCATGGCAACAGAGATGGCGGATGCCGACCATCGTTGGTGCAGCATGACCGAACCCTTCCAAGATAAGAGAGGTCGACTTGTCTCTAAGAACTCCTGGCTTGTCCCTTGCTTCCTGGGGGTGGATTACGTTCTCCTAGCCGGTATGGCTGTCCTGTGGTTTTTCCTGGAGTACACGGACTATATTATTGCAGAGCCTGCAGTCAGGGGATTCTGGTGCAACGATCGACAGTACATGAAACCGTACATTGATGACAGAATAGTTCCAGAGAGGGGGCTTTATGTCATCTGCTTCACTGGCCCTGTCATTTTGGTAAATACGGGTACCCCCTGCCATTTTCAACAAAAACTCATTCAATTTAAAGGAAAAGTATACCTTTGGTTTTTGGAAACGTTCGATTGTTTTAATCCTATGTAAATGTAGATAAAATAAAACTAACCTGTGAACATTTCATTTCAAAAGGTGATCGCGTTTTTGAGATATCGCCAAAAATACGTCCACGCAGGAAGAATAACCCAATTGGAATACACAATCTGAGAAACGTATCTGACATTATACCGGTGAACGTTTCTCGGATACAAATTTTGGGGGATAAAAACTGATATCTTTTTCCATAACCACATTACTTCGAAGTAAAATATTTCTAAAAATGCTCATGTTATCAGAAGCTGCTGTTACTTCTAACGAAGTAAGTTTTTATTGCGATTATTTTTAAGAGTGATTACCAAAAGTATACCTTCCCTTTACCATCTGGCTCATTCAATTTCATTTGAAAATGAATGCTCTGTCGCATCAGCATTCAACAGTCAACGGATGTAGGCCTAATGCAATTCACTATAATTATGCGATCATTCAACTTCATTTGGTGGCAAAGATCATTCAATTTCGTAAAAGCCAGCAGCAAGAGGCTGGTCAACCCTTCGATTTCGTCAATTGTAAATAGCCTATAAATAGGTAGTTTAGACAATCAACTGAAGAATGGTGAAAATGTAGTCTTGAATGCCTATAAATATAATAGAATGACTAAAACGAACCTGAATGAGAAGAGCAAAAACATGTGTGCACGAAAACGAAATTGAATGCAATAGTAGCTAAAAAAAAAACTCTAGTTTGATCGAATTAGGGAAAATGCGTAAATTTGAATGCGTTTTAATGAAATTGAATTAATCTTTGCTGAAATTGACCGGGAAAACGTATAATAAATGAAACAACTAAAGAACAAATATTTACTAAAATTAATCAGTTCAATTAACAGTTTAAGAGCAAATATTACCCACACTTTATTCAAAACCAAAACAATAATTGCAATGTTTCTTTAGTCTAAGAAGTAAGCTTTGTTTCGGTGGAAACACTAACAGTTTATCCGTAAATTTAAAGAGGATGGGAAATGTCAATATCAATTTTGTGATGTACTCATTTTCCAATAGATAGAGTCCTCATGTGAGTGTGGACAAAAAATACAAGTCTCTAACCTCGCATTAAAATTGTGTAAATTTGCATTGCATTCGATAACCTTCCAGTGCACAATTTTATCAACATCCAAAACATCATTCTGAGAACAATGGGTCTGTACATTTTTGTACGGGGATGTTTTTGTTCAGCGAAATTTGAAACATTACGTCATTGGATTTCAAAAACAAATGGGTCTTTACATTCCAAGGAAAAATATTTTGTCAGTCAAAATGTCAAATTCAAGGCTGTTTTGATTGAACATCATTAAAAGTCGGGAATGAACCAATACATCCCTTTACAAAAATGTGCAGATCCATTTTTCTCAGAATGATGTCATCTGATGTTTTGGATGTTAACAAATTTTGCCTCGGAAGGTTATTGAATACAATGGCAATTTACACCATTTTAACGTGAGGTTAGAGACTTGTAATTTTTTCCCCACTCACATTTGGAAAATGAGATAGGCCTACGTCACAAAATTGAATTTGACATTTCCCTTCCTCTTTAAAGGCATCGTACACGTTTGGTAATTGTCAAAGACCAGTGTTCTCATTCGGTGTATCCCAACATGTACATAAAATAACAAGCCTGTGAAAATTTGGGCTCAATGGTCATCGAAGTTGCAAGAAAATGATGATAGAAAAAACACCCTTGTTGTACATATTGTGTGCTTTCAGATGTAGGAATAAAAACTTCTTGCAAGAAGTTTTTATTATTTTAGTGAGAAATTACCTCTTTCTCAAAAACTACGTTACTTCAGAGGGAGTCGTTTCTCACAATATTTTATACTATCAACAGCTCTCTGTTGCTCGTTACCAAGTCGGTTTTTATGCTAATATATATTTTGAGTAATTACCAAACGTGTATACAGTGCCTTTAAGTTTACCCTACACTCGGTTTCTACATTGTCCCGGATCAGAATTGACCCGGATTCCGGGTTCCAGGTGGCCTGACCCATTTCTGAGTCAGGCTGACCCGGAAGCAAGATTTTTTCCCTAGATGTATACTTTTTGTCCCCATACGGGAAATTAACATGGGCTGGAGGAGGATGATTCAAAAGAGGGCGCTATCAAAATAAGTTGTTTACACAGTTCGCCGTATGGGGGAACCAAAAGTTCGTATGAAAAAACATCTCGCTACCCGGAAACTGGTTATAAATAGAATATCAACTCGGTATATACATCAGTTTGACTCATTTCTTGGTCATTTTGACACAGATTCTGAATTAAACTGACCAAGAAATGGTCAGGCCACACGGGACCCGGAATCCGGGTCAATTCTGACCCGGGAGTTTTTAAGAATGTTATCCAATCAAACAGTGAAGGAAAGGGCGATAGCAAAGATATCGAAATAAGGTTTTAAAGGCACTGTACACGTTTGGTAATTACTCAAAATATATATTAGCATAAAAACTGACTTGGTAACGAGCAACAGAGAGCTGTTGATAGTATAAAACACTGTGAGAAACGACTCCTCTGAAGTAAGGTAGTTTTTGAGAAAGACGTAATTTCTCACTAAAATAATAAAAACTTCCTATCTGAAAGCACACAAATTTGTACAACAAAGGTGTTTTTTCTTTCATAATTTTCTTGCAACTTCGATGACCAATTGAGCCCAAATTTTCACAGGCTTGTTATTTTATGCATATGTTGGGATACACTGGTCTGTGACAATTACCAAACGTGTACGATGCCTTTAAACAAGAATAAATTAGTACTCAACTTATTACAATTGTGTGGTGGCTCAGAAAGGACATCTTGAAATACTTAGCCACATCGAACATCCTTCCACGCTAAATTTCCAATTTAATGCAGTTTGCCCTTTTAGCCTTTTGGGGAAGACTCTGCTAGGGTCGAAACGTGAGGCAATTAACAATTTGTTTTTGCATTGAATGGAGTTTGTTATAATCTAATCCTAGATCCTATTAGGTGAGAGTATCCTGGCCTTGTGTAGGTGTGATGACTTCAGAGAGTCACAGAAGCTTGTTCGTAGCTGCAGCCTGAGTTTACACACACCCATGAGACGAGCACTGCGCTTCGTCGGTATGTTAACTAAACACCGGGGTCCGATTTCATAGAGCTGCTTAAAGGGATTGTATACGTTTGATAATTGGAACCCACGGTCTGTTTCAATCATGTGTAGTTGTAGATATACCATAAAACTAACCTTTATGTGAAAATTTCCTTTCAAAAGGTGGTAGTGTTTTTGAGATATTTCCGAAAATCTGGAGTGGTTATGTCCATGCAGGAAGAATAATCTGCAATTATTAGAATACACAATAATGAGAAACGTTACTGTCAGTAACGCTTCTCAGATTAAAATTGTTGAGGACCAACTGAGTGATATATTTTTTCATAACCGCAGTACTTGGAAGTGAAACTTTTTTCAATCCAAAGGTGCTGTACTTCTTACCAAGTCAGTTTTTACTGCCATTATTTTTCAGAGTCATTACCAAACGTATACAGACCCTTTAAGAAAACAATTAGCCAAGCACAACAAAATTATGCTTACCAGAATATGGTTACCAGCCAAAATACTATGTCACATACCATCTGTAACTGGTATCCTGCTCATTTTTGCTCAGCAGAAAATTGTGAAGCAATATTTTTTGCTAAGCAGCTCTATGAAACTGGTCCCTGTTTATACGAATGCAAAGTGAACACTTTAGTCACAAATTCGCATCGAACAATTTGCTCTGAAGTTGAGCTTTGGGCAACTCTTTCAAAACAATCCGCTGCAAATGTAGAGTTGTCCAATGACGTCAAAATTCGCTTCGCATTCGCACAAAGTATGGACCGACCTTACATTATAGATAAACCCAGCCTATGGGGACGAGTTGACACGGATCCAAATACCATCCGGCTTGGCGTTTGGTTTAATAAAGAGCACGACACGGAACCGGAATTATGTGAAACTGTGTAATACAACAATCCAATGGGAGATATCCTTATAGACCTTTGCATTGACGTCATCCAGCCGCCATCTTAGAGGTAAAACGATGACGAAACAATCGAACGCACAGATTTGTACGCGCGGCGCACAGGATTGGCCAATGAACAACCTCCTTTTGACCTCTAGACGAGGGCGCCCTACTGAAATGACATCATGTGCATAAGCGCTATTGTTAATTCGACTTAGATTATTGGTCAGGTTTCTTTGAGTTGATGGTAGCAAACGCTGCTTGGAAACTTTATTGTTAAGCAGACCTATAGTAAGCAACCAGTCACGTGGATTATATATTGCGTGTTTTGATTCGGTTGGTACCCTGTCGAGCAAGATGAAGCTTAGCAAACTTGCGACTTACTACAGCTCTAATGGCAACTTCGGTTTTCTAGTATGGCGTCCCCAAGCTCAAAGTGCTGCACATTCCAAGGTGCGGTTGCAGTCCAATAAAGATAATCTAATTATTTGTTAATACAATTTTGGGTTGAACAAAGACACAATTACCAGAGCGGGATTTTATCCTGCGCTCCCAGCTCTACCAACTGAGCTATCTTGCCCTAATGTTGGCGGTCTCCCTAATTTGTCAATATCTTTTGTCGGGGTGCCAGTCAGAAGCCATTCAACCTGCTTTATGCCGTTTAGCCAAGAAGCCGCTTCCCAAGTTTACGATACATCCTGGGAAGCGGCAGCAGAGAGATCACTTAAGGGGAGCGACTCAGTCAGTTTTCCTTGTGGTTACCCGGTACTTGATATTGCTATTACCGTTGACTTTGTTCTTCTGCTATACTTCATCCATTCCAAGTACAATCCTCGTTGACAGTGTATACATGTACAAGTATTTAAATTTCTCTCTCAGGCGTGTTTTCGTTTGGCGCTTTTGCCACGTGGGTCGTCACTGACGTCATTCAGAGTCTGACGGGGCAGATGACGCCATATTTCTTCGCTGCCTGCGATCCCAATGCATGTAGCCCAATTTATGGACCACCTGAAACCAGATTCGTCACGGAGTATAACTGTCTGAAGGATGACAAGGAGTTCATTAAACAAGCCAGGTAGAGTAAATTCCGCTCCTTTTGAACCTCGTCTTTACGATATAATAGACGCCATCTTGTTTTGTTCCCCCAGTTCCACACCACTTCCAAGCTTCACCAGACATTGCTGTAACACCACCAAACGGTCCGTGAGCAAAATTTGAAATACCGCCAGTCGTTGAGGTTGATTTTGATCTTTGTGTACAACATGAAAAATTGTTGTCTTCTTTTGACAGTTTTTTAAAGTATGAACAGGTTAAATAATGACTCATACAGAATGTGCACAACAATGGTAACATTGAAAAAGGCAAACGTTCACATTTGCACATAACTTACACGGTTTAAAGATGGTCATGATGGGAAAACTTCCCTTGCAATATGCTTGCTTGAAATGCTGAAGTGTTTTTTAGAAATGAGTCAAACGATCTCGCGAGTCCAACGTGAAAGTATGCAAGGTTGTTTTTTTACTTTTTTCCCCAGTGGCTCTGACGACCGATTGGGCTGAAACTTTCACATGTTTGTTATTTCATGTATGTTGGGTCACATAAAGTGCAGATACTGTTTTTTATTTTACAATTACCGACGTTGTCCGCGTGCTTTATGAAATCAATCAGCCCCTTTCGAACTGAATGGACGAAACCTTATTGACATCCCATCAATTCTTATAGTAACAAGTGATCTTCTTATTTTGTCACCGTCTCTAGGCGATCTCTACCGTCCATCCACGCATCTCTCGGTGCATATTCATCTGTCTTTGCCACGGTGAGTTTGCAGAAAACACCGAGAAAATGTTAACGTCAATTTTAAAGATAAGAGGGGGTGAAACTACATACACAAAATATGAGGAAAACCAAAGTATCCGAAGAAGCAAAACTGAAAACACACCTTTATGAGAACAAAGTGGTGTGTCGTGGCCGAGCGCTTAAGAGCACCGGACTCCAGCTCTGGTGTTTCTGATCAGCAGAGTGTGGGTTCGAGTCCCGGTCGTGGTTAATGTGTCCGTGAGCAAGATACTTTACCATAATTGCTTTGTCCTTCAGATGCCGGACGTTAAGCTGTTGGTCTACTAGGATTGGTTGTGCACATAAACAAACCCTGAATACTTATATCGTGGAAGAGTACGAGTAACCTCGGTATTTCTGGTTCACACAGAAAGCACCCTTGTTTAAGGGTTTCCTCAGGCTTGCAAGCTACAGTGATTAAGTTCACTTGTGATGCATCCTTGGTTTCATTACCATAGCATGCAATCGGGGAAAACTTCAATACATTACTACACTCGTTTCTTTATCTCTGTTTTGCAGATTTACCTCTCGACGCAGGTGCAGTTCCGCAACGCACGGCTTCCCGTCCCTCTGTTGTGCCTGGCGCTGCTGAGCAGTGCCGTGCTTTGGGGGTTTTCACGGGCTGCCTCATATCGGCATCATTGGACAGACATCTTTGCGGGGTTCGCACTTGGTACATCTTTCGCATTATACCTGGTAAATGAATCTTTATCATTTTAAAGGAGATTATGGAAAGTGCCATCTGGCTTGAGATCCAGTCATGATACCGGTTTACATGGCGACAAGCTACACACACACAACATATGCAAAAAGGGTGTCGTCTCCGAAGATAAATAAGGTCAGGATCTCAGCAAGTTGGATGGCACTTCTAGAGCTCCGTAGTTTTCTTCTTACCACGAGGAAACCAGGTTTTGTCGTTTGCTTTGAAAGACAGGTGTATGCGGTATTTATGACAATCTCACCAAGGAAGTTGGTTAACGTCAAAGATACCATAATAAATGCGCTTTGAGTATAGGCTTCTCAAAGCGCCTTACTTACAACCCCTGTTCACTGGGCCTTCAGCATTCCTGAAACCATCTCAATTCCTCTTGGAGTATACAGCACTGACAGCCAACTGGGTGCACAGGTTGCTAATAATTAACATCAACAATCTCTACCCGCGCATGTACCCATTTACTCCTCCGTTATGAGAAGCAATTAAAGTTGAGTATCTTGCTCAAGGAAACAAGTGTCACGACCGGAATTCCAATCCACACTCTGATGACTTGGCCATCCCAAATTGAGTTCGATGCTCTCGATCTAGACCGCTCGGCCACGACACGCTAATGCCGAGGTGGATATACAGTCAAACGAAATATTACAAACACAAACAAATCCTTCAATTTGTCTGGGTATATGAGTGGCTACAGCTCCATCTTAAAAACAAATCTTCCAAGACGTGTATTTTGATGGCTACTTTCAATTTAAAACTAATCTTCGCTCCTTCCGGCTGCGTTCTGCTTCCTCCTTATCACTCCTCCTCCTGACTGCGTCATCATCATCATAACGCCAAGAGCCGTTGTCTGTCACGTAGGAGCCCACTTCGGCGAATTGGCTGTGTTGAGGAGAGTTTTTTTAAATAACAATTCTGCGCCGCCCATGCAGCGTCCTTTATTTCAGCGACAGACTGTGTTCAATTATTCACCAAATTGGCTCCAAGTTGTCCTGCTGGGGCCGATTTCACAAAAAGATAAGACTAGTCTTATCTGAAGTAATAGGACCAGTAATTGGTCTTAACTTAAGACTTGCCCTATCTCTTCGCATTGCCTAGGAATAATCCTAAGTTAGGAAGAGTTTTGTGAACTCGACCCCTGGTCCTCTCCTTGCATGCACTGGGAAAACCTGCGATCACTGCAGCTGATAGACTGGCGCTTCGCACGGTATGTGTGACCACACCCAGCTTGCTTTGCGCGCATACACTGCATCAGACAAAAACGTCCAGTGACCTCCAATGCGACTTTCCAGACTGTTGCTGCAAATACCTGTAGGTATTTGTGCAGTGTTGTCGTTTTTCAGCCTTTGAGAAAGATTCTGCCGGACTCAAAACTTGAGACCACTAACAATTTTGTTCTTCTTCCAATTTCGCCAACAGTCACTCGCAATTCTCAACACATTCCGAGAGAACTTGCCCAAGAATCATTCCAACTTGCAAGCGGTCTCCTCCAAAGGCTCCAGCATGCTGTCCGCTGAGGAAGAGCAGTTCATGAGGAACTACCCATCCACCTTTGTGTTACCACGTGTGCGTCACTTTAAGAACATCGAATCGGCGTCTACGTCGCGTATATCACAGGTTTGTTCAATATGTTGTTTGGTTGCTTGGTATCTTTGCTAGCTTTTGGAATCTCTGCGCATTAAAAACGAAAACTTTTTTTTTTAAACAAAACCCGTGTTGCCATTGTGTACGAATTCCTGCAAGACTTGCCTCATCCTTTAAAACTCTGACGGTACAATTTCTTTCAGAATGGAATATCGGCCCTAAACAACTCGGCGTTCTTGGATGACATAACCATCGTACATCACGAAGCACCTACATCTGGAATCATTTGAACCATAACGGACAAAAGATGAAACGTAGATGAAACAAAGATGAAACCAAACCAAGACCGACCTCGTCCCCATGGTTTACTTTATTTCCAACCATGTTTACAGTAGTAAATAAACATGTTTATTCACACAGCCAGACTATTCTAATTTGCATACATATCCAAAAATTTTGGATATGCAAATGATCCAATACCAGGGTGAGTGAGCGATCAACCTCGTACTGCTCGACACACCTTGGGGACGAGGTTGAACTGAGACTGGATGGACAAAATAGTCTGATCCCTTCTTTGCATGATGAGAATCATCATGTTAATTATTGCTGTTGTACACAGGGGACAAGACAGGCATGGGACTGTCTACTCACAGTTTGGACTGCTTGGAACAGTCGAATTTAACTTTGTATACTCTGAATTTTCTTAATTTTACTAGCAATGCACTTTCTGTCCTTTTTAAAAATTTGTATTTAGTTTTAATAAGTCAAACCATTGAGGGCTCCCTCCATGGTGTAAGTGATGTAACACCCTACCTAAGCGTAATATGAATTTACTATTACTTTTTCCGTCTCCGATGTTTGTTATATAGCACTCTACACTCAATATTTATCAAATCTTGCGGGGGATAACTCCATCACAGGAACCTCGACTGGGCCGGGACTCGATGCTACGACTGACCGCTTTCTAGTGCAGATTTCTTGACCACTAGGTCACCGAGCTCGTCCAGTGGTGAACAAAATGGCAATTCACTGAATCCTAAAAATGGGTAGGCCTGGGGTAGGGGAAACAAAAGATCCCCCCAAACAAAAAGCAAACAACAAAACAAAACAGAAATCTTGCAAGTGGCACCGCCATGTTAAATTTTATTATTTTTGGTTTGTTTGTTCCACGGAGTGTATCAATCTGATTTAGGCAAGTGTGTACTATTACTAAAACCTAAATATAAAATAATTTGTGAAGATATAACAATTATATTGATATGATTTGCTTCAGAAAGGGTTTGACAATATTTACACAGCATTTTAAAAATTAATAATCCAGGTAGGAAATGTAAACCAAACATTCCGAAAAATTGTGGCTTGATTCTTTGTTTACTTAAAAAGGAAGTACTTCACCAATGTAAATATGTCAGGTGCGTCTTCTGCCTGTCAAATTTTACTCAGACAGTATTTTACAAATCTCACGGGTCTGTCTTGTTACAAATATTAATGTATTACGAATCTAGCTCAAACTTGAACATCATTGTAAATTTTCACCTTCTTACAAGCACAATGTTGTACATTTTCCTTGTAATGAATATCACTGTATAATATGCTGAACATGTATAAATTATCAATCTGAAATAAATCAATACGTTCTATTGTGTGAATTCCTCTGAAGTCTTTTTCAAACTTTTCTTTTCAGCCCTAGTTACCTTGAAGGGCATTTGAAGATATTATACAGAATTGGTAGAGCTGACAAAATAGTCGCACACAGCGTCCATAATTTGTGTGATCAACCACATACATGAATATTATATTTGGTTTTACCCGTACACCGATGTGTGTAAAGCACTGTATACTCAGTACTTTCCCGAGTCCTGTGAAAAAAATCACAGGCATATTACTCCGAGGGGATTCGAACCCACGACCTTTGCCATTCTAGAGCAGATGTCTTACCAACTAGACCACCGAGATTACCCGGTAGCTAGAGGCAGTTCGAATCCTATACATATACATGAAATGACAAAGTGAAAATGTGAGCCAAGTCCGTTGTGTGAGAAAATGGTAAAAAAGGAATTTTCAGCATTGTCCATTTGGCAACATCATCTTTGTTTTACCATATAAAATAAATTGTGGTGAAGTTGTAGCAAAAGAAGACAAATTCAATAACAACAAATACATTTTAAATACTGAGCCTTCTTCTCATGTGCAACCAAAATTTATCACAAAAATAGTTCATTTAACAAACATTTTCACACAAAGTGCATTTTGAAGGCAGTACAAAAATAGAGTGAATGAATATCAATATTATAAAAAATATAAAAATAGTCAAATAGGCCTTCATCATAGGGTTCTCTTAAATATTTCTACTCATAAAATTTGATGCCATTAAGTGGCATTTTACACCATTTTATTGTGAGGTTAAGAGACGTAAAATTTTCCCTATTGGAAAATGAGTGTATCACAAAACTGAATTTGACCTTGAAGCCCTTCTTTAAAGTTTATTTAGACTGTCTCACACACACACACATGTTTGTAAATCCCGCTTACCGAGGACTTCTCTTTGTTCTCCCATTGTTTGGACATAGGTTTTTTTAGCGACGTCCCCATTGGGTTTGTACACGAAAACGAAGCGAGGACGTCCTCGCTCTGTCAAACACCCGGATCCCTTTTGTTAAAGTCCTCAGTTTCAACGGGTAGACACGCTCACACACACACATCACCAATGCTGACTATTTCTACTCAAAACAACCCCATGGCAAGGTGCAAATGCTAAATCAAACGTAATACTGAAGAAAACCCCCCCAAACCAAACAAACAAACAAACAAACACCCCTACACCCAGGGGTTGCTTGTTTGTTTGTTTGTTGTTGACATGTCAACATGCCAGGTTGAGGGTGGGGGTGGGTTACATGGCAAAGAAGGCAGGTGAAAACATATTGATGTGGCATATAAAACATGAGGTATTCTGAGCTCTATTAAATGGCTATTTTCACACAGTTCAGTAAGGGTTAGCAAGGTTTGTTTTAAAACACAATGGAAATTATCTTTTTTTACGAATTTGGATTGTGTATGTGTTAGTGGCAAGAAGAACTAAATAAACACATTTGCTTGTTGATTGTGACAAGAAAAAGTGTTTAAATATATGACAAAAAACTCAATCAAGCGTACCACTTATCTACCGTCACATAAGCAGTGTTTCGAACGGTTGCAATTTTTTTTGTTAAGTACCTGAAACCACCCACAAGTGTTTCAACATTTGAATGGACACATTCAGGTTTGTGCTGATAATAACTCGAGCTGATTAAAACTATATATTTTTCGATTACACTCAAATTTCAGTCAAAAAACATTAACAGAACAGGCAGGAAAATTGATAATAATTTGCCAAACATTGTGAAAATAAATAAAGTTAAAAACATCAAATGAAACAACTCAAATTATTGGGAAAAACTGACAGTGTGGAAAGTGGTACCCTTTATCTTGTTTCTTGTCATTATATCATTTTGTTTACAATGTGTCATAATGTTTTAAGGCATCGTACACGTTTGGTAATGACTTTGAAAATTTATGGCAATAAAAACTTACTTGGTAAGAAGTACAGCAGCTTTGGATAGAATAATGCATTTTGAGAGACTTTTTACTTCGAAGGACTGCGGTTATGGAAAAATATATCATTTTTTTCCCCCAAGATATTTTGAATATTGAGCAGAGTGTGTATTCCAATGCAGATTATTCTTCCTGCGTGGACATAACCGCTCCAGATTTTCGGCAATATCTCAAAAACGCTACCACCTTTTGAAATGAAATTTTCACAGGTTAGTTTTATGGTATATATCTACAACTATATAGGATTAAAACAAACAATAGGCTCCAATTACCAAACGTGTACGATGCCTTTAATGCTGTTTGTGAAAAGTATCTTTTGTACAAATGCTGTATTAACTGTGGAAATTCACCAAGATTGAATGAATGGTTCTTCAAATCACATAATGTGACAGAACTCCGAACCTCTTCACATCATGAACTTGAAGGCCAAATTAAGTCAGGATCAATTAAATAGTGCTGAATCTTGGCGTCATGTTCCTGTTTTAGCAGTCAGAAATTACACACTGAAATTATTGCAATAGGAAGAAGGTCAGGCCTGGAATTTCAAAGAGGCATGGAGGCAATCGCCTCGATCCATGGATGGTATTGAATGGTAAGACAGTAGGAGGGTTGACTGTGTACTGTGATGAACCATTCACCACCAGATATCATATTGCAGGCTGGCATACTTTATCTCCCATTCGAACCGTACAGTGGACGATATTGAATGGTCAGACAGTAGGAGGGTTGACTGTGTACTGTGATGAACCATTCACCACTAGATATCATATTGCAGGCTGGCATACTTTATCTCCCATTCGAACCGTACAGTGGACGATATTGAATGGTCAGACAGTAGGAGGGTTGACTGTGTACTGTGATGAACCATTCACCACTAGATATCATATTGCAGGTTGGCATAGTTTATCTCCCATTCGAAACCACAGTGGACGATATTGAATGGTCAGACAGTAGAAGGGTTGACTGTGTACTGTGATGAACCATTCACCACTAGATATCACATTGCATACTGGCATAGTTTACATCCCATTCGAAACCACAGTGACGATATTGAATGGTCAGACAGTAGGAGGGTTGACTATGTACTGTGACGACATATTCACCACTTGATATCAATGATCATATTGCAGGCTGGCATAGTTTTTCTCCATTTTAACAACAGAGAAGACAATACTGAATGGTCAGACAGTAGGAGGGTTGACTGTGTACCATGTAGATGCTTTCACGACATGACACCATGTTGCAGACTGGCATAGTTTATATATCATTCAAAACCGCTGTGGATGATATTGAATGTTCAGACAGTAGGAAGGTTGACTGTGTACTGTGTAGATGCATTCACGACATATCACATTACAGGCTGGCATAGTTTTACCATTCCAATCACAGTGGATGATATTGAATGGTCAGACAGTAGGAGGGTTGACTGTGTACTGTGCAGATGCATTCACGACATATCACATTACAGGCTGGCATAGTTTTACCATTCCAATCACAGTGGATGATATTGAATGGTCAGACAGTAGGAGGGTTGACTGTGTACTGTGCAGATGCATTCACGACATATCACATTACAGGCTGGCATAGTTTTACCATTCCAATCACAATGGATGATATTGAATGGTCAGGCAGTAGGAGGGTTGACTGTGTACTGTACATATAGATTCACCACTAGATATCACATTGCAGGCTTGCATAGTTTATCTACCATGCAAAATCACAGTGGACGATATTGAATGGTCAGACAGTGGGAGGGTTGACTCTACTATTTTAAAGAATAAACCACATATAATATTGCAGACTGCATGTGTATCATTCAAAACTACAGTGGATGATACTGAATGGTCAAACGGTAGGAGGGTCGAGTGTAGTGTGTGCATTCACCACATGATATCACATTGCAGGTTGACGTAATTTATCTTCCATTCGAAACCACAGTATATGATATTAAGTGGTCACACAGTGGGAGGGTTGACTATCTACCATGTAGATCTATTTACAACATAATATGGCATTGTTTATCCGTACAAAACCACAATGGATGACATTGAATGGTCAGACAGTGTGGGAGTGTTAAACAGCGGCATCTGTCATACTCCAACACTAAAAATGCAATATTATATTTGGTTTTACCCGTACACTGATGTGTGAAAAGCACTGTATACTCAGTACTTTCCCCGAGTCCTGTGAAAAAAAATCACAGGCATATTACTCGGATGGGATTTGAACCCACGACCTTTGCCACTAAAAATGCAGTCAACACAGCCTAAGATGAACAACCGGTGGCTTTTTTTCCAAACTGCGGCTTAGGCTCCAGCTCCTGGCTTCATTTGGTATTGAAGCACTGTGCAAAATATACACTGCTCCAAAACTGATGACAGAGCCTAAGCCAGAGTGGGAGCCAAAGCCTAGGTCTTGAAAAAAAAACCACTCAGGACAGGACCTAACCTTTTAGTGTGCAGTGGAGACTTCTTGAGGGAAACTCTCTTTCTCTCGGGGAAATATCTCAGGACTTTATGCAGTGTTCTCACTTATCCCACGGAGTCAAGCCTTTGTGTGTTGGTCTTGACGTTGTTCCTCGACGGAGTTGAGTCTGGGGATCGCCGGGCCGAGACTCATGAAGAGCATGGAACTTCCAGGCCGCGGCGATGGCAGATATCTGAGTAAAAAGAGTTACTGAAATGAGTCAATGTTTGATTTGACATTCATAAATACCTGGGACAGTTTATCCATTCTGATTGGTCGAGAGGACATCACGTGGCCATGTTTAAACGTGTGATATAAACACGGCTAGAAGTGTTTAAACACAGTTTGCACAACGCGGAACGCCAGTTCAGACAGTGCGCGCCCTTCCATTTTGGGAGTCAAACTACACACAAATCATAGAGTTGACTCCCAAAATGGAAGGGCGCGCATCTTGTTCAAACGTGCGGTCTGCGTTGTGCAATGGGTCTAGGAATTTTACGCAGAATCAAAGTGAGCTGCGGACGACCGAATGGGCAAAACTGTCCTATTTGTTCTCAACTTTTTACAGCTTTTTTGTCTATATTTTCAAGGGGAAGATATTTATGAATGGTAATTTTGATAATTTTGAATGGTAATCTTGATAGTTTTACCTCAATTTCGTCTCGGTAAAATTATCAAGAACCAGGCCTCGGCAGGTTTAAACCACTAGTTTAAAACCTCTTCACCACACATTGATTCCCTTCGTGAGTCATACCTAACATATAACTTCTGAATCACCAGGTCGAGTACGTGTCGTGGCGTGTCGTGGCCGAGCGGATAAGAACACCGAACACCGAACTCAAGCTCTGGTGTTTCTGATCAGCAGAGTGTGGGTTCGAATCCCAGTCGTGACACTTGTGTCCTTAAGCAAGACACTTAACCACATGCTTCGTCCTTTGGATGGGACGTTAAGCCGTAGGTCCCGTGTGTTGTGTAATGCACGTAAAAGAACCCAGTGCACTTATCGAAAAGAGAAGGGGTTCGCCCCGGTGTTCCTGGTTTGATCGGCAGCATATTGCGCCACAGCACCTTGTAAACCATTACATGGTGCTATGTAAAAGGACTTGGTCTCGTACTTCAAAAACGTAGCTCCACAATACCTTGCAGGAAAATAATGAACGTTAAAGCGCCTTGAGCGTCAATGAGTGACGGATATGTGTGCTATATAAGAAGCCACTATTATTATTATTATTATTATTAGTGAAGTGTTAGTAAGCAAGTGTGTAATAGATGATGCAGGTGCGAGAGTCATTGCTGACAAAAAAAAGTCCGAAACTAGGATCCAAATTGTAAGAGGTATGTGGAAATGATGGCATTTCCACCTTTTGATTGCTCCCTGGAGTTACATATTTCAAGGAACCTTTGAGATCAGTATCTTCAGCACAAGAGAGGTAGATCAAAGCCAGTCCAGACCACAACGTCCGAGACCGAGACCAAAGATCGACACCTCCCCTCCGAGACCGAGACCCCAAATAGACATAAAAACTCTTCCCCCAAAAACGTCCACCTGAAAAACTCAAAAAGGCTATTAGAGGATATCACAACTTGAAAAAAAAAATGATGGAGGGAGGGTTCAAGTTCGCAGTGGGGGAGACAAAAGGACCAGAGGAGTTTGAGCAACTTACGGGAACTTGCTGCGTCTCGTTCTCCTTCTCCAGTTTCTCCAATTCCTCTGGTCCAAGGAGAGCCAGACGGACGTGCCCCACAACCGACTGGAAAACCTTCTGGACTGGTTGACACGTAACACTCTGCTCGCAAAACACAAACAAACAGAAACATCTAAATCAAGGATCAAGCAAAATTAAAAGACTAGACTTCTAAGAAACATCTGACTGAAAGGTAGTGTCATAGATTGGTTTTCGTCAATGTAAGGCTAATTTCTAGGCAAAATTATAAAGAAAGATACAATAAAGGTCACATGTGTGAAAGGTCACATTGTGGAAGTGTCGTGGCCGAGCGGTTAAGAGCACTGAATTCAAACTCTGGTGTTTCTGATCAGCAGAGTGTGGGGTTCGAATCCCCAGCCGTGACACTTGTGTCCTTAAGCAAGACACTTAACCATTGCTTCGTCCTTCGGATGGGACGTAAAGCCGTTGGTCCCATGTCCCACAGCTAATAATCTTGAAGACTTACCGCGTTTGCAACCGCCCACTGCGTCACTGCCACAATAATGTCAGTTTCATCGGCAGTCAGCTTGGAGGTCTGAAGAATGCAGCGCACAGCTTCTGGTGATAGCTGTTGAAAACCGCTGGTTTTCATAACAATCTGTCATCAAAATGACACTTTCAATTTTAAACAGAGGCGTAAAAAAATAAGGTATTTTTTTTAGGGGCATACAAGGTGGATGCAAATTTTTTTCTGGGGAGGGGGGGACTTCTGGCAACTAAAAGTCCTATGAATTGGAAATTGTTTCCAGTTAAACTTTAAAATATGCACTTATTAACTTTGGATGAGAAGTAAAGCCGTAGGTCCCGTGTGTTGTGTAATGCACGTAAAAGAACCCAGTGCACTTATCGTAAAGAGAAGGGGTTCGCCCCGGTGTTCCTGGTTTGATCGGCAGCATATTGCGCCACAGCACCTTATAAACTGTTACATGGTGCTATGTAAAGGAATTGGTCTCATACTTCAACACGTAGCTCCGCATACCTTGCAGGAAAAAAATACTGAGTGTTTTGAGACACCCATCCGGTGTGATAAAGTGCTAGATAAGAACTCAGTATTAATTGCTTCTCATCATCCAAGAGTAAATGGGTACCTGCGAGGGTTGATGTGAATGATTAGCAACCTGTGCGCCCATTTGGCTACCGGTGCTGCATACTCCTAAGGAGTTGAGATGGTGTAACATAAGGTACTTTGAGGGACCTACTTGCATACCTTGCAGGAAAAAAATACTGAGCGTTTTGATACACCCATCGGGTGTGATGAAGCGCCAAATAAGAACTCAGTATTATTATTATTATTATTATTAGTAAAGGCACTGAACACGTTTGTCAAAGACCAGTGTTCTCACTTGGTGTAGCCCAACATATGCATAAAATAATAAGCGTGTGAAAATTTGCAAGAAGTTGCAAGAAAATGATGAAAGAAAAAACACCCTCGTTGTTACAAATTTGTGTGCTTTCAGATTAGGAATAAAAACTTCTTGCAATAAGTTTTTATTATTTTAGTGAGAAATTACCTCTTTCTCAAAAACTACGTTACTTCAGAGGGAGTCGTTTTCTACAATGTTTTATACTATCAACAGCTCTCCATTGCTTGTCACCAAGTAAGTTTTTATGCTAATATTTGTTTTGAGTCATTACCAAATGTGTACGATGCCTTTAAATGGAAGTTTGCTCAAAATTTACATGAGGTTTATATTGTAAAAAAAATAAACTTCGAGGTGAAGCAAAGGATGGTAGCTTACTGACCTGAGTCTGTTTTTCAATGAAGGCCAAAGCCTTAGCTTGAAGGTCTTCCTGTCCATAGGTGACAGCTGCCTGCATTGCTTCACAGCAAGAGTTGACTGACAGACTCTCTGCGAGGAAGCCAACACACACTCTACGTAGCTCATCAAGACCGTACTCTATTGCACAGGCTAGGACATCAATGACCTTGAAAGATAAAAGGTGGGAGCAGATGGTGACAGTTAGAATAAAAGTGTTATATAAAACACACACACACACACGTTTGTAAATCCCGTAAATCGAGGACTTCTTTTTGTTCTCCCATTGTTCGGACTTAACAATTTATAGCGATTTATAGCCACTGGTTTTGTACACATAAGCGAAGCGAGGATGTCCTCGCTCTGTCAAATACCCGGATCCCTTTTGTTAAAGTCCTCGGTTTGAACAAGTAGACACGTTCTTACACATGCCGACTTACGTGGACCCTCCTTTGTTCAACTCTTTGTGATGGAACAATGGACCACAATGTTTTCCTGTGTAATAACAATGGAACAATTGGGCCCCACAAGGGGATTCTTTAGAAAAGGGAATAATAGAACAACAATAGCAGTACCCCACAAACCGGATTTGTAAGGTTGTGTGCTCACACACACACACACACGTGTGTAAACACCGGCAATCGTGGACCCTCCTTTGTTCAACTCTTTGTGTTAGCAACCGTGGACCACGATGATTTCCTTTGTGATAGCAACCGTGGACCTATTATCCCTTTTGTTATAGGTCCACGGTTTGAATGTGGATACCTACCCACACACACACACAGCTCTGTTTTGCAGTTACTCTGTGGACATTCATAGACATTCATTGTGTACATTCAACACCAGAGCTTGGGTCTGGTGAACTAGACCGCTCGGCCACGACACGCCGCAAGACCTTCAAACAGGATTGGAAGAAGCCAGCACCAACAGTACATAGATACACAAATACAACATTGATACACTACAGACTTAAGTATCTTCCAAAACTACAACCGTTATCGTCTTCTAAGAGATTTGTTGTTTGTTTTTAATTTAAAAGGAGATATACCTTTATTCCAATCCTCTACTTTTTAACAAGCATGTCATAAAACCAATCAGTAAAAATTTCAACAAATAAAGCAGGGCTAAAAATTAAAAATGTGGAACCACAGCGCCGAAGCCAAGGGTTTTAGCATCTTGCCAGTTAACTCACGACCAGGCGAGTCTGGAGGTCTTGTGTTTTTCAATTGAAAAAGTAACACCTCACTGTGTAATATCTTTAATAAAAAAACCCAGTGATGTTCAAAAGTTGACCTGCTGGGACAACCCCCCGTCCTAGGGTTTCCCATGCTTACTACAAGGACTTACATTCTCGGTTTTCAGTGAGACGCAGTTAGTATAGATGAACTCGAGAACGACCAGGAAAATCTCCGGATCGACGTCGGACATCACGTACGGTGAGTCCTCTCTGTTGTTGAGATCGGCAAACATCGCTCTGAACACCTGGCAGCGAGAGGCAAGAATGCAGCGATGAGCTCGAATTTGCTTCCTGGACTCACCAACGATGAACTTGATATCACTGTTGGGAGGTCAATGGAAAAAGAGCGTTAACATTGTATGGGATGAACAACAAACATTTTCCTAGAGCAGCTCTTGAACCTGCAGGACTTTAATGTACCAACTGAGCTACCTAGCCCTAATGTTGGCGGTCTCCCTACTTTGTTCGGAGGTGACAGTCAGAACAGAAGCCATTCAACCTGTAACTGCCGTATAGCAAGGGATCACACCCAAGTTTTCGATACAACCTGGGAAGCGGCAGGAGAGGGATCACCTTATAAAGGGATGCAACTTTTGTTGCTTTGTACTCTGTAATTAGTACTTTACAATAAAAAGTGAAGTTTGTGTCTTTGACCTTTGGACTCACGCTCGTTTCCAATTTAGCTTTGAGCAATGAGAGAGTACATTTACTTTCTGTGGGTATTTCTCTCTATTTTGTAGGGAGCATGGCTTTGGACGTGGTCCAAATACTCATTAGTTTGGAGGGATATGTTTAAGAGCTCTCTGTGACTCGGTGACCGGTCCTACTAAATACCGTCAACTCACTGTCAACTCGCTTCGTACCGTCAACTCACCGTCAACTCAATACACATTTTAAATTGACAAAAGAGGCATAGAACTGTAAAGTATGGCTAAAGGAGAATATATATTGGTTTGAGGTTAAAATTCTTTTATGAAAATTGGGTTTTTTTCACGCGAAACAATTTATCTCTAAGCAGCATAGCCGTTGGCCGCCATCTTGCCTTCTCACGGAGCTTGGACTGTACCATTCATGTATGGGTGTGCAGGTAATGCAATTATCATGCCAACAGAGGGCGCCTTCCTGATTGGAGCTGGCTGCGCTGCTCGGCGGCGGCCCGAATAAATTGTTTTATTTCTTACGAAAGCCCTCTATTGGTGTATTGTGTAATATTATCGCCCCTTTAGCGTAATGGTATGGTCTGCGCTTCCCTTGAGGCAACATGGCTGCCGATTTCGTAGCTGTACGTAGAAACAATTTTCGTGAACTTGAAATGGCACATTTCAGACGTCTATAATTTCCTGCTGTTACATTAAATGTAGTTTTGACCAGTATTTAAGGTTCCATACTACTTCTATTGCGTTAGAACGTGTTTTGGGTGAGTTGACGGTGAGTTGACGGTACGAAGCGTGTTGACGGTGAGTTGACAGCAAGTAGTAGGACCCCTGTGACTAGTGTCAATCAATACCGAGTGAGGGCGCTGTTCACCGCGCAGCCACTTTTTGTTAATGGGAAACTGTGACCCCCCTTAAACGTGTACAACGCTATAGAGAGATCGGTGGTGCAGAGGGATATAGATTAAACCCATGTTCATCATTTCATTCATAAAAATAAACAGAACTACTTTCAAGATGGAGTTTTTCTCTTGAGATTGATATGCAATTTGGCGTCCGTTTTGTTGGAGTATTTGTAAAAAAACTTTCTGTAAAATCACTACAAATCTTGTTTTCTGCACTCAAATTCATTGTCAAATGTCAACTGTAAGTAATTATCCTCTTAGGGCCCCATAATGAACCAAAATGACAGTTAGTTGAGTATTTAATTATGTAATTACTTTTTCTGAATTAAAAGTATTAGTTGTCGCGCTTTTTCGCGCTTGATTGTCAAACACGTTGATACGGCCCCTGGGAAATGTTCAATTACGCAAGGGGAATTGGCTGTTGTGTGCAACAGCGAAAACGTTGCGCTTGTACACGATCACCAAAATTTTGTTATGTAAACAAGGTCAAATATTTGGAACTTTGACCTTCCATAAGTCTGGTTTTCATGAACCGATCCCCACAAGTAAAGTAGCAAAATGAATGTCAGAGCTCTATCCAACTAGACTACTTACAACTCAATCAGATCAAATCTCAAAATTTGTAAATTCCACTACTGTAAGTGTGAGTATTGTTTTGTGTTTAAATTATCTTTTTATCACAGAAATATTGGAACTTTTAGGGCTAGTTGAATAGGGTACTGTAAACTTTTGTATTGTAATGTAGCCAACCATGTGCTGACCTTTTGCTCTTCACATCTGGATCTGGATCTGGATCTGGATCTGGATCTGGATCAATATTCTCAACGCTCTTACTAGAGCCAAACGAGAAGAGTGAGTGTGCGCAGTGTAGTTTTAGTTGTGAGATATGACGGCTCCTTCAAAGGTCTTATTGTCCGTGATGGCTATGATGTCTGGTGGTAATGTGTTCCAGTCGTTTACTGTTTGGGGGAAATATGAGTATTTGAAACAGTCTTTGTTTGCGGAGAACAGTTGGTAGGCCTTGCTGTGATTGTGTCTGGATTGGCATGTGACCGGCTGTAAGAACTTTCCTGCCGGGACGGCAGCCTGACCATGGTGGATTTTGTGGAGCATTGAGATTCGTGCCACTTTCCGTCTGCTTTCCAAGGTGTCCCACTGGAGAGATTTTAGCATAGCTGTAACACTGCTTGTACGGTTGTAGTCTCTGCAGACGAAGCGGGCTGCTCTTCTCTGTATTATCTTGAGTTTGTCTTTTTGTTCCTGTGTGTAGGGATCCCAAATGATTGCCGAGTACTCCAGAAGTGGGCAAACCAGGAAACCAGGGTCTGGTAAGCGATGGACTTGAGGTCTTGAGGGCAGCAGTGTAGGTTGCGTCTAATAAAGCCAAGGGCTCTGTTTGCTTTGGCAGAGATGGATTATCTCAACCCCAAGTATGAATGAGATGTTGTCTCTTGTAGTGTTGTGCCCCCTAGAGTGTAGTTGAACTGTTTGGTTGATCTGGCATGTGAGAGGCGGAGCACAAAGCATTTGGAAGCATTAAATCTCATCTGCCACATGTCCTGCCACTTGGAGAGAGTGTCAAGGTTCAGCTGGAGCTTGGTAGAGTCTGACTTGTCTTTGATGGTAGAATACAGAACACAGTCATCCGCAAACAGTCGTACAGTGGAGTTTATGTTGTCTGGCAAGTCGTTGATGTAGAGTAAAAAAGAGTAGAGGGCCCAGCACCGTCCCTTGTGGCACCCCGGATTTGACGTGAGTCCATTCAGAGCACTCACCATTGATGACAACCCATTGTTTTCTTAGAGTGAGGAAATTGGAGATCCAGTTGAAGGTGTTACTGTTGATTCCATAGCTGTTGATCTTATGAAGGAGACGCTTGTGTGGTACGGTATCAAACGCCTTGGAGAAATCCATTATCACCATGTCGGTTTGGCTTCTGGTGTCCAATGACTTCCCCAAGTCGTGAATCGTCTGAATGAGCTGTGTCTCGCATGAGTGCTGAGCACGAAATCCATGTTGATTATCAGTTAAGATCTTCTGCTGATCCAGATGCTTCATGATGTTACTATGGAGGATGTGCTCTAGCAGCTTACAGCACACTGAAGTAAGGGATACAGGGCGGTAGTTGCTCGCTGTAGCCTTGTCTCCCGTTTTGAAGATGGGGGAAATGTTGGCTGTAAGCCAGTCTGCTGGGACGATTCCTGTGTGCAAGGATGTGTTGAAAATCACCGTCAATGCCGGAGCCAATTCCTCTGCAGCCAGCTTCAATATTTTGGAAGAGATCCCATCTGGTCCCGTTGCTTTATTTTCATTCAATCCCCTGAGAAGTTTGAGTACACCTTCAGGCTCTATTGAAATAGTCGGCATTGAAGGAAACTTACGTCCAGTTGGGACGTTCAAAGGATTTTCATCAGTGAAGACCGACTGAAATTGATGGTTCAGGATTTCAGCTTTCTTGTTGTTCTCTGAGAAGAGTTGACCATTTGACCTAAAGGCTGGTATACCTGAAGAGTCAGTCCTCATCCTCTTGATGAAGCTCCAGACCTGTTTAGCTGAGGATAGACAGGTGGTTCTCACATACGTCCAGTAGGATGCTCTTGTTTCCTTCTGTGCTAGTTTTCTGAAGCTCCTGAATTTATCCCAGTCATTAGGATTGCCGGATATTTCAGCTTTGTTGTAGACTCGCTGTTTTTGTCTTAACCTACGCTTGACGGAGTGAGTAATCCAGGGCGTACGATTCTTGTTGGTGCTCATCTTTAATGGGATATTCTTCTCCATTCATCGCATCTGTAATGCCATCTTTGAATTGGAGCCATAATTCCTCAACCGACTTCGATGAGTTATCCGCGGATGTAAGTCTGTCACACATAACGACTGCAGATATCAAAATTTCGAACAAAGGAGCACAGCGTCCCATTTAGTTACTGGGTCTAGTTCATATCATATCATGTAATGTAGATTTTAAAAAATTCACTGCTAAACTACTCCATACCCAACGCAACGCTATATCCTACAGTGACCGGTTTTCGGGGTACTATAGCTTTTTCTTTGAATTAAAAAAAGAAAAAAGATGCCATGTTTGTTTTATAAGAAGTATGCAAACATACATTAAAACTTGATAGACATTGAAACTTTCACACCACGCACCGATCTTCGATGACTTCAATAGCGTCCCATTTGTTTTGAGTTTTACCTGTTTTCAAGGCAAACAAGAAAACAAGTATGGTGTCCCGGTGAAGCCATACGTGGAAGAAACATCTGCAGTGACTACAAGTGTTCTGTGAGACTTTATGTATGACTCTTTAGTCAGCAGTTGTCTTCATTTTATTCAAAATATTTTTTATTTAATTTTAAAAATTACCATGGTAATTTGCAAAAACTATTAAAAAAATATATATATAAAAAAAGTGTAAATATTTCTTGGCTTTCAAATCTGATTTTTATTTAGTTTTGTGTCATTTTATGTTTCTTAACATTTATAAAAAAGAATACAAATAAACAGTGATAATTGAATCAACAATCCGATGTTTAAATTTTGACATTAATAATAATAATGACATGAGGGTTACAAAACAAATTCTCCAGACTATTAGAAAATGATATAAGGCACATGGCTTCTTTAAGCCTCTGTATTTTCCCCCCAGAATGCTCAGCAGAATGTTCAGTCACATGATTTGATCATCGTGAATTGTGAATTGAAAAAGTGTTTGATCAAACTTTTTCGGTGGGCAATTTTTTTTTTATGGCCCCGACAGTATGAGTCGACATATTTTTGTACCTTGTAGAAATGCCTAAAATACCACAACTTTTTGCATTGACAAGTGCAATTACTAACCAGTGGAGCCTTACATGTTTCTAAGTTTTGGTCGAAGGAGAGGAGACTCTTTGCTTGGCAAGTCAAACCACAAAAATTGTATCTAGGGACTGATTTACATCGCGCGCAGAGAGGTAAAATATTTGCCCCGATTTCAGGGGCACCCCGAACACAGGACCTCCTACGATATATTATAAATATAAAAACGTTACCTGAAATCTTTACTGTTCACCAATCGCTTCATTTCTTTGGCAAATGGCGCTGCATCCCCTTTCAGATACCGCTCTTTAGCCATCATTGATAACACTACAGTGATGAAACACTGATGATAACACACGTTAAAGATAAGTATTTACTATTTTAGTCTTAAAACTTAAAACGGAAAACAAAGCTTTTTATTTGCCTCTTGTTTTGACTTTGTGCAGTTATTTTTGTGTATCGTTGCTACGGCAGTCTGGTCTTCTGATATAACAGTTGAGAAATTATAAGTATGAAGCAAAGATCGTATAGCGCCGTAGGCGCAAGTCAGGGTACCAAAAATCGTGTAATCTACTAACGCAAGAGGGCGCAAATCCCGTGGAGGCTGTGATCAGGGTGCACCACACTAAATAAACTCCTATAGAAACCAATGCTAAACGCTTAATATTCAAAAATACTTTAAAAATATTTCAAAGTCTTTCAGCCTGTTGAAAACCAATCAAATATATTTTCAGACAACTAAACTTCAGACTTCTTTTCAATTTTTGGCAGATCAGCCGTTTGGAATTTTTGCTAATTACCCCAGAAAAAAACACCCCCGAAAGTGCCTTTTCCCAAACCGACTTGCTGCCAGTTTTCATGAGGCACTCCTCCAATTCCCAAGCTAAATAGGACCAACTTTAAAGCTTAAATTTATCAAATCTTCTCAAACGTTGAAACACAGAACCCCCAGGTTGTGATAGATTCTTATAATTACACAATCTATTAATTGCATGACCCCCAAAACGTTACAATTCATAAGTAACTGTGGGTTTACAAATTATAATAATCAGCTTGGCGCATGAATTTTTGCCTATTTAGTGTGGCGCACCCATTATTACTTTTGATCGCATGAGGGAGGGCGGGCGCTTTCATATATCTTGAATGCACCACCCTAAATAAACTCCCATAGCAACCAATGCTAAATACTAAATATTATTCAAAAACACTCAAAAATAGTTAAAGTCTCTCTTGCAGCAGCCTCTTGAAAACCATCAAACATATTTTCAGACAACTAAACTTTAGATTTCTTCTCAATTTTTGGCAGGTCAGCCGTTTGGAATTTTGTGCTTATTACCCCAGAAATAAACACCCAGATAGGGTTAGGCATGGAGGAAGGAATTAGGGTTAGGGTTTGAGTTTGGTTACCATTATAAATAGGCCCTATGTGCTTTTTCCCCAAACCGATTTGCTGCCAGTTTTTGTGAAGCACTATCTACTTCCCAAGCCAAAAAGGACCAACTTTAATTGCACGTACGCAGTTTTTTGCATCAATGACGAAGTACATAAACATAATAATAACAAAACAAAATTAAAAAACCCGTTTGTTTACTTGTTTTTCATCAGGTGATATTGGTCCACATACATGAAACTGTTTCATGACCCAGGTCAAAATGTGACATCATCAAGCCCAGCGCCGTAACTGGGGTAAAATTTGAGGGGGGGGGGGCTCAACTCAAGGGGGGCACAATTGTTTATAGGAGTGGGTGTGGCAGGAGATTCTGCGTCCCCGGCCCATACGGCGAACTGTGTGTATGTAGAAACTTCTTCTTCTAGCGCCCTCAAACTCCTTCAGCCCATGTTAATTTCCCATAAAAAATTATTTGAGAGCCCCAAAAGGGGGGAAGTGTAAAAAATGTTGCCCAATTGTGAACTGGGGGCTGTTGACTTCAAAAAATTCAAGAGTCAATGGATAATTTTCCCTTTACTGTAAAAAGCTGTGAGACTTCTAGTATTTGTTTTTGTATTTTTAATTTGCACTGTATGCTATGGGAATTTAATCAGTGGGGTGCACCCTTAAAGGGATTGTATACGTTTAGTGATTGGAACCCACTGTTTGTTTCAATTGTACATAGTTGTAAATATATACCATGAAACTAACCTGTGACAAATTCATTTCAAAAGGTGGTAGCGTTTTTGAGATAATTTATTATTGCCGAAAATCTGAAGCGGTTTGTCCACGCAGGAAGAATAATCTGCTATGGAATACACAATCTCAGATTCCAGTTTTTGGGGATAAAAAGTGATATCTTTTCCATAACCGTAGTACTTCGAAGTGAAAAGTTTCTCAAAATGCAGTAGCCTACTATCCAAAGCTGCTGTAGCCTACTTCTTACCAAGTAAGTTGTTATTACAAGAATGATAGCGCCCTCTGGCGAGTGGTTCGTGGGGGGTGATAGCGGTTTAAGTAGCGATTAGGTTTTCGTGACTACACAATTGGAGCGTCTTGGAACCAAGACTATTACAGTCCCTTTAAAGAACAGGTGCCGAGATTGCTTGGTGCCGAGTTTGTTAGTTAAAAATAGGCTGGTGCCGAGTTCGTATGGTGCCATAGAGTTATGTATAACTATATGATGCCTACATTCTTTATGCCGAGTGAATGCAACCTCGTTCCCAGGGGTGATCGATCTCGCCGCGCCATTTTTCCCAGCATTTTTTAACCCCTGGAGTGCGTTTTGGCCATGGCGACCCCAACCAGAATATGCTTGAGCTTTGGTCATTGGTTAAGCGTTTTCGAGTGTGTTTTCTATTCCTACCTCCATGGTTGAACCGCGTTGACGCGGCTGTTCCGACCAAACCGTAACCGACTTGTTGGCTCTGTTAGGTTGGTTTCAAGATGGCGAACTCTAAAAACTATCGGAAAATGTTAATGGAATTCTTTTAAAAATGAAATACCTTCAAGCATAACAATTAAATGTTGTTAATAAAATTACAAAGACTAGTTCCATTACTGGAAAAACAGCGGCGTAACTAGGGTAAAACTTCAGGGGGGCACAATAAGGGGGTGCACCATTTTTTCTAGGGGGGCACTTCTGGCCAAATTTTTGTTTGCCTTTTTCTGTAAAACAAGCCCATGCCCGCAATCGGGGGGGGGGGGGTCGGACGGCCACCCCTAAAATAAAAAATAAAAAAATTATATTTAAAAAAACATTTAACCAAAGTTTGCAAAAAATAATGAATTAAAAAAATCTGCATCGTAACCGTTACTTATTTTTGTAAGTTACGACATTTATAACATAACATAATATACAAAGATGTAAATAGAGGACGCAATTGGTGGCATATACGCCGTCTGAGCATTAAAGGTATCGTACACGTTTGGTAATGACTCAAAACAAATATTAGCATAAAAACTTACTCGGTAACAAGCAACGGAGAGCTGTTGATAGTATAAAACATTGTAGGAAACGACTCCCTCTGAAGTAACGTAGTTTTTGAGAAAGAGGTAATTTCTCACTTTAAAATAATAAAAACTTCTTGCAAGAAGTTTTATTCCTATCTGAAAGCACACAAATTTGTACAACACAAAGGGTGTTTTTTCTTTCATAATTTTCTTGCAACTTCGATGACCAATTGAGCCCAAATTTTCACAGGCTTGTTATTTTATGCATAATGTTGCAACACAAAGTGAGAACACTGGTCTTTGACAATTACCAAACGTGTACAATGCCTTTAAATATGAAGAAATAATATTGATACAAAGCTGTAATTATGTTTTCTGATATAATAACCAATGTCATAGCGCAAAATGGTGCACCAAATGGCTTGAATTGGGCATTCTTTTTTACAAAATTTCGAACTTCTGAGGGGTGCACTTCCTCCTCCCACTCCACACAAAAAAATTCTGCATGTAGTTTGGAAAAATAGTCTTAAAAACATCGAAATTATTTCATCAAAGCGTATAAAATGCTACACTTTACTCTGGAAATCTCCAGTCACAAAAGTCCAGATTTCAAATGGTGGGGGGGGGGGCACCCGGGGAGGGACACGGACATCAATATTGGGGGCACGTGCCCCCCCCCCAGTGCCCCCCAGTTACGCCACTGGTTTCAATCCTATAGCCTATACCATAAAACTAACCTTTGAACATTTCATTTCAAAAGGTGGTAGCGTTTTTTAGTGCCGAAAAACTGGAGCGGTTATGCACGCAGGAAGAATAATCTGCATTGAAATAATATACACTCTGAGTCAGATTCGAATGTTTTGGGGGATAAAAACTGATATATTTTTCCAAAACCGTAGTACTTCGAAGTAAAACGATTCTCAAAATGCATTATACTATCCAAAGCTGCTGTAGTTCTTACCAAATAAGGTTTTTTTGCCATTAATTATCAGAGTCATTACTAAACGTGTATGATGCCTTTAAAAGTAATTAAATTTTGTACCCTTCATTATGAACACAAATTAATGTTACACTGGGCATACCGACTTTTTGGGCTGGCTAATTTGGGTCACTAGTTAGTTGTTAATTAACCACAGTCATACAGACGCCAGGGGGAAGAATGTGACGAGTGTATGAACATGGAATGAATCCCCCAATTCATTTTTGCTTATTTTGATGACGTAAAATACTAGTGACGTAATGCTTACTTGTGACGAAGATTATCTTTTGTACAGCGCCCCCGCGCAAAATCCTTTTCTCCAACCTCGTCCCCAAGGTGTGTCGAGCAGTACGAGGTTGACCAGTCTCTCCCCAAGGTGTGTCGAGCAGTACGAGGTTGACCGCTCTCTTACTATATAATTGTAAACATGGTTGGAAATAAAGTAAACCATGGGGACGAGGTTGCCTTTTCGCGGGCTTTGACATAATTTTCTGAACGAAGACACGACGACATCTTGAGTGAATTCTGTCTTGTTATTTTCATCTCACTGCGATTTTTGGTCACCTTTTAAAGCATTTAGAATTTTTAAAATTCTGCCTGTTTTCTTGCTGTATATCCGGTTAACCCTTCTTGATAGGTAAGAATATAATTCAGTGTAATTTGACCTAAATTAAGAGAGATAAATTGGTGGCATGCAGCGGAAAACTTGCCGCCGAATATACTGCCTTGGGCAGTGTGGCGTATTGATTCCTCGTCGTTACTAATGTACTGGAATCTGGAAACCATGCTTATTTAGTGATTGGCTGCCAGAAGTGACTGCTTTGCGTGCATGCTTAGTTTAGCAATCCTACCTCCATGGTTTAGTGTATCAAAATGCATGTTTTGTTGACATATCCCTCTTCAAACGTATCATGTTTTTACATGTTCACCTTACATGCCTTAAAGGTATCGTACACGTTTGGTAATTACGCAAAAGCATAAAAACTTACTTGGTAACGAGCAACGGAGAGCTGTTGATAGTAATATAAAACATTGTGAGAAACGACTCCCTCTGAAGTTATGTAGTTTTTGAGAAAGAGGTAATTTCTCACTAAAAAAATTAAACTTCTTGCAAGAAGTTTTTATTCCTAACTGAAAGCACACAAATTTGTACAACAAGGGTGTATTTTCTTTCATCATTTTCTTGCAACTTCGATGACCAATTGGGCCCAAATTTTCACAAGCTTATTTTATGCATATGTTGGGATACACCAAATGAGAACATTGGTCTTTGACAATTGCCAAACGTGTACGATGCCTTTAAACTGCATACAGTTAGACATTTCGCAAGATCAAAACAGCCTCTTGCCGGCTACCAATACTTGACCGCACGTGTAAATTGGATCGGTGGATTTTTGAGTACGTACACAGTGCTTATCATCACCACACAGTGGTGCATGGCTATAAAATCGAAATAACATTCGTGCATCATCTAAAGTTAAAGAAGTATTAAAATAACCTTCATAATTGAATACCCTGACATGCCTAAAGCAAAATATGTTTTTCTGCTGTAAGGATAAAAGGACTGCATGGAATGACCATGTAATTAAAGGTATCGTACTTGTTTGGTAATGACTCAAAACAAATATTAGCATAAAAACTAAGGCTTGTTATTTTATGCATATGTTGGGATACACCAAGTGAGAACACTGGTCTTTGACAATTACCAAACGTGTACGTGCCTTTAAAGCACACTTGCCTAGGAGCTTTTTTATAGCCAGCAAAAACATTAACAAACAAATCTTGTTTTTCCAAGTTTAACGTCTATGTTAAAAAATTTAGACATTGAATGGCTTCATGATATAATCAATACACTGAAGAACAAAGTAATGCCTCAAATGAACTGGATATTTCAGACTAAAGGTATCCAACATTAGTAGTTTTCAATGGCTTTTCCTGGCTTAAACAAACAACTTTGTAGTTTAATCAGGAATGAAATTAACGAACTTGGCCAGCTGGGTATTTTTTTTCTTCTTTATCATTTGTTAATATATATATATGTAATTTGTTTAAACAAAACTGAATTTCGATTTTCATTTTTTCTGAATTTTTGTTACATTCACTACTCTGAATGGCCCCTAATTAGTGTGTAGCCATGTACATGTAAGTCCGGTAATTGCAGAACAATTTTTTTTAAAACACTTATTACTTACTAGTAAAAACATGCTTTTGTAGCAAAAACCGCTTCACCTTGCTGGTTGAAGTTGTTTTTCTTCATTGTATTTCATGCAGTAGGTTGTTGCTACGAAGGCTTATATGTAGATATTTTTGACTAATTATTAATTAAAGTGCTACAGTTTATTTTCCTGTTTGCTATTTTGATGACATTTTCACAGATTTGAATATGAAGATAGAGATCAACTACAGTAACCTGCTGGGTACCGTTGGTACACTGATCTTGAGCTTTGTTGTGCTCATCATAAGGTCACTTTGGTCAGGCAAATTCAGATCCTGTGCTCCATCCAAACTCAAGGTGCGTATATAAATACCATTGTGTGCGTTGAAGTGTTCTAGATACATGATAAAAATAGTCATATTAATGATGGACATTTCGAGTGTGCCATGTCTGTCATGTATGGAACCACCTGACGTCTGTCATGAATGACACTCCTGACGTCTGTCACAAATGACAATCCTGACGTCTGTAACGAATGACACCCCTGACGTTGGTCACGAATGACACACCTGACGTCTGTCACAAATGACATTCCTAACGTCTGTCATCATGAATGACACTCCTGACGTCTGTCACGAATGACACTCCTGACGTCTGTCACGAATGACACTCCTGACGTCTGTCACGAATGACACTCCTGACGTCTGTCACGAATGACACTCCTGACGTCTGTCACGAATAACACTCCTGACGTCTGTCCCAAATGACACTTTGATGCAGTACAAGAACTCTGGCTGAAAAGCACTGATAAAACCAAAATACAACGTGCAGACAACGTGCTCATCACAACATAATTGCTACGTTTTAATGTTACCAAAATACAACGTGCAGACAATGTGCTTGTCACAACATAATTGCTAAGTTTTAATGTTACCAAAATACAACGTGCAGACAACGTGACTGCCGCGATTTAAATATGACATTTTGATAAAACCAAAATACAACATGCAGACATCGTGTTCGTCAAAACATAATTACTACGTTTTAAGGATAACAAAATACAACGCGCAGACAACGTGCTCGTCTAACATAATTACTACGTTTTAATGTTACCAAAATACAATGTCAAGACAACATGACCGCCGCGATTTATGACGTTTTGATAAAACCAAAATACAACGTGCAGACAACATTCTCGTCACGACCAAAATATAACGTTGTTGCCTTAATTTAAATACTACGTTGTAATAATACCAAAATACAATGTTGTGAACACATTAAGTATAAAACCTTTCGGTAACATTGCATAAATTACCAACAGGCAAGCAATGTACAACATTGGTTGAAGATCATGTTAAGATCTGACGTTCTTGCAACGTAGTCAAAACGTCACCCCATCGACCAAATTGCAACCTTTAATCACAACCTTGTGCAACGTTGTAACAACGTATTGTGTTAGCTGAGAAGTGTTTGTTTGAAATGAATATGGTTGGAAAGATATTTTAAAAGAGAATATAATGATCCACACAAAGATACCTGAAAATTGTGTGGTTTTCCTTTTACTTCTTAAACTAACGATGTCCGCCGCCAATTTTTTTGACCAAAATTTTGGACTCTACTCCCTCCTCTTTTCTCTCTCTTTTTTTTACAATGATAAAGTTGCATGTCTGCCATTAAAATAATTGTGATTACTTGCTGTCAAGTAATTTTTCAATAATAAATTATATATTTTTGTTTAGGTTTCCATAACCTTTGACCCCTTCATGCATCTGTCGGTTCCCTTACCCAAGAAGAGGAGAGTGCTACCAGTTGACTTCTTCTCCGAAGACAACTACAGGAAACCAGTGAAGGTAAGCTAGACCAAAAATGAAATGATATCAGCCCGGTGGTCTAAATCAAAACATTGACGTATTGTAAGGTTTGTATTTGTTTGATGCCTTCTGACCTTTTTTGTTGAATTAATTCACCCATTGATTGAAGGTTCTGTATACACTTGGTAATGATCCCTATAAAATGTAGACATATGCAATAAAACTATCCTGTGAAAGAGTTCATTTCAAACGGTGGTAGCAATTTTCAGATATCACTATTCTTATTCAATTTTTTTTGGATAAAAACTAATCTATTTTTCCATAACCACAGGGCTTGAAATTGGAGGAAAAATCCACAAGACTCCACCAGGGCTTGTAGCCCAAAGTTTTTACTTGACCAGAAATTTGTTAACAAGACCAGAATCAAACAGATAAAAAAACTGTTGTCTGTAAACAGGTTATCATATAAACTGTTTCTCATTTGGAAAAAAAAACACTAAGAGAATATTATTCCATTTGTCTTATGTGTATACTTCAACACTCAACAGAATTGAAAGATCAAGTTAACATTTGAATATAATTTGTCTTTATTACAGATAATACCTATTGAGGTATTCTTAATCAACTTGAAAACACAAGACCGCCGAACTTGTTCGGTCATGAGTTTTCTGGCTCTCGCTAAAATCACTGGCCTCGGGCTTGCGTTTCAGTGGAAATTTTGCGCCCTGAGAAGTGGGCAAGACAACATGAGCTTCAGACATTGCAACCAGCGAGAAATTGACACATTGTTCCCATGTTACACGTGAGTAAGCCTTTAACCACTTGACACAAAGGCCAATTTCATGGAGCTGATGAAGCACAAAAAGTATACTAACCACAACAAAATTATGCTTACCAGAATTAGGTTACCAGCCAAAATACCATGTCACATTTAGCATGTGAAGTGTAACCTGCTCATTTCTGCTAAACAGGAAATTATCAAGCAATTATTTTCTGCTTAAGCACCTCTATGAAATTGGGCCCTGATGGAGTGTATGCACACATTTAATTCGGAACTTGGTGTTATGTACACCACACCAGCAGTATTGAAATGTAAGGTACAAGAGATAGTCCTTGTGTGACCATGGTTTTTGTTGACCCCAAAGGGGGTACATTTTATGAATGAATGGAACTTTCCAGAAACAAATCTTCTAACTCAAGATATATCTAGCATTATGTAAGTTTTTTTTTCACTTTTTAATTTTTTTTTAAAAGGGTCAAAGGTCTGTGTCACAAAAGGTAGCTGTTGGTAATTAGCATTTTGTTTGCAACTTGCTTGATTAGTTTCATTCTATGGTCTCAAAATTGTTTTGCTTATTTTGTTTGCAACAATCAAAAGCAACCTAATGCATGAGTTCCTCAGAACTTTTTCTCTCAGTTTTCATTTTTCTGTATTTAGTTTTGATTGCAGTATACCAAAATTCTCAGGTAAAAGTAATTTATGTGAAACTAACTGTTTTAATCGTTTGTTTGTGTTGCAGTAGGCTCACCATTTTCAAACAGATATACCCTTCAACAAGTAGATGTCTTGGCTGGCCTATCGTAGACATGTTCAATCAATGCCTGAGCACCAAGAACATCCCAAAGCTCTGGAGGAAAGCCAAAGTTTTTGCCCTGCTGAAGCCTGGCAAATACCCAGCCAGGCCAAAGAGCTACAGACCTATCTCCCTACTGTGCCATACATATCAGCTATTCGAGCGGCTTATCCTCAACCGCATCGCCCCATTCTTGGATGAACATCTCATCCCGGAACAAGCAGGGTTTAGGCCAAGAAAGTCATGCACTGGCCAACTCCTAAACCTCACTCAGTTCATTGAGGATGGCTATAAGGGTAAGCTAATCACCGGAGCTGCTTCCGTTGACCTCTCTGCTGCCTACGACACCGTGAACCACAGAATCCTCACCAGGAAGGTCTTTGAGCTGACAAAGGATGTGAGACTGACTGGACTCATCCAGACATGGCTGTCCAAACGGCGATTTTTTGTGGTCCTCAACAGCAATATCAGCAGATGGCGCAGACAGAAAAATGGCCTCCCACAAGGAAGTGTGCTTGCACCACTGCTCTTTAACGTGTACACGAACAACCAACCGATCCATGCAAACACCAGGAGCTTCCTCTACGCTGATGATCTCTGCATCACCACCCAGAACCAGTCTTTCGTGAAGTTGGAAGAGTCCCTCAGCGATGCCCTGCTCATCCCATACTACTCGACCAACCTATGAGAGCTAACCCTGACAAAACTCAGATAAGTGCATTCCACCTGTTTTCTTCATGTAGTTTTGATTGAAGTATACACAAAACCCTCCAGTAAAAGCGAGACAGGATTGGTATATCTGACAAAATAGTAACAGACAGTTTTCATGTATTGTGTGATCAGCCATATACATGAAATAACAAACTTGTGAAAAGTTGGGCTCAATCTGTTGTGTGATTCAGGAGAAGATAGCAAAAAAATCATGCACAATTTTTAGCATATAAACACATTGTACTTATTTTTGGTTTTAACAAAAATTTCTTGAATATGACTTTATTTCAGGGTGAAGTTTGGAGTTTGGGGTTTGGAGTCTGGAATCTCAGCTTGTAGTTTCCAGCTTGTAGTTTCCAGTCTGTAGTTTCCAGTCTGTAGTTTTCAGTTTGTAGTTTCCAGTTTGTAGTTTCCAGTTTGTAGTTTGCAGTTTGTAGTTTGCAGTTTGTAGTTTCCAGTTTGCAGTTTCTAGTTTGCAGTTTCCAGTTTGTAGTTTCCAGTTTGTAGTTTCCAGTTTGTAGTTTCCAGTTTGTAGTTTCCAGTTTGTAGTTTCCAGTTTGTAGTTTCCAGTTTGTAGTTTCCAGTTTGTAGTTTCCAGTTTGTAGTTTCCAGTTTGTAGTTTCCAGTTTGTAGTTTCCAGTTTGCAGTTTCCAGTTTGTAGTTTCCAGTTTGTAGTTTCCAGTTTGTAGTTTCCAGTTGGTAGTTTCCAGTTTGTAGTTTCCAGTTTGTAGTTTCCAGTTTGTAGTTTCCAGTTTGTAGTTTCCAGTTTGTAGTTTTCAGTTTGTAGTTTCCAGTTTGTAGTCTCCAGTTTGTAGTCTCCAGCTTGTAGTCTCCAGTTTGTAGTCTCCAGTTTGTAGTTTCCAGTTTGTAGTTTCCAGTTTGTAGTTTCCAGTTTGTAGTATCCAGTTTGTAGTTTCCAGTTTGTAGTTTCCAGTTGGTAGTTTCCAGTTTGTAGTTTCCAGTTTGTAGTTTTCAGTTTGTAGTTTCCAGTTTGTAGTTTCTAGTTTGTAGTTTCCAGTTTGTAGTTTCCAGTTTTAGTTTCCAGTTTGTAGTTTCCAGTTTGTAGTTTCCAGTTTGTAGTTTCCAGTTTGTAGTTTCCAGTTTGTAGTTTCCAGTTTGTAGTCTCAAGTTTGTAGTCTCTAGTTTGTAGTTTCCAGTTTGTAGTTTCCAGTTTGTAGTTTCCAGTTTGCAGTTTCCAGTTTGTAGTTTCCAGTTTGTAGTTTCCAGTTTGTAGTTTCCAGTTTGTAGTTTCCAGTTTGTAGTTTCCAGTTTGTAGTTTACAGTTTGTAGTATCCAGTTTGTAGTTTCCAGGTTGTAGTTTCCAGTTTGTAGTTTCCAGTTTGTAGTTTCCAGTTTGTAGTCTCCAGTTTGTAGTTTCCAGTTTGTAGTTTCCAGTTGGTAGTTTCCAGTTTGTAGTTTCCAGTTTGTAGTTTCCAGTTTGTAGTTTCCAGTTTGTAGTTTCCAGTTTGTAGTTTCCAGTTTGTAGTTTCCAGCTTGTAGTTTCCAGCTTGTAGTTTCCAGCTTGTAGTTTCCAGCTTGTAGTTTCCAGTTTGTAGTTTCCAGTTTGTAGTTTCCAGTTTGTAGTTTCCAGTTTGTAGTTTCCAGTTTGTAGTTTCCAGTTTGTAGTTTCCAGTTTGTAGTTTTCAGTTTGTAGTCTCTAGTTTGTAGTCTCCAGTTTGTAGTCTCCAGTTTGTAGTTTCCAGTTTGTAGTTTTCAGTTTGTAGTTTCCAGTTTGTAGTTTCCAGTTTGTAGTTTCCAGTTTGTAGTTTCCAGTTTGTAGTTTGCAGTTTGTAGTTTGCAGTTTGTAGTTTCCAGTTTGTAGTTTGCAGTTTGTAGTTTCCAGTTTGTAGTTTCCAGTTTGTAGTTTCCAGTTTGTAGTTTCCAGTTTGTAGTTTCCAGTTTGTAGTTTCCAGTTTGTAGTTTCCAGTTTGTAGTTTCCAGTTTGTAGTTTCCAGTTTGTAGTTTCCAGTTGGTAGTTTCCAGTTGGTAGTTTCCAGTTGGTAGTTTCCAGTTTGTAGTTTCCAGTTTGTAGTTTCCAGTTTGTAGTTTCCAGTTTGTAGTTTCCAGCTTGTAGTTTCCAGCTTGTAGTTTCCAGCTTGTAGTTTCCAGCTTGTAGTTTCCAGTTTGTAGTTTCCAGTTTGTAGTTTCCAGTTTGTAGTTTCCAGTTTGTAGTTTCCAGTTTGTAGTTTCCAGTTTGTAGTTTCCAGTTTGTAGTTTCCAGTTTGTAGTTTCCAGTTTGTAGTTTCCAGTTTGTAGTTTCCAGTTTGTAGTTTCCAGTTTGTAGTTTCCAGTTTGCAGTTTCCAGTTTGTAGTTTCCAGTTTGTAGTTTCCAGTTTGTAGTTTCCAGTTTGTAGTTTCCAGTTTGTAGTTTCCAGTTGGTAGTTTCCAGTTTGTAGTTTCCAGTTTGTAGTTTCCAGTTTGTAGTTTCCAGTTTGTAGTTTCCAGTTTGTAGTTTTCAGTTTGTAGTTTCCAGTTTGTAGTCTCCAGTTTGTAGTCTCCAGCTTGTAGTCTCCAGTTTGTAGTCTCCAGTTTGTAGTTTCCAGTTTGTAGTTTCCAGTTTGTAGTTTCCAGTTTGTAGTATCCAGTTTGTAGTTTCCAGTTTGTAGTTTCCAGTTTGTAGTTTCCAGTTGGTAGTTTCCAGTTTGTAGTTTCCAGTTTGTAGTTTTCAGTTTGTAGTTTCCAGTTTGTAGTTTCCAGTTTGTAGTTTCCAGTTTGTAGTTTCCAGTTTTAGTTTCCAGTTTGTAGTTTCCAGTTTGTAGTTTCCAGTTTGTAGTTTCCAGTTTGTAGTTTCCAGTTTGTAGTTTCCAGTTTGTAGTCTCAAGTTTGTAGTGTCTAGTTTGTAGTTTCCAGTTTGTAGTTTCCAGTTTGTAGTTTCCAGTTTGTAGTTTCCAGTTTGTAGTTTCCAGTTTGTAGTTTCCAGTTTGTAGTTTCCAGTTTGTAGTTTCCAGTTTGTAGTTTCCAGTTTGTAGTTTCCAGTTTGTAGTTTCCAGTTTGTAGTTTCCAGTTTGTAGTTTCCAGTTTGTAGTTTCCAGTTTGTAGTTTCCAGTTTGTAGTTTCCAGTTTGTAGTCTCCAGTTTGTAGTTTCCAGTTTGTAGTTTCCAGTTGGTAGTTTCCAGTTTGTAGTTTCCAGTTTGTAGTTTCCAGTTTGTAGTTTCCAGTTTGTAGTTTCCAGCTTGTAGTTTCCAGCTTGTAGTTTCCAGCTTGTAGTTTCCAGCTTGTAGTTTCCAGTTTGTAGTTTCCAGTTTGTAGTTTCCAGTTTGTAGTTTCCAGTTTGTAGTTTCCAGTTTGTAGTTTCCAGTTTGTAGTTTCCAGTTTGTAGTTTCCAGTTTGTAGTTTTCAGTTTGTAGTCTCTAGTTTGTAGTCTCCAGTTTGTAGTTTCCAGTTTGTAGTTTCCAGTTTGTAGTTTCCAGTTTGTAGTTTCCAGTTTGTAGTTTCCAGTTTGTAGTTTCCAGTTTGTAGTTTCCAGTTTGTAGTTTCCAGTTTGTAGTCTCAAGTTTGTAGTCTCAAGTTTGTAGTCTCAAGTTTGTAGTCTCAAGTTTGTAGTTTCCAGTTTGTAGTTTCCAGTTTGTAGTTTCCAGTTTGTAGTTTCCAGTTTGTAGTTTCCAGTTTGTAGTTTCCAGTTTGTAGTTTCCAGTTTGTAGTTTCCAGTTTGTAGTTTCCAGTTTGTAGTTTCCAGTTTGTAGTTTCCAGTTTGTAGTTTCCAGTTTGTAGTTTCCAGTTTGTAGTTTCCAGTTTGTAGTTTCCAGTTGGTAGTTTCCAGTTGGTAGTTTCCAGTTGGTAGTTTCCAGTTTGTAGTTTCCAGTTTGTAGTTTCCAGTTTGTAGTTTCCAGTTTGTAGTTTCCAGTTTGTAGTTTTCAGCTTGTAGTTTCCAGCTTGTAGTTTCCAGCTTGTAGTTTCCAGCTTGTAGTTTCCAGTTTGTAGTTTCCAGTTTGTAGTTTCCAGTTTGTAGTTTCCAGTTTGTAGTTTCCAGTTTGTAGTTTCCAGTTTGTAGTTTCCAGTTTGTAGTTTCCAGTTTGTAGTTTCCAGTTTGTAGTTTCCAGTTTGTAGTTTCCAGTTTGTAGTTTCCAGTTTGTAGTTCCAGGTTGTAGTTTCCAGTTTGTAGTTTCCAGTTTGTAGTTTCCAGTTTGTAGTTTCCAGTTTGTAGTTTCCAGTTTGTAGTTTCCAGTTTGTAGTTTCCAGTTTGTAGTTTCCAGTTTGTAGTTTCCAGTTTGTAGTTTCCAGTTTGTAGTTTCCAGTTTGTAGTTTCCAGTTTGTAGTTTCCAGTTTGTAGTTTCCAGCTTGTAGTTTCCAGCTTGTAGTTTCCAGCTTGTAGTTTCCAGCTTGTAGTTTCCTGCTTGTAGTTTCCGGTTTGTAGTTTCCGGTTTGTAGTTTCCGGTTTGTAGTTTCCAGTTTGTAGTTTCCAGTTTGTAGTTTCCAGTTTGTAGTTTCCAGTTTGTAGTTTTCAGTTTGTAGTTTTCAGTTTGTAGTCTCCAGTTTGTAGTGTCCAGTTTGTAGTCTCCAGTTTGTAGTCTCCAGTTTGTAGCCTCCAGTTTGTAGTCTCCAGTTTGTAGTCTCCAGTTTGTAGTCTCCAGTTTGTAGTTTCCAGTTTGTAGTTTCCAGTTTGTAGTTTCCAGTTTGTAGTTTCAGTTTGTAGTTTCCAGTTTGTAGTTTCCAGTTTGTAGTTTCCAGTTTGTAGTTTCCAGTTTGTAGTTTCCAGTTTGTAGTTTCAGTTTGTAGTTTCCAGCTTGTAGTTTCCAGTTTGTAGTTCCAGTTTGTAGTTTACAGTTTGTAGTTTCCAGTTTGTTGTTTCCAGTTTGTAGTTTCCAGTTTGTAGTTTCCAGTTTGTAGTTTCCAGTTTGTAGTTTCCAGTTTGTAGTTTCCAGCTTGTAGTTTCCAGCTTGTAGTTTCCAGCTTGTAGTTTCCAGCTTGTAGTTTCCAGCTTGTAGTTTCCAGTTTGTAGTTTCCAGTTTGTAGTTTCCAGTTTGTAGTTTCCAGTTTGTAGTTTCCAGTTTGTAGTTTCCAGTTTGTAGTTTCCAGTTTGTAGTTTTCAGTTTGTAGTTTTCAGTTTGTAGTCTCTAGTTTGTAGTCTCCAGTTTGTAGTCTCCAGTTTGTAGTCTCCAGTTTGTAGTTTCCAGTTTGTAGTTTCCAGTTTGTAGTTTCCAGTTTGTAGTTTTCAGTTTGTAGTTTCCAGTTTGTAGTTTCCAGTTTGTAGTTTCCAGTTTGTAGTTTCCAGTTTGTAGTTTCCAGTTTGTAGTTTCCAGTTTGTAGTTTCCAGTTTGTAGTTTCCAGTTTGTAGTTTCCAGTTTGTAGTTTCCAGTTTGTAGTTTCCAGTTTGTAGTTTCCAGTTTGTAGTTTCCAGCTTGTAGTTTCCAGCTTGTAGTTTCCAGCTTGTAGTTTCCAGCTTGTAGTTTCCAGCTTGTAGTTTCCAGTTTGTAGTTTCCAGTTTGTAGTTTCCAGTTTGTAGTTTCCAGTTTGTAGTTTCCAGTTTGTAGTTTCCAGTTTGTAGTTTCCAGTTTGTAGTTTTCAGTTTGTAGTCTCTAGTTTGTAGTCTCTAGTTTGTAGTCTCTAGTTTGTAGTCTCCAGTTTGTAGTCTCCAGTTTGTAGTCTCCAGTTTGTAGTCTCCAGTTTGTAGTTTCCAGTTTGTAGTTTCCAGTTTGTAGTTTCCAGTTTGTAGTTTCCAGTTTGTAGTTTCCAGTTTGTAGTTTCCAGCTTGTAGTTTCCAGTTTGTAGTTTCCAGTTTGTAGTTTCCAGTTTGTAGTTTCCAGTCGTAGTTTCCAGTTTGCATTTTCCAGCTTGCATTTTCCAGTTTTCAGTTTCAGGTTTGCAGTTTCCAGTTCACAGCTTCCAGTTTCCAGTTTCCAGTTTCAAGTTTGCAGTTTGCAGTTTGCAGTTTGGAGTTTTTGCAAGCCCTAGCCCGTAAGATCTTCTCTTGAAATCAAATACTTTTCTAACTTAATTCTTGACGCTTGTAAAACCCTAAGAATACTTGAAGTTGTTGATATTTTCATTATTAAGTCACTTTTCACATATGTGGGATCTTGATTAATTTCTTTTTTATGGCATCTTGAAATTTTAGGGGGGTTTTGAGCTGAAAAAAGGATGTGAGACTGACTAGACTCATCCAGACATTGCTGTCCTACCGGCGATTTTTTGTTTTCCTCAACAGCAATCGCAGCAGATGGCGCAGACAGAAAAATGGCCCCCCCACAAGGAAGTGTGCTTTCACCACTGCTCTTCAACCTGTACATGAATGACCAACCGATCCATGCAAACACCAGGAGTTTCCTCCACGCTGATGATCTCTGATCACCACCCAGAACCAGTCTTTCGTGAAGTTGGAGGAGTCCCTCAGCGATGCCCTGCTCATCCCATACTACTCGACCAACCTATGAGAGCTAACCCTGACAAAACTCAGATAAGTGCATTCCACCTCAAGAACAAGGATGCTAACCATCAACTAAGGATCAGCTGGTATGGGAAAAGTCTGAAGCACACTCGCAACCCAGTCTACCTAGGCGACACACTTGCCACTAATTACTTGATTAGTTTCATTCTTGGAACTCAGTGATAAAAAAGCTCATGCCAGCAGTAATCGTCAATAGAATTGTTTGCGGCATTTGAAATGCCTCCTCAAATTTTTGTTGCTTATTTTGATTGCAACAATCAAAAGAAACCTGATATGCACGAGCTCTTCAGAACTTTCTTTCGCTGTTTTAATTTTTCTGCATTTAGTTTTGATTGAAGTATACACAAAATCCTTGGGTATAAGCAATTTATCTGAAACTAACTGTTTTAATCAATGATATGCTTAATAATTAATGTTACAAATTGTGTGTTTTCAGACTAGTTTCAATCTGGGGACTTAATGATGAGAAAGCTCATACCATCACCAATAATTAAGAGAGCTGTTTACAACCCCCTCAAATTTCTCTCGCTTATTTTTTTTGCAACAATATAAACAATCCTGAAATGCACGATTTCCTCAGAACTGTTTTTTGCTATTTTCAGTTTTCTGAATTCATTTTTTATTGATGAAGTATACACAAAATTGTCAGGTAAAGCAATTTATCTGAAATTAACTTTTAATCATTTGTTTGTGTTGCAGTAAGTTCTCCAAAGAGATGTCTTGACTGGCCAACAGTAAAACAGCTGTTTGGAGTTGGGAGTTTGTTTGGAGTTTGTTTTCATGGAGTCATGGTGATGAGGAAAATAGAGACTTTTCTTCAGTACACACTTCAATCAGCAAGCTACCTGCCTGTCTTAGAAAGGCGATCTCAGTGCCATGCATGTCTCCTACTTGTATAGAACTATGTATTTATGTGTCTTACTTAAAGACACTGGACACCTTTGGTAATTGTCAAAGACCAGTCTTCTCACTTGGTGTATCTCAACATATGCACAAAATAACAAACCTGAGAAAATTTCAACTCAATTGGTCATCGAAGTTGCGAGATAATAATGGAAGAAAAAACACCCTTGTCACACGAAGTTGTGTGCTTTCAGATGTGATTTCGAGACCTCACGCGTGAGGTCTGGAAATGAATTCAAATATTTTACTGAGAAATTACTTTTTTCTCAAAAACGACGGTACTTTAGAGGGAGCTGTTTCTCACAATGTTTTATACTATCAACAGCTCTCCATTGATCGTTACCAAGTAAGTTTTTATGCTAACAATTATTTTTAGTAATTACCAATAGTGTCCAGTGCCTTTAAATGTTATAAATTGTTAAAAAGACTACCTCCAATTGGTTGTGGTATTACATGTCATTCGTTATTAATTGTTGTACAAAGTAATAAACTACAAGGGAAATTACTGGGACATTTTTTAGACAATTTAGGTTTGAACAAAGACAATTTTTCGAAATTTGTAATAACAAGTTGCATCCCGGTAGTATGATCCTCTGTTCCCAGGTTGTATTGTAAAATTTGGCAGTGACTTCTGGCTACACGGTAGTTAGAGGTGGACTGGCTTCCAACCCCTAACCCCCTAACCCCCTAACCCCCTAACCCCCTAACCCCCTAACCCCCTAACCCCCTAACCCCCTAACCCCCTAACCCCCTAACCCCTTAACCCCTTAACCCCTAACCCCTAACATTGGGGCAGTAGGTTTGGAAGAATGCCGGAACATTGGTCCTGAGGTTGCAGGTTCAAGTCCAGACTTAGTCAATTTTTCTTTGTTCAACCCTAAATTATAAAACGTTGCATTCTGTTTTTGTTAATAATTGTAGACTACTATTTAGTTGCTTTATTGGTAATTGTAGTATTTTTGTTTTGAAAATGTGGATTTGAGGGGTTAGGATTTAATATGAAATTTTGAACCATGCTCTGACATGTTATTTGTTTGTTTGTGTTTGCCAAGAAAAAAGAGAGCAAATGGTGACAGTTTTACACTAGATTAGACAAACCTTGTTGTATTAAAACTCTCATGTTAAACCCATTTCAAATGAAATAAAAAATTGTTTTCTTATAAATGAAACGACACCTAGTGATTGATTTCACTGGATACTTGGGAAAACTCTGTACTTTCAGTCAAGTGTATGGTGTTCCATGTGTGCTATCTTCATTCCCTTTTTTTTTTCGTCACATTTGTTTGGCATCAAATTATTTTCCGTCGCGTTTTTCGTTTCCGTTTATTTTTTTTCCGTCGCATTTGTTTTTCGTGGCATTTTTTTTCCCGTCACATTTTTTTTCCCCGTTACATTTTTTTCCCTTCGCATTTTTACTCCCTCGCATTTTTTCCATCGTATTTTTTCCAGTCACATTTTTTTTTTCGTCACTTTTTGTTTTTCTTCGTCGCATTTTTTTTTTTCGTCGCATAGTAACATGGAAGTACATAATTCTTGTTTTTGATTTGCTTCTTATCGTTTTTATGTACCACCCCCACTAGAGGTTGTTTCCTACCTACATGTAGGCCTATCTGCCCGCCAATCCGGGTTCCTCAGGTGTTTTTACATTGGGTAATCTTTTTAAAACTATAGTTTTAATAATAATTATTATAATAATAATATATAGTCTTATAATCTTGCAGATCATTTGGTTTGCAATTTATTTATGTTTTATTGTTCATTATTTGCTGGTGAATAAAATGAAATGAAATGAAATGAAATTGGCCACGGTGTTTTTTGTATTAGTCACCGATAGAGGGCGCAATTCAACTGTTTGGGAGGCTAACTCATAGGGACTGGGCAAGTCTATAAATCTGGATCGAAACAGTTGTTTGTGTGATACAGATTATCTCTTCTCCAGTACAAACTTTTTTCAAAAGGTAGTTGACTCGCAATCAAAAGCACATGCATTTGTGCGTGTTATAGATGGGAAATGGCGTCTGTATAGTTGTGGTTAATTAACAACTAATTAGTGAGCCAAATTAGCCAGCTCAGAAAATAATGCCCAGTATAACAGTCTTCACGATTCTGGGCTGAAAAAGCCACTTTCATTGATAATGAAGGGTATAAATTATTTTAAAGAGGTAGTTTAATACTCAAAAGCATATGCAATTGTGCGTGTTACAGATGGAAAATAGCGTCTTTGTAACTGGTTAATTAACCACTAATTAGTGGACCAAATAAGCAAGCTCAACATTTGTTATAACAGTCTTCAAGATTATGGACTAAAAAAGCAATTTTTACTCATAACGAAGGGTACAAAATATTTTAAAGAGGTATAGTTTACTCAACAGCATAATGCAATTGCATAATGCAATTGAACTGTTATAGATGGAAAATAGCGTCTTTGTAACTGTGCTTAATTAACCACTAATTAGTGGACCAACTTAGCCAGCTCAGAAAATAATGCCCAGTATAACAGTCTTCACGATTCTGGGCTTAAAAACTCTTTTTTATTCATAATGAAGGGTACAAATTATTTTTAAAAAGGTAGTTTACTCAACCGCATATGAAACTGTGCGTGTTATAGATGGAAAATAGCGTCTGTGTAACTGTGCTTAATTAACCACTAATTAGTGAACCAAATTAGCATGCCCAGTATAACAGTCTTCAAGATTATACAAAATTTTATTTTTTACTCATAACGAAGGGTACGAATTCTTTTTAAAATATGTTCTATATTAGTATTTAAACAGCGTATATTTTGACATTTGCATAGCATACACCATTGAAAAAACCCCTTAAGTTGTATATTTTAAGAACATAAATTTTGAAGAGATGTACCTCGACGTCATGAACTGTGTCTTTTACGTCAGAAACTTGTTTCCTGTCATGGTCGCCAAAACACGCCCCTGGAATCGGTTCATTAAAATAGCGGGATCCCTTTTCTCCAACGCCATGTTATTTACGAAGCATGATTTTGGGTGTTTGCACGGCCGGGGTTGAATTTTTGAATGGGGGAAGGAAATGTGTTTCTGGCAATGATGCATGATTGGCTGACATGTAGGTATTTTGGGAAAATTCCGCATCCGAATGCCCCTTTTTTTACTCATACGGTTAGCAATCTCATTTGAGTAAATAAGATGCTATTTATTTCATATTGACTGAAAAATTGGCAGTCGGATACGGAAATGTTACCGGTGTTTTGATTTGTCAAGACTTGCGTTGACCAAACTGACGTAGGCCTAAGCAATCCACGGGTTTCTGATGGAAATTTTCAAGGGCACTGGTGCAAGTTTGTAAGTTTCTGGCAGTTGGTGAGATTTATTGGAAGTCCGAGGCCACCACCCTAAATGGATCGCTCTGCTTCTCCAGCCAACCAGACAACTCGGTCGGACCGCGGCAGTTCGGGTGACCGTATACAGCATGGCACCCCAGCGGATTAGGCGACCGCACCGAAGACAGCAGGGAATTCGCCATACCCGGAACAACCGAGATGGCGGACGTTCGCAGCGTGCTCCTAAATTCAAGATGGTGCAGGCTAGGGCTTTAATAGTATAACCTAATGATAGAAGATAATATGTGCCAGAATATTGTACATTTTAATAGACCTTATATGCACATGACGTCATATCAGTAGGGCGCTCTCGCTTAGAGGTCAAAAGGAGGTTGTTCATTGGCCAATCCTGTGCGCAGCGCGTACACATCTGTGCGTTTCGATTGTTTCGTCATCGTACCTCTAAGATGGCGGCTGGATGACGTCAATGCATAAGGTCCATTGGGCCTGTATCCGCAAAGATGCATCAATTCAAAGAGCAAAGCTGGTCCCCTCTCATTCTTCTTTGATCTTGTGATATAGACTCCTTGCACAACGCGCAGCGTACTCACATGCGCCTATCCTGGGTGTCATTTTGGGTGTCAAAATATTGTAAAAAAAACATGCACAAAAGAGAGTTGACTCCCAAAATGACGCGCATTGTTCGGAGGTGCGTTCCGCGTTGTGTAAGGGGTCTATAGAAATCAATAGGTCCCCCTTGCATAACGCGAAACGCTACAGGTACGCTGAGGTCACGCACCGCGTTTACGCACAAAGAACAGCTATCTTCCCATGATCTGCCTCCTTATTTGAGAGTGTGACGTCATATGCAAGGGTCTATTCAAATAAAAAGTCACACTTGCAGGGTTATATGATCGAGCATGGCATTCTGTGAAAGAAAAGAAAAATGACGCGGATTGATCGTACACATTGATCTCAATGGGTGCGTTCGATTAGCTTCCCCGGGTCGACCCAGGTCCGGGTCGGCTGTCCCAAGATGCATTGATGGTGTGAATGCTTGGGGGAAGTTGGCGTTCGATTAGCTCATGACAGGGGCTCACCGGATGAGCACACCGGGGTCGACACGGGGAAGCTAATCGAACGCAACAGAGATCAATGATCGTACACCGCTGAGAACGAGGTTGGAGAGGTAGAGTTTGCATGGTGCCGAGTTTGCAAAGTGCCGAGTTTGTGGATGGCGAGTTACGTTGCCGAAGTGTCTGGTATTCAAACCGTTGGTATGGTGTGGTACTGTATACTAGCTGAGCAAAGCGCTCGAGCATTATAGCATGTTAGCAAGCTGAAGCTGGCTGTCCGAAGTTGGAGTTTATGAGTTTATCGACAATAAAATTAAACCAAACATCCCTTGAAATGTAATTACCAAGTAGCCCCAGGAGGAAATACTGGAAATATTGTGAAGTTGTTGGAACAAGTGAGTAAGTAAGTCAAAATTAAAATTTTGTTTGAAAACCTTAATAAACAAATTGTCAGTCGGTGAGTCGGTCGGGACGGTGGTCTTTGAACAATCGGACCACACCTCACTGACGCATGATATTTGCACCTGTGTAGTGTATAGTGGTGGAGTGTTGTCTTTGCATCATGGCATTGTTATGAATTGTGGTAGACTTTTACCGCAAGGTGGAAGGGCATTCTTTTCTTTATTTATATATACATGTTCTGAAATTAAATTAGATTTATCATTTAGCCTAGGCCCTATATGATTTACATGATTTGAAAAATAGTAACTGTGTAATGTTTTGCTTTCGTGGAGATGAGCATGAGTGAGTCTATGTCTATTGATTTTGAACATTCTACCTCCATGGTTTGATCATGGAGGCTAATTTTTCCTCCATGGTTTAATCTGGTCCTTGCTTTATGTTTAAACCATAACACTCGACTCACTGTACGTGATGGTGACAGTCACCAGTCAGGACTGACCATCAAATTCCACCATGTGGTGCATGATGTGTGACACTGACACTCCAGTGTTTTCATTGTGTTTTGTGCAAAAATTGCCAAAAACAATACTTTGTGTCATGGCAAAAATGACACGTATCTGGCTTTGCTCTAGTGACTTGGGACCAATTTCATGGCTCTGGTTACCGCCAAATTCTGCGATTACGCTCTCCATTCTGATTCTCCGCTTACTGTGCAAGCGCCGAATTTCTGCGCTAGCTGTGTAACTGTAAGCAAAGAATGCCTAGTAACGTGTAGTACGCATGCGCACAACAAAAATTTTGTGCTGACCCGTGAAATACACTTGACGTAAGCGCGGAATTCCCTGCTTCCGTAAGCGCCGATTCTTTGCTTACGGTAAGCAGAGCCATGAAATTGGGCCCTGCACTTACACTATTTCTCAAATAGATTGACTATTATTTAATTATTCTTTACCTGCTAAGTGCTTGAAAGATTTACAGAATGTACACAGAGAGAGTTGAACACTACAGGCACTTTGGATGGGCTAAAATTCTGTATCCGGCCGCCACTTTATCTCCTGTAATTTAGGGAATACTATATCCTTACCCACCTGTCCAGAAGGGTTGACAGAATGTAAACAAAGAGGCACCCACAGGCACATTGAACTAAACAAAATGTCAAAATCATGAAAAATAAGCCATTTTTCGAGTCGATGGTGTTCTTGATAACGCTGCTCGCTACATTCTATTTAAATACTTAGTTCCTTTGGGCATGAGTGCTCAAGAGTTCTGTCCATGCGATGAAACGTGCGCTTGAATTTTCCTTTTTAAAGGTATTTAGCATTTTAGCTACAAATTTCTCAAGAGGAATATTTAAAAAAAAAGGGAAATAAAGTCCAACATCCATTAAAAAATCTAATAAATCCCTTAGAAAGTGGTGGCCGGATACAGAATTTTTTCCTTTGGATGGGTCGTACTATTCAGCATCAACTCAACAATTGTATGAACTTTTTATGAAATATTTTTAAGTTGTCGTTAAATTTTTATTTGTTTCTAATTTGTTTTTCGTTCAGCGAAATTCAATACTGTTTTGCCACCAAAATAATCTGCATGCGCACCTCTGAATGGTGCGATCCAATATAATAGGGCAAGCACAATAACACCTCCTTGGCCAATTCTAAGGACAGAACTAATGGTTCATTTTACGATACGCAAACTTGTTTTTCCACAAATAGCCTAAGTTTGAATAACGTTGCCAGTCAGTTTTTAGACGTGTTTTCAAACATAATCTGGCAAACAGGTCGCATTTGAAAGCCTTTTCAACTTGTTGAATCAAGTTGTCATGGAGTTGTCTGGAATTGTTAGATCGTCGAGTTGACGCTAAATAGTACGACCGCTTTGGATTACCAGTTACAAAGTATCAAAATCATGAGAAATAAGTAGTTTGGGGTCTACAGGGGTTGGTCTTAACAGCACTGCTGCCTGAATGAATGCCATTTGACATGTTTTTATGAAGTTTCTTTGGCAGTACGGTGTGCAATTTCAAATCGTGCAGTGCAACTTGAAAATGGAATATCCACTTGCAATTGCATTTATTATTTCAAAGTTAAATAATTAACGTATTTAATGTAACTCCAATGTCCCCCAAAAAGGGAGATGACCAACCCTTAGAAAGTGTAGGTCGGATACGGCATTCCTTCCATTTCGGTAAATAAGATACTATTGTTGTCATAAAGAATGCAATAGTTGAGGTCGTACTCGGAATTATTTCATTCAATGTTTTCCCATGAAAACAAATTTTAGAAAATGTTAATGTAGGTTTTACTTTGCTTTTTAAATGTCACTACTCTAGTAATATGCTTTAAAGCACATGGTAAATGTCAAATCTTGACCAGTATTCACACTTTATGTGACCCAACATGAACAGTACAAGGTAAGAATAAGTGGAAATCTGTAAACATTAAATGTTTTAATTTTAACAATGTTGTGCACATTGTGGTGCAGCTTTGTAATCTTTCATGTTGGTGTACTTTACCTAATCTTTTTACACATTCCAACGAGTGCTGATAATGGAATAAAAAGATTAAACGAACATGAATATGCATAATGTACACATAGTTTGAGGCAAAGGGTCCGCCCCCCCCCCCAATCTGAATTTGGCCACCCTGTTTTATGTGTTTACGTACAAGTCTTATATGTAAAGTAAATTATCTTGCCAGCAGGTTTCAGAATTCTCCGCAAATTTGAAGACCGATGTTAAAGCGAAAAGTACATTAATGGATTTTGGGAAAATTATTCGCATCCTCTAGTTGCCAATAAAAACACCATCTAGCAAACCTGTAAAATTAAATTACCTGGTCAAGTTTTAGTATACATGGCAACAAATATGTTTTGTAACACCTCCTCTAGAGCGTTTGCTGGTTTATTTTTATTGCAGCAGTCAGAATTAAGCATTTATCGCAAAAGTGATTTAAGGGATTTTGATTTCAAGTGGTTTTTTTCCTTAACTTTCCGTAGCGTGTCATGGCCAAGTGGTGTATTACGTATTTGTGGGTTCAAATCCTGGTCACGACATTTGTGCTCTTGGGCAAGACACTTATTAGGCCTAACCAAAATTGCATCTCATCACCCAGAAGTAAATGGGTTCTTGCGAGGGTCAGGGTAGAGATTGTTGATGTGAACTTGAATAGTAAACTGTGTGCCCATTTGGCTGCCGGTGCTGCATACTCAGTAGTAAGATAAATCAAAATTATGCATGATCTCTGATGACTTGACACGGCATAAAAAGTTGCAGCAGGCCTGGGTCCAATTTCATAGAGCTGCTTAAGTAGAAAATACTGCTTAAAAAATCCCTGCTTAGCAATAACGAGCAGGATACCAGTCAAAAATTGTACATGTGACATTGTATTTTGGCTGGTAACCTTATTCTGGTTAGCAAAATTTTGTTTTGCTTAGCTTATTTTTTAGCTTAAGCAGCTCTATGAAATTGGGCCCAGGAATTGCACGGAAGCCACGAAGCTGGCCTCTGTTGCCCCAGGACCCAATTTCATAGAGCTGCTTAAGAAGAAAATATTGCTAAACAATTTTCTGCTTAGTAGAAATGAGCAGGATACCAGTCACAAATTGTACACGCGACATGGTAGTTTGGCTGGTAACCTTAGTCTGGTAAGCATAATTTTGTTGTGCTTAGCTACTTCTTGTGCTTAAGCAGCTCCGTGAAATAGGGCCCTGGTCTTGGCCTTGGTGCCCCTTCAAAAGTTTCCCATTTTCCAATGGAAATGCCCTTTGCAAAATGAAAATGGCCTTGCCCTCTCAAAGATGAAATTCGAGGCCTGTTGCAGTGCCCCAACTGTTTCTTAAAACAGAAACCTGCGATGTACTCTTTTTGGGACTGAGAAAAAGTGCCGAGCCAAACACCATACCATATTAAGCGCATCCAGCACCCTAACTGGTCCCACCCTGTGACACTCGGCAGTTTCCTCAAACCCTAATCCACCCATTCCCTAAATCTCCAAACCGGGGGGTTGGCTTCATGTATACACCGACGGTGGTTTTGAGCTCTCCGTCTGCTGCCCAGGCCAACTCTCTGATCCCCTTTAAAACTTTTAATCCGCACTAGATTGAGTCAACTTCCTGAGTTCTTCCTATACCTCATAAAAAGAACCACCGAAAAGAAGTTTCTTCCCCTCCGTTGTCATTAATGCTATTAATAACTGACTTATCGCTGGGTTGCACAGCTGCTTTCAGTCAAGCTGAATTGCAGAGTTAAATTTAGATTGATGGCCTGGTTTAGCAGGGATACATAAATTGGTGAGCTGGTTTATGTGATGACGAACTTGAGCTGAGCATGCGCTATTTTTGTATGCGCTTCAAACTTAATGTAAAATTAACACATGCTTGTTTTACAGTTTACACTCAAGTTTAATAATAAGTTGAATTACAATTTCTCCACTCTGCCTTGTGTCTTTAATCTTCAATGTTACCTGGAATTTGAAAACAGGGTGTCATCATTTTTATGGAAAATTTGAAACAATGGGTTTGCATGCAGTAGATAGTTCCAGATAGATGCCAACTTTACGGGCAACTTGGGTTTTGGCTTTGAGCTGCATCAAGCATTCCAATTTTTGTATGCAGCCAAGTGGTTCAAAATGACCAATCATGCAAGAAATTTGATAAAACTCTTGCGTACTGCTTGGTTTTTATGCATATAACGCAAAGTTGTGCATTTAAAAGTGACTACTATCGTAGCCCGTAAAGATGGCTGACTTTGCACTGTGTGACGTGAAGTAGGAAGTATCTTTATTGCTGTAAATGATTTTTAAAAAGTTTGTAAAAAATAACATGTTTAGTATGGTCCGTTGTAAACTTGGTGTGATCCCTGGCTGTACGGCAGTTTTAGGTTGAATGGCTTCTGACTGGCACTCCTGAAGAAAAGATATTGACAAAATAGGGAGACCGCCAACATTGGGGCTACATGTACATGGCTCAGTTGGTAGAGTGCCGGCACGTTAATCTGGAGGTTGCAGGTTCAAATCCTGCTACATGTATACTAGTCAATTTTTCTTTGTTCAACCCAAAAATGTGTTCCATATGTATAGTGTACATGTATCAGTGTTGACATTATATGCATGTCATAATATCGTATAGGGACATGAGGGACGTTTTAAAGCAGAGCATGTTCATCAATACCTTAAATTAATTTTATATAAAGTTATGATATTGGTACTACCTGGATTTTCTCTCAGTGTTAAAGTATCTTTATAGACTGTGCAAGTCTCGCGCATATCGAAAACGAGAAAATAACTTGAGCGAAGACTATATTTTTTTATGAAATCAAATCTTCTTTTAAAATTATGTTTAATACAAAGTTCTTGAAAATAAAAATACCCCATAGCAAGTTGTTAATTAAATAAATTTACAGTTTTCGTATAGATACAAATAATTTGTTTTAAGAGGTTTAAAATCAGGTGGCTTCAGTTTGCCAACTCTAAAAGGCTCCCTATGTACAGACATACAGTTTTAAAACGAAAGAACCTAGACTCCCTGCGTGGAGAGTGTGGAGATATTGTGTTTTTTTTACATTTATGGGGAGTCCTGCCTGTGTGTGGAGATTGGAGAATGTGGAATGTATTGGGTATAGGCCAACATGATGGCTATCATGAGCACACACTGTAATAGTTTGTCGGTTTGTCAGGATAACAATGATTTGATGCCAATCTGTGAAAAAAATGTGTAGGTACTCTGTATGTTTGTTGGATTTGATATCGATGTTAATGTACACGTACTTTTGTCTTGACAGATTTGCAGGGTCTATTGCTGTTAGACCCTGAGATTCCATGTCATAAATAAACCATCCATCAATAAGTCTTGGAATTAGTCTCGAGTTGATCAGAGAAGGAGTAGGTCAAAGGTCACCATGGCCCTTGTTGCAGGTAGGTTGATATCATTGTGCAACTGTTACATATGTATGTTTTATTCCATTCATGTGACCAAACCAAGGATGTTTCAGAATTGATTGTTGCGGCTAGGGCTGCAGCTGTTACTAAGGGAGTTGCTAAGGGCATCCTATGTGTCAATGCTTGTTCATGTGACGATCAAGCCGGACACAGCCAAAGGCCCGAATGGCAAATAGTCTGGTCCCTTTGTGGAGTCCGTATTTATTGTTGCTATTGAACATGGGAACATGACACAGACGGTGTCAGTGAGAAACAAAATTCCCTAGTTATTTTCCCTACTTGACCAACTTCAGCTCTGCGCACTTTAGATACATTTATCTCACACACAGCTGGAATGAAATGTTCATGCAGAAAGCATGATAAACAGGAATTCCTGGCTTTTTGTTTGTTTGAAACCGCTCGTTCTTTCATGTTTCTAGGATAACACTGATTTTGTTAAGTAAAGACCCCTTGCACTGTTTGTCCATGTTCTGCCATTTTGGGAGTCAAATTGCAGATATGGTACGACTCTCACCACGTGCGTTTTTGCCTAAAATGCACCATGCACAGTAACACACGGGTAATCTGACTCCCAAAATGGCGCAACCAAGATTTATCAAGAGTGATGACGTCAGGTGAATTTGGGTCAATTAGTGTAAAGTTGATTTCTCCTTATGTTATCGTTAATGTTAGATACTCAACATGCCGTGGAGATGCTTTACGGCATGCAGACCGAGCTCCAGCAAACAGGTGACGAAGAGCTCGACCAGCAACTCAGCGACATGATCAACATGCTGGAAAGTCCCCTCTTTAATCAGCTGCTGACGCTCCAGCAATCCATGAGGCAGCTCAGGGACCATGTGGAGTCCACTCCGCCCGGTCAACCCATCGGGGAGTTTGACTTCAACCCGAGTGGTGACCTCGTCTTCGAGGAACCACCCAAACCAGAGCCGGTCGAACAACCAAGCCCGGCTCATCCGTACGCTTATGAGAATGAGATCAACTTGGAAGATGAGATCGGGAAAGTCGAGGTGGCTGCCGTGGTGCTGAGCGCTCCGCCGCCCGCGGTGGCAGCAGATGAGGTGGACGCAGAAGACGCCTTGCTGGATTCTATCGCAGAGCTGGCCATGGGACGGGAGGTGACCACGGTGAAGCTGATGAAGCCAGAGAAGGGAGGTCTTGGGTTCAGTGTGGTAGGGCTGAAGAGCGAGAATCATGGGGAGTTGGGTATCTTCGTTCAGCAGATTCAGCCCAATGGTGTAGCAGAAAGGTGAGCTCTTTCAATAAAACATGGTCAAGTTTGGATGAAAAAATGTGAGAAACATTTTTGGGGTAAAATTTCAGTGTACAAATTTACATTGTTTAAAATTCCTACAGATCAATCAGCCTCAGAATTATTTGTGTCCATCTTCAAGAAAATTGTGTTTCAATTTGATTTCAACCATAATGCCTTGGTACTCGAGATTATCTCACATTTGGTGCTCAATATGGGGCATAGTGTACCCCCCGCCCTAGTGTGTCTTTGTTGTGTGCTTGGAATCTCAGGAATTCTTTAGAGGATTTTTTTTTTCTTTCTTTCCTTGGGGGTGGGGGACTTTTTTACAAGAGGAAAATAGTGTGTTGAAAAAAGTATGGGGGGCCCTCTGGCCCATATCGGGCCTTATTTTATTATTTCATTATAAAAATACACCTACTTCAATAAGTTTTCACTGGTTAGTTTGAGATGTCGAACGGTAGGCGGTTTTACTAAATATACTCTTCTAAAAACCATTGTTCGACTACCCTTTAAAAACTTTATACACCATCACCAGCACACAAAATAAAGAATTTACTATTTAATATCATCCTTTATGTAAATTTGTCTGTATTTTGTAACACTAACAGTGCCTCCCCTAGGCCTGCTGAGTGCAGCAAAATGCACCAATTGGTAAAAGCTGTTGTAATTTGTTTTGCACTTTTGCAGTTAACTCAAATCTCATACCTTGATGCACTTTGTTGAATTTAAAAACCACAGTGATATTTTGTTGTATTGACTATTGAGCAAGGTGTTTTTTGTTTGTTTGTTGGGTGTTTTTTTTTTTGGGGGGGGGAGGGTCTGGGTGGATTCTGGTGTACTTGGTGATGTACATGGCCCCCCTTGTTCATTTCACAGGGCAAGTACCCCATGGCTATCGTAATATTACAAATCACTTTACTGCACAAAGCATCAAAACCACTCGTTGCATTCTGCTGCAATTAGAAAAGTTGTCATTTCAACTGTGTTTCATCTGGCTGTATTTAGCAGGGTGTCTGTAGACAACCTGAGTGGGGTGTTTTCAAGTGACTAAATGATGAGTCTTTCTTTGATTGTTTGATTAGGAATGGAGATCTACATGAGAGTGATCAGATCTTGGCCATCAACGGCCATCTCCTGGACGCTAGCGTCTCTCATCAACAGGTATGCTGCAAACAAACAAAATTGGGAAAATGGACTTGAAAGATAGCGGTGCAGTCTACATGCTGTAGCTTGTGACGAATTCAGGCGATTCACAATACATTGCACCCTCTACAGTTTACCCCGGAGAGGTCATGTTCCCTAAAAGCGGTCGACTAAAGACAAAAAACTCGTAACTCAGCACCGCATGAACTATGAAGTGGCTGCCATGAACGTGAAATACTTCCACCAGCCCCACAAAGAATATCATCTTATGCCGTAAACACAGACAACTACAGCCTTTGCAAACCACAAACAAACTTAAACAATCGTATGATATTTGGTTTTTACCCGTACACCGATGTGTGTAAAGCAATGTATACTCAGTACTTTCCCGAGTCCTGTGAAAAAAACAAAACAGGAAAAGTACTGAGTATACAGTGCTTTACACACATCGGTGTACGAGTAAAAACCAAATATCATATTCTTTATCCCCCATGCAAATTTAACATCTATTAAACAATCGTGGTAATGCTGCAGGCGCTGCGATTGACTCAAAAGTTGTTGACCCTTTTGCGTGATGCACTTCAAAAATGGCCTTTCCTGGGTGCACTATAGAGGGCGCACTGTATTGAGGATCGCCCGTAAACAGGTCTTGAAACCAGATCCTGAAAGGGAATGGATGGTTTTCCCTTGAAAAGGGTTCTTCAATGAAGAAAGCATAAACAGGGTTTGCTCTTAACTTTGTCAGTGACTAGACAGTGGGACCAGTTAGCTTTCACTGGTTCCCCGATTTTGTTCACTGGTTCATATATAGACGATGTGACCTCTGACGTCATTCGAAAATCATAACACGATGCGCGCGCATGTCGCCGGGCAAAACCTTTGTGTACTGACAGCCAGCTATAAAGGACACGCAACGTTACCATGGGTACGCGTCTTCTTGCCCGGCGGAAACATGACTTTTGTCAACAGAGGGCGGTTTGAATGTAAACAGAGGTCACATCGTCTATAAATAAAGTTTCCTTTCAACATTGCTTGGGACTTGTAATTTGAAGTAATTTTAGCAGTGGAGTGTGTAGCAATCAACTAGACTGCCGGTCTAGTTCCAAGACAGAATTTTGACTGGCCCTTGGGTATTTTAACTGGTATTTGGCCAATTTTAAGTTATAACCATTTAAAGGGTGTGTACAACATTGGTAAGGTTGAAAACATAAATGTTCACAGATTTGCACATAACTTACATGGTTTAAAGATGGTTATGGTGGAAACCTTCCCTTGAAATAGTTTTGCTTGAAATGCTTTAGTTTTTTTGGAAATGAGTAAAACAATTAGTCTTTATCACTGGTAATAAAATCCGTTGTTTGAAAACGGTGAAAACATACAATGGGGTTTTTCACTGTTTTCTCCTGACTCCGAAGACCGATTTAGCTTAAACTGTCACAGATTCATTTTTCATGTATATATGTTGTAAGCTCTATCGGTCATCGGAGTCACAAGAAAATAGTGTGGAAAAAATCTTACATTGTTTTCACTGTTTGATTTTCAGAAAAAATTGTTGCTTAATTTGTGTCTCAGTTAACAAATACCTGTGAAAAAAAACTTTGTGTGGCCTCACTTTTTGAAACAAATTTGGGGGTAAGAAAAGAAGAACAGTTTCTAGCTATTGGAACGCAGCTCGGTGGTCTAGTGGTTGAGACATCTGCACTACATTGCAGTGGTTTGGGGTTTGAATCCTACCCAAGTAGTATGCCTGTGGGCCTGTATTCCCAACGGGACTCTGTATACACATCGGTGTACGGGTAAATCCGAAGAACAAAAAATCTTTATCCGCGGTGCAATTATTTTTTTCAAAACGGAAACACATGTGCATTTTATGCTAGCATTGTTTGGATTACATTTCATTTTTTTTGAACAAATTTTTGTTTGTTTTTTGTTACAAGGCCATTGAGATGTTACAGAAGGTGAAAGGTCTGGTGGAGCTCGTCGTGGCCAGGGGGGTCTTCCAGCTTCCTGCAAATGCCCTCAAAGACTCTGACCCACCCAAAGAGGAACAACAGCCGGCTAGCCCGGAAAAGGTAAAACAAAAGTCTCAAATTACTGCCACTAAAGGTCTCAAATGACTGCCATTAATTATTTTATTACTATTTATTCAAACATAACAGCTGCACAATGAAGATATTTAGCAGACTGAAAGTCAACATTTTAACAAAAAATCAAGACTTCCAGACTTGTCCAGTTTACTGGCCTGATGCTAAAATCACTGGCCTCGGGCCTGTGGTCCAGTGTAAATTTCAAGCCCTGAGGCCATAACATGTTTTAAAGGTATCGTACACGTTTGGTAATGACTCGCATAAAAAACTGACTTGGTAACAAGCAACGGAGAGCTGTTGATAGTATAAAACATTGTAGGAAACGACTCCCTCTGAAGTAACGTAGTTTTTGAGAAAGAGGTAATTTCTCACTAAAATAATAAAAACTTCTTGCAAGAAGTTTTTATTCCTATCTGAAAGCACACAAATTTGTACAACAAGGGTGTTTTTTCTTTCATCATTTTCTTGTAACATCGATGACCAATTGAGCCCAAATTTTCACAGGCTTGTTATTTTATGCATGTTGGGATACACCAAGTGAGAATACTGGTTTTTGTTGTTCAGTGCCTTTAATGGAATACCCAGCAGTAGCGGCAAAAGAGCCAACATACAGTAATATGTCAAGTTGATGAAAGTATCTCAATTTTTTTAATTTCACAAATTCTTTGATGTTTAATTTATTTTAAAATGTTAGCCCCAGACCTTATCAAGGGAGAAAGATTGACATCCCTTTTTGTTTGGTTCGAGAATGTGTCTTATCTTAATCCCCTACAATTTGTATTACATTATTTTCAATTCCCCTCCATTTTTGTATACATTTTACTTGTCTATGCCCCACCTTAAACACTACGGCAAGGGATGTGCCCCACACTTTGGTTTTGTGATAGTCAAGACTGGGTAAAGTGTTCTATTTTTAGTCCTGGAAAGTTTTTTTGAGATCTGCTACTTTTACAGGTCGGCTCACAGTTCCGATTCTCAAATTGGATTGGAAACGGTTAAAAGGAAGTCTCAATATTCGTTCAATCGTTTAGGAAAATAAACTTAGATGCACAACCCTATATTAAATATATATAGATAAATAAAATATACAATATACAATATATCAGCAAAATTTACCTACTTATGCTTGAACAAGAATATAGCAAGAGGTTAAAGAAAAAGTATGTACTAAAATTGACATTTTCCAATGTTTCCAATATTACAAAGAATCTACAGTTCTAAAACAAACCAAGATATTTGTGATTCTTAATCATTTTCCTGACATTTTTCCTGAAAATAAAGGAGTCGTATGGGCGTATGGTGATGATTATACAGAAGTGAATGGTCTCTAAAGGGTTAAATATCACATTTCTTCCCTGTAATGTTCATTGGAAACATTGGAAAATGTCAATTTTATATATTTTTGAATATTATTTTATATATATATATATTTATAACTTATAGGCTATACTTTACTATGTTGGCCATACAAAGATGCTGTTCTTGTGCTGATTTGTAATGTTTTAGCTAAATCTTTAGTACTTTTTAGTGAATTCCTTTTTTGTGCAGTCGTAGTATGCCATTTTTTTCACTCTGATATAAATATTATGTAAGGTATAAAAGAAAGAGAAAAATCTATTTTTTTGGTTAATTTTTTTAAAAATATATATATATATTTTTATACTTGTGTGTTTATATATTTGTGTGTTTGTGTTACATGTATATTTATGGAATATTATGCATAATATAATAATTTGTTTAGTTTATTTTTATCTGTAAAAATTGTCTTAATTCGGCCTCTGGCTGTGATGAGGTTTTTATCGATTAACCATTTCAATTTCAATTTCAATTTCAATAGCAGCCTGAAGATGCCCAGATTGAACCGCCTCAACATGAAATCCAACAGATTGAGTTGTACAACGACGGTACCGGCTTGGGATTTGGCATCGTCGGTGTCCGTGACGTTGGAATTATGGTGAAGACCATCCTACCTGGAGGTACTGCCGACAGGGTAAGTCCACTGTCTCCAACTGTAACAATAGAGTGCCTGCACATATACATTGTAAAAGCACTTTTCAATATGCACTTTACAAAGTTAAAAGGCAAGAAGTAACATTGTAAAAACACAGATGAAGATTAAAACTGATTCAGGCCGATTCGCCTGAATTACTGTAGAACTTTTTGTCAAATTCACAAAAATCATGAAGATAAAACCATTAAGAATGCCCCAGATTGCACAGTGGGGCTTTTAAAACCAAAGTTAAACACCAAGTAAAAAACCAGAATGACCTCGTTTTAATTTAAATCGTACGCCTAGATACTAATCTTAACATAGCCCTAAAAGTCTAACTACTCACCAGTTCTACCTGATAATTTCTGTCGCCACAGGATGGGCGTCTGCAGAGCGGAGACATCATTCTGCAGATTGGCGACACACCCCTCCAGGGTATGACCTCTGACCAGGTCGCCATGGTGCTCAGGCAAGCTGGAAGCCACGTGCGACTGACCGTAGCCAGGAGTGCCTTTCCTGCGGCGGGGGCGCCTAAAGACGCAGAGCCCCCTATCCAGCCAGAGCCTGTCATACAGCCCCAACAGATGACCGAAGAATATTCGCAGCCACCGCCCCAACTTGTATTGGTAACAAATATTTCTCCCTTTATTTAACCCTTACTCCCTTGGCCCACTTGCCTACAGGTGACCTCAATCCTCCTATATCCTCCTCATATACCTGACCCAGTGATAAGCAATTGTTATTTGGGCCAACAGCCCTCAATCCTCCACTATCCTCCACTCTTATGTCAGTCCACACCAACATGCTTGGACTTGGATAAGATTGGAATACCTGACCCAGTGATAAGCAATTGTTACTTGGGTCTACGGCCCTCAATCCTTCTGAATCCTTCATTTCGGCAAAAAGGATATACAAGGATTTTGGAGGTGAAGGATTAATGATCAATCTCATAAGACTTTGATCATGCTTTTAACTTCAAATAACGGTAAAATAATAAAAAGGTTGCTTTTATGCAATTCCTTCAAATTGGAGTGGAAAAAAACGAAATGCCAAACACCTAGGAGCGTCATATGGTTGTGTACAAAAAAATGTTTTGGTTTATAAAACACATTATGGAAACAAAGATCAAGAGCTTAAACATTTATTGGCCGATTTCAATGACTTTTGGATTAAATTAAAGGACCTAGGGAGACTGCCAACATAGGGCTAGATTGCTCAGCTAGTAGAGCACCGGCTTGTTAATCCGGAGGTCGTTGGTTCAAATCCCGCCGTAGTAAATTTGTCTATGTTCAACCTCAAATTATTTAAAATTTACCCAGTCAGTTTCCCTTGTGGTTTATTACTTGAAAGGAAATTCAATCAGTAATAATTTTTTTATTACGTATTATGCGCTTCAATGAAATCTTCAAGGTAATAATAGAGTTTGTAAAATTGACCTTTGAACACAAGCTTCTGTGTAAGAATGTGTGCTTCACCTTGGGTTGTCAAACAATGTAGGCACCAGTGGTTGTTTATGTCAGAAGAATTCAGTAACGAGAGGGTTAACAGAACGTTGTATTTTCATTCATTCATTCATTCATTTTTATTAAAAAGCCAACTGGCAGCACAAAGCTGAATTATGTGGCATTACAAGGTAAAATATATGAGTTAAGAATTGCACACATAAAAATATAAACTAGTAACACCGAAATACGGGGGACATAAATACATCAGACAAGGTTACAAAAATAGAAATAAAAATTTGATAAAACATTACAAAAATGCACAGTATTGTAGGAACCCTTTTATGTGTAGAAAACCCTCTAAGAATTAAGACCCCCTTTGACATACGAACCCCTTAAAATTAAACTCTACACCCCCCTTACACACAGTAGACGTAAGAAGAAAATAAAAACACTAATCTAAGACTCTTGATTCAAGAGTTGAGAAAGGAGTGGGATTGAGCTGTTACCATATCGGTTAGTCCTGCATTTAGGGACCATATATTTAGCTGTATGTCTGAGTCCCATACTGTGGGTTATGTTGTTAAGAGGGAACCAACCAGCATCTGTCAGAGGTACTGCATTTCAAAGCAAAATCTGACATAATTGATATTTGTCTCCAACAGGAAGAGGAATTGGAAGGTGTTAAGGTGTTTGATGTTGTCTTAGAGAAGGAAGCTAAGGGTCTAGGAATAACCATCGCTGGCTACGTCAGAGATGTTGCCACAGGTCAGTTCATATAAGATCAAGGTTTCCGATGACTCCATGTATTTTAAATCCTATGCTAAGAGATAGGACTAGTCTTAAGTTAAGACCAGTTACTGGTCCTAACTTCAGATAAGACTAGTCTTATCTCTTTGTGAAATCGGCCCAATGTTATATTTGTATACTGTTTGAAATGTCAAGCGAACTGTCGGGTCGGTTCTTTTCAGAACCAAGCACTCATTAAAGGCACTGAACACGTTTGGTAATTGCAGGCATGAGAATCTTCCGGATTTTTCCGGATTTCCGGATTTTTCACTTCAAAATATGTGGTCTCCGAGTTCAATGTGAATTTGATATAAAATTTGGGGGGTAGGGTGTTGGGGGAATGCATTTATATTTCGCTAATCTCTCGTCTTTAAATCAGAAATTGTAAATTTACCTTTGTAAAATCATACCGCGGATCGACACTCCGTTCGTGAAAAACGGCAGGTAAACAATTGCCGCCCTTCTTCCATGTGCATCGCGTATGCAGCGAGATCAATAGATATGTGTAGACTTCTTTCATTCCTCGCTTCAATCACGGTGCGGTTTATTCATTGTTTGACCGTAATAAGTTTACTGCTGCAGCAAAGAAACATGTGTGGAGACTTTGGGAAGTCTACTGACAACAATGCGCGGTGTATGGATGCGCGCGCATTGTTAGACTTTTTACGCACGTGTGTGAGAATCGTCGACGTCTGCAAAACCGTTAAGTCTCACATTTTTTGTGAGCTTTTTGAGATAAGATACGTCTAGCATTTTTTTATGATTTCATTATTGTTTTTTGAGTATTTTCCGGCTACTAACTCGACCCATGGAGGTAGGATATGCATGGTTCAACCACTGAGTGCGGCGCCGACGCTTGGTGACGTTGCCCAATTTCCGGACATTGCCCAAAATCCGGACATGCATTTTTAGCGTTGGATTTTTTCCGGATTTTTTTCCGGATTTTTCATCATCGCCCATTCTCATGCCTGTAATTGTCAAAGACCAGTGTTCTCACTTGGTGTATCCCAACATATGCATAAAATAACAAGCCTGTGAAAATTTGGGCTCAATTGGTCATCGAAGTTGCAAGAAAATGATGAAAGAAAAAACACCCTTGTTGTAAAAATTTGTGTGCTTCCAGATACAGGAATAAAAACTTCTTGCAAGGAGTTTTTATTATTTTAGTGAGAAATTACCTCTTTCTCAAAAACTACGTTACTTCAGAGGGAGTCGTTTCCTCAATGTTTTATACTATCAACAGCTCTCCGTTGCTTGTTACCAAGTAAGTTTTTATGCTAATATTTGTTTTGAGTCATTACCAAATGTGTACGATACCTTTAAGACGAACTTGCATGACATTTTTTTAAAGGTTCAGATCGCATACCTGTTAAAAGGTATGCGATCATGACTGAACCCCAAATCCCAAAAGTATTGAAGACTTTGATTTTTGTATTTATTTTTTAGGACAAGTTTCTGGAATCTTTATCAAGAAGATTGCCGAGGGAAGTGCTGCTGATCGTAACGGCAACGTCAAAGTCAATGACCAAATTATTCAGGTAAAGGACAAAACATCACAAACCATTGTCTTAAAATGTTCAAAATTGTTAACTGAAGTGGTACTTCTAGAAAACAAATTCGTATCGGTGGACAGTAGCCCGCCATTTGGGGTTTTCGTCCAACATCTAAAACTGAACATCTATTCTCCTTTCCTATTCACCATCCTGTTAGTGGCGCCTTCGATGTTGGATATGTGATCAAATATAATACACAACTGATACTAGTACAATTGCTGGTACAGGAGTTTTGGCACCGTAAAGAGCCGGTGTGGTAGAAGTTTTGAACAGTATACTCTGCTCGTCTTCAGGAGAGTATATTGATCGTAACGTCGAGACCACACTGGTTCTTCTCAGAGCCAACACTCCTCCTAAAAGAAGCAATTATAGTAAAGTATCTTGCTCAAGGACACAAGTGTCATGACTGGGATTCGAACCCACACCCCGATGACTTAACCATCGGAACTTGAATTCGATGCTCTAAACCACTCGGCCACATGACACCTTAAAGTATGTCTTCATATGGAAAGCAAGACAGTTTCTTAGGTTTTTTTTTTGTTATTTTGTTTACATTGATCTCAGGTGGATGGACAGAGCCTTGATGGATTCACCAACATGGAGGCAGTCGATATGCTCAGGAGTACCGGCAGTGTAGTTCATGTCAAGCTAGCCAGGCATCCTGAAGGCACTCTGGACATCTCAAATGTTAACATGGAGCGTAAGTTCATAAGTAAACTTGATAATTTATTTTTGTTTTCTATTTTTATTTTTTTTGCACCATGGTAGAGGACATCCCAATAAGCCATTTTGAGATACGGTGGACACAATTACTATGACACTATTAGGATTGGGTAAATTTGTCTGTATACACCCAAACCAAACAGTGCACTCTTATAGTGTCCATCATATCTCAAAAAAGGCTAATGGATTTGTCTATACATGTACAATAGTTTAAGGCTGTGCAAATGTACAGAGTGGAGAGTTGGTCGAGTGCCAATATCATGGTATTAATGACACCTATTTAGATCCGTAACACATTTGACTAATGATATTATTCAATTCCTGTATATAATGGTTTGCGGTAACACCATGTGATCTACTTGCTAGGTAGATTTTGTTCTTTGAGAACTTGTCTTGTTTTTTATTATTCTACTGCCGCAGAGTAGAATTTTCGGAATTCGGGAGACTTCTCAGTTCTGAAATCTACTTGCTAGGTTGATTTTGTTCTTTGAGAACTTGTCTTGCTTATTATTCTACTGCTGCAGAGTAGAAAATTCGGAAGTCGGGAGACTTCTCAGTTCTGAAAAGAACTGTCCTTCTTATTAACTACTACCTGGGCGGGAGGTAGGAAATCAGGCGGGACTGTAGGAAATCAGGCGGGACTGTAGGAAATCAGGCGGGACTACTACTTTCGCTATGTGGATCAGGGGGACTTCTCGTTAATAACTACACTGCCGCGGAGTGAGTCTAAATATGTCTCAACGTTTCGACTAGCTTGCTCTAGTCATCGTCAGGAGACGATATCAGCTAGTGGTTGGTACAACAATTTTTTCCTAGGGTGACTTCATGTTCAATGTCGAGCATGAAGTCCAATTTGACATGCTCTAGAATGGCAAAGGTTGTGGGTTCAAATCCCACCCGAGTAACATGCCTGTGGATTTTGTTCTCAGGACTCAGGGAAAGTACCGAGTATACAGTGCTTTACACACATCGGTGTAAGAGTAAAACCAAACAATATTTAAACCATATTTAATCAGTGATGTACCACCCTTCTTAAAATCTGCACTCTGAAACACTCTTTGCAGAATTGGAGGAAACGGTTAAAAGTGAACACATTCAGTCCACACAGGTTGAGACTGAAGAAGAGGCCCCGCCCGTGGCCCCGCCCGCCTACCCACCCCCAGTGGGCATCCTGGTACCTGTGGAGCCTGATCCGGAACCTGAAGTACTGATGGAGACATACAGTTAGTTTAATTTTTATTTTATTTTATTAAGTTCGCCCCAAACAAGGCTAAAAGCCACTCTTGGTAAGGGGCTACAAGAAGAAATCATTTAAAGGTATCGTACGCGTTTGGTAATGACTCAAAACAAATATTAGCATAAAAACCTACTTGGTAACAAGCAATGGAGAGCTGTTGATAGTATAAAACATTGTAGGAAACGACTCCCTCTGAAGTAACGCAGTTTTTGAGAAAGAGGTAATTTCTCACTAAAATAATAAAAACTTCTTGCAAGAAGTTTTTTTTCTTATCTGAAAGCACACAAACTTGTACAACAAGGGTGTTTTTTCTTTCATCATTTTCTTGCAACTTCGATGACCAATTGAGCCCAAATTTTCACAGGCTTGTTATTTTATGCATATGTTGGGATACACCAAGTGAGAACACTGGTCTTTGACAATTACCAAACGTGTTCAGTGCCTTAAAATGAAAATAACTCGGGGGAGCTAAAGGTAGGAATTGATATTCCTCTTAAAATAGTCTAGATTGTAGGATGGAGGGAAACATGCACCAGGCAAGGAGTTCAAAATAGATGCAGTACGTGGAATATAGCTGTTGGAATGGCTTTTTGTTCTACATCCCAGCAAAGTAAGAGTGTATGGGTGAGAATAAGCAGAAAGCCAGGTTTCACGCTCAAACATCCTAATGGGGGGAACCAGATCGGACACACTGGTGGCACATTTACAATGAAAATATCTGTAGAAAAGACAGAGTCTGGCTGCAGAACTATAGTGGGAAAGAGGTTGTAACATTTATCACAACCCTTCACCTCTAAGATTAACAAACGCTTCTGCACTCTATCTAATAAATGACAGGCAGAAGCTCTGGCCCAAATGTGACGACAGTACTCCATTAGGGGACGTATAGTTGTCTTATACAGGTAGAGAGTAGCATCAGGAGGTGAGGACTTCCGAGCTCCGACAAAGACAACCAACTCCCAATTAAGCTCTCTTTGCAATGCCTGAGATATACCTCTCTCAACAGAGATGTCAAGTCCAAGAAGGCAAAAATCTTTTACCTCAAGCATGTCGATGGACCCATATGAATAGATGGAAATCCATTCAGAAAGACATTGCAGAGGCAGAAAATACTCAGATTTTTATAAGAGATTTCACGATTTATTTAGATTACAAAATTGTATTTGAAATGTTGTGAATGGTTGCATTTTTTATTTTTCAAATCCAACAGATGGAGAACTGAGTACAGAGACTGAGGTTCGACTGATCTCAGCGTGGCAAGCCATTCTTGGTGAAGATGTCATGATTGTGGTGAGTTGTAATCACATTATGGTCAGGTTCGCGCAAGAACCATCATTGACCATAGTTTGACTAAATTAGCCAGAACTCTGCCGACGATGGTTGTACTATACAAGTCCACTATTCAGAACCAGCTTACTGGGCCTGATCGTATCAATGGTTATTAATAGCGATAACGTAACAACAATTTTATTTTGAATCGAAGGTGGCACAGCTAAGCAAGTTTCGGGAAGGAGGTGGACTCGGCATAAGCCTGGAAGGCACAGTAGACATTGATGAATCTGGGGAGGAGGTTAGACCCCATCATTACATCCGCTCCATCTTAGCCGACGGTCCCGTGGGTCAAAATGCACAGCTCAAGAGCGGGGATGAACTCCTCGAGGTAGGCAATCGGTCAAGTTGCTTTAGGGAGAAATTAAGTTCTAAACAAGCGTTAACTCGAGGTTGAACCCCCGACTAACCTCTGAAAACCTGGAGGCTAACCTTAAGTTACCGCCTGTTTAATTTGGGTTCCTCCCTAATATTATTTGTGTTTTACCCATACAGCGGTCTCAAGCTCTGGTGTTTGTGATCAGCAGAGTGTGGGCTCGAGTCCTGGTCTTGACACTTGTGTCCTTGAGCAAGACACTTAACCATTATTGCTTTGTCCTTCGGATGGGAATGAAAGCCATAGGTCCTGTGTGTTTTGTAATGCACATAAAAAGAACCCAGTGCACTTATTGTAAAGAGAAGGGGTTCACCCCGGTGTTCCTGGTTTGATTGGCTGCATATTGCGCCACAGCACAATGTAAACCATTACATGGTGCTATGCAAAGGAATAAGTCTCATACTTCAAGACGTAGCGCCGCATATCTTGCAGGAAAATAATACTATGCGCTTTGAGATGCCCATCAGGTGTAATAAAGCGCTATATAAGAACTCATTATTAATATTATTACTTTACACTTCTCAAGTACAGTTAGAAACCTGAACTTTTCAGAACAGTAAAATATATTGCAATGTTGTTTCAATTCCCGGCTTTGCCTTCTCAATAGACTGTGCAAGTCTCGCACGTATTCGAACATTGTAACCCGTTAAAATGCGCGACTTTGTTTCCTTCACGCATTAAAGCAATGTACCTGGGACCAAAGTGGTCCCAAAAATGTTCGAATACGCGCGAGACTTGCACGGTCTACAGGCCCCAGCTGCTTTGTTAAGCCCCATGCTAAAACTGCAGTTTTTATATACAAAGCAAATTGTCCTGTTAAGCAGAACCTGATTGGTTTACTCGTTCTTTTAAAAAATGACCGTCAGGTGAACGGTGAGCAGCTGCTTGGTCTCAATCACGTCGACGTCGTCAAAACCCTCAAGGAACTCCCGATGAACGTACGGATCGTATGTGCCCGTCATCCACACCCCGTCTTCCCGGAGGTGAGCGAAGTCCCCCAGCCCAAGATCGAGGAAGTCGTCGTCACACTTGACGCTCAAGAGGAAGTCTTCACCACGAGCCAGACCAATCTCCAGGAGTCGCTTCCGTTCCCTGAGGTGGAGGACGCCGGTAGCCTGCTGGTCGTGCAGACCAGCCTCAGGGACAGCGGCTCCGACAGAGCTTCCCCACTGTCCAGGGAGTCCCTGGGTGGGTTGGCTGTCTGGGACGATGAGCTCCTAACGGTGGATCTGATCAAGGGGGACAGGGGTCTCGGCTTCAGTATCTTGGATTACCAGGTGAGCCTGGTAGATATTTTATTACATAAATAATGATTGGAAAATGTGCTCTTTGATTTTTCCCTTCAAAATTCCGTTTCATTTCTTTTCATTTATAATTCTGGTTATGAAGCCAAGGATTCTCAGATTGTAACACCATGCTTTTAAAATTCCTCAGTGATGAAAACATGTTGACAGAGAATTATTTATTTATTTATTTATTATTTCTGGTTGTGAAGCCAAGGACTCTCAGAAAAGCGGATTTAATCACGATACTAGCCAAGAACCCCCCTGCTGAAAAACAAATTATGAGCACGTTGATACGCCCCTAGAGGTGTGATAAAGTGCTGTATAAGTGTGACAGGTTGGTTTTATAAACTTATCAGTCAGTTCCTTTAACTAAATTCTTTCGATATTTAAATTAAATCGAGCGCTCTCATAATTCCATTCCATGAAGACAGCTTTAACGTGTACTTCATCACTGTTTTCACCTTTTAGATATTCAGAATAAAGGAGATTTACCGAACCTCAGAATAGCGTCCCGACCCAATATATGATTGTCACATAAGAACCCAGCATTTTTATCAGTGACTTCCTAGGCCTCAACTACATTTGGTCTTCACACAGAATACCAAATCCCCTTTGTTTTCGTTCTTGTATTCATCACAGGATCCCCTAAACCCTACCAAGACGGTGATAGTGATCCGTAGCCTCGTTCCCGGAGGCGTTGCCGAGACGGACGGGCGACTCATCCCCGGGGACAGACTAGCCTTCGTTAACGATGACAATCTTGACAACTGCTCGCTAGAGATGGCCGTCCAGGCCCTGAAAGGGGCTCCTCCCGGCCCCGTGCTGCTCAGAGTCGCCAAACCGCTACCTCAACCGATGGACGGTCCGTTGGAAGGAGAGGAGGTCAGTCTTCACAGTAAACTTCTCAGTGAATTCACCCTGCTTTTAATACACAAACCCGTTTTCTCTAGATTTCCCTCAGGAATTCAGGACTGTACAAAAAAAACCCGACAGGCATATTACGAACCCACGACCGTTGCCATTCTAGAACAGATATCTTTATCACTAGACCATCGAGCTTGCCCAGTTGCTAAAGGTAGTTCAAATCCTACATTTTGGCAGCAGTTGAAATTGATGTTTCAATTTGCATCGGGGATAAAGAATATTATTCATGTTTTACATGGGAAAGCTTAACACACATCGGTGTATGGGTAAAACACAAATAATATATTCCTCAAACCTGATGCAAATTTAACATCAGATTAAGTTACTTAAATTTAGTTGATGCTTCCTGATATATTCTTATAATGATACAAATGCCTGTATCGAAAATATAAACAGGTGATCTTACTTGGTGTGTCGTGGCCGAGCGGATAAGAACATCGGACTTATGCTCTGGTGTTTCAGATCAGCAAACACAGTCCATCCATGCTGTGGTTTCAGGCTTGTAGCGTTGTGCGTCTACGTTTATTTTCCTAAACGGTTAAACAGAATTTGTGACTTCCGGTTAACTGTTTAACCCTTTCTTCATTGCTACCGATTCCAATTTGCCCACATTTAAATGGAGCAGATGTCCACACACTTTCCAGGATAGATCAGGATTAAAAATATAACACTATACCCAGTCTTGAAACCTTGAGACCTATTAAGAACTCACTCCGCGGCAGTGTAGTTATTAACAAGAAGTCCCCCCGATCCACATAGCGAAAGTAGTAGTCCCGCCCGATTTCCTACCTCCCGCCCAGGTAGTAGTTAATAAGCAGGACAGTTCTTTTCAGAACTGAGAAGTCTCCTGAATTCCGAATATTCTACTCTGCGGCAGTAGAATAAAAAGCAAGACAGTTCTCACAGAACAAAATCTACCTAGCAAGTAGATATACACATGGTGTTACCGCAAACCAAATATATATTGATGCCTTACCATGCAATGCCTCAAATCCTATATACTATACCCAATCTTCACAGTCGGCAAAACCACAAACCACAGGTGTGGCTGCGTACAAAGCAAAATATATAACAAATTGTAGGGGATTAAGATAAGACAGTTCCAACAACAAAAGGGATGTCAATCATTCTCCCTGGACAGTTTCTGGGGCAAAAGTTTTTTAAAAAAAGGAAGGTTGTTATTTTTATTTTATTTGTTCTTACTGTCCGCTTTGTTTTTGTTTTGTTTTTACTGCCGGCTTTATTTAAACGTAAGAAAATCTGATATCTCATGTCAAGGTTTTTTCATGGTCAAACAGTTCACAGCTTAAACCTCCCAACCCTAGTTGTCAGACACCACAAGTTATTTGGTGTTGACTTTCTGTGGGCTGAAGGATATTCAATTCATGGGTAAAGGAGGGAAGTTAAACAATACTATTTTCATTTGAAAATATCGACAACCATCTGCCATTTGGTGATCTTCAGTTACAAATCCATTCAGCTACTATAGATAAGTCTTTATGAAGATTTAGTAAGACATTTGCTGAAATCCGATATTCAATTCTTTTTCACTTTCTGTGACTTTCCTTGTTCTTTCCTCCCCCCCCAGCCTATGATAATGGCTCAACAAATAGCGTCTGTTCACCAAGCACCACCGTCAAGCTCCCATGAAATCTCCTTCCAGGATGAAGACCTGGAGAAGATACGAGAGCTGCAAGCTTCCCTCAACACATCCCAGCAAATTTCTTCCTGGGATGCAAGACCAAATGAGGATGACCTTCTTGTAGAAGGTACTTGTAGTACAAAATTTACCGAGCAAGTAGATTTAAGAACTGAGAAGTCCCCCGAATTCCGAATATTCTACTCTGCGGCAGTAGAACAATAAGCAAGACAAGTTCTCAAAGAACAAAATCTACCTAGCAAGTACATGTAGATATACACATGGTGTTACCGCAAACCAAACATATATTGATACCTCACCATGCAATGCCTCAAATCCTATGTACATATAGTTCCTATACTTTTATTCAAAACTTTCTGGTAATGAAAGCTTCCCTAAGGTGACTAGCGCTGTGAACTCTATAAAGTCTTAAGATACCAGTCTTAAAGGGATTGTATATGTTTGGTAATTGGAGCCCACTGTTTGTTTCAATCCTATATAGTTGTAGATATATACCATAACAATATCCTGTGAAAATTTCATTTCAAAAGGTGGTAGCGTTGTTGAGATTTTGCCGAAAAATTTGGAGCGGTTATGTCCACGAAGGAAGAATAATCTGCAATTGGAATATACAATCTGAGAAACATTACTGCAGTAACGCTTCTCAGATTTAAATTTTTGGGGATAAAAAGTTATATACTTTTACATAACCACAGTACTTCAAAAGTGAAAAGTTTCTCAAAATGCACTATACTATCAGAAGCTGCTGTACTTCTTACCAAGCTAGTTATATTGCCATTAATTTTACGAGTAATTACCAAACGTATACAGACGACGAAAAATGCACGGTTATAGATGTGGGAGGTAAACTCCAACTGGGGAAAAAACATGCAGTCGGCAATTTTTTTCCAGCTAGAGGAAATAAACCAGATAATTTCACTTCTTTTCAGAACTTATACATTAGCTATTACTTTAAATCTTTGGTTCAGAAAATACAAGTATTCAGTTTGTTGCTCTTTGGTTTTAAACCGTTTCCATATTTTCCAGAAGTTATTATGAGTGTCAGTGTGTCTTCAAACGTAAATTAGAGGAATAAACCAGATAATTTCACTTCTTTTCAGAACTTATACATTAGCTTTGACTTCAAATCTTTGGTTTAGAAATACAATTATTCAATGTGTTACTCTTTGGTTTTAAACCGTTTCCATATTTTCCAGAAGTTATAATGAGTGTCAGTGTATCTTCAAACGTTGAATCCAGTATGGATCTCAGTCAGATCTTGAGTGACAAACCGGAACCAGCGTCAGCCCCTCCTGCTAGCACTGCACCGCCGGACCTCGTGCTAACCTCAACAATCTCGCAGACCAAACCCCAAGACACTGATATAGTCAATGCTGCACCGGTAAATGTTAATTAATAATACACCGGTTTTTTTAAGGCACACATATCCGGCATACTTAGACTATTCCTCAAACATTACTCAATAATAAAACGCAGTTCTTATATAGCGCTTTATACTCCCGTTGGGTGTCTCAAAGAGCTCAGTATTTTTCCTACAAAGTAAGTGGGGTTAAAGGAACATTACAGAATTGGTTTTTGCTAACTGGCAGTGTAAGCACTTTATATAATCCACCATATACATAAACTGACAAACCTGTAGAAGTTTGAGATCGATCGGCCATCTGGGTCACGAGAAAATAGTGAAAAACCGATTACACATTTGCATGTGTTATACAATGCATGAATAAAACGCTAATGAGCGATAAACTCCAATCGGAAATTAGTTTTATTTATTTCTCATCAAATATGGCATTTCAGACAGAAATATTTCTAGGGATGTTTTCTACTATCATCATCATTAGACCGTGTAAGTTTTATGTAAATCTGTGATCATAAAGAAAATTTTAATTACCAGTTCTGTAACGTTCCTTTAAGTGTTGAAGTATGAGACCTATTCCTTTGCATAGCACCATGTAATGGTTTACAAGGTGCTATCTCAGCCCTCAAAGATTCCCATTTATAAACCTGGGTGAAGAGAAGCATTTATGGTTAAGTGTCCTACTCAAGGACATGAGTGTCTTGACAGGGATTCGAACCCACACTGTGATGATTCAGCCGTCAGAATTTGAGTCCGATGCACTAGACCGCTCAGCCACGACGCACCAACAATGTCACACTGACTAATCTGATGAACGCTGTTTTCCCACAATTACTGCAAGGTACCGGGCAGGGTGGGACTCAAATCTTATAGAGACAAACTTTCTCTTTGTACTGTTCCTATGGGTTAGAAATCCCTCAGCGAACTGTTTCAATAGCAGGTCCCAAATTTGAACACGATTCCCATCAACATGCGGCATGTCATGGCTGAGTGGTTTAGTGCTTCAGACTCGCGTTCTGGTGGCCGAGTCATCAGGGTATGGGTTCGAATCCCTGTCATGACACTTGTGTCCTTGAGCAAGACACTTAACTTATAGTTGCTTCTCTTCAGGGGTAAATGGGTACCTGTGAGGGCATAGATGGTTCATGAGATTGATTTAGCTTGATGCGCTACATATTTGGCAGCACAGTCTGTATAGTCCCAAGGGAGCTGAGATGGTTTAAGGAATGAAATAAATGGCCCAGTTACCAGGGGTAATAATGTTGGAGTGCCATGAGCGTCACTGAGTGACGGATTTGAGCAGTTTATAAGAAGCCACTATAATTATTATTATTATTAACATCAGGAACGCCCCACTTCTCACTATTTTCAGGAAATTTTATATTCATGACGTCCTTTTAACTCTTTTACGCACCGACCGGTCACTAGCGACCGGTTTAAATCCCTTCAAACAAATAGTTGTAAAACGAAATATAAAGATCGCACGGCCACACAGTTTTCAGAATGGGAAAGAGGACTCTTAAGGGTGCTATTGTGACCTGTGTTTTTTGGGGGGGAGGTTTTTCAAAAAACGAGTAAACAATTAATGTGTCCATATGATCAATTTATCACTAAAATAAACGGTGCACGAAAGGGTTAAAGTGTACATCCCTCTTCAAATAAGTTACACTGCACAATTGTTTTCCTTTTCATTGCAGGTCCCTGCAGTACGGAGTACCCCTCCCGAGCCAAGACGTCACCCTCCTCCCCCACCTCCCAAACCAATCGCCCGGGTAGCAGCTGTAGCGAGCACAGTAGATGACTCCCAGATGAGTGAAAAAGACCCACGGGTAGCGGGGGTCGCAGCCTCTTACTCGCCACTATCGAAACGAGCGTCTGTCGTCTTGCCTAACTTTCTGGAGAAGTCTATTGTCTTGAAAAAGGGAAACGCTGGATTGGGTAAATGAGAGCTTTGTCAGTCATTTAATTTATACCCCATTTCCTCTCCTTTCCAACTTCAGTTTGAAATGTGATTGTTAACCCTTTCAGTCCCAGTTAGCGACTTTAGTGGACTGTGCACCTTACCGTGCTTGTGCTCCAATGGCGACTTTAGTAGACCCAAGATAACATGCAAAATAGCACTCAACACTGAGCACAAGGCCATTTGTTAAAAAGCTGTAGTTTTGTCCATGTTCACCCCTCCATACCCATGCTTAATATGGTTTGAAAGAGAAATATTGGACCTTTCTAAAGATGGTAAAATAAAATAAGGTTGCTATTGTGCAATCTCTTCAAATTGGAGTGGAAAGATCCGAAATGCCAAACACCTACGGAGCGCCATTAGGTTGTGTACAAACAAAGTTTTGGGGTTTACAGAATACACTGAGGAAACAAAGACAAATAACTTGAACATTTATTGACCGATATCAATGATTTTTGGATTATATGAAAGGAAATTCAATAAGTAAGAAATTTGTTATTACTTATTACGCTCTAAAATTAATCTTTAGGGTATTAGTAGAGTTTGTAAAATTGACAAATGGCACCCTCGGCTTCGCCTCGGTTTCCATTTGCCCCCTCGAGTGTACAAGACACCATTGACCCCATCACAGCATGCAACAGTTTTATAGACCCCTTGCACAACGCCCAGCGTTTTCACAAGCACCTATTCTGGGTGTCATTTTAGGTGTCAAAATCATATACAAACATGCACAAAAGAGAGTTGACTCCCAAAATGACATGGAGGTTCGTTCCGCGTTGTGTAAGGGGTCTATTGAAATCAATAGACCGCCCTTGCATATCGCGAAACGCTACAGGTTCACTGAGGTCACGCGCACATTTTTACGCACAAAGAACAGCTATCGTCCAATGATCTGCCTCCTTATTTGAGAGTGTGACGTCATATGCAAGGGGTCTATAGTGGCTCATTATTGCTTCATGGATTCATCAATCCAAAGCAAGATCATGGAAGGGCTTTGAAATCAATTTTCGATGCTTGCCATTGATTCTCCGTATCCTTGCAGGCCTGACAGTTAATGCAGACAAATCGAACGGCGTGATGGTAAAGAGCATCATCCGTGGCGGGGCGGTACATCATGACGGACGACTCGCCGTGGGTGACTTAATCACATCGGTAAACAACGAGTCCATGCGAGGGTTGACAAACGCTGAAGCTCGTGCCTTGCTCAGAAGGGCCTCTCTGATTGGCTCAGATATCAGGTACGATAATAACTCTTCATTTTGTGCTCTCCCTTTAAAGGGGCTGTGTCGTCGTGATCAAAACAGGCCTGTGGCTGTACATGGAATTATGAAGTCTCACCCAGTTACTGCATGCTCGCGCCCTCCCTCCGTATGGTCTGTGGCTAGAGCATGCGTGCGTGCTCTAACTGGGCGACAGTTCTTAATTCTATATACAGCCACAGGCCTGCCTTTGATCATGACGACACAGCCCCTTTAATAACAGTGGCTTGTTTGTCAAATGCCAGTTGGTCCCGCTTGCTAGTTTGTTTGCTGCACACTGCTACATTAAACCACTGATTGTTCACTGCTTCATCTACTACAAGTGTCATACAAATGACAATGTGGATGGAAAAATTTTAAGACATGGCCCAGTGAAAAAGCTGACAAACCAGTGCAGTGAGAAGCCGTCTGGGCCCAATTTCATAAAGCCTGTAAGCACAAAAACTTGCTCAGCACAAAAATTCTCTTGCTTAGAAGAAATAGGTTACCAGCCAGAATACCATACAGTTACCACTGCTGGGACTGGTACCCCACTCATTTCTTGCTTAGCAAAGAAATTTGCTAAGCAGATTTATGAAATTGGGCCCTGGATAGTCATTGAAAAAAAGTTAATCATTTTATTTCCAAAGTTGCTAAGCACTGAATGCTTGTATTAAAGGTAAGGTCATAGATTGGTAAATACTCAACAAATTAATGACTAGACAAATTTACTTTGTAAGAAGCACTATTGCTGTTGATAGTATAAACTATTTTGAGAAAGGATTCCCTTTGCAGTTACGTGGTTTGGATAATTTTTCACTCCAAAACATTTGAATCTGAGAAACAATTCATGCACGAATCGTTTCTCAGATTTCTGAGGGTTGAATAAAAATTTGGATTTCCCTGGTGTCTGTTCTCGTATGCTGCGGCCAGAGATACTGTTGGTACCCGCTGTCACCTCGCTAAACGTGGATGAATTGGACATTCTTGAGTAAATACCATGACAGTTTGTTGCTGTTTTCTCAACAAGCAGACACTGTATTCAGCTAAATCTTTCAAAAGTGGGTTGTCGTGGCCGAGCGGATAAGAACACCGAACTCAAGCTCTGGTATTTCTGATCAGCAGAGTGTGGGTTTGAATCCCAGTCGTGACACTTGTGTCCTTAAGCAAGACACTTAACCACATGCTTTGTCCTTCAGATGGGACGTTAAGCCGTAAGTCCCGTTTGTTGTGTAATGCACATAACAGAACCCAGTGCACTTATCGTAAATAGAAGGGGTTCGTCCCGGTGTTCCTGGTTTGATTGGCTGCATATTGCGCCACAGCACCTTGTAAACAATTACATGGTGCTATGCAAAGGAACAGGTATCATACTTCAACACGTAACTCCACATATACCTTGTAGGAAAAATACTGAGCGCTTTGAGACACCCATCGGGAGTATAAAGCGCTATATAAGAACTGCGTATTATTTATTATTATTAAGTGACTTTTATTGCATCTTTCTTCATAATTTTACCAATAAATAAGCATTATGTTGACAAAAACAAATCTATGACCCTACCTTTAAAGAAAACAAAAGTAGAGAGAGTACTGTGATAGGAATTAATTCAAAGCAAACAAAGTGGAGTAATCTTTGTATATTTACTCCACCAGCATCACGTATATTCCGGCCAGCGATGCGTCAGCATACCGTGAGAATCCCTCATCAATCCCTGTAGCAAACGTCTCACAGTCAGAGGGCAGTGCTGTCACTGCAACCACAGTACCAACATCATCATCCTTGCCAGCCGAAGATGGGTAAGCAAAGAGAAGTCCTCTTTGGTTTGGGAAAAATTCTCTTTGATCACTTCCTTTGTAGGAGAATTCCTGTCTTAATATAAAATTTTAAAAGAAAGCAAGGATGCCTTCTAAGCTTGGATAATAATATAATATTATCAAATATCGATTGCTGAGTTAGTTCCGAGATGATTTATTTTTTTTTTTTTTTTGATTTGAGATATGAATCGTGATATATATCGATCACGATTTCCTAATTTCTTCGAGACGAACAAAAAACAAAAAAAAAATCTCATAGTGGTGGAATGGAGTAGGATTGCAACACAACAACAAAAGGCTGCAAGTCACAGAACCGCACCGCAAAGATCCCCCACAGATCCGACCCGACCGGGTTTCTTGAAAAAAACCACAAAGCCTTAGCAGCGATCAGGCGGCACTCACACTAACTAAAAAAAAACTAACACATCGCTTCGGGTGTATCACGTGTTGTATCAACCCGTCCCCCCATGGTTTACTTATTTCCAACCATGTTTACAATAGTACCTAGTACTGCTCGACACACCTTGGGAACGAGGTTGGTGATCTAATTAGTTATGCACACATATAGAACAGTCTGTCATGCAATCGAAAGAAAAAGAGGTAGTTTTTTCACCCCATAGGTTTAAAGAAAAAGAATAAGAGAAGATCATTTTGGAAAATGGCTGCTTCTACAACTGAAACTTGCACAGTGAGTTTCGTGTTGAAGATTAACGTCATAAAAAATTAATCGCGATATTATCGAATATCGCGATATATTCTTGACGATACATCGTCGATGAAAAAAAGCGATATCGCCCAAGCTTAATGCCTTCGTGTCAGTATTAAAAAGTCTTTACCGTGCCTCTGCGCGGTATTATTTTTCTAATCTTTTCGGAACTTGCCAAGTAATTTTGTTGTTGTTGAGAATATCATTGACACAATGAAACCCTGACTAAATAAAGTAAAGACAACAATCGTTCTCGTTAGATGCACTGGGATTTTGTGTTTTCTTTCGAGAAATTATGGAATGTCTTACCGTGCATAGGCCAAAACCTTGGCCATATGCCACGGCAGGTAGTCGGCCATAGTGTGCTGGAATCTCGGACTTGCCCCCCCCATATGCCGAATACAATGATAAACAATGATGGCAGTCTATCGATATCTCGTAATCCTCGTTTGTACAACAAAAGGACAAAGGTCTGAATTACACAACAACCCCCTGAAAGGGAGATTTGGAGCATAAACTCCAGTACCCTTTGACCCTCTTTGTATGTTGGAAACGAAGCGTTGCACAATAGGTTCATGTTTGTGTACGCTACACAATGGAATGTCCGGGGACGTAATCATATGTGAGCTGGTCAACTGAACACAATCATAAAGGATGCTACGAATTAGTTCTGTGCATTTATAAACGTCCAATAAAGAGTAAGTTTATCGCAGTAGCTCAGAAGCCTGAACAATTTTTAAACAACAGTAAATGAAAGCCACTTAGTAAATCCTTTCTTTTATGGGCATTTCATATCAGGATACATGCGACCTAAAGTTTGTGGCGTGGCGCAGCCGAGCCATCTAGTGCATCAAACTCAATCTCTGATTGCCTGGTCATCAGAGTGTGGGTTCGAATCCCGGTCATGACATTTGTGTTAGACACTTAACCACAAATTGCTTCCCTTAGTCCAGGTGTATAAAAGGAAACCTGCGAGGGCCGAGTCGCTATTATGTTGGATTAACCCCTTAGCGCTAATTAAAGCAGATTGGGGTTGTGTGCTCCCAAGGGAGTTTAGAAAGTTAAGGAATGGTATAAAGGTATCATACACGTTTGGTAATGACTCAAAACAAATATTAGCATAAAAACTCAAATGGTAACAAGCAACGGAGAGCTGTGAGACTCCCTCTGAAGTAACGTAGTTTTTGAGAAAGAGGTAGTTTCTCACTAATATAATAAAAACTTCTTGCAAGAAGTTTTTATTCCTATCTGAAAGCACACAAATTTGTACAACAAGGGTGTTTTTTCTTTCAACATTTTCTTGCAACTTCGATGACCAATTGAGCCCAAATTTTCACAGGCTTGTTATTTTATGCTCATGTTGGGATACACCAAGTGAGAACACTGGTCTTTGACAATTACCAAACGTGTTCAGTGCCTTTAAGCATAGCTGACGAACAGGGTTAATGCCATTAATCACCTTGATCTAGCTACAATTTGTGCTATGTGTATGCATATTTGAAAGATAAGGTGGTACACTTGTAGACGTACAAAATATTTTTTAACTTTTTTGTGGGTAACCAGATGAATTGATGGTTGACAAATTGATAGTTTAAAGGTACAGTTTGTTGCTCTTTCTTCAGTTCCGAGTCTGAGAAATTTGCCCTACCTCTGAGAGACCAGCCTGTGGACTCGGTCAGGGAAGCCTCGGTAGCTCTCTCTCCCATCAGCGTATCGTCAGGGGGCGAGTGGGAGGCTATCCGGACAGTCAGACTCACCAAAGAACCAAACAAGAGCCTTGGGATCAGCATCGTTGGAGGTGAAGTGAAGTGTTTTCTTTCTATTTTTATCATTAAGAGAAAAATAGAATCAAGGTTTTAGCCAGGATTTAGTAAAAGGGTGTGAAAACTTATTTAAAAAATGGGTGTCCAAATTGTTCACTTAGGCCAAATAAAAAAAATACATGTTTAGCGTCCCCGCCCGCTTCCTTTTTAGAGACGGCCTCCTTTCTTTTTTTCTTTTTTTCTTTTTAAGAAAAAAATTATACATTTTTATTATCCCTGACGATTTTTTTTTTTTTAAATAAATAAGATCGTATTTTCGACTTAAGTACAGCGAAAAAAGCATACCTAAAAAAGCTGGCAACCTTCTTGAAAAATAGCCCGGCCGGTTGTCCTCGAAAAACTTGTCGGGCGGCCATTTTGAAAAAAAGAAAAAAGAAAAAGAAAAAAAAAGGCCCTCCTTCTTCCTTTTTTTTTAAAAGGCAGGACGCTAAACATGTTTTAATTTTATTTGGCCTTACATTACATTTACATGGAAATGACAGATAAAACAGGGTGTCCAAATTAAATACAGGGTGTCCAAAAGACACCCAGACACCCCTCTGGCTAACACTATGAATAGAATTAGCTGTTGCAAACTGCTTACCAACCAAAAGGCCCTATGGTATAAATGCAAATAATAGTTTATATATAGCCTGACATTTCGACACTAGCAGAGTCTTTCTCGAAGGCTAAATGACAACACAACACACATAAACAGGTATAATAGTAGTGTAAACAGAAGCAGTCAAGTGGAAAGAAATGGAAAGAGAGAGAGGCAGAAAGCATGCAGAAAAAGCAAGGGATGAACAATGAAGAAGGAGACAAGAGGGGAAGGGGAGTAGGGGGAAAGGGGCTGGTTTAACCACAAGAGGTTTGAAACACAAACGACAAAATCAAAGGTGGGAAGAGGGAGAACAAAATATTTGATTAGTGAATGAAACAGACTGGAAAGGGGGATATCTGTGGAGAAATGAGAAGGCAAAGACAACAAGTTGATATAATTTTGATTATAATCCAAGCACAAGGTTGAAAAGTTCCCTGAAGGTTGGCTGTTAGAGAAACGATTAGTTCGCCTTCTGGTTTACCCTAAAAATATTTTACCCTTTAGAGACCGTTAATTTCTGTATACATAATAATTTGTTGGTTTATTATAAAAAATATTTAAATTACAGCAGCTGATAAGCAGAAACAAATTGTGCATCATATATTGTACAAATATTGGATGCATGTGAGTAAGAAAACAAAGCAGGATAAAATCACGATGTGAAATCTGGACTGTTCCATTTCACTCAGCGTTCATGTGTTCTACTACGGGAATTTCCATATTTAGGCAAATTTTTGAGTTAACTTTAAAATCCAAGAACTATTTCTCGTTTGTATAAAAATGTGTCTTCTGTGTGTTTTTTCTTTTCTAATGTTCAGTTTCAAACAGATACGGTTAGTATTAAAAATGCCTTTGTAGAATAGAAGAACTTTGCATCGTGAGCGATCTTGCTGCTATGCAGGGCCCAATTTCATAGAGCTGCTTGAGCAGGAAATATTCCTAAACAATTTTCTGCTAAGCAAAAATAAGCAGGATACCAGTCAGAGATCGTACATGTGACATATGACATTTTGGCTGGTAACCTTAATCTGGTAAGCATGATTTTTCTGTGCTTAGCAACTTAAGCAGGAAATATTGCTTAACAATTTTCTGCTAAGCAAAAATAAGCAGGATACCAGTCAGAGATTGTACATGTGACAATGACATTTTGGCTGGTAACCTTAATCTGGTAAGCATGATTTTTCTGTGCTTAGCTACTTTTCGTGCTTAAGCAGCTCTATGAAATTGGCCCCCCCGGCCTGATACTTCGCTCTTGTAAGGGCAAGGCAGTTTTTTCCTTATAAGGAAAGGACTTCTCTACTAGGGAAATAAAAATTTGTACAGGAAGATTTTAAAAGTGAAGAATGCCTCCGTCGCCTCCAGTGCTGAACCCAATGTCATGGCTCTGCTTACTGCCGAATTGTAAACGTATGATCGCCATTTTCAGCTTACAGGACAAGCTGTGTGAGCGAAGAATACCTAGTAACGTGCGTGGAGTACACACGCGCTAAAGCAAAAATTCCCTGCTAACCTAAGAAATACACTAGATGTAAGCGCGGAATTCCCTGCTTTCATAAGCGTTGATTCTTTGCTTACGGTAAGCAGAGCTATGAAAGTGGGCCTGATTGGGTTGGCTTGTCAACCTTATCTCTCAATTCATTTAAATTGTTTTGTTTTTTGAAGTACAGAAGTACTTTATAACAGTAGCATATTGTGCGATGATGGAGGAAGGTCGACAGTTCCTGCATAGATGATTTCAATGCATTTGATGCATGTTTGCTTAGTTTTTTACAGATTGTAGCAATGTTATTTTCTCTATACCATAGAAAAAGAACTCCTAGAATGCTGCATGTATTCTGTTCGTAAGTGTGATGTAACTCCACTGTAAGCCACGCCCACTTCACACAAACTGCCTCCACTGATTACCAGGAGCCCATAGGAATTGCATTGAGCTAGTTTTTCTTTGATGATTTATGCGAGAAAAGTTTGGCTTTGACACACGTTCTTCAAAGACTACGGCCTTCTTAGAATTAAAAAGAAATACTTTTGAAGTATGAAATGGGTGATTTTTGTGTGTAAATTTACACGCAACGGTATGTCAGCTTTGCCGGAAGTAGCCGGAAAACTTTGGGCGTGCAGATACGCACACATGTGATGCAATGACTTATCAGCAGGGTGTATAACTATGCACTTCTGCTCCGAGGCAAGTTATGCACGCCGCCATTTTGGCTGTATGGCATAACTAATGTCAGCTTTCCCGTTGGTTGACATGGGTAACACTGCCATTAACTCAGTATTCTGATTTCAATTGTTCTTGATAAAGGGCCATCGGGTCGTCAGGTCATACACCTAGGCTGAGAAATTTCTATCATAATCAAGATTCACGATTTGAATGGCTTCTTTATTTTTACCTTTTTTAAAGTTTCTGAACCAAATCTGTAAGGGTTTTGAGGTGAAATGATTACTGACTTACAGAGACAAAGACAACATTCATTATGAACAAATTTTGCGCAATTTTGTTAGAATGGCCTCACATTTTGGCTCTAGTAGAGTCTTTCTTATCAAAATATTTTGCGCAATTTTGTTAGAATGGCCTCACATTTTTGCTCTAGAAGAGTCTTTCTCAAAAGGTGTAATGATAATACAACACAAACATACAAGTAAAACATGTATCTCCTGAAGACGAGCAGAGTGTACTGTTCGAAACGTCGAGACCCCACCGGCTCTTTTCAGAGCCAACACTCCCACAAAAGAGTTTTTACACATGGTTGTACCCGCAAGTTTACTATTTATTTTAGTTACCTCTTATTTGTCCACACCATGCAAAGCTTCAAACAACACTTACATGTATACTGGTGTAACAGACGCAGTCGAATAGATATATATATATATATATATTTTTTTCATGGTTTTAATTTGTGCTCGAACAAACTTTACAGCATGGTAGCATTTCAGAACCATTTCAATCAGTTTGGAAATTGTTGTCGGACTTAGGGTGTGGTTTAATGTTGTTTTGTGGTGTTTGATCCCCAGGACGTGCTGGGGACGGCCAACCCGTGCAAGGAATCTACATCAAACATGTGTTGGATGACAGCCAGGCTGGTCGGACGCACGCCCTGAAGACTGGAGATAGAATCTTGGAGGTAAGTTTTATCATTTTATTATTATGTCTGGGAATGACAGGGTAATTTGGGGTTTGGCTGTTGCCATCTTTGTTGGGTCCCCTGTGTGTACCCTTTGTTTAGTGTGGATAAATAAGAGGGGCCTGACTGTTTCTGCTTAGCTTTTTTTTTTTAAGTTGTGGGGCTTCGTGGTGCATATCCGTTAATAAATGTACTACGGACCATCATGATAATAATTAAAATACTAAATATAACTTATATAATGCCTTACATCTAAAGCATAAACCCAAAAGCGCTTAACAAAGAATAAAATACTGATGAATCAAGGCTGCAAGGGAAATAGGCAGGCACCTCTCCCTCGGAGTATTGATAAACTGTGCTCTGCCATACAGGGGACCCAACCGAGATGGATGCAAGGCTGGAAAATAATATGTCAAAGATTTTCACCCAAACCGAGTGACTCATGATGTGTGTTTTTTGCCTTTCGCAGGTAAATGGATGTGACTTGCGCGACGCAAGTCATGACTACGCAGTTGCCATCATTCGCAACGCTGCCAACCCGGTGTGCTTCATTGTACAGAGCCTGTCCGCCGGCGCCAATGTAAGTCCCACATCTCAACTGAAACAAACCAATTCCTACACTAGCAGGGTCAAACAGATCAGTGGCTTATTCCAAAATTCAAGTTAGCCCGACCTGGATATTTCAATCCTCTAGAGGGAGCTCTTTAGCTTTGTGGGGGGTGGGGTGTTTCTCTCCCATTTAGAGTTATAAGTACATTATTGCAGGGTACTAAGTATTTTGCTTGGCCCCACCGGTCTTGTCCAAGACCGCTTGGTTGTTTTGAAAAAATCTGTGACCTTTTGCTACCAAATAACTTTTGTGGCAGGCAAGCTTATTTGTAATTTTGATAGGAATTTGTACATTTTGCACTGTAATTTGCACGTAGGTATTGCGAAAAAAAAACCAGGGGAATAAGATTAAAGATGTTCCCTCATGCTTCATATCAAACATGGATATACTTGTGACATTACACTCGTGTCTGCGCAGAGAGTTGGTGTACACTTTGTGCCTGTTAACCTTAGACCCCTTGTGCTCTTACGACAAAATGCCACATTTATAGACTCGGCCAACCAAAGCCGCAACTAGGCCGATAAATTCCAACACACTCATTAGCTGTTGCCAAATAAGCGGCCGCAGCTGTGGCTGGATCAACAGGTCAACATGCGTTGAAGCACAGGCTGCCCTTAGTAACACCCTTAGCAATAGCTGCAGCCGCCAGTTTAGACACAGCCATATACCTGTACTTGTACCTGGTTGCCTGTCTAATAAATATGCATTTGGCTGGTCACCGGGACAGTCTTTCACCGTGAGAGTAAACTCCTCAAAACCAATTGCTGTGTCCAAATTGGTGGCTATGACTACGGCTACAGCTGGATCGCCGTGTCATTGTGCGTTGGAAGTATAGGACGTCTTTAGAAACACCCATAGCAACAGTCTTAGCCGTAGCTGTAGCCGCGATTTCGGATACGATCTTATGAAGGATTATTTGTACGTATCTCAGATCATTCAAAGACTTTGTTATATCTATATCATAACCAGGATGGATATAAATTAACTGTAGCAGAAGGCTCTGCAATACTTTGTACATGACCTTTGACATTTTTCACTCTGCAATTTTGCTAATATTGATGTTTATAGAAGTGTCCACCACGTAGAGCGTGGACTAATGCTTGCATTCAGCAATCTAACATTACCATTTTATAGGAAAGAGTAGTAAAGTGACGGTTGACGTCCACGCGGGGCCCAACTTCATAGAGCTGTTGATTAGAAGATGCTTTAATGATTTTAATTGCTAAGCATAAACTAGCAGGGGACCAGTCACAACTAATCTACGTTATACACAGTACATTGGCTGGTAACCCATTTCTGCACTAGCAGATTTTTGTGCTTGACATTGGGCCCTGACCTGAAGACTGAAGAATTAAGGGCCAATTTCATAGAGCTGCCCAATTGAGAATGGTGGTTGATAGAATTTTTTGTTATGAAGTAAAACTCATCGTGGGATCAGTCAAAAGAAACATACATCACATGGCATTTTGGCCGGTGACCTCCTTTTGCTAAGCAAGATGGTTCTATGCTTAGCAACTTTCTGCTCTGTGAAATTTGACCCAGCCCACTATTCTGCATTCTGACTGTATGATCAACTTACAGTACCTAGCACTGGTTTTCAACGAAAACCATTCAAGCAAGAAAATCTTAGTGACACAAGCAGTATTTGAGTTTTTATAAGCCAGTCGAGTCTTCATAAAACTCTTAACGGCATTCCCACATTCTAAATAATGCTGTTGTAGAGGACTGTGGCTGAACAATATCTGAAATGATTTTCTCACTATAAATAGGAATACTCACTGGACCACCGGCCAGAGTCCAGGGCCCAATTTCAAAGAGCTGCTTAAGCACAATTTGTAGCTAAGCACAACAAAATCGGTTGCCAGCCAAAATACCATTTCCGTATGTACCATCCGTGACTGGTATCCTGCTCATTTTTTTCTTAGCAGAATATTGGTAAGCATCATCTGCTTTAAGCGGCTTTCATGAAATTGGTCCCCGTAATTTTAGTAACCCCATTAAATTGCAGTTCAGTGTTCTAAAAACTTACTGTACATGTACTTCTAAGAAATGTTCAAATGTACACTTCAAATTCCAAACCTTTGAAAAGTGGAGCAAGAATTTTTTTAAGCAGAAATATTTATCGTCCAGTGCAGTTTAGAGCTACAAGACCTGTGGTCTAGTGAAGATTTTCTTGAAATTTGACACCTTAAAGATTCTGCTACCTTTTTATTTCTCTAGCTTAGCCAAATTCTTGATTTTTTTTTGTCGGCATACACCCTGTACAAGTTTGAATTTAGTTCGCACTTTTTTTGTTTGTTCAGCAAGATCATTCTGGTAGTGAAATTGTTCACAAATGCATATATGTTGGTGAAGTTTCCACGCTAGTCAGAGTTGTACCAACAAATCTGGGTAATTCGCTTCAGTGACATTTACCTCGGTGACCCTAACGGCTTATGTGATCCCCCCTTTGCCCCTTTTCCCCTTACCGCCCCCCTCTAATTGCTTGTCTTAGAACCACTCCCCTTGAAGGTTCCCCCTCTTAGTTCCTTGGTTCCCCTCTTAGCTCCCTGGTGCCCAGCACAGTCGTCCAGTCAAGGCATATTTTAGTTTTTCATTTTTCGTTGCCTGACCATACAATTTATAACATTTGTTGTGTACATGTTTTGTTTTGTTATTTTGCTGGGTGGTTTTGTTGGTGACTGTTCAATATTGGCTGCTTACTTGTTTTAAACCTGCTAACTTGTTCTAAACCTGCCTGCTTGCTTGCTACATGGCTGGCTCCTCAATTTGCTTCCGTATTGTAATAATTATCGAGTAGCAGATGACAGAAAGCCGATGTCTTCAAGATGTTTTTCGTAACTTTTGCTTCAACGCCATCATTACAGAACAATTCTAACAATGTTTTCAAAAAAAAAGTAAAAAATCACCATCGCTTCAGTTCATTCATCCAAACTCACTTACCCATATGCAAAACAAAGTAACACAGTTTTGTTTTAAAATTAAAAAAACATATAATACTTGACTAAATGTTAGTTGTGGTACTTGTAGATGTTGTTTTACGGAAGCTGTGTTCTGAGGTTCTAACATTTTGGGAATTACTTCACGAGACTTGCCTTAAGGAAAGTCAATTAGACCCCTTGTATTGTCCGCCATCGCTGAGGTCAAACAATGGAAAACGTGCATGCGTGTACGCGCAGCACACAACTCTCAGCCAATGATACATGTAGGTCTTCATTGACCTCAGTGAGGGCGCTGTTTGGGTCTTGTGATGTCATATGCAAGGGGGTCTATTGAAAACCCAGATAAAAAAAATGGGATAGATGAACGCACTCCTTGTGACAGCATAAACAGTACATTTTCCATTGACAGTGTGTATAAAGGTCATCCAAAACTTGTGGATAAATGTCATCCACAACTTCATATGATTTAGTGGAAAATCTACTTTTGAATTGGATGAGGGTTTACCCCCCCCCCTTTTGAAGTGATCCTGTGGGATGTAAACCCGGGGTTGTAATATTGCAGGAGACTGAAATATGGTTCCCCTCTCACTGGTACTCTGCTTCTTACTTTGAAAACTTTCCACATCAAGACTCAATGATGAACACAGCTTTAGCAGGTTACCATCCTAACATCCACAGTCCACTAATATTCCACAATCAACTAACATTCCACAATCAACTAACATCCACAAGCACCACCCGATTAATCCACAGTCAATTATGTTTGTTATTACAGCCTTTTACCATTGAACACAGCAATGAGTGAACGATGCTGTGTGCGTTTGCATGAGCTTCCAACCCTTTGTTGATCCGCGTGTGGATTTGTTAAATTTTGTTGAACCCACTACCATTTGCATGCATGTTGATCCACTCATTTTTAAAACCCGGATGGCTTTCAATGACTTTGACATCAGCACATCATCCAGTTGGAATTTATTTGTTGATACGTTTCTCATGATGTTTATCATTCCATTTGTTGAACTGATCTGAACTTTACCTCTACTACTTGTTTGGTGGACATCAACTAGTTTTGAATACTCAGTGTTATACTCAACATGCACCAGCCCTGGAGTGTTGCTTAACTCCTCTACGTCAACGTCAACCAAAGGGCACCCATCCACGCATGACTCCCCTGGCTGCATGTTCCCCATTATCCACACCCTTAGTCCACAGCCACATTTCTATCAGATGCAGCATCCACTAATTCAATATGTGGATAACAAACATCAGCAACCAGCCACTGCATCCGCTCGTCTTGTTTGTGTTGACCACCACCGATGCATTATCAACCAATTTGTCAGCATGTGACATCCACTCAGAACCCCTCCTCTTTAGTATCCACTGGAAATCAACCATCCTTCCCCCCTTCTATTCGTCTTCCAGTCACAGAACGTTTCCCGCTCATTTTGAGGCCATAAATTCCATCGAATCACAAATGATCTTCGTACATGTACAGCCAATCACATTTTAATATTTATCTGCATATTCATAGTTTGCTTTATTTCATTATATATTTAAGTTATTATATTTAGTGTTATTATATAGCATTATATTTATTTGGGAGATAGAGGAACCCACACACAAATATTACTTAGCAGATAGAGTTATATATTTAATCACTTGTATTCATTTCTTCAGCTTAATCAGCCTAATTAATTTCAACTAATTTGGGTAAAGTTTTCATAAGAATTTGTTTTATCTCAAGTTATGACTATAGTTTCATTAATGGCTCGTTGAAAATGACCAAATGCAAACCTCACTACAAATCTTGTAGGTATTCACTCATTTTAAAGATTTTTGAGGCAGAATATTCACAAACAAAAATTTAGGATTTATTTTTATCTATATACATTAAGAGTTCAAGCCCAAAGCCACTTACGTGTAAATATTTTTTCCAGTTTTTTTTTTTTAAACAAAACTTTGTGAAAGTTGTTAAGAGCTCAAATTAATAAGGCTGCTTAGCACAGATAAACATTTTTTTAAGCAGAAACAGGTTACCAGCTGAACAGGTCTTGTGAGGCAAATCCCTTGCCACTGGTTCCCTGCAAATTTTTTGTTAACTGCAGGACTTGGCGAAAAAAACCCAGTATTGACTCAATTTTCTGACGTCATCATTCAAAATAAATCCATATTTGGAGTCAGATGCCCTGTGTTGCGCTTGTTACTGTGGAATGCGCATTTTAGGCAACGCGTGCGTGGTGATACGCACACCATATCTTTACATGCAATTTGACTCCCAAAATGGGCAGATAGTAGCTGCGTGTTATGGCAGTGCAATGGATCCATAAAGTGCTTAAAGGGGCAAATTGTCTTCAAATATCGGAAAATTTTGCTGTTTGGAATTGCTCCTTCTCCTTTTAAAGAGTTGTTTGTGCACAAAAACACCTACAGTGTGTTGTAATGAGTGAGATGTGATTAACAAAATTTGCGTCTGGAAATACAACCAGTGTATTATACGGTCTTCCATTTTGTGGAGTCAAAATTTGGTTCTACAAAATAGCGGACCCTGTTCTGTCATGAAATATCAAAAAAACACACAATTTCAAGGGATATTTATGTGAATCAAATTTATTCTACTTTTAAAATATCTTTCCAACGGTATTCATTTGATAACAATAGCCCAAAGCGCCCAATCCTAAGGCAATCTGCCCCTTTAATTGCTTCATCGTCCATTTCAAAAATGAAGAATTTGAAAATAAAATATATTGAGTGCCTAAGAACTCTAAGAAATTGATCCAATAGAGGCCCAAATTCTTCTATATCCAATTGCCAAAATGAAGGATTCGGAAGGACTAGGGCCGGCAGGCCCAAACAACAACAGGTTCAAGCATACCGATCTTATCTAAGTCCAAACACTTTGGTGTGGAATGACATAGGAGAAGAAGATATGGGGGAATAATGCCACATGCTAGCAAATATGTCTAGTCTGTAAAGGTTCATAGTCTTTTCCATCTCAAGTTTCCAAGTTTTTCACTCATTAATCATTTCTACCAATATGATGTATATATTTTTGTAGCGTACCTTGAATAAATATATCACGTGTACCAGTGCTATTTCATATTTACATGTTATCACTTCTCCTATTACTTGATATTTGAAATGAAAAGTCGCATCCCCTTGATGTGATCCCTCTCCTGCCGCTTCAAAGGTTGTATCGTAAACTTGGGTGTGATCCCTGGCTATACAACAGTTACAGGTTGCATGGCATCAGACTGGCATCCCGAACAAAGATATTGACAAAATAGGGAGACCGCCAATAGATAGTTCAGTTGGTAGAGCGCCGGCACGTCAATTCGGAGGTCGCAGGTTGAAAGTCCCGCTCTGGTCAATTTGTCTTTGTTCAACCCCAAATCATGTATTTTCTGTGTACATAAACAAGAGAATAAAGAAGTCTCCCAAATTCCGAATATTCTACTCTGCGGCAGTAGAATAAAAAAGCAAGACAAGTTCTGAAAGAACAAAATCTACCTAGCAAGTAGATATACACATGGTGTTACCGCAAACCAAATATATAAAAAATTAACTATTGCAAAATGCTCACCAACCAAAATGCCCGATGGTATCAATGCCAAAAAATTTAATGGGCTCAAGTTTTGACCATCAGGACCATAGCAGAGTCTTTCTCAAAGGCTGAATGAAAAATTAAGATTTTTTTTTGCTATTTTGAAATCATACAAACAAATTTATTGGAACATAACAGGCAAGGCTTTGTTAAGGCGGTTGCTAACACAGAGAAATATTGAAATGGTAAGTCAATTTCTCTCAATTTAAATTTCAAGTAAAATAATTTAATGATTAAACAACTATTAACTTTTTTCACATAATATTTTTAAACAGTTTATAGTATAAAAGAAAAAAAAAGAGCATAGCTTTATAATTTTTATCATTTCTAAACATTGCTAAAAAAAAAACCTCCCTGATTTTTTTCAATACAAACTTCATGTTGAACTTTCATGTGTAAATTTCATGTCAGCATTTGCTCAAATCATATCATTATTATATAAACATATTTTTTGGTTGTATTTACATATTTTTTCGCCTCATCATTGTATTATTTCTTTACCACTGCCCCCATGAGCCAACACATCAGTGCCCAAATCCGTCACCCTCTCCATTCAGCGAGCGAGATCTAGTTAGGAGACTCTTGTTGCCGTAGTAACCACCGTCAGATGATGCGGACATGTGAGCACATGTCTCTCTCATGAACACCGCCTTCTTGTAGACTTCTCGCACTCTTATAGACTTCTGGTATGGAATCACGTTTTGGTTTTCCGCATGTTTACTGCTTCTGGTGCCACGATGACGCTTTTGATTTTTTTTGCTTTCTACACATGCATGCTCTGCTGTTTTGGGTTGCCAGCCTTTAATTATTATAATTTTTAGCAAGCTGCTTATATTAACCAAAGCTACTACTTATATGTACCACGATTTGTTTTTAATTTCAGTTGTTTACCATGTGTTCATTGGGCTCCCATAACCCTTGCCTTCCCAAAATACTTCTATATCCTCTCTGCCGAAATGAAGGATTCAGAAGGACTGAGGGCCGTAGACTCAAGCAACAATTCCTTATCACAGGGTCAGGCATTCCAATCTTATATAAGTCCAAACAATTTGGTGTGAAGTGGTATAGGAGAGGAGGATATTGGAGGATTGATGTCGCATGGAGCCAAAAAGGCCTAAGGTGTAAAACCCAGCACAAGCTGATGTTAACTACATGCACTCTTTAAGTGAATGATTAAAGATGTTGTTGAAAATGCATTTTGTCTAACTTTATTTAAAACCACCATCTTTGTCTCAATCAGCCTCACCTCAACCTCTCACCGAACTTCACTCCCCTTTAACCATGTTTCATCCCAACCTCATTCTCACCTCTCACGTTTGTCGCCCATCAACACATCTAACCAAACCTCAATCCCTTTAAACCCAGTTTCATCCCAACCTCATTCTCACCTCTCTTGTATGCTCACATTTTTACCCCTAGATTCATCCATTTAGTTCGCCAAAACTTTGCCCCAGCCTCCCCACTCGACATCATTAATACCTCACACTAGCCTCCCTGCTCAACCTCACCGATACCTCACCCTAGCCTTTCCACTCAACCCTCACCGATACCTCACACCAGCCTTTCTACTCAATCCCAACAATACCTCACCCTAGCCTCCCTGCTCAACCTCACCGATACCTCACCCCAGCCTTCCCTGCTCAATCTCACTGACACCTCTAGCCTCCCCACTCAATCTCAATGCTACCTCACCTACCCCCCCCCCAACTCAATCTCAATGAAACATCATCCTAGCCTTTAATCTCACCGATACCTCGCCCTAGCCATCCTGCTAAATCTCAACGATACATCACCCTAGCCTCCCTACTCAATCTCAATGGAACCTCATTCTAGTCTCCTCCACTCAATGTTAATGAAACCTCACCCTAGCCTTCCCACTCAATCTAATAGAAACAACACCCCAGCCTCCCAGCTTAATCTCGCATCATTCCTCACCACACATTCACCCTCAAGCCTCTGCTGTGTTGTCCAACTGAACCTCAACCCAGCTTCACCCCAACTTCAACCAACCTTGCCTCATCCAGCCTTAAAGGAAATCCACCATATCATATCCCCTCCTCACCCTGGCACCACTCCAGACACTCCATCCTAGCCGTTACCTTTTCTCACCTATTCTTTACACCGGTGGTACACCCATCTCCCCCTATCACTCCACACACACACCCATGATGCGCCAAATTATTCCCTCAGTTTCCTCCACCATCTCCCATGGCTCAACCAAATTTGTCTCAGGTCCCAGGTCTGACCGCGGTCTAGCCCCCCCCCCATGTCACCCCAACTTTGACAAAGTCTCATCCCTGCATGGTTGATAACAGATCCAGTAGCCTTGCCCATACAAAAAACTGTCCTTACCTTAGGCTGTATCCAATTTGGCGGCTACAGCTACAGCTGTGACTGTAGTTGAGGGTATTGCTAAGGATGCCATATACTTCAAAGCACGATGACGCGATGATTCAGCCGTAGCCACCAAGCCGGACACGGCCTTAGGCTCAGTCTAGACACAGATCAGCCATTTTGAAGGTGTTACTTTCAGCATGACTGTTCAGAACTCTCGACAAAACTTAGAGGGACACGTTGCCGTGGATCGGGCGAGTTGGTCTATAAAAAGCATTTGTAACCGTTTGTTATAAAATGCATATGGTTAGAAAGATGTTTTAAAAGTAGAATACAATAATCCACACAAATATGCCTAGAAATTGCGTGGTTTTACCTTTTACATTGTGAACAAACACGGTCGGCCATTTTGTGGAGTCAAATTTTTGACTCCACAAAATGGCCGACCATGTTAGTTTGCAAAGTAAAAGGTAAAACCACGCAATTTCTAGGCATATTTGTGTGGATTAATGTATTCTACTTTTAAAACGTCTTTCTAACCATATGCATTTTATAACAAACGGTTACAAACGCTTTTTTTAGACCAACGCATCCGATCCAAGGCAATGTGTCCCTTTAACCACTAGTGATAGTTTTACAAATCACTCAACAGGATGCACTCCCTAAAATCTCATTCACAGTGTTTGTTGAACTTCATTTTCTTCCAACGCAGCCCCTAAATAAGAAATAATGCAAACCAGCCTCTAACGTTGCCGTAGCTTGAACTGTTCATTCAAAATGCCAAGTTAATCATCTACGTTTTAAACTCTGTGTGGTTTTTGTTGGTTTTGTTTGTGTATCAGTTTTGCACATTTATTTGTAGGTGATAATGAACCCAAGCCCAAAGTGAACTTGTTGATAATAGTAACACGCTTTATTATACTTAGGCCATGTCCGAATTAATGGCTTCGGCAGTGGAAATGGTTACCATTCAAAATACCTTGTCGTTTACCTTTTACACTAGTTTCGTGCTGTTTTTGCAAAGCAGAAAATTGTGAAAGAAGTTTTGTGATGTACTCATTTTCCAAGAGATAGAGTCCTCATGAAAGTGGGGAAAAAATTACATGTCTCTAATCTCACATTAAAATGGTGTAAAATGCCACTTTATTTTATACTCTTTTAGAACAAAATTTGAATATGATGTCATTGGACCGTAAAAACAAATTGGTCTGTAGGCCTACTTTCCAAAGAGAAATGTTTTGTGCCAGGCAAAAGGTCAAAGTCAATGTTATTTTGATTGAATATCATCAAAATTCAGGAATGAGCAAAAAATTCTTTATATGAAACTAAATGTACAGACCATATATTTGAAATGTGACGTCATCGAAATTTTGTGGATTTTGAGTTATCTGTTTGTATTTATTTGTAAAGATAACTTGGCCCAATATGATATTGGGCCAAGTTATTTTTTACAAATAAATACAATACATACAGATGATTCAACAAGTTATTAGTTCTTTTATATACTGAATTTGAAAAATTAGAACGGTACATGTACATGTAGTAATGACATCAAACTAATCTGGAAAGTTCTTTTTGTTTAGCTTGTGGTTATGTTCTAATACCTATACATTGTAATTGTAGGAGTATTGGGCTTTGTCCAAAATGGCGGCTATAGGCTGCGGCTGTTGCTAAGGGTGTTCCTATGGGCCTCCTATGCTTCAACGCATGCTCACAAGATGATCAAGCCACAGCCACAGTTAGACATAGCCTTAACATTAAACTTCATCATGCTGATTCCATCTTTAACCCTCTAGAGACCATTCATTTCTGTATAATCATCACAAAGTGCCCAGACATGGCTAATATTGTTCAGTTCTTTAATCAACTTTTGTCAGTAAAAATATCAACAGAAGTAACATGAAACAGAAAATTTATTTTTGTTTTTAGAAATTTGGATACTATGTTAACATACTACATTGGAAAATTTCATATCCGGACATGACCTTTATTTTGACCTCTTTACGTGAATGGAAATAGGTCAAACCTTGCGGCCGCTATGGGCGTTTTGGTACAAGCCACTTGTGGCCGCTATGGTCTCTAAAGGCTTAACATAATCCCTGCATGCAATAGTCTGCAGACTGCTGTTAAACCAGAGAGTTATATATAATAGAACTAGAGGGAGCACTCATTATTCCATAACACATAATCATGCTGTCCCATCATGGGCACAAATCCCTATGGGTAAATTACATACAGATGTCCACTTACAAAATGTTGGTTGTGTGAACTGGTGCGTGACCTGTATACGATGGGTTGATTGATTGATTGATTGATTGAATTTATTCGGATAAAAATACAGCAAGAACATGCCAAAAATACATACACAACAACAGGAAAAAAGACAATCTAGAAAGAAGATAAACCAAAATAGAACACAAGATAGAGATACTGCAAAATTATCCAAGGATAGCCCAAAAAAGCCAATAACTTAAGACTTATTTCCATTGGGGTCCTTACAAAAAATGGCAAAAAACATCAACAAGAAATGGAAGTACCAAAAACAGACGAACCAGTCAAGAGCAAAAAGGTGAATCATGGAAAACAAAGCAAGAGAACAGCACCATTTTCTCAATAGGCAAAAAAATGCTTTTTGTCCGGCTGTGTCACGTGGTTTTGTACACCCTCTAGTTCTGTTATATAACTCTATGTATTAAAGCAAACGGGGGCCAGACGTTTTTTCCCATCCAGCCATAGTTTAGTCAAACTGATGTTTAGAAAGAAACAAGCAAGATAATGAAGTTTTGTTCTACAAGTAAAGAACCCTTGCTAACTGACTTTGTCACATAATTTTTGAGACAGCAATATCACAATCTGGCCCAGAGGAGTTATGTGCTTATGGTCACCATTTTCCACTTTCAGGGTTAGCGCAATACTTTGGCGCTGTGTAAGCGAAGAATTCTAAGCAGCTTGGAATATGCATGGACACAAGCAAAAATTCCCTGCTTACCCGTAAAATAATGTTTACGTAAAAGTGTATTTTTTTCTGCAGATTAGAGCCTTGTAATTTATGTACATAAAAAGAATTAGTTCAAACATGGTGTCGACTGCTTGATACAGAATTATTCCAGCTAAACTTGCTGCAAGTCCTTTCATTTGCTTTAACTTATACGCTCTGATCCTTGCTATGTACAATGCGATGTTTAATAACTGCAAGGTTTTAACAACATGTGATAAGTCTAATTGTACATTTTCAAACAGAGGTGAAGGGTAGTGAAGAAACATTATAAACTTGTAACGGATTAGGTGATGGGGGCCACCCAGGTATAAAACACGGGAGCAAGAAATGTTCATAAGTCATCAAGTCAGAGGTGGAATGTATTTGAGGGGACAATTCAAAGTTAAAGGGAGGTGATGGGAGCCAGTCTTGGCGGAAAAAAACAAACAAACAAACAAACAAATGGGCAGGTTCATGGTGTTTTCTATTTGTCACAAATCTTCACATAACATTTCTATTTTCAGATCATAACAAGTAGGCATGATATACTTATTGTTTTAATCTCATTTCTGTTTTGGGGGTTTTGTTTTTGCTTTGGGTTTTTGTTTGTTTTGTTTTTGTTGATTTGTTTGTTTGGGGTTTTGGTTTTTGATTTGGGGTTTTTGGGGGGTGGGGGTTGGTTTGGGGTTCCTGCTCAGAAAATTTGTAAGATTGTTATTATGAATTTACAAGAAGATTGAATTGATGATGGTTTAGAAAGCTTACTAATCCACCATACAGATGATCAAGGCACAGAATGGTATTACAAAATTGAATGAGCGAAAAAGAAAGATTTTATAACTTGGCAGTTTTTTGTTAATGAAGATAACAAGAAACTGTTAATCCAAGCAACAGATACTTGTTTGTCTTGTAACTGTTTTGCCCCAACCAAAACAAGCATTGCTACTCATGTAATAATATTTTATGTGGGCTCAAAGAGATTTGCCCTGTGCTTACTGTGTGGTTGCTTTCAAGTAACTGCTGCTGAAATGAAGTTAAAGAGATTTGAATAAATTTTATGTAATTTTGTTCCAACTCCTTTGTTTTTTTGTTATAACCCACATTGAGGTGGCTATGAGTTAAATATTATTCTGGTTTATTTGTTGTTTTGTTGTATCAGATGCCAACTGGTGCCGTCTCCGTCATCACCAACGAAGACGAAGACCAAGTGGTTACCGTGGCAGCCGAATCTTCAGAGACACTCCCCGCAGCATCGGATGACAAAGAGGCAGCAAAGGATAAATCGGAGGAAGCGGCTGGTAAGGAAGACCACAAGGGTCAGGAGGAGATTGCGGCTGGTAAAGAAGACTACAATGTTGAAGAAACCATGTGTGATGAGTTAAAGGTCACTGACCTTGAGTTGGTACCATTATCACCCCTTAAGGTATAAATGAATCCATTGAATTACTCATTCTATTTTGTTTGTTTTTTCAGAGGAGAACAGCATCCAAACAGTATCCAAAATATTAATTACTCAAATTACTCAAACGTATATAGAAGACAGAAGATACTCAAATCACTCAAATGTATAACACAAGCTCAAATCACTCAAATGTATGTACAAGACAAAGTACTCCAATCACTCATAAACGTATATACAAGACAGAAAGTACTAAAATCACTCAAATGTATGTTCAAGACAAAGTACTCTAATCACTCATAAACGTTTATACCAGACAGAAAGTACTCAAATCACTCAAATGTATATACCAGACAAAGTACTCCAATCACTGAAACGTATATGGGTCTTTCCATAAATAAGGGGGCCAAAGAGTGACATGGTGTTATATCTCAAAAGATAATGTACTTTCTATATTCTTTGCATGTTTAAGTGGTGGGGATAGCTCAAACGTTTAATGTATAACTTCAATTTCTCAAATCAGATTTTTGGTTTTCATATACGATCCAAAACTATCCATCACACTGTAACGGAGACACCGGTGTCTCAGTTTCCTGTTACAGTGGGAACTTGTGACTTTTTTTGCCATAAATTAGTAGATTTTCATTGAAAATTTCAATTTCAAAGGGTAATATGTAAACATCATTGGTATACTGTAATTCAGCTATTTTCAATGAAAACCTTCAAACGTAGGCCAAGAAGTAAAAGCCGACAGTTTCACGCGTAATCGAGACAATGGTGTCTTTGTTACACCGTGACTCAAAAAGTCTTCTATCCCTTATTATGCATCATAAATGTCTGAATCTAGTAAAGTGCATATGTAATACCTGCTACATGTACATGTATGTAGCATGTATTACGGTATTCATTGAAAATAGCTGAATTACAGTATACCAATGATGTTTACATATTACACTTTGAAATTTAAATTAAACGTATGAGCTATCCCCACCACTTAAACATGCAAAGAATATAGAAAGTACATTATCTTTTGAGATATAACACCATGTCACTCTTTGGCCCCCTTATTTATGGAAAGACCCATTTACGAGACGGAAAGTACTCACATTATTATACAAGACTAGGTACAAGACGGAAAGTATTCAAATCACTCAAATGTATATACAAGACAGAAAGTATTCAAATCACTCAAATGTATGTACAAGACAAAGTAACAAAATTTCTCTAGATTATATACAAGACAGAAAGTGCTCAAATCACGTGTAATTTATGTCAAGTGAGTGTAACTTGATTCCAAAGTATTCATAATGCAAACTTGAATGCTAACATGATGGCTGTTTGAGTGGAGAAAACCATCTACACAACTTGAGTTACTTTATATTAAGACTTTGCCAAATGAATACCCTTTTGCCATCAAACTTATTATCAATAATCAACCTCTCTCCCAACTATTTCATATTGCAGCACCAGTTGTCATTGAGTGGCTCTGAGGATGAGGATGATGAAAAGAAAGACAGGAACTCTTCACTGGAAGCTGAAAGTAAGGCTGTGCTCGAACTTTCTCTATGTTCCGAATTAATAATAATAATAATAATAATGCAGTTCTTATATAGCGCTTTATACTCCCGATGGGAGCGCTCAGTATTTTTTCTACAAGGTAAGTGGAGTAACGTGTTGAAGCATGAGACCTATTCCTTTGCATAGCACCATGTAATGGTTTACAAGGCGCTGTGGCGCAATATGCAGCCAATCAAACTAGGAACACCGGGACGAACCCCTTCTCTTTATGATAAGTGCACTGGGTTCTTTTACGTGCATTACACAACACACGGGACCTACGGCTTAACGTCCCATCCGAAGGACGAAGCATGTGGTTAAGTGTCTTGCTTAAGGACACAAGTGTCACGACGGACTGGGATTCGAACCCACACTCTGCTGATCAGAAACACCGGAGCTTGAGTTCGATGTTCTTATCCGCTTGGCTGCGGCTGCAATTGCGGCTTGATCGTCATGTGAACATGCATTGAAGCATATGAGACCCATAGCAACACCCTTGGTAACAGCCACAGCCATAGCCGCAGCCCAAATGAGGACACGGCCTAATTGTTGTAATAATGTCAACAAAATGTCTGATTTGATTTGATTAATCAGGGCTCAATTTCACAAAGCACTTTGTGACATCACACTTTGTTCAGCAATTAAGATCGATACCAGCCAGCCATTTCTTTAGAACGTATAAGAACATTGGCGGACTGTGGATGGATATTCAGTATGACGTTTCAGAACGTCGGTGGCACTCGAAGGGTAGAAGGTAAGGTAGCCTGGACACCTGACTTCACAAACAGGGGATTTTCAGCATGACGTTTCAGAGTGTTGGCGGTGCTCGAAGGGTTAAGATCAATCTTAGCTCTTTGTGAAATCAGTCACAGTTTAGGTATAAATCTTAAATGTCGTCAGTGATTTGTGAAGCTTTGCACGGTGTGGATCATAAGAAAACTAAAGTAGTAAATTTGCGGGTACAACCATGTATAAAACTCTTTTGGGAGACGTGTTGGTTCTAAGAAGAACCAGTGTGGTCTAGGCGTTCGAACAGTATACTCTGTTCGCCCCTAAGTAAAAAACTGAAGACAAGCAGAGTATACTGTTCGAGACCACTACACACCGTTTCTACTCAAAACCAACACTTCTCCCAAAAGAGTTTATTACATGATTGTACCTGCAAGTTTACTGCTGTAGTTTTTCTTCAAATTTCGTCATTTTCTAAGAACTTGTGACTTTTGTTGTTTTCAGTTGACAGAGAGTATGCTAATTTAGATGGAGACATCTTCATTGTTAATCTCACTAAGTCATCCAAGGGGCTTGGAATCAGGTAGGCTCCTTGTTTCAATTTTCGAAATGGCAATCCCTTTTCCTCTACCTTTTTAAAAACTTTTACTGTCTGTTCTTTGCTACCTTAATCAATAAACTTGTTTGTTGGTAAACAACCTTTTCAAAAGTGTTTTTTTTTCTTCTTCTTTGAATGTATAATACTGCGCCTTGAACACCCAGCAGGGTGGATATGTGCGCATTACAAGTCTTATTATTATTATTATTATTATTATTATTATTAGAATCAACAGAGGGCGCTGTTCTTGTGAGCTGCCATGCTATTTATGATCTTCACTCTAAATATTTTGTAATTTTTTTGTATATGGCCTTTTTAACGTTTGTAAATTTAAATTTGTTTCGGCCTATCGGCTGCTTTAATTCGAATGGTTTCTACAATAAACCAAACCAACCTTTTCAGTATAAAAAGGTCTTTCTTAGGTTCAAACTTATAGACGGTTTTGATTATTTTATAGTTTGGCTGGTAACCGAGACCGTTCCAAGATGAGTGTATTTGTTGTGGGAGTGGATCCAGCTGGTGCTGCTGCCCAAGACGGAAGACTCCATATTGCAGATGAAATACTGAAAGTAAGTTTTCAGCTCTCATGGTCTTGTGTCATATATGCAGTATCAATAATTCCCCATTATGACCCTACCTTTAAAGGTATCGTACACGTTTGGTAATGACTCAAAACAAATATAAGCATAAAAACTTACTTGGTAACAAGCAACAGAGAGCTGTTGATAGTATAAAACATTGTAGGAAACGACTCCCTTTGAAGTAACATAGTTTTTGAGAAAGAAGTAATTTCTCACTCAAATAATAAAAACTTCTTGCAAGAAGTTTTTATTCCTATCTGAAAAGCACACAAATTTGTACAACAAGGGTGTTTTTTCTTTCATCATTTTCTTGCAACTTCGATGACCAATTGAGCCCAAATTTTCACAGGCTTGTTATTTTATGCATATGATGGGATATACCAAGTGAGAACACTGGTCTTTGACAATTTCCAAACGTGATCAGTGCCTTTAAGCTTTTGATTGAATCATGCCAATATTTGTTCTTGTCAACTTTAAGATCAACAGTTTATCGGTCTTCGGCAAATCTCATCAGAAGGCATCAGCCGTCATCAAGGAGATTCCCAGAGATGGAGAGGTGGTGCTGATTGTTAGACGCCACCCTCTGGCAATGGATCAGCTGGCTGTTACACCACTCACACCCACTCCTAATGACAAGGTAATAGGAATGCCGGGTATTATAATAACAATAATGGAAACTTTTAAAGCGCCGGTTCCTGCGGAAAGTGGCGCTCATAGACTGCTCTGCAAAAAGAAACTAAATAGAAGAGAAAGTAGCATTAAATATTTAGAAAATAGAGGTAACAAAATGCTTCTTGGGTTTTTTCCTGCTCTTGGTCTGCTATTTGGAATTCAAATTGTATGTAAAGATATGTGTGCGTCTAAACCGGGCGCACATCACCTATAGACTGTGCAAGTCTCGCGCGTACCGGAACGAGAAAACACGTTAGACGAAGAACTTATTTTTTCTTAAAATCTAATCTTTGTTTTAAATTATATCTAACGACAAACTCTGAACAACAAAAATACTCATTACTTGTTTATACAATCAGTTTTAGTTTTTATAATAAATACAAAAATAATGTGTTAATTATTATTGAAAGAAAATTAAAACTCTGGGACAAGGATGCTTATTTGATCTTAACTTTTCAGAAACCCCTTACGCGGATTCGCGATGGTCACACAGGCGTAAAATTAACGCTTGATGCAGTTTAACACGTGTAACACGCACAGGGTAACCGGCTCCCAAAATTTTACAAACAAGATTTGTTGTGGCGGTGACGTCAGGTGAATTGGGTCGATAATAATATATACATAATTATTGAATGCATGTGAGTGCATTGTCGCAGATTATAATCATGAGGTGAAATCTGGACTATTCCATTTCACGAGACGAAGCTGAGTGAAATCGGAAAAACAGATTACACGAAGTGAGTATATTTTGTAACAATGCACGAACGAAATGCAATTAATGTTTGTATTATTTTTGTATTTTTTCTTCACACATAGATCCTTGTCATTTGAATTTTTTTGATAACAAACACAAAATAGACACGGAAACTTGTCCACCTCACACTCTAAAAACCCCTTCTAAATAACATGGAGGACTCCATGTAGATAAACCTTGCCATGGTTGGACAAATGAGCGGGAACGATTGTTTACGGAACAGCACTTAGAATTAAGCATTGAATATCAATATACCCATCCTATATTTATTTCCATATACAACAGTTACGACAGTCCAATGTAACGGCAAAATAAAGGATGACACGTGACATGTGTTCAACAAATAAAATGACACGGATCTATGTGTGAGTTATATAATAAAGCAGATTGTATTTCCTCCAATCTTACAGCCGCGAACGTTTGATTTGATACGACCGGATCCGACACCAGCAAAACCAGAGTTGGATCAGAATGAGATACCATCATCATATCCAAACGTACACACTGTCATCATAAACAAGGTAGATATAAGCTCATCATGTACTATCCATATACACATGTGTTGTGTAATGCACGTAAAAGAACCCAGTGCACTTATCAAAAAGAGAAGGGGTTCGCCCCGGTGTTCCTGGTTTGATTGGCGGCATATTGCGCCACAGCACCTTGTAAACCATTACATGGTGCTATGTAAAGGACTTGGTCTCATACTTCAAAAACCTAGCTCCACAATACCTTGCAGGAAAATAATGAACGTTAAAGCCCCTTGAGCGTCACTGAGTGACGGATATGTTCGCTAGATATGAAGCCACTATTTTTATTATTATTATTATCATCCCTTGTGGGCATTCAGTGCCCAATTTCATGGCTCTGTTCACCGTAAGCAAAGAATCGGCGCTTACGGAAGCAGAGAATTCCGCGCTTACGTTAAGTGTATTTCACAGGTTAGCAGGGAATTTCTGCTCGTGCGCATTCTTCGCTTACACAGCTAGCGCAGAAATTCGGCGCTTGCCCTGTAAGCAAAGAATGGTGATCGCAAGCACAGAATTCGGCGGTAAGCAGATCCATGAAATTGGGCCCAGTTTGGCTTAGTTGTTTATATAAATTGCTTACGGATTTGCACATTAGTTACATGATGGTCCTGATGGAAAACTTCCCTTGAAATATTTTTGCCTCAAATGCTATAGTTTTTGAGTCCTGGGTAAAACAATTTGTTTTTATATTTGTTTGTGCAAAGTCCGTTATTTGAAAACAGTGAAAAATAGTGATGGGATTTTTCACTATTTTCTAGCAACTCCGATAACTGATTTAGTTTCAGACATTTTTTATTGCATGGGTGCAAAGTGCGGATACTGGTCTTTGTCAATTACTAAGGTTGGTCGCGTGCTTTATCTATTCTGGACTTGCTATGTTAAGTTTAAAGATGTACATAAAGATTATACAAATGTGAATATCATGAACTTTAATTGATGTACCCCATCATTACATGTGATATCGTTTCGTTTGTGCAGGGTACCGGCGGGCTGGGGTTCGCCATCTTTGAAAAGCAAGATTCATTTGGGAAGTGTGGCATTTTCATCCGAGATGTAACACCTGGAGGAGCAGCTGATGAGGTGCATTTAAAAAAATAATTCTTCACAGAAAAGAGTTTTTATATTCATCCCTTGGAACTCTTTGTATACATCATAAAATAATCAGAAAATGTGTCAAGAATTGTTCTTCATGACTTCTGTTTATTCAAGGCCTTTCGAGAAAGGTTTAAAGGTACCTGAAGTACTGGTATAATCACACAATAGCCAGCCAACCACAGTTCTCCTTTGAGAAGAACCAATCAGAGCAGTGACTGACTCTACACTGAAACCTCTGAACCCCTATAAATGGACAAACATGTATTACACTCTTCAGTCTCCTGACGATGACTAGAGCAAGCTAGTCGAAACGTTGAGACCTATTAAGAACTCACTCCGTGGCAGCGTAGTAAATATCGAGAAGTTCCCCTGATCCACATAGCGAAGATAGTTGTTCTGCCCGATTTCCTACCTCCCGCCCAGGTAGTAGTTAATAAGCAGGACAGTTCTCAAAGAACAAAATCTACCTAGCAAGTAGATGAACACATGGTGTTACCGCAAACCAAATATATATTGATACCTCACCATGCAATGCCTCAAATCCCATATACCTGAAGTTAATAATGAAAGTATGAATTCATATTTCCCCTTACCGGGAAAAAAACCTATATGATCAGGATTCCTTGACTGAAGTGCTTTTCTTAATGCACAGGAGGGCAGTCTTTGTGGTGGTGATCATATCCTCTCTGTAGATGACAACACACTGATTGACACCAAGAAGAAAGATGCCATAGTGGTACTCAAAGCAACTGCAGGAAAGGTACATTTACTCCTCTAGCGTCCCCCCCCCCCCCCACCGCCACCACCACCACACATATCCATCCACACAAACATGTTTGTTGACTCGTTAAATCGAGGAATTCTCTTTGGTCTTCCATTGCTTGGACTTTCTTAGTTACGCCCCATCGGTTTTGTACCTAAAAGTGAAGCGAGGACAACCTCACTCTGTCAAAGCATCCCTTTTGTTGAAGTCCTTGGTTTCAACAGGTAGACACGTCCTCACAAACTCAAACTCACAGATTTTGTGTGCGGGGTCCTGCCATTGTTTCTCTATTCCCGTTTCTTTAGAATTCCTTGGGGGTGGCTTACAAGTTGAACAAAGAAAACCTTGTTGGGAAGCATTTGTTTCATTGTTTTAACGACCCCACGAGGCCCCTGTGTGTCAGCCCACCCAGAAGAAAAACAAAAAATGACTGCTTCGAACATCTGGAACGTTTTACTCAAAGCGAAAGAAGCATGTTCGAGAGCTGCCAACTCTCCCTGATTCTGCAGAAAGTTCCCTGAAAATAAAGCGATCTTGTCATGTTCTGATAAACAAATTTGAATGTCTCCCTGATTCTGGAAACTTTTTCAATATTATGTTGAATGTAGTTCTAAATATCTCTCTGATTTTTAGACAAAATCTCCCTGATTGCAAGATGCAAATGTTGGCAGTTCTGCTGTTACTACATAACTATGTTCTGCTAGGGCCAAGTTCGCACAAAGAACAATGGTTAACTAGTGCTTGTTCAGTGACGTACGTAGGGCATGCGCGCAGAAGTTGAAGTGCGAACGACTCCAGTTATGTCATGTCAACACGACCGACGACTCAACATACGTTATCAGTTTCTTATAACTGGTCCACTCTGCACTGTGCTATGAAAACGGCTATTGGTAACCAGCGATGCGACCATGCCCAGTAGACTGGTTCCAAATAGTTGACTAGAGTGGTCCAACTATCGTCGACTAGACAGAGTTCGGGCTGAGTTAGTCGGACTATGGTCAACGATAGTCCTTGCGCGAACTTGGCCTAGATATGTTTAGCTACCTATGTTCGGCTAGAAAGAAGCTTTGATTTTAAATCAGACACTTTGATATGACAGCCTGCAATAAATTTAGACAATTTGTTTTTAGGATTCGGACGCATTTAGATGTTTTTTTCCTTGGACTCATTCTCTTCTCTCAAGGTATGCTTAACAGTCAGCTCCGAGAGACCTCTGGTGCATTCCCAGTCGGAAGACGGAGACACGGAGAGCATTGAGCAAGACGAGGAAGAAGTGATGGCGGAGGAAGAGATGATCGTCGCTTCGGAGGTCACAACGGAGGAACATGCTCTGCCCTCGTTAATGGAGGAACTCATGAATGCCAGGGTCATGGAGGTGGAGATGGAGGATGGAGGGATGGTGAAGGATGAGAGAGACAGGGAAGGGGATGAGAACACAGATGAAGTTAAAGATGACAGAGAGCAAGAGGAGGAGACGGAGAGACGGGCGGAAGATGTAGATCAAGTCATCCAAGCTTCAGTTGTTCAGATTCAACATCACGGTGAGAAAAGTATTTATTTATTTATTATTACTTTTTCTCAAATGCAAGTTCGCCCCAAGCAAGGCTGAAAGCCAGTCTTGGTAAGTGGCTACAAGAAGAAAATATTTAAGATGCAAATAACTTAGGGGAGCTGAAGGTAGGAATTGTCCTCTTAAAACAGCCTAGATTGTAAGATGGAAAGAAACATGCACCAGACAAGGAGTTCCAAAGAGATGCAGTATGTGGAATAAAGCAGTTGGAATGGCTCTTTGTTGAACATCTTAGGCAAGAGTGTCCTTAGCAAGACACTTGACCATTATTGCATCATCTTTCGGATGGGACGTAAAGCCGTATGTCCCGCGTGTTGTGTAATGCAAGTAAAAGAACCCAGTACACTTATCGCTAATAGAAGGGGTTTTACCCGGGTGTTTCTGGCAGTGGTTTTTGAGTGCACTGCAGCACCTTGTAAACCCTTTGTGGTGCTACATAAATTGGTTTCGAAATTCAATTAATTGGAAAACCTGTCTTAAAATATAATAATAAGCGCTTTGAGACACCCATAGATAAAGCACTATATAAAAACTAGTTATTAATATTATGCAATTTTACATACTGAAAATGCAAGTAATTGAAATACATATTTAAAAACAATTGAAAATCCACCCCCAGAGCCCATCAAGGATGTTGAGAGCCACGTCATTGAAGAACAAGCACCCGATATGGAACCCAAAACAGACACCTCTACACCCGATAAGGAACCCAAAACAGCCACCCCTACACCCGAAATGGAACCCGAAACAGACACCCCTACACCCGATGTGGAACCCGAAACAGACACCCCTACACCCGTTGTGGAACCTGAAGCAGACGCCCATAAACCCGATCCTTACACCCGTCCCATACTCCCTGGGGTACCCACTGATATCATCGTCGACAAAGGGAAGACTGGTCTTGGACTGAGCATTGTGGGTGGAGTGGACACCCAGTTGGTAAGACAACCTGCAAGATTCATCTGAAGATATGGAAGTTTTTAAACCCCGTTTTAACCAGTTTGCTCCGGGATGTCCGAATTATTTGCCCACTACCATCCATAGTATCAGTTGCATAACCAAACATTTTCATTTGGGGTGATGGACAAGTGGGGCAAAGACATAATTTGGGGGGAAGGGGCTGTCAATTGTATTGAACCATTCATATTTTTGTTCTTTATTTTTTCGATCTCATTTGGAGAGGAGGGGGGGGAAGGGTTCTGAGCTGGGGTGGGGGGTAACATTACTGCACTAGGGAGAGGGGCTTACGTCACTGTGTGGTATTAATTTTCAGAACGCGAACCATAAGTTTTGGCACTGAGATTTAGTGGGGTAGATGGAGGAAATATTTGGGGGATTGTGCCTTTGATGATACAAGCATGGAATTTGGCACACAGTCAGAGTATGTCAAGAGAAAGATATTTGGCTATAGTGCAATTGCAGATTTTTCCATTGAAAAACATTAGGTAGAATAACAAGACGTTTTTTAACATTTTCAAAGTGGCTGTTATTACTTGTTATTATACCTATATTTCTTGAAAGGACAAATCTGCGATGGCCCTATAGAGCCCTTGCACAACGCACAGCGTACTCACATGCACCTATCCTGGGTGTCATTTTGGGTGTCAAAATCGTATACAAGCATGCACAAAAGAGAGTTGACACCCAAAATGACGCGCATTGTTCGGAGGCGCGTTCCGCGTTGTGTAAGGGGTCTATAGAAATCAATAGATCCCCCTTGCATAACGCGAAACACTACAGGTACACTGAGGTCACGCGCACGTTTTTACGCACAGAGAACAGCTATCGTCCAATGATCTGCCTCCTTTTTGAGAGTGTGACGTCATATGCAATGGGTCTATAGGTCCATTGCAGATTTTCCATAAAACAAGGTGGAAGATATTTTTTTACATTTTCAAAACGGCTGCTTTTGTTATTATACCTATATTTTTTCAAAGGACAAATCTGCGATGGCCCTATAGCCAGATATCTTTCTCATGTTATACTCTGACTGTGTGCCAAAGTCCATGCTTGTATCATCAAAGGCACAACCCCATCACCTACCTGCCGTACTAATTGACATTTCTCTTTTGAGATATTGTGCACAGAAGCCCTCTTTGTTCACAGTGACTCGGCCTTCTCCGGCGTCCATTTGGCCATGGTATGCTGGAATCTTGCATCTCCCTCGTTGCTGAGAAGAATTGCAAACAATCGTGGCATCCTTGAGCAGACAGTGGCTATGTGCGACGTCAGTGGTTAATACAAAAAATAATACAAATAAGATCCATAGTAAAGGGGAAGTTTGTTGATTTATTTTATTTTACCAATATCAAACTTTTTTTTTATCCTTCAGAATATTGTTGTTGTTCATGAGGTGTATGAACAAAGAGCAGCTGCCAGGGATGGACGCCTCTGGCCAGGTGACCAACTCGTTCAAGTCAACGGTATCGACTTGACCAACGCCAAACACGAGGACGCCATCAGCGCGCTGCGGCAATCCCCGGCCCATGTACGCCTGACGGTGTACCGCGATCAGCAGGCTACCAAGGAGGTGGCGGTGGTAGTAGTGAAGGAGCAGGTGGAGGAAGAGGAGACGGTGCAAGACGAGGAGGAGTACGACAAGATGCTGAGTGTGGAGCTCAAACAAACACCGGGGAGGAGTCTGGGTGTCAACATCATGGGCAACAGGTATAAATAAAAAGAATGGATAATGTTAGATGAACTAAATAACACTTTCAGTTGGTGTGCAACTCTTCAAGTTTGATCTTTTATAGTAATATTGGAGTCTTGTATAGCGCACATATCCACCAATAAGGTGCTCAAGGTGCTTGAACAAAGAGAAATACTTTTTAAGATAGGCTTGTGTAGTTTGTATGAATTATGAGACCGATTTATGTAGCACCTTATAAGGGTTAACAAGGTGCTGCAGTGCATTCAGCAGCCACTGCCAGAAACACTGGGGCAAACCCCTTCTCTTTGCAATAAATGTAACTCTCTTTTGAGAAGAACCAATCAGAGCAGTGACTGACTCTACACTGAAACCTCTGAACCCCTATAAATGGACAAACATGTATTACACTCTTCAGTCTCCTGACGATGACTAGAGCAAGCTAGTCGAAACGTTGAGACCTATTAAGAACTCACTCCGCGGCAGTGTAGTTATTGACGAGAAGTCCCCCGATCCACATAGCAAAAGTAGTAGTCCCGGCCGATTTCCTACCTTCCGCCCAGGTAGTAGTTAATAAGCAGGACAGTTCTTTTCAGAACTGAGAAGTCTCCTGAATTCCGAATAATGTTTAGATAAAACTCTATAGAAAAATGGTTTGTTTTTATTACTCTTATTGAAACATTTATTGTCAAAAACAGGTTTATACCTGGCAAAATCTGATGCCTGTGGTTTACAATGTGAGTAACTGTAGAATTCCCCCCTGGGTTTTGAAGAACAACCTTTTCACTAAATCGTTATCATTATTTCTAGGTCTGGTCGAGGCGTCATTGTCTCCATGATTCTGAGGGGCGGAGCTGCTCATGCTGAGGGTTCCCTGCTGGCCGGTGACCACATCCTGTCCATCAACGGTAAAGATGTGCAGAATGCTACACGGGAAGAGGTCGCTGCACTGCTGAAGGTCAGTATCCGTAGGTCATGTTGGGTCAGTCCAGGTCAATTGATGATGAGTGTTTATCCGCCTGCTCTCTGTTACATTTACAATTTGACAAACCATTTGAAACCTTTCAAATGCACTGGCTGTGTTTAGTAGCACATGTGTGTACTTGTGTAAGTACAGGCACCACATGATACCATTTCTGCAGACTGCCATAGTTGATCTATCATTCAAAACCACAGTGGATGATATTGGATGGTCAGACAGTAGGAGGGTTGACTATGTACTGTGTAGATGCATTCACCACATGATATCATATTGCAGGCGGGCATAGGTTATCTATCATTCAAAACAACAATGGATAATATTGAGTGGTCAGACAGTAGGAGAGTTGACTATGTACTGTGCAGATGCATTTACCACATAATTTCAGGCTGGCATAGTTCATCATTCAAAACCACAGTGGATGATGCCGAGTGGTCAGACAGTAGGCGGATGACATAATACAAAATTGTCACTGGTGCCAAATGTTATGAGAAATCTTTCTGTCAGAATTTCTCTCATCCAAAGGAAATTTTATCTTATCTTTGTACACTGTTTTTGACCTTGAAACCTGATCGCTGACTACATTATAATAATTGTATGCATTGTACGAATGTATTATTTTTTGATGCAATTATTGAGTTGTTAAATAATTGCTGTTGTGTATTGTTGCTAATTTTTATTGTTCTCATTTATATATTACTGCTGACACTTCTCTTTGTCTTTGAGGAGGAGTTTTTGTGTGCTCCCTGCTTAGTTCCTGGTTTTGTCTTTAATAATTTAATGCTGAAATTTGTATGTAATTTTCCTGTGTATTGTATGTATTTTACTGATGATGTATTTAATTCTGTTGTAACCTATGAACTTTTTTAATAGCTGTTAAAATTGCATTGGGATAAAGAATATTATTTGTGTTTTACCCACACGCCGATATGTGTTAAGCACTGTATACTCGGTACTTTTTTCACCGTTCTGTGGGAAAAAAAATGTAATAACCTTTTGTCTTTGCCTTCTCCTTTTTCCCACAGATATCCTCCTTTTAGTCTGTCTTATTCAAAAATTAATTACCTTTTCTCCCTCTTCCCACCTTTGATTTTGTCCTTTGTGTTTCCAACTTCTTGTGGTCAAACCAGCCCCTTTTCCTCCACCCCTTTTGTCTCCTTATTCATTGTTTACCCCTTTCTTATTCTGTGTGCTTTTTTGCCCCTCTCTCTCTATTTATTCGATGTTAATTTTTGCATCAGGGATAAAGAATATTATTAATTATTTATTAATATTATTATTTATTAATATTAATATTTTTTATTGTTATAAATAATATTTTATTTTTTTAAATATTATTGCTGGAATTTACTCTTCTGACTAGTAGTAGTTATGAAATATGAAATTAGAAATGTAAATCTTAAATTCATCCCAATCCCTCAGATTTCATACTTTTTTTACTTTTGAAATTCCAACTCCAGGCTACAGAGGGGCATGTGTTGTTTGAAATCGGCCGGAAGAAGGAGTCATTGAGGGCCAGCCAGCCGGCGGAGCAGAGTGCCAAGACGCAGGTACAACCTGCTGGAACTGCTGGCAAGCCAGGTAATGTCACTCATTCATGGAGTCTATAGGCGTACAACCCAGGGGGCGGAGGCGGCAACTGCTCTTCCAAATTCAGGCAAAACAGCGGGAAAATTTAGGCACAGCTAGAAAAGAAAAAAACATTGGCCAGCAAAAAGATTTTTTAGCCGGTATTTGATTTTGGTACTTGTGTTTTTGTCTGTGTAAAATTGTTGGCATATCAACCCCCTGCCCCCGTTAACCAAAGCATCCCCATACGCCCATTATAGTGTTGTGGTTGGGCCATATATTAGTGGGTTATCGCTGCCTGACCGTCAAAAGTTCTTTGTTCTCGTTTTATTTTTATCATAAAGGATTCTTTTCCCATTTTAAGATTGGATTCATAGGCTTTTGAGTCACAGTGGTTAGGGTCACTTTAGATTAATCCGGGGCACCTTAGAATGGGCTTGTCTTGTCGTCTGATTCCAATAGTTGTTCTTGTCTTGATATGTCAGTGGCACTGTTCCAGTCCAACATCAGTAATGCATTTTGGTTTACAATCGTTCTAGTTATCTTAAGATTTTAAACTAGACATATGTTAGTTTCTTGTATATATTGTTGTATGTTTGTTGAAATCTTGGCCGAACAAATAATAATAATAATAATAATTTTACTCAATTGTCCATTACACAGTGCTCTTAGGGAACAAATGCTTAATTTTGTGAGTGGAAAAAATGCACATTTTCAGTTGTTTACTAACAGTGAACAATTTGAATTTCTTATGAGTTCAACAGATGAAACTGTTGTTAATTGTGTTGCCAAATTCGTCTTTTTATTTATGAACTTATAAGAAAAACATAATGTCTGATCGCTCATGTTGACTTTATTTTTCTCCTGCCAATGTATATTTAAATAAATCGGGTTTAAAATGTTAAAATGTTGATGTAAACCTCCCCGGGGTTTAGGGGTGTGTTCCAAGTTGGAATAAAAAACAAATGAATGAATGAAAAATAATAAAATGTTTTCATCTTGAAACAATTAGTGAGACACGTGGAGTTGAAGAAAGTACCGGGCAAGTCTCTTGGATTGAGCATCGCTGGAGGGAAGGGCAGTGACATGGGTGACATACCACTCATTATAGCATCTATCACCCCCGGTAGCCAAGCAGATCAGATCAAACACCTCAAGGTTTGTTCATCACAAGCTGCTCTTCTCTCTTGTGCATCAAACCTTAATCATCCTACCCCCATCTTGTCTTGTACCCTGTTTGCAATAGACTGTGCAAGTCTCGCGCATATTTGAACTTCCTGGACCATTGTGGTCCCAACTCCCAACCATATGGAGTTTTTTGTGGGCGGGATTTTGTTTTGGCAATTATTTTAGTTTAACGTAGTTTATGGCTATGAAAATTATATATGTTGTTGGGAGTGTAATACTAAGGAATTAACAATATGAAAACAAAATCAATTCAACAAAACAACAAAGAAAATCTTAATAATAAGACTTGACCTCCGTTTCCGGTTATTTCTAAAAAAAATAACAATTTGCCAAACTGACAGTCATGTTGTCATTAAATCTATGTAATAGACGCACACAATCGGGCGCGATTGGTAAATGGGGTTTCTAACAATAAGCATTCTCGTCCCAAGTTTTTATTTTGTTTCAATGTTAATTTGAACAAATTATTTGTATTATACAAAAATTGAAAATTTATTTATAACAACTTGCTATGGGTATTTTCATTTTCAAGAATTTTGTATAAATATAATAATAGAAGAGTTGATTTTATAGAAAAATATAGTCTTCATTAAAGTTTTTTCTCTTTTTCAATAAGCGCGAGACTTGCAAAGTCTAAAGCAAACAATAGCTGATTGTCATTAAATCAAAAAGGGGTCCGACTGTATTTTACCTACCAGCCGCCATTTGGTTACATTGATAGTATTAGATCTCTTTCATAGGCTGCAATTGCCGAGTTCATACAATGAAAATATGCATGCGTGTGCACGCCACACAAAACTCTCATCCAATTGTTGGTCTTCCTTTGACCTCAGTGAGGGCACTGTTTGAGCTGGTGATCTTATGCGAGGGGTCTGTGCAACAAGTCCATACCATTATAGGGATATATTGCATCAGAGAATGGTGGCACTCTTTAGATATGAGACCAAGACTATTCCATCTGTTGAGCTATAAATGTCATGCCCCAGCTTGAAAGGATCATCCCAACTATAAATGGGCATATTCTATCTACAGTTTAGACAGGCCCAGGTGGAGTTGGGTCATGCTGAACTATAATTGGGCCACCTCCATCTGCAGTTTGGAGAGGCTAACGTGGAGTTGGGACAGGCTCAACTATAGTTGATACTGATCCATTTATAGTTGAGAAAGACCCAAGTTGAGTTGGGACTGGCTTAACTGCATTTGGGACTGTCCCATTTGTAGTTTGGACAGACCCAACTTAAGTTGGGATAGGCACAGCTATAGAATTTATCATGGTGCGGCCATCTTGATTTTCGCCCATTCAAATCAATGTAACCAAACCGAGGCTGGAAGGAGAAATAGTCTGGTTCCTTTTTGTACAATGAATATTAGCATCCATTAATGTTATTGGATACAGAGAACATGACCACGATGGAAGCAGCATGATAAAGGTATATTGTTGGGACAGTTTCTCAACTAATGTAGACTATTAACATCTCTTGAACAGAGTTCAAGATTGACAAGTCTGGTTTTTTGTTTCCTGGCAGGTTTTAGACTGCATCGAGGGCATCAATGGCCAGAGCGTAGCTGGTCTGAGCTACGCCAACGCCATCCACCTCTTAAAGTCCTCTGAAGGGGTCATCAAGCTTGCTGTCAGTGAACTCAACCCCACCATGAAAGAATGGTACCTGAAAAGCCAGCAAGCTAACAGTAAAGGGGACAGTATGGTCGCTGTCAAAGCTAGCGTTCAAAAACCTGGGGCAGCAGTTGCTGAAGATACTAGGTGAGTGGGTATTAAAAAGTTAAATCCCCTCTGTACCCTTCAGGAAAGTCTCACGAGACGGGCACGTTCCAGGTGCAAAGGAACGTTTGCGTAAGCATAGATCCGCAATCCAGTGGATTGCCAGAACATTCTGCTGGACTGCATCATTGTGCTGAACTACTGGATTAATGCTACATGTACGCTTCCTACTTTAGTCTGATTTCTGATTTTTTTTTTTGCCCTTGGGAAAAATCAGAAAAATTGTGATTAAATAGCCTGAAAAGTCTATTCAAAGCTAAACCATATGTAGGTCAGCCCTTGTACGTAATAAAATGTTCCTACATTTTTTCCAAGGAACACATATCATGCCTGGATTTTGTGCGTTGGCATTTTGAACGTTCCAACTGAATATTCCGGCGGTCCAACGGACTGGTCCATTTACACCCGCTGGAATAGTTAGCCAATCCAATTAGAACGTTCAAACTTTTGAGATGCTCCCTTACAGAAACCATTGTGCGATTACTGCAAGCTTATTTAAAGAGGCTTGTTGGGTTCAAAGAATGTAAAATAATGGCAAGCTTGCAGCGAGCTTTTATACTGACAAATGTGAATCGGGCTAGCAATGTTTTGTGGCAATCTTGCCACATCTGGCTCGACGGCAAGCTTGCCTGTAAGTATTAGGCAAAACTGTTCCTGAAGTGATGACATCCTAGTGTTTAGAATCCTGTGGCATTTCATCACCATCGTTGGTTTTTTTAGATCAGATTTATAAATCTATGTCATGGATTTGCTTGCATGTTGTTATCTTGTGTTTTACACATTTCTTGTGCAAAGTTCCAGACAAAATTGTACAAAGATTTTTTTTGAACTGTTTAGCTTTGGTGATTTCATGTATAAGTTTGTTTTGTCTGTTTGTTAGTGCTGGTCGTGTGAAGACAATTGAGCTTCAACGTGGTCCAGACGGTCTTGGGTTCAGCATCGTTGGGGGTTTCGGCAGCCCCCACGGGGATCTCCCCATCTACATCAAGACGGTATTCACCAAAGGGGCTGCCACGGTGAGCGGGGAACTCAAACGAGGCGATCAAATCATTGCCGTGAACGGGGAGAGTTTGGATGGAGCCACTCACGAACAAGCTGTGGATATCCTGAAGCGAGCTAAAGGAGAGGTGATAATGACCGTCTTGGCTTAAGCCTTGTATGGATCAGTGGCTCTGGCTAGATCTGTCATCAGCCACAGCCATAGTCAAAGGAGCAACTCACAAACAAGCCGTGGATATCTTGAAAGAAAGAAGCGTCAAGTAATTTAAATTGTAGCGTTTTAGATCTAAAATGATTTTAACCAAAATTGAAATCAAGTAAGTCACAATTAGAGTATTATTTGAAAAATTTGTAAAAAATTGAAATAACGTTTTTGCTCCAATATTTTGCTCATTTGTGGGTATTATTTGTATTTCTAGCAACTGTAGTGAATATGAATCCCACCGCCAGTGAAATGTTTTCCCCACTAAGCACTGTCAAAATATGGACACTATCATACTCGGTTTTAAAGCAAATATTTTTTACACAGTCTGTACATTCCGAAGTAATGCATTTTTAAAATAAAGTGTCCACCTTGATTGTTCAAATTCTTGGGCGTTAAAATTTTACAGACATATTTTAATACTGTGTAAATATTCAGTAAGTGTCTACTGTAAATTGTTGATAATTTCTCTAATTTAATAACTGTAAAATCACCTTGATAACTTATCGATTAATATGGGTGCTTCTGTATTTACTACTTAAATTAGTAACCAACGGATTGATTTTGTGTGATCGTTATTTAATTGAAGTACTTAGATTTTAGTCAGAAATACTTGTACTCTAGATTTTCTCTGATAGTCTCTTACTATAGCTTATATTTTCAACAGATTTTTATAACTGTAATAATACAACAATAAAATAGTCAGAAAATGAAATGGCTTTTATTTATGATGATCAACTTTGATTTTGACTTGTTCCCACAAAACCAGGAAACTGACGGCAAAAGACAATTCATGTTTCATGTTTTTTGTCTTCTTTTATAAAACAAAACTGTGTGTTGAAGGAATGGTACAGCATTGTTGTTTATTTATTTATGAGTATTATTATTTATTTCTAGGTTTTTGTTTGTTTGCAATACTCCACTTTTAAGGAAACATATCATGAGTGTAACCTGAAAGTTTTCATCGGAATGCATTTTTGACTTTCATGAGAAAACAGTGGTTCCATGTTTTGTGAATTGCATGGTCACTAGCGAATGCTTCATTTGGAATTCTCCCGAATTCTTTGGACGAAGACTGTAAACACTAAACATTTAAAAAGTTAAATTGATTAATTAGTATATGGCGCGAATTCCATGTGAATATGTTCTGAATGCGCATTACATAAACTATACTCATGCGCAGAGAGGGCGCATTATAAAGCCGATGCAGAAACACCAGGGCAAGCCTCTTCTCTTCATGATAAGTGTCCCGGATGTTTTGTGTGGATTACACAACGCACAGGACCTATAGTTTTACGTCCCATCGGAAAGACTTCATCAAGGTTTTGTGGGAACAGATCTGTATAAATTACCGTAAGATTGCAAACTGCTCTTCAATCCGCATGAAATCAAGCTGAAATAATCACACTTTTATCAGTTAAATGAAAAGGGGGGAGTGGAGGAAATCGGGGTCCCATTTCTTGGCGTTTCTTACCACAGAATTATGTGGTTATGGTGCCCTTTAAAGCGCGTGGTTTCACAGCAAGCAGTGCCATAAAATTGCGCCATGTTCACAGTGTACAAATTTAACCCTTTAGAGACTATGGCGGCCACGAGTGGCTTGTAACAAAATGCCCATAGCAGCTGCAAACGGCCGCAAGATTTGACTCCATTCACAGAAAGAGGTCATAGTAAAAGTCATGTCCAGAATTGACAATTTCCAATGTTTCCATTGTTGATATGCCATTTATATTTGTGAAAAAAAAACAGAATTTCTGTTTCATATTGGGGTTTTTTAATTTAAAGACATTTTTACTTAAACAAATTAATGGAGTAAACAAATCAACAATAGTAGCCATGTGAGGGTGTGTGGTGATGATTACACAGAAATGAATGGTCTCTAAAATGATTAAACTATATTCTCAGATTCTTGACATTTCATGTTGACACAAATTTTGAACTCCGTGAAGTTGCACAGCAGTACTATTGTCACCTGTATGTCATTGTTATAAATGTTTACCTGGCAGTAACTTTATCTAACGTCCATAATCCGTTTAAGGTCAACAAGTGGTTGTTTTTTTTAAAAGCAGCTTGTACATTCATAAATTTGCCATACCAGTGCCTTAAGTACCTACTCAAATTTGTTCCACTCTTTTTAAAAGTTCATTCCGTGTCGTTGATACATCTAATAAAGTTTAAAATTTTAGGTATTTTAGTTTTGTCACTGAAAGTCTGTACTATTAAATGTAAGCGCAGAAGTGTATGCTATCCTAAACATTGTTAAAATACTGTGACAGTTTTTGCTGTTTTTTTTAGCAAGTAGACACTGCACTCAGCTGAAACCTTCACAATGTTACTTTTATTGTATCTTTCTTTATAATTTTGCCTATAAATCAGCATTACGCTGACAAAAACCAACCTATGACCCTACCTTTAACCTCCAGGGTGTTATATTTTGAAGGGCTTACAGACCTTTTCACGTCAAGATAAATAAGAAGCTGAAGGTTTAGTCCAAGTCTCTCTTCTTTTGACAGTAGACTTACCTTTTTTCCAAGAATGAGCTACGAAGAGAGACCTGCAAGAATCATGAATTTGGGAAAAAATATAAACCTGACAAAGAACAGGGCCCAATTTCAAAGAGCTGCTTCAGCACTTAAAAGTGGCAACATAATTATGCTTACCAGAATAAGGTTACCTGTAAAAGAATAAACATTCCACTTGTACCATCTGTGACTGGTATCCTGCTCATTTTCGCTCAGCAGAAAAAACACAATGTTAAGCAATATTTGCTGCTAAGGTAGCTCTATGAAATGGGGCCCAGTCTTGCACATATTCCAACATTTGAACCTTTTAAAGTCTGTGGTTTTTGTTTTCTTCACCTGTAGTTTTATTAAAGTAATGAACGTGGGAAGCCAAAGGTTCCCCAAAGTATTTAAATACTGCACAAATGGCCATTGGTCTCAATGACTGCTCTATATTCTGACAACGCTATGTTCCAATAACCCCTCATGATCTACATACTAGGGTCTGGGTTAGGAAAATACATTAGGGGTGTCGGAACATGTGTGTGTAAACCCTTAGACTTAACTTAAACCATAGAAATATGCACCTCCACAACCATGCACTACCTGCCCAAGCTCAAAACTGGGTTTTATTTGCTCATCAAATAGATGAGAAGAGCTTTGAGATAGAGTGTCGTGGCCAGGCAGTTTAGAGCATCAAATTTAAGTTCTGGTGGTTATAAGTCATCAGGGTATGGGTTCGGGTCCCAGTCATGACACTTGTATCCTTGAGCAATTAGACACTTCACTATAATTGCTTCCCTTCACTCAGGGGTATAAATGGGTACCTGCAAGGGTAGAGGACATTGTGTTTGAAAAAACCTTCAGAGTGCTATGGCAGCCCAGGGCTGTATACTCCCCAGGGAGCTGAGAAAGATTACAGGAATGTTATTGGCCCAATGACCAGGGCACTAATGTAAAGCGCATTTATACATTATTGTAAAATGCGCTATAAGAACTTGTTGTTATTATTATTATTATTAATAACACCTAATTAGGGCCTATAATGTAAGCATTTCAGTAATAAATCACTAGGGAAACCGATTAGGTAAATTTTAACTAATTTTGGGTTGAACAAACTTGGGTGTGATTCCTGGCTATAGCAGTTACAGGATGAATGGCTTCTGACTGGCACCCCCGAACAAAGAAGATCGCCAACATAAGGGCTACATAGCTCAGTTGGTAGGGCGCCAGTGTGGCAGGAGATTCTGTCCTCCCATATGGCGGAATGTGTACAAACTTCTTCTGATAGCGCCCTCTTTGGAATCATCCTCCTTCAGCCCGTGTTAATTTCCCTATGATACCGGCATGCTAATAATCCAGAATTCACAGGTTCATGTCCCGCTCTAGTCAGTTTTTCTCTTGTTCAACCCAAAATAATTTCTCAACATATAGAATGCATTACATCACATTGATATCATGGCTAATATTTCGGTTGACTTCACTTTTAATACCGTTTCACTTTCTTCCGAGAACTCCCCGATTTCAGTGTGGGGTCGTCGCATATTGTCTTGGCTCTCTCATATAAGAGCTGATGGTGTAACGACTCCATGTTTTTAGTGTGTCCCAATTATCTCCAGGAAAAAATAAAATAAATAATGCAACGTTGAACTATAACAACAGTAACATGAAACACTGTAGAGATTGTCTTTAATAAAAAATAGAGTTTATTACAACCCAAGAATAACTGTGTGATTCTTTCAAATCTTTTGATTTCTTGTCGTGACATTAATGTTAACATCAGGGGGTGAGAGGGGGGTACATCAAAAACTTGTTCACAATGAATAAGTTGTCAAATTTAATGAATTTTTTCAACATATTTTTATGACATCATGTTAAATTTGATATCTTCAAAAGAATTAAATAATATAAAGGCAACTGTTTAAATATATTTACTTCCTTCAAGAAAGGGAATCGTTTTACGCTGTGTTTTTTTTGGTCAATCACATTTCCAATTGTCATAATTACAAAAACATTTTAGTAAGACGTTAAATTTGCATCAGGGATAAAGAATTTTATTTGTGTTTTACCCATGCACCGATGTTTGTTGAGCACTGTATACTATTTGTTTAGTGGCAAGACATCTGGGCCCAATTTCATGGCTCTGCTTACCAAGGAATTCTGCGCTTACGCCCAGCTGCGTCCCATAGAATACACACGTTACAGTGCCCGTAAGCACAGAATTATTTGTTAAGCAGTGCCATGAAATTGGGCCCTGCTCTACAATGGCAAAGACCGTGGGTTCGAATCCCACCAGAGTAATATGCCTGTGGGGGAAGGTACCGAGTATACAGTGCTTTACACCCACACACACACACGCAGCTCTGTGTTGCAGTCACTCTGTGGAAATTCCTTTATTCTGTACACTTAAGGAAATCCTATTCTTCAACACTGTAAAAAACACTGTGTAAGTCCACATAGTGTTTCAAGTCCCTACATTATGTGGACCTCTTTTGTTCTCAGGTCCACACTTCGTGTTTAGCGTTAAAACACGTTTGTAAACGGTGTAAACCGAGGACACCCCTTTGTTCCCCCATTGTTTGGACTTTTTTTAGCGACGTCCCCATTGGTTTTGTACATGAAAGCAAAGCAAGGACCATTCCCACTATGTCATTTTACCGGATTCTTTTTGTCACGTCTTCGGTTTGAATGCGTAAGCATGCCCACAGCTCTGTGTTACATACACTATGTGGACATTTCTTTGTTTTTGCACTTAAGGAAAGAGTTATTCCTCAACACTGTAAAAAAAAACAGTGTGGACCTGTGTAAGTCTACATAGTGTTTCAAGTCCCTGCATTGTGTGGACCTCTTTTGTTCTGCGGTCCACACTTGGTTTGTAATGCTTGCCCATTATTGCATGGTAAAACACAAATGATAAAAACATTTCACAGGGACACTTAAATACTACAAATTTGTCAAAATACACAAGATTAGAATCAAGCCCTGAATTTAATTCGTTGGGGGGGGGGCCATGTATTAAAAATGTGATGTTGACAAATTTTCGCACTTGTAAGGGTATCAAATTTGATACAATGATACAATGGCATTTATGCCGCTTTAACTGAGGTTAGAGACTTGTCACGTTCTACCACTTTCATAAGGACTCTATCTATTGGAAAATGCATGCATCACAAAAGTGAATTTGACCTCAGCACCCCTCTTCACGCATAGATAGGATTTTGTAGACATGGGATGGTCTTTAGTCAAAGCCATTGGGGTTAGGGTTAAACCTCATCTCCCACTACAGTTCTGGAAGAATGAATATGAAACTCTGGTCACACAAGACTTGCACAGTCCATATTCATTCTTCCATACAGTTGTGCCTCACAGGGTTTTAAACAAAAAAATACACAAACCAAACTCGAATGAAGGGTTCAATCCTCAGGGTCGGTTGCCATAGTTGGGTTTGGGGAAAGAGGGAGTCAGTGTTGGTCTCGAAAACTCCAATAAAATGCTTCATAACTTGAACTTAATTTGGGGTTGAACAAAGACAAATTGACCAGAGCGGGATTTGAACCAACGACCTCCGGTTTAATGTGCCGGTGCTCTACCAACTGAGCTATCTAGCACTATGTTCGCGGTCTCCCTATTTTGTCAATATCTTTATTCGGGGTTGCCAGTCAGAAGCCAAACAACCGTTGGAACTTACTGCAGTTTGTCTGATGATCTTTTGTACTGATAAAAATTTACATCCTTTAAACAAACTGCGAATACAAGTTAAACTATGTTTTACGTTTGTACACTACAACAAATAGCAAGGCTTTAATGTACCTGTTAAATTATTAGATTCTGTAATACTGGGGCTTGCAGATAATTAGTCTGCTCTCTTTAATTGATTACCAGTGCTGTGATTATAAGAGGTATACAGGGAACATGACCAAAAAGGTCGTGGCATATGATACTTAAGGCTAGTTGAGAATTAGTCTGGTCTCTTTGTTGATTCCCAGTGCTGTGATTATACCTGGTATACAGGGAACATGCCCAAGAGGGCTGTTTCATTATACAATGTAGAATTTTTACAGGAAACAAACATCCAAGTTATAAACTCTGGGAGTTAGAACAAAATAATTAATTTACAAAGAAACCTCTGTATCAATAAATGCCCCTACCAAAAATTTGCAAATACCCCCTCATGTGAAAAAAATCTATTATCAAAATCATAAAGTCTCGATCTACGCTGGCAATGTCTGCCAGAATTATTAACATAATTTTGAAAGACTAGGTACAGTATTGGTTACTTCGTAAAAACAGAAAAAACCCTGAATGATATGTTTCACGCAAAGTATTTTATCATCTCCAGTTGATCTTTTTGTCACATGTGCCGTTATTTTTTGAAGAGCATCCGATTAATCACTCCCTCAACCTCGTCCCCAAGGTGTGTCGAGCAGTACAAGGTTGACCGCTCTCTCACCCTGGTATTGGATCATTTGCATATCCAACTTTTTTGGATACGTATGCAAATTAGAATAGTCTGGCTGTGAACATGGTGAATACTGAATGAGTACAACTTAACATGTTTACATTAGACTTTTGTACACCAGTCGTTGTCCAATCAGGGTCCAAGTAAGGAGTTTCCCTCCCAGGGTTTACTATTGTAAACATGGTTGGAAATAAAGTAAACCATGGGGACGAGGTTGTCACTCCCTAGGATTACTTGCCCAAAGGTGACCTCAATCCTTCACTATCCTCAACTCTATGGTCACTCAAACACGGAACTGTTTGGACTAAGATTTGTATGCCTGGCCCAGTGATAAACAATTGTTATTGGGCCTACAGTCCTCAATCCTCTGCAATCCGATAACTTTCTGAAGAGGATTTTTTGGGAAGGGTTATGGTCAATGATCGACTCAAAAAAAACTTCAGACCTGAAGCCTTTCTCAGGCATCTGAAAGCACACAAATTTGTGCAACAAGGGTGTTTTTTCTTTCATTATTTTCTTGCAACTCGATGACCAATTGAGCCCAAACTTTCACAGGTTTGTTATTTTATGCATATGTTGGGATACACCAAGTGAGAATACTGGTCTTTGACAATTACCAAAAGTGTACACTACCTTTAACCAATACTGTACCAACCACGTAGTAGGCCTAATTTAAGCATTACCTAATTTGAACACATTGTAGAAAGACCGTCTTGCTTTGGTTATAGTTCATCGTGGTTGTCTGTCTCCCCTGTTTGGGGATCTGTTTTTATTGTGCATAATGCTGGAGTTTCAAACTCGAACTCATAGGTGCAGCGTTCTGGCTCGCTTGCTGCTAGCAGTTTATTTTCTGTGCCGCATCGTAATATAATCTGAGGGATAGAGTTTGGAAAGAAGAATGAGATTTGAAGAGGGTTTAGCGAGGGAAATACCTCTTAAAGAATGACCAACACAGAAAAAATGGAAACACCAATCTGTTTCGAAGTCATGTTTCCATTTATTTTAAGTTCTTCGCTATTAGGGTTAGAGTTTGGAAAGAAGAGTGAGACTTGAAGAGTGTTTAGCGAGGGAAATATCTTTTACGATTGACCAAAACAGAAGGCACACAATCAGAAAAAATGGAAACACCAAACTGTTTTAAAGTCATGTTTCCATTTATTTTAAGTTCTTCCCGGTTAGAGAAAAAACGTTTCAATTAAAAAACTTTAAGACTTTGCGAGGAAAACATCTTTTTAAAAATTCTACAAACAAAAGGAACACAATCAGGAAAAATGGTGGAATGGAAAGGTGGAATGGAAACATCAAACTGAAACACCAATCTGTTTCCACCGTGTGTTTTAATTTATTTTATGTTCTTCCCTGTCAGGGGTAAAGTTTAAAAGAAAAATGAGACTTGAAGATTTGCTGAATATAAAAAATACAATGTAAGGAGTTTTGCACTGGAAGTATCTTGGTCTCACAGTAATAATAATAATAGTGCGAATTTATAATGCACCAGGGTTCTCCTCAGGATTTTTGAAACCTGCAGAAATTCTGGACCCAAATTTTTGGAGTTTGGCCTTAGCACGCCGAATTGAAACGAGGTCCTTGGAATGTTTTTAACTTGGTGTTTATCTTTGGTTTTATAAGCCCCACTATGCAATCTAGTGCATTATGGATGGGTGGCTACTTTTACTGTTCCACTCGTTAGCAGCCAATATTTGTAAATATCAAACTTACCATCGTTGATCTGTCTGGTCCATTCCAGCAGTTTTTACCGCCAGAATATTTCATCTTTATATATCTATTATCGACTGGACCTTCCCATTGCCCCCAGGTCCTGCAAAAAACAATCATCAGAAATATGTCTCTAAAAACAATTACCAACGATGCAACCTGGGCTCGATATCAGGACGCACCAAGATTCGTCTTAAGATGAATTGTTAATATCGCCATAGTGATTTGTTTTGTGACATCACACAAAATAAACCTCAAGATCAATCTTAGCTCTTTGTGAAATCAAGCCCTGCATGTTTGAATGTCAGTGGCTCGCGCATGGGCCTGCTAAATATATATACAAAAACATTTCAGTTTCATAAAAATTAAATAAAAAACCTGATTATTTTAATCTGATTACCTGATTATTTTAATCTATGTTTTTATTTTCTTATAGTTTTATTTTGTGTACTGTAACTTTTATTGGCTTATTATTGTTTTGCCCGTGTAAAGTTTAAGAAAACAAAATAAAATAATAGACTGTGCAAGTCTCGCGCATATTTGAACATCGGGACCCGTTAGAATTTGTTTCCTTCACACGTTAAAGCAATGCACGTGGGACCAAAGTGGTCACAAAAATATTTGAACACGCGCTAGACTTGCACGGTCTACAGGACAGAAAATATCAAATGAAACTCACCCTAATAAGGTTTCTGAACCTCCTGTTTTTGGCCTCTGACTGGTTCGGTCAAAAGGGCACAGTTTATAAGTATATCTGTGCGGGAGAAACCAAATGTAAGTGGTTAGAATCAAATCTAGATCTATTGTTATACATCAGGGTTCTCACCAGGTTTTTTCAAAACTGTGGGGCATTCTGGACCCAAATTTTGGAAGTTTGGCCGAAGCACCCTGAATTTGAAACAAGGTCCTTGATTATTTTCTACTTGGTGTTTATCTTAGTTTTTGAAGCCCTACTGTGCAATCCGGAGCATTCTTTATATGGTTTTCTCTTGATGTTTTTTGTGGGGAAAAAAAATATATAAAAAAAAACAATTTGTGGGGTTTTGGGGTGTTTTTTTTGCATATCGGCCAAAATTACCACGTATCAGCAAACAAATCAGGCATATTGGCCCGATCCGCTGGCTTGTGCATGGGGAGAACCAGTATTACATTAAAATTTGTCATTGTTGGGAGAACTCATCACATGTGATGTATGTTGACATGTGCCAGATCCTCAATTCGGTAACATTTTTCCAGTGAGTTGACCAACCATTTGAAATCATTCAACTGAAAGGGTTGTGTATGGTAGAGCAACTGTGTACATGGGTGTACTGTGTGGATGCATTCACAACATGATGTTATACTGCAGGCTGGAATAGTTTATGTATCATTCAAAACCACAGTGGATGGTATTAAATGGTCAGACAGTAGGAGGGTTGACTGTGTACAGTGTATAGATGCATTCACCACATGATATAATATTGCATGCTGGCATAGGTTGTCTATCGTTCAAAACCACAGTGGATGATGTTAAACGGTCAGACAGTAGGAGGGTTAATAGAGTTTTAATATTCAGGGAATGAGTTGAAATCTAACAGGTAACTCCTTGACAAAGGATTATTCCCGTTTATAGCATTAGATTGATCTTTTCCGAAAAGAAAAAAATTGTAACAAGAGATGTTTTCCCCATCTACTTACTCTCTATCTGTAAATTCAAAACATTGGTTTTGTAAAGGTTGGAATTCTTGTTGTGGTCCCAGGTCGGCTCGGAGCAGTTTTTCCAGATCTTCGATGGATCTTTTAATATCATTGGATCTCTTTTCAGCTTCTTTGAAGTCTTCTCGGGCTTTGTCAGCAGCTACAAAACATCAACATCAACACAATTTAAAGGCACTGAACACGTTTGGTAATTGTCAAAGACCAGTATTCTCACTTGGTGTATCCCAACATATGCATAAAATAACAAGCCTGTGAAAATTTGGGCTCAATTGGTCATCGAAGTTGCAAGAAAATTATAAAAGAAAAAACACCGTTGTTGTACAAATTTGTGTGCTTTCAGATGCCTCAAAAAGGCTTCAGGCCTGAAGTCTTTTATTATTTTAGTGAGAAATTACCTCTTTCTCAAAACTACATTACTTCATAGAGAGTCGTTTCTCACAATGTTTTATACTATCAACAGCTCTCAGTGCTCGTTACCAAGTAAGTTTTTATGCTAATATATATTTTGAGTAATTACTAAACGTGTACAGTGCCTTTAACCCAAATTAATATAAATCCAACTAAAAACTGCTTAATCACCTGTTTACCCCAACCCTAAATGAGAGTATGCAGTTCTTATTTTACAGACACGCAACTTTTGGGGTTTTTTTATGGGGGGAGTTTGCAATATAGAGACAATTGCCTTTAGGGTAGGGACATTTAACCGGTTAACCGTTTAATCATAAAACATGGTTAAAATCTGTTTTTAAATTGCCTTAACAATTAAACGTTTAACCAGTTGACTGTTCAACCATAAAACAATTTTAAAATCTGTTTCCAAATTGCTTTTGCATATGATGAGTGTAGTATCTAACCTGCCAGAAAATGCCCTGGAATGTACAAGGTTACTCTTTTTATTATTATTATTATTATTATTATTATTGGTTTATTCACACCATATGGCACCCCGGAGGCTGAATTGAACAGTGGTTACAGTAAGTAAAAAGCTAAATTACACAGTCAGTAATTAAACAAGCGCACTTTGTTTTTGTATACAAAGGTTACATGGTCTATATTTGGATGGATTTAAGAAGGTAATGCGGGGTGGAACAAACCAAAAGTTACCTTCAATGAGCACCTGAGTGGCCTCATCATACTCCGGCATTGCTTCTTCCTCTTCCTCTCCTTTCTCCTTGTTCTCTTTCCCTTTTCGATTCCGTCGATATTTCTCCATGATCGCTTCCTGGTCCATGTCCTTGTCATACTCGTCGTCGTCCTCCTCCTCATCATCCCCAGCTTCAACATCCTCATCCAAGTCGTAGTCGTCGCCGGGGTCACCCACGTCACCTTCATACGCCTCTCCTCCGTCACCCACTTCTTGAGTGGTAGGGGGTGTGGTCTCATCTGACTGATCCTTAATATGCAAATTATATTTAAATTCAGTAGGTATCAACATAAACCTCTCCTCCATCACCCTCTTCTTGAGTGGTAGGGGTGTGGTCTCATCTGACTGATCCTTGTTATGCAAATTATATTTAAATTTAGTGGGTGTCACCTTCAGAAACCTCTCTTCCATCACCCACTTCATGAGTGGTTGGGGGTGTGGTTTCATCAGACTGATCCTCATTATGCAAATTATATCTAAATTGAATGGGTGTGGTGTTACCCTATGACACCTTGATAACATTTTTATCAATCACCATCTTCTGGGTTTCTGTTCGTGCAAATTAAATTTCATTTAATTTTACTCGGCAGTTGACAGTTTGTACTTGGCAGCACAAATACAAATCTATGATCCTTTGGATTCTGGTATTTGTTTTGAGGCATTGTATGGTGAGGTATCAATGTATATTCAGTTTGCGGTAACACCATGTGTATATATCTACTTTGCTGTGTAGATGTTGTTCTTTGAGAAATTGTCTTCCTATTTATTTTACTGCCGCGGAGTAGAGTTCGGAATTCGGGAGACTACATAGTTCTAAAAAAGAACTGTCCTGCTTATTAACTGCTACATGGGCGGAAGGTAGGAAATCGGTCGGGACTACTTTTCGCTTAGTGGATCGAGGGGGCTTCTCATTATTAACTACACTGCCGCGGAGTGAGTTCTTAACTGGTCTCAACGTTTCAACTAGCCTGCTCTAGTCATCGTCAGTCTCCTGTTATTGCTATTACAACAAATGCAAATACTTAAACTGCAACAATACGTGTACAGCAACATTAATGGAGGCATGTAAACAATAAAACAACTTAACAAGTAACAAAAGTTAGTAATTGTTGTTTCATCGTATGTCAGCTCATTGGAATTGCCCAATGGTAAACTAGACGATTCAGAGAACTAACCTTATTGTTATATTAGATGTTATAACACGGAGTGAGATGATGTTAAAACAGTTTTAATAAGCAAGTTGGGAAGAGGGGGAGGCGGAGTATCATCCACCCCCAGAACAAACATGGAACTGTCTCCCAGAAAAAGTTGGCTGCTATAAGTTGAAAAAGTCTGTGTTTTTCTCTTGGCTTTCAACTTTTGCTTTTGTCTTTAACCAGAGGGGCGTCTCGGTGTCTTTACCCACAGGGGCGTCTGGGTTTCTTTACCCAGAAAGGGGATCTGCGTGTCTTTACCCAGAGGGGCGTCTGGGTGTCTTTACCCAGAGGGGCGTCTGGGTGTCTTTACCCAGAGGGGCGTCTGGGTGTCTTTACCCAGAGTGGCATCTGCGTGACTTTACCCAGAGGGGCGTCTGGGTGTCTTTACCTAGAGGGGCCTCTGAGTGTATTTCCCCAGAAAAGTGCCTAGGTGTCTTTACCCAGAGAGGCGTCTAAGAGTCTTTACTCAGAGGTGCGTCTGGGTGTCTTTACCCAGAGGGGTTTCTGGTTGTCTTTACCGAGAGGGGTGTGCATCCAAAAAGTACTACATTTAAATGAATGAATAAAAAGGTGTCACCCAAAGGCCAGTCTGTAAGACACCTTTTTGTCTCATTCAGTTAAATCTTAGTATTTTTTTTTTTTGCACAGAGTAATTTGGACGCCTCATTTTTAAAAATGCTGGCTAAAATCCTGCCATAGAGGGAAACGGTTGGCAAACAACAATAGACCGATCCATTAAGCCCCGCCCACCATAGCTACTGTCCATCAACGACGCCCTGCTCCCCACCCCCCCATGTAAAAAACCCAAAGACATGACACAGCAATCCAAATAGCTGGAATTTGTATACATTTTGTAGTAGGGTTTTAACGTGTCAGACTTTTTTGCGAGCATCTTTGTGGCTGTGATTGGTCAAAAGCATTAAGAGGCGGAGCCTAGTGGATCAGTCAATTCATAGGAACACGATGAGTTAATACCTGTTGTAGTGATATGAACTTGCCCTTGATGGATGGCCAGATAATGTCAGTGAATGTGGATTTTTGAGCTTGATCCAAACCTTTAAGGACGGCCTGAAACAAAGAGCCATGCAAAACGGAATACAATAATACCTTATCTAACGACTTTAATCTGTCCCTGAGGGTGGCCCATACAGGACCCGACATGGTTTTCTTTAATTGCTCCACTGCGGCGAGTACAACCTGAAAACCGGTTTACGGAGATTGTAACATTTTAAATAGATGGACTGGTTTTAGTTTAGGTTATTGGATAGGGTTGGGACCGATGGTAGTTCAACCTGACAACCAGTTTACGGGGATTGTAACGTTTTGAATAGATGGACTGGTTTTAGTTTAGGTTATTGGATAGGGTTGGGACCGATGGTAGTTCAACCTGACAACCAGTTTACGGGGATTGTAACGTTTTAAATAGATGGACTGGTTTTAGTTTAGGTTATTGGATAGGGTTGGGACCGATGGTAGTTCAACCTGACAACCAGTTTACGGAGATTGTATTGTTTTAAATAGATGGACTGGTTTTAGTTTAGGTTATTGGATAGGGTTGGGACCGATGGTAGTTCAACCTGACAACCAGTTTACGGAGGTTGTAACATTTTAAATAGAAGGACTAGTTTTGTTCAGGTTATTGGATAGGGTTGGGACCGATGGTAGTACAGCCTGAACACCAATTTACGGAGATTGTAACGTTTTAAACAGATGGACTGGTTTTGTTTAGGTAATTGAATGGGATTGGGACAGATGCTAGTACAGCCTGAAAACCGTTTCACAGAGATTGTAACGTTTTAAATAGATGGACTGTGGTTTAGTACAGGTTATTGGATAGGGTTGGGACTGATGGTAGTACAACCTGAACACCGGTTTACAGAGATTGTAATGTTTTAAATAGATGGACTGTTGTTTGTACAGGTTATTGTAGGGTTCAGTTCTTTGACAGCAGTGAGACCATGTACACTGATGCTTGTACAACCTGAAAACCGTTTGACGGAGATTGTAATGTTTTAAATAAATGGGCTGTGGTTAAGTACAGGTTATTGGATAGGGTGGGGACCAACTAACATTTCAAATAATGGCTGGGTTCAGTTCTTTGACAGCATTGGGACCATAAACACTGATGCTTGTACAACCTGAAAACCATTTACAGAGATTGTAATGTTTCACATAAATTGCTGGGTTCAATATCGGTTCTTGATTAGGGTTGGGGTGGCTCGTACAGTACAAACTGAAAAACCGTTTATGGAAAATGTAACAAATAAATGGAGAGGATCAATTGCAAAAGTAACGTATTACATCACATGAAATTTTGGTAATTTCCGACTCCAAAGTGTAATTTAATCAAAAATCACTCATTCAATCGCTCAATGGCATTTCCTATGACAGAAACCGTGACGTTGAAGAACATTATGTGAAAGATAAGTCCAATTTTGGGTTTTTTCACAAATAAGTCCTTAAAACCTCAATGTATTTCCAACGGGCTTCTGGTAAACATTAGAGCCACTTTATGTAAGGTGGGCGTGCTTAACAAGAAAATCACGGCAAACTTTAGAACAGAGTAATCTCAGTTTTCTAAAATGATAACTTTATTTCGTTGGATGAAGGTTACATTTGTTCCAAACTAAACTGATGTGTCTAGTTTTAGTAACTGGAAAAGATAGTACTTTTTTATTGAACTAACTCTCACCTTAGCCTCATCCTCAGATACTACTCCATCTCCGTCAGAGTCAAATTCTTTGTGATTTAAAAGCTCATCTGGAGAGACTCTGTAAACAGGAAAACAAAATAATAATAATAATAATAATAATAAAAACTCTAAAACTTGATATCTCATTTCATTTTTTTAATTTTATGGCGTGTCGTTGCCGAGCAGTTAAAAGCACAAAATTGTGGTCCAGTAAAGTTTGACCTGCAGTCTTGTAGAATTTCCACCAAAATTCAAGCTCTGTAACTGCATCATTTAGAAGGCCACACACACAAAAAAACTAGGGATTCTATAATTGAACTTATCATCAAAACGAATCAAATAATGAGTATAAAATGGCAGGGGGCAAACAACAAAATAATTAAATAAGTTTGTAATGCAACAGGTCTTAGCAAAATTTCACAATAATTAAGAAAACAATCTTGCTTAACAAATTTGTACCCTCATAAATTTAAACTAGTGAGGGTTCTTTGGGGGGCGGGGCAAGCAGGGGTGGGGTGCACAGTCAATATCTCAGACTTACTGTCCATTTCCGTCAAGGTCTAGTTCATCAAAGGCATCGCTAGCCTTTTGCTTATCCTTGGCCGCTTTGAGCACTTCCAGCTGTGCTTCCCACAGTTTCTTGTGGGCATCTTTTGCCTCCGTTTCAGGGGCTTCTGCCTCCTGCTTGAGCTCTGTGGGAAAAATATTAAACAGAACTTCATCCTGATGCCTTTGTGTTAGTGTTGATCCCCGACTACAAACTGTTACTTAAAACAAAATTAATCTGAAGGCAACAGTCCATGTTTGGACACCGTGCCTCACTATGACGTTTATAAACCCAGGTTAAAGAAAAATGAAAGATGTTTGGAGAAAATGGTTTGTCGATCAAACTGCCTTTCCTTTCAACTTAGTAGTGATGTTTGTTTTTATTAGGATAGCGATGTGTGATTCCTAGCTAACAGTTGTATGGCTTCTGACTGGCACCCCCGAAAAAAAGATATTGACAAAATAGGGAGACCGCCAACATAGGGCTAGGTAGCTCAGTTGGTAGAGCGCCGGCACGTTAAACCAGAGGTCGTTAGTTCAAATCCCGCTCTAGTAAATTTTTCTTTGTTCAACCCCAAAAGTTTAGAGAACGTAATAAACTACAAGGGAAACTGACTGGGTAAACATAAATCACTTTTGGGGAAAACAAAGAAAAAAATGACTAGAGCGGGACTGAACCCGTAACCTCCGGGTTAACGTGCTGCTGCTCTAGCATCTGACATATTTCGCCCAATAATGGCAGTCTCCCTATATCTTTGTTCAGATGGTGCCAGTCAGAAGTCATAAAACCATATAAAGCCGTACAGCCACCATGTGTTTAGAGAAAACCCAGAACACTTATCCTAGAAAAGAAGGGGTTAACCCCAGTGTTTTGGGTCCACATAGCAAGCACCATTGTTTACAGGATTCCTCAGGCTTGCAAGCTACAGTGATTAAGTTCACTTATGAGGCATCCTTGGTTTCATTACCAGAAATGCACAGTAATAATAATAATAACAATCATGAAACAAATTGAAAGTTTTGTTGAGTTAATAAAAAGGTTTAAAATGTGCTTTACTCACTGTCTTTTTCCTCCTTAATCAGATCAACAAGTTCTTTTTCCTCTCTCAGTTTTGTAATTGACTCCTACAGAAATAACAACAGAACTCGATTGGTGATCAAAAATTTAAATGGTATTCAATCCAACCTGGTAGATAAAAGTGATTAAATAACTGGTAACAAACTGGTTTTAACCAGTTCTCTTCAGTTTAAATTTTGTAAAAGGAAAAAGAATGTGACAAAAAAATTCCTTGAGAGCAGGGAGGGGTCCTTGTCTGGAATTTCATCTTTGAGAGGGCAAGGTCATTTTCATTTTGCAAGAAGGCACTTCTGTTTGAAAATCTTAAAAGTCTATGGGAAACTTTTGAGGCAACAGAGGCCATGGCCTCCGCAGGGTTCTCCCCATGCACAAGAAGCTAGCGTATCGGGCCGATATGCAAGAATTGCGTGCCGATGCGCTAGAATTTCGGCCGATTTTTTATTACGGTAGTTTTACAAAAAACATGAAAAGAAAACCATATAAAATGCTCCAAATTGCACAGTAGGGCTTTGAAAACCAAGAAAAACACCAAGTAGAAAACATTCCGAGGACCTTGTTTCAATTCAGCGCGCTTCGGCCAAACATCAAAAAGTTTGGCCCAGAATGCCAAACAGTTTTAAAAAAACCTGGAGAGAACCCTGCTCCGTGGCCTCAGTGTCAATTTCTGCGCTTATGATCACCATTCTTCACTTACAGGGCAAGCACCAAATTTCTGCACTAACTGTGTAAGCGAAGAATCCTAGTAGTAACGTAGAGTACGCACGCGCACAATCAAAAATTCCCTGCTAACCTGTGAAATATGCTTGACGTAAGCACAGGATTTCCCTCCTTCTGTAAGCGCCTATTCTTTGCTTACGGTAAGCAGAGCCATGAAATTGGGCCCTGACGAAACCAACTTTACCCTACCTCTCTCTCAACCTTCTTCTCAGCACCCTGCTTAATGTATTGCTGTCGGACTTCAAACCCCTCGTTCATCAGGATAATTTCTTGCTTTCTGCGCTCCAGGTCTGCCTTTCCTAACTCTCGGCAGTTATTAATGCATTTTATCGCCCCTTCCCCCTTGTATTCATCGGAGGCATCGCAGCAATCTGTAGGAGCACAAACCAGAATTTATGTTAATGTACCTAAACAATTATTTTAATGGCGTGTGGTGGCCCCACGGTTTAATGCACAGGACTCAAGTTCTGGTGGTTATGTCATCAGGGTGAGGTTTCGAATCCCAGTCATGACACTTGTGTTCTTGAGCAAGACACTATAATTGCTAACTATAATTGCTTTTCTTCGCCCAGGGGTAAATGGATACCTGTGAGGGCAGAGATGGTTCTTGTGATTGATTTAACTTGGTGCGCTACATATTTGGCAGCACAAGCTGTATACTCCCAAGGGAGCCGAGATGGTTAAAGGAATGAAATAAATGGCCCAGTGACCAGGGGTAATTAATGTTGGAGCGCCATGAGCGTCACTGAGTGACGAATTTGAGCGCTTCATCAGAAGCCACTATTATTATCATAAATTTTTTATACAGCAACTTTTGACTGAAGAAGTTTAGCATACTCAAAAATGAAAAGACATTATAAGCACTCGGACGTCCAGTGGATGAATTTTTCAGCAGTTCAGCAAGGAGGTGTAATACCCTGCGACAGCGGGAAATTACTAGCAACAAGAAACAATAATGTCATGAACTTACCACAGATGCCATCGTTGATTCTGGATGTGGGGATATACTTAGGTCGGAACCCCCTGTTGTTGCAATGGAATTTCCCAAGCGGACAAGCTGAGGTACCTGAAACACAAAGACGAAACAGAAACAGTATTCAGCAACTTTTTGTTTATTAACCTCGCTCAAAATCATGTTTTCTTTGGTTAAGAAATAAAAATTCAATATAAGTCTGACAGCACAGGGAGATGGATTTTTGAAAGACTACAGATTTTGACATGACAAGTTTTTTCCTAACTGTTACAAACTACAAAGATACCAGAATTCGAACCCAAAGCATTTCCACTTTGAGTTGTCAGGCCTGGAATTTCATCTTCGAGAGGGCAAGGCCATTTTTATTTTACTAAGGACACTTTCACTGGAAAATCTTAAAGTCTATGGGAAAGCTTTTTTTGAATACGCTTGTCCATTTTGGATCTCCACTCTTAGTGAATCTCAGTTGGAATGTCTGGAGAAATTACAGCGAAAAGCCCTCCACATTATCTTAACTTAAGGACTTCTTCATTTCTAAGCCAATCAATGAAATTTACTCCCAATTTGGTTTGCAGCCTGTCTCTGTTAGACTTGAACAGCTCTTTGTTACATTTGGTAAACCGCTGACCATTTCAAACAAACACAGAGACGTGCTTCTACCAATTTTAATATCAGAAATGCAAACAAACATTGCCCAATCAAGTGTAGAACTAACATTAAAACCCTAACAGACTAGACCCTTGGGTAAACATACTGCCCAAATCCTTCTATATCCTTCAGATTAAAGTTGTCATAAACCTAAAGTGCCCAAATCATTCTATATCCTCTTCTTATTGTGAATATAAATATTAGCCCAAATCTTTCTAAATCCTTTTGAGACAGAAGTTAGGGAGTCAACTTTGTGATTTACATGTACTTTAGGTGCTCTGCTGGGGCCCTTCAGAATCCTATTTTGGCTAAGCTGCATAAGACCTAAAACCTTCTCAATCCTCCTATGTAAAAACAGCCCGATAGCCCAAGTCCTGCTAAATCCTACCCTGACAAAAACTCATTGTAGCCCAAACCCTTCTAAATCCTCATGTGTTGCAGATCCCTAAAAGCCTAAATCCTTCTCAATCCTGCACTTTGGCAATGAGGATATTGAAGGACTTGGGCCCTTTAGGGTTAACAGGTATAAAAACAGTCCGATCCCGTCCTTGACCAGACTTCTCAATGGGCGAATTGTAACGATTTTCTGCTGGTTTTTAATGGAGCTGGCCTCCCTGTACATAATTTTAGGGGGTTTATTTATTTTTAAACACCTTCCTGTTCTCCAATGTGCTTCTTTGTAAGTTTTTTTTATTGCCGTTGAACTTCTTTGTTGTTTTTAAATGAAATTCAGTTCCAGGGGCCGATTTCACAAAGATCTAAGATTGATCGTAACTGCAAATCAATCGTAGTTGCTTAGTAAAGTGTGATGTCACAATACAAATCACTATGGTGATACTGAAAATTTGTCTTGCGATGAATTTTATTGCTTTGTGAAATCGGCTCCAGGGCTGCGAAGTTTGAATTTTAATAAACCAATAATAATAATATTAATAATAATAATAATAATCAAGGCCGAGACTTGGGCAACAGAGACAGAGTCAGAGGCCATGGCATCAGTGTAATTCCAAGCCTTGTGCATTTCTTCTTACTTTACCTGGTTCATCAGATGAATCAATGCAATCACAGTAATCATCGTTCACTAGACTCTTACGGATCCGTCTTGATCCATCTAAACAGGTGAACCATTCTGTATCACGATAAAGCGGCTCATCTGCCATGAAAAGATAGAAATTACTAATTGCAAATTATAATATTTTTAATAAACAAATTAAAAACTCCACTTTCAGATTCTAATAATTAGGCCCAATCATCTCTTCAATAAAACATATTTCAGGACAGAACATAGTTGCGATAATTGTAACCCTCCATCCTCCTGACGGTCGTAGATCGAGGGGGTTTACAACAAACCTTGTGTATACTTTTGGCAATTGTTTTCAAGAAATGTTTTAAAGTTTAACACTTTAAATCATAAATGTAATGTATACAACTGTAGTTGCGATAATAATCGTACCGTCGGGAGGAGGGTTACAATTATCACAACTAACAACTGTACAGTCATTATCACAAAAATGGTCTTCATATTTTTTTTAAAAATCTCGTCGGGATGGAGGGTTACGATTATCATTCGCAACAAACTCTTGATAGAACATGGATGGATTGTTGGAGGATCGGAAAGAACTTGAGAAGCTGAAATCAACTTTTTCATCATTATTATAAGAAATTATTTATATTTATTTGCTGATTTGCTGAAACTATTTGAATCTATAAAAATCAAACAACAACAATTCCATACGAATATGCATTTTTTTCAATACATTTTGTTTTTACTTTAATGTCTTGTTATTGAATATTTTATTTGTAACTTGACCGGCTTGACGGTTGTTGCCATTGTCACTTGTGCGGTTTGATTCGCCTCATAACCATTCAATGTGATATTTCCGGTCAAACTTGCAAAAATGCCGGTACATTTTTTTGCGTATGGAATTCTCCTTCTTGATTTGCACTCTGACTGTGTACTCACTCGTTAAAGAAACACCACGGGGTCGAGGCACAGATTCTGTGGCAACACTTATGACACTCCAAAAACAAATTATTGTCAAACAGATGAAAGATTTAACATTCATTTTCAGCCCGTTGGTTGAGGAACTAAATTTACTCATCGCATTTTTCTCATCCACGCAAGTCGCCATTTTCCCGAATAATGAAACCTCGTACCCAGGTGTTGTTATTTTCAATGGAAATGGAGTAGGATTTGGGAACCTTTGAGAAGGAGGTTTACACAACGTGTTGTAGTAAAAGAAAAATATTGGCCACAGCACGATATTGGTGCTTGCACCAAGTTTCAAGTTTTAGTCAAATACCACAAACGACCGTCAATCACGCGAGATTATCAACAGGGTTGGAGATTGGTTTACCCAGGTTCAAATCCCTACATGTTCATTTTATCCAATTAAACCCATCCACTTTGGTTCAATTTGTATTTGTCCCATTGTTTTCTACGGAAGCCTAGGGAAGCCCATTAGTGCCATTGCTTATATTCTCGAGAGCAGTTGTTGTTTTGCGGGCGCATTTTTATTTTATTTTGGAGTTATTTTTTATTTTCAAGAGCATTTATTTTTATTTTCAAGATCAGCTGGAAAATATACTTTTTTTCTTTCTGCCAAAATGAATCTTTCATGACATGTCACTTGTAATTGTTTAGATTTGCAACAATACCATAGTATTTGAAACCTGACTGCCAATTTGTCCGGGATAGCCTAATACGACATTGGCTTGAATTTGAGAAACGATCTTAAGTGACCACTTTGTTTTTATGAATATGCAAACCAGATAATGCAGCGACCAGAAACGTGAGATTTGTTGTATTTAACATTTTTCTTTGAGTAAAATTAGAATATTGATATCGATCAAAAGTGCTTTAAAAAGTGTGTCTATTTCTCTGTTTTAGGCATACAGAGGCTTGATTTTTCACCCCTCAAAAGGCCAAAAGCTCAGCTTCCGGGGGCCTTCGCCCCCTGGACCTCCATCGGGGCTTCACTCCTGGACCACACCATCGATGTTACAGGAACATTTCCCAGTAAATTTAGAAGCGTGAAATGGATCAAAAGTGTTTAAAAAGTGTGTCTATTTCTCTGTTTTAGGCACACAGCCCCAGAGGCTTGATTTTCTCCCCTCAAAAGGCCAAAAGCTCAGAGCTTCCGTGGGCTTTGCCATGGCAGCTGGACCCCCATTGGGGCTTCACCCCTGGACCCCATCGATGTTACAGGAACATTTCTCAGTAAATTTAGAAGAGTGAAATGGATCAGAAGTGCTTAAAAAGTGTGTCTATTTCTCTGTTTTAGGCACACAGAGGCTTGATTTTCACCCCTCAAAACGCCAAAAGCTCAGAGCTTCCGGGGGCTTTGCCCCCTGGACCCCCATCGGGGCTTCACCCCTGGACCCCACCATCGATGTTACAGAAATATTTCTAGTAAATTTAGAAGATTGATATGGATCTGAATTGCTTAAAAAGTGTGTCTATTTCTCTGTTTTTGGTTAACTATATTGAAAACTTTTCACTATCATATCGTTTGTCTCACCATGGACGAAGGATCCCTCACCCAACACTTTTTTGTCCCTGAATAAATATTAATTGTAGCCTGCATTTTGATTTTTATAACTCAGGGAGGCTCATTCAATGACTCCCAACTCGAAAATGATGTTTAAATAATGATCTTGCTAAAATTGGTTAAAGTGGTCAGTTGCATGAGATTGCACCACAGAGCATCTAGAATCCTAACTGTTTCGGAGCATTTAAGCGGGCCCGGGAACCCATGCCGATAGGGTTTCGCGTTACGGATTTGCTGCTTGGTACAAATATAAATAACTGCTCCAGGCCTACCGAAAGTTACAAAAACAAATCATAATGGATGAGGCCATGTAAAGCAATCACCCCAACCAGGCAATCTTGGGGATCACTGTGATCGAGGCTGCTCTTGAAAAAAGTAACGGCTGCCGAAATAAATGGGCTTTCGTACGCAAGCCATGACGGTTATTGATGGTCGTTGACGAATTATTTGAAATTATTCTGCATTTTCTTTTACCACTCCAAGACCACTCAAGTCCTACAGCGCCCTCATGCGTTAAAATAATATTTCGAACCAAGATGGCGACCTCCACAGCAAAATGTGTGAAACATATTTCTTCAATGTTTTCACCCTGGTTAATCAGAATAAATTCTTCCAATAACTATGGTGCTTCTTCGAGAGTGTATGGAAGGAGGTTTTGTAGCAACTTCAAGTCCAAATCGGCAGTATATGACGGTCAGGAAGAGACGGAAAACGTGAACAAAATTGAGGAGCAAGAAGTAACGCCGAAATGGAAGTTAACGAGGCAACATTTTGCGAAACGGTATGCCATGGAATAGTTGCGATAATCGTAACCCTCCTCCCGACGGTCGGAACGACCGGAGGGTTACGAGTTAGACAATGGCAATATGGTGCGAAATGTGAAATGTGAAAAAAAAATCGAGACTTGTGACCAGATTTGCCCAATTTTTACCACTTTCAAAAATCATGACCCACATTCCAACAACACGGATTTGATCTTGAATGTGTAATGAATCCATTCATAACACTCAAAACATCATTGAAAAAATATTTAGAAGAAAAAAAAGACAAAAACTTACCGGAGACTGAGTGAACATGGTGAAGTGCCAAGCGTAGACGAGACGAATACCAGACCACTCTGGAGCAGACTGGATGAACATTTAAACCATGCACTTTTCGACCAATCAGCGTAAACCTGGGAAAAACAGACTTGGGTGGAGCTTCGGCTGTAACCCGCTAACCGGCTATTCCCACTTCCGGACTCACTGCACTGGTGTGCTTGTTGTATCATTTATTGTCTTGTACATGTACATACATGTAAAACAACGTACTTGTTACTGTACACTGTACATGTACATCGAACGTGTACGGTGTGTACTGTGTGCACGTGTGTGCATACAATGTATCGGGGCGAATTAGCCACGCATTGTAATATCCGTACATTATGAGTAGGCATATGGATGTGTGTGTTGTTTATTAGGCTTGCAGGGGGGGGGGGGGCGGTAAGTTTGTAACTTACTCTGCTCTGATGTGATCGGCAATAGACAATAGACTCACAATAGATGACTTTTTAAATTATTATTATTTTTAAATTAATATTTTAGTGAAGGTGATTCAACCAATTTGGCATAATTATGTAGCACGTTGTTGTTTGATCATCCCCTCACTGTTGCACAGAAACAAAGTTACGAATGATGTTTTATTGATGTTCAAATTTTGTATTGAAACTTTTCTTGAAATTTTATTTTCGTGTCACTATGTGATTGCTACAATAGAATGTAGGATGGGTTACCCTATTACCGTGGGGGTTAGGACGTTTTTCGATTAGAATAAAAAAAAAATCAACAACCTATAAAAAGTGTCCAGTTATTACTATTGTTGAAGTATTACTTTCCACTTTGACATAAAAAAATACATCGTTTGTCTGATTAAATTTGTCCACAAAGTCTCTGAAAGTGTGCATGCGCCCGGAGTGATTCTGGAGGTGAACCTCCTATTATCGTGGTAATCAGAAATAATTTTTTTAAATGAACTATCTCTACATTAAAGGAGCTAAATCCAAAGATAATATTCAAATATTTACCTAATACTGGGATTACAATGTTTAACTTCCCAGCAGATGGACAAATTTTGTCTTTTAGCCATTTTAATTACCGAGTACCGACAATTTCCTTAGTCACCCCCCTGCGCTCAATTTTGGAACAATCCGATGACGTAGATTTCAAGCGCAAAGTAGTAATCCGCGCAAGTTAAAACATAACTGCGCAAGTTCGGAAATTGCGTGCATTCGCCTGCTACAAGTATTGTACTTGTGCAAGCATTATCTGTAATTTGAGCGAGTTTTTTATTTTGTGTGTTAAACTTACATATTGAGGGCGCCCTTTGCAAAGATGCTGAATTTTTTAGCGTTTTTAGTTTCCTGTCCTTATTTGGACGCCAGACATTGGTTTACGTTTTTAAGGTGAAAATACGTACTTTCGATGTCAATCTTTTTTTTACCGTGGAACTGGATCTGGGCACTGATATTTCAATGCACAGAACAACATTTAAGGTAAAAATGTTAATGATATAATGGCACTTTTGACAGACATGGTCAGCGAAAATTCGTCCAGTCGGGAAAATAGCGTTTTTTCAAGTTTTTTTTAATTTAAATTATTTCCGCAACAGTTCATTTTTATTGTTTTTACCAGATCGGTAAAGGGTTCTTGGCTATCGATTCACCATATGAAAGTCGTCTATAGATAACGTTTTGACAACGAAAAAGTGAATTTTCTGCTACCACGGTATTAGGAGTACCACGGTAATATGAGGCTTGACTATACCATAAATGATAAGTCTCATTGCTCACTTACTCTAATGTGCTACAAATTATGCATTATCAGTTCGTATCGATTGACACGTATAGATGTCCCTGCTGACTCCACTTTAAACATAGAGCAAGGACCATCTACAACAATGAAATATAATCTTGATTTTGTATTATAAAATTATATAGTTTTCACAAGATTGATAAAAGTCTGTGCAGGATCTTTAATGGCACTTGTTATGCGGGAGCTATTTCGTTTGTGAGTTGTGGAGAGCTGTGTATTCAGGGCACTTATAAAAATAGTAATAGGTCTACCGCCTTGAGCTTGATTTATTCACTTTGGAGCCACTAAGATTCAAATTGATGCCTTGATAAGCAACTCAATTTACATGCAAGGTTTATGCACGCAGGTCTATAGTACACTGAGCAAACGACTCACAACTATAGTGTTCCCGTCACTTGGTAGCAGAAAAAATGGATGCAGCATATGACAATCTTAGAAAACAATACCCATTATTACCGGCTAAATTAAAATACGAACAGGAGAAAATTATTCAACACATAATAGATAAAAACACGTTCTTGGAGTTCTGCCAACTGGATTCGGGAAAACGTTGACGTTTGCAATACCACCCCTTTTGAAAGATGGTGGGGTTGCACTTGTCATCTCCCTTGAGGGCTTTAATGGCCGACCAAGTGCAGTCTCTGAGAAAATGGGCATTTCAGCCGTCGCCCTCATGGAGGAAAACACATCCGATGATGTAAAAGTAAGTTGATTTTAAGTTTCTCATTTAGTTTTATCAAAATCTTTAAGTCTGGTTTGTATTTCAGTCAATTTTGTTTTAAACATGTTAAATTGGCGAAAGTAGTCTCCTGGTGCAATTGTCTTTTGTTTTGATTTATTTTTGTCGTTTTTTCTTTAAGCCAACAGGTGTCGCGGCGTCAAAATAAGGGTCGGTCCGGAAATCACAATTAAGAATTTGATGAAAAGTATGTACTGTATTTATACAAACCAAATAAAATAAATGCATCTCAAAGCTATGTATGAATGTGCTATCTGTACAATATTTGTTCACCCATCTTAATAAATTGGAATACTTGAATTTTTACACTGTTTTTAATAATAAAGACGTTTAGTTGTTTTGTCATTGTTGTTATTTCATTGTATAAAAACTAACACTTGTGTCTTGTGTACAGGTGTGAAGTCAGGAAATGCCCAGGTAGTTCTGATGACACCGGAAGGGCTCCCATCATGGATTAATGTCATCAATACCGAAGGCTATCGGGCTAAACTGGTTGTCATAGCCTTTGATGAAGTACACATGCTGCCAGAATGGTAGGCCTACAGTAAACAAAATAACCCGTTGTACAGTAGTTCCTAGGCTTATGATAAGGCCTACGTGGCTTGGACAGATCCGTAGAGCCGCGATCCCAAGCGACACGAAGGTGAGACCACGCGGGGCGGTAAGTTTGTAACTTACTCTGCTCTGATGTGATCGGCAATAGACAATAGACTCACAATAGATGACTTTTTAAATTATTATTATTTTTAAATTAATATTTTAGTGAAGGTGATTCAACCAATTTGGCATAATTATGTAGCACGTTGTTGTTTGATCATCCCCTCACTGTTGCACAGAAACAAAGTTACGAATGATGCGCGTTCCATGCAGTCGCTCCGCTGTTTACTCTGTGTCCAAGCCGGGAGGCCTTGACAAAATGCTCATATAAGTTCCCGTTCCCTCTCGTGTGAGGGGCCGTCGAAAGTTGTCAACACTTTTTTCTGGTTGTAAAGAGAGTCCTAGTCTTTTGAGGAGTTCAATCCCCGAAATAGTATAGTATTTATCAACATTTCTCTTTCAAAAAATTAAACACATCATTTAAATATAAACATTGTAGTCATAAAGTCGTTAAAAGTGATCTCCGATCCCCTCCCCGTCATTCTATGCATGCTGGACCGTTGAACTGATTAAAACTTTGGATGGCCCTCATGTGAGTTGAAGAAATTTATTTTCATTATAATTTTCAAATGCTTCTGCTCTGGGATGTAAAGAGTCTGTAATTGTTCAAGACTCGATCCACTTATCAGTCATGTATTTATGTAGTATACGAAATGTAAGGGCGATAATGTTAAGGTCTGAAAACAACAGATAAGATTCTGGAACACAACGTTAAGTTGGAAAATGTGACTAGCTCATTTAATTCAAAAACGGTAAAACACACACGAACTATTAAGTGATTTCATTAAAAAAAAGTGTACACATTCATCAATGGAAAGGGTCGGTTGTCATTGGAAACCTGGGAAGAGAACCAGTGACTATGAATATGTTGACCGGAAAAACGTAACAACAATAAGACTACATGTATAAGGTGTCTTTGCGATATTTACTTTACACGAATAAGTAAGTGGGAGATTTTTATTTAAAGGCATCGTACACGTTTGGTACTACTCAAAATATATATTAGCATAAAAACTGACTTGGTAATGAGCAACAGAGAGCTGTTGATAGTATAAAACTTGTGTGAAACGACTCCCTCTGAAGTAACGTAGTTTTTGAGAAAGAGGTAATTTCTCACTAAAATAATAAAAACTTCTTGCAAGAAGTTTTTATCATTCTATCTGAAAGCACACAAATTTGTACAACAAGGGCTTTATTCTTTCATCGTTTTCTTGCAACTTCGATGACCAATTGAGCCCTAATTTTCACAGACTTGTTATTTTATGCATATGTTGGGATACACCAAGTGAGAACACTGGTCTTTGACAATTTCCAAACGTGTACGATACCTTTAATGGATAAAATAAATAAACAATTCATACAACGGGTAAACAAATGTCAAATACTGACGATGGTCCTCCACACCATTTTAAAAAGTAGTCCAATGGGGTGAAACTTTCAAAAGATGTACAAGATGTTTTAGTGTGACCGATAAAGCATCCCCCAAAAATATCGTTTGAACTAATAAATTGCCGGCCAGTGACAACTATTTGTACCTAACATACGATGCAAGTGTACAAATTCACAGTTAGGTTCTTGAGATGATTGCCTCTCAAGCCATTTTAATTGCAGCCAGATGTGCAACTTATCCATTTGCAAAAACAAGGAATTGGCAAACACGCTTGAATTGGTATGGATATTTACATTTCTTCTAATGACACACATTTTAAAAAATATATACAAACGGTTCTTATTTAGATTACTTGATCACACGGGCCCGTAACAAGAGGGGCGGGGGGTTGACGCCCCCCCCTGCAAGCCTAATAAACAACACACACATCCATATGCCTACTCATAATGTACGGATATTACAATGCGTGGCTAATTCGCCCCGATACATTGTATGCACACACGTGCACACAGTACACACCGTACACGTTCGATGTACATGTACAGTGTACAGTAACAAGTACGTTGTTTTACATGCCGTACCCCAATTTCGCGCATCACAAATATTCGCGCAGGTACCTTTCCCGACGCATATTATTTTGTTTACAATACGCAGTGACTCAATTTTTTTTATTTCATGAAAGTATAAAGCCTGATAAACAATTTCCTGCGAAGATGTGGAAAATCAAAGCCTTTCCGGTAAGATTTTAGATAAACTACAAAATGTAGTATACAATCTTACCTTTTTAGACTAAATACAAAACATAGCTAGATAAGATGGTCGATTAAACCCCCCCCCCAAAAAACACTGAAAGTTCTGTGCGTATCGTCTGCCATACTTCAATACTTAAATTACAAGACCACGTGAATTTCATTTAACAACAGAGGGCGTACAAAATACTACGGAAGGTTGAAGTGGACGTGCGCCTTATAATCCTTTTTTCAGAAATTACCAATTGTTTGCATTTAACTGGACGCGGGGCTTACCAACTTTGTGATAACAGCGCAGAGTCCATTTCCCACCTCGCCAACCCCACCACCCCTTCCCGTAAATAATTATCACTGCCGATTTCAACCGGCAGCTTCCCTGCCGCACGGACTAAAGCATTTAGAAGAAAGGCGGGACAATAGGGACTCCGTAGTGCGCGAATTCATGTGACGGAAAACGAAACTTGACAAATCGGGGTAGATTGCAGACGACGAGTTTCGTTGTGCTTTGACGATGTTCTGCGGGCTTTAAATTCTCCTCTCAGGTGGGCTTTGACATCAGACAATTAAAATTAAAGCTAAAAGTTGTTCTTGATTCTGTTAATCAAGTCAAAATTCAATTTCAATTCTTACGTGCGCGAATAATGGGGATACGAGGATACATGTACAAGACAATAATACAACAAGCACACCAGTGCAGTGAGTCCGGAAGTGGGAATAGCCGGTTAGCGGGTTACAGCCGAAGCTCCACCCAAGTCTGTTTTTCCCAGGTTTACGCTGATTGGTCGAAAAGTGCATGGTTTAAATGTTCATCCAGTCTGCTCCAGAGTGGTCTGGTATTCGTCTCGTCTACGCTTGGCACTTCACCATGTTCACTCAGTCTCCGGTAAGTTTTTGTCTTTTTTTTCTTCTAAATATTTTTTCAATGATGTTTTGAGTGTTATGAATGGATTCATTACACATTCAAGATCAAATCCGTGTTGTTGGAATGTGGGTCATGATTTTTGAAAGTGGTAAAAATTGGGCAAATCTGGTCACAAGTCTCGATTTTTTTTTCACATTTCACATTTCGCACCATATTGCCATTGTCTAACTCGTAACCCTCCGGTCGTTCCGACCGTCGGGAGGAGGGTTACGATTATCGCAACTAGCCATGGAAGGCAAAGCTTCAGGAGTCGACCCGAGTATAATATGGCCAACTCGGTCTGAGCTTGAGAACATTATCAAGGATGAAGAAGAATGGAATCCTTCTCTGCAACAAATGCAGTCGGAAATCGCTGAAGAACAACATGCTAAAGATCAGAAAAGAAAGAAACGGTCAGTTTTCAGTGTTATTTTTAATATAAATCATTTGTAAATAATCCCTTTTGTTTTAGTAAATAATAGGCAGTGGATATTTAACATTAGCCAAGTTGATGTGATGTTTCCTGAGCCAAAATACACTATTTTGCCGGCAATTTTCTCTGATTGGTCAATGTCTATGTCATAAACATTTTCTGGCAAATTTTGGCCTTATCCAGCGATGGCAGTGGTCAATATTTTGCTGACGGTCTACTCTGGTTAATGCATGTACTTAAGGAGTACAGCGCCCCAGTTACTGGGTCTAGGCGTATGCATTTTCCTGGCATTCTGACCACAGTTATTTAGCCGGTTAATCAACCGGCTATGGCTGGGTATCTGTAGATGGCATGTTTCATTATTTTTTTCAAAGTGAAAGTGATTTACAATATTACATTTAGTTCTTAAACTAAAGCACTGAAAAGTTTTTCTTACAATGCATCCCACTACTTTAGCACAGGAAATTTGTTTATTTTTAATCAGAGAGTGTTTTCAACCTTTTTAAATACTATAACAATTTTACATTTTGATTCTTTATACACAGGGAAGCATTGATTGCAGCTAACATGAAAAAAATGCCCCAAATGGTGGAAGAGTATTACAAAAAGCTGGCTCAGAAACAAGTAGTGCTCGATGAGCAGATAGCCAAGCGCAATCGTCTCCTTGAAGAAGCCAAGGACAAACTTGGATACGCCGTTGATCCAAGAAGCAGCCGCTTCCAGAAGATGGTTCAAGAAATTGAGAAAGAGGAGAAGAAAAAGAAGAAAGAGCTGAAGAGGAAAGGAATTAGTATGTAGTGAGGGGAAATGTCAAAACAACAGAGGAGTTGATGTACGTGTGCGGTGTAATTCATCTTGCAGAGTCTTAACTCTTAACTTGTGAAACAGGGATTGTATGGCAAATTGTGATCCCAAAATGATATGAAGCGAAAGGAACTTCTTGCTAGACTTGAGTCTGCCTTGTTTGATTTAACACTCCTACTCTTGGTTACATTTTCCAGCGAGTTGAGTTGACCAACTATTTGAAACCATTCAACTGCACAGAATTTGTATGGTGGCGAATCGTGCACAGAACTGCAGCTGTGTTAGTCTTGGTACAAGAAGTAGTTGTTGATTATTACTTGACTTTCGCGATTCTCCCTATCCGCACTCTATCATGCATACAAGAACCATCGAACGATAACGGGCGCTGTTACGAAAACCTGGCTTATTCTATCATCACCCAAAGAGAGCGTCCTCTATCGGTGGAATGGTTGCAACGTGTATGTAGTGTTGAGTGTGCATGGTTTTACTAACAACAACGTAAGAACGTCTTGCACCAAGACTACAACTCTGTGTGTTGATGTGTGTACTTTGTAGATGCATTCGCCACGTGCTATCAGATTTTAGGCTGCATCGTTTATGTACACATCGTTCACAACAACAGTGGATGTTATTGAAGGGTCAGATAGCAGTGGGCTGAAAAAGCACAAACACTTGCATATTCGTGATTACAATTAAATACAATTAAAAATTAAACTGTTGCGATTTGTGTGGAAATCACTTAATGATTTATCTGCATAGCTGTGATTTTTCTAATATTTCACAGACATTGATTAATTCACAATTTGTTTTTGACCATAAGAGACATGTGAAACCTTTAACAACTTTCATTGACTTAAAAGAAATAATACTAAATGAAAAACCCCCAAAGGAAAACACAAAGTGATATAAACTGTCAACAGTAACATAAGTGTTGTTGAGGCAAAAAAACAAACAAGGGAATACAGTTTATCTACCCAAGCAATTGAAATCTGACTCTGATAAAGAAGGTGAGGGAATTTAACTACGAAAATAAATTTTTAGTGTCAAAATGGGAATATTTGACCAAAACAATCTACATCACCTACTTATAATTATATCAGTTCCCCTCAAAGCATTCCCCTCTAGAGTAAGGTTGCAAAGAACACACACAAATTACCAGCCTGTTGGACTGTTATGCAATAGACTGTGCAAGTCTCGCGCATATTTGAGCTTCCGGGACCACTGTGGTCCCAACCATATGGAGATTTACGTGGGCAAGATTTTGTTTTGTCAATTATTTTAGTTTAACGTGGTTTATGACCATGAAAAATAAATATGTTGTTGGGAATGTAATACTTAGTTATAAAAAATATGAAAGTAAAATCAATTCAACAATATAACAAAGAAAACCCGATAATTAAACTTGACCTCAGCTTCTGGTTACTGCAAAAAACTTAGAATTTTGTGCTCACTTCCGATCACAAAACTTATGTAAACGCTTGTTTTGGATGCGCGATGATAATTGCCAGATGCTGTAATTGCAATGCGAAGCCTTTTCATAGCAGTCTATGATTGTTGAGGCGTCAACGTCCTCTAAAAACTGGGTCAAGCGTTAATTTTACGCCCGTGTGACCTTCGCGAATCCGCGTAAGGGGTTTCTGAAAAGTTAAGATCAAATAAGCATCCTTGTCCAAGAGTTTTAATTTTGTTTCAATAATAATTAGCACATTATTTGTGTATTTATTATAAAAACTAAAACTGATTATATAAACATGTAATGAGTATTTTTGTTGTTCCGAGTTTGTCATTATATTAGATATTATCTAAAACAAAGATTTGATTTTTAGAAAAAAACAAAGTTCTTCGTTTGACGTGTTTTCTCGTTCCGATACGCGCGAGACTTGCACAGTCTATAATCATTTTGTCATTTGTATTGAACAGTAACATTGTAAACTGTGTTACAATAATCAAATAAATGATGGACTAAATTTAATTGTTTGTCTTTCTTTTAAGTTGTAGTACCGGTAAGAGAGTTGTAAGTTCATGAAATTGGTTTGGCTGTCAAGAAAGGGGATTCACCTAAGATGTTCGATATCAATTCAGACTTGGAATTACAGCAGCAGAACACCAATGAATATTTTCAGAGCAGGTCTGAATTAATTCACTTTTCAAATAAGTTTACTACCTATTAAAACTACGCCTCACCTCATACTCATGCACACAATCCAACCCACAATCTTAATAAATCCCTCCCCAATTCCTTCCCCATTGCCCTTTTCCTTGGAATTAACCCCCCCTTCCCAACCTAACTTTAAATTAGTTGCCAAACCCACAAAACTACACACCCTTCAACACAGCCCCACCCCACAATCTTACTAAATCCCTACCAATATCAATTCCTTCCCCATTTACATCTACTCTTCATGGCATTGTTCCCTTCCCCCTCCCAACCTACCCCCACCAATCATCTTCAAATTAGTTGCCAAACCTATCAAAACTACCCCTCACTTCGCACCCATCAACAAAACCCATCAACCCACCCCACAATATCACTAGATCTCCTGCCATCATGAATACCTTCCCAATTTCCCTCTCCACTTGCCCTACCCCCCCCCCCATATTGACCGAGGAACCTCCAACCTGTCCCCCTTCTCCTATTCATCCTCAAATTAGTTAAACTTAAAAACAACACCTCACCTCACACCCATCAACACAACCCCTACCCCACAAGCTTACTAACCATGGCGCCCTCTCGTGGGGAAAATTGCGAGAAATCAACAGGAGAAGGTCTTTCACCAAGACTAATCGATTTCCGATGGTAACCTGACCGACTGCCTTCACACCTCAGCACTGAGAGACGACATACCAGTGGCAATACAATTCAATCACCAAGGCGAACACACCACGGACCCCCAGGAGCAGCATGCGTAGAGAGAGCCACAGGGCAGCCGTAGATTTGCTGCAAGATACGGTACACTATTTTAGCCACCGTCAACAAAATTGATCTAATCTGCCGGACTGTCTATTTTGAAAAACTAATAACCTTTCTCTTCGTAAAGCGACCGAGAAATGTAAGTATACCCTCGTTAGTATCTTAACCATGATAATGACATGAATTTGTTTGTTTGAACATACAGGTTTTCATTTGTTGAATTTGACAGCCGTTCTTCTTGACTTGTTTGCGTGGGAAAGCAATGCCAAAATGGCGTTGGAGATTTTAATCACAATTTTTGTCCAGTTTACGGACAAGTCCATAATATAAAGTCACACTCACAGTTTGTATTGTTATTTTCACACGAATGGAATTGGTCAATTCATTTTGTCAACATGAGAAATTACAAATAAATTGGACCAATAAATTAGAATAAGAAGATAATTTTGACTGAATTGGTAACTGTCTTTATCTTCTTAATTTATTTGGAATCTTTTCATTTTTGTTTACTTTAAAATAATAATTATAATAATAGTTTATATTAATAATAATATTTAATAAATAGGCCTAATAAGAACAAAATAAATATAAACTATTAGTAATTAGTCTGATAAAGTGTCATGGCCGAGCGGTCTAGCGCACCGAATTCAAGTTGTGGTGGCCGACATGGCCGAGTCCTCACAACATGCACAATGTGGGTTCGAATCTCGGTCCCGGCATGTTGTGTCCTTAAACATTGTTAAGAACACTAACACTAACAGTATTTTGAGCAAGACACTTTAATTAAAACTAAAGTGTAATTGCTTCTTTGGTGTTTATATATCCTGACTTTATGGATCATTCCGAGTAACAAAGTAGAAGTAGACATCTGAAGACTAATTTTTAAGAGTGAGAATGATTAATCATTAATGATTAAGTAAACAAATGAAAAGAGGTGGCAACTTTGCTAGGGGGCAACTTTACAGGGTGACTTTGTAGGGGAAGTCTTTGCTAGAGAGCAACTTTGCAATTGCAGGGGGTGACTTTGTAGGGCTGGGGAAAGATGACTGGTTTTTTGTTAAGGATGCCAGTCATTTCGCCCCCAGCCTGTTGCTGCTGTGAAAAATAAATAAATAAATTAAACAAAATGCAATCTGTGTTTTTTTGTAGGGTCTTCAATACCATTTTCTCAACTTTGACATTATTTGAAACAGAACTATTTCTCTGGGCTGGAGAATTGGTACTGGTTTGTGAACTTTATCAACAGGATCAGTGATTAACTTTCATATTGAAACTTTTTTTTTCACTAGATAATAACCAAGTCTTTAACTTTGTGTTTTTTGTCTTTAAATATTTACTTTTTTTAAAAATTTAGGCCAGGTAACGAAAGTAACGAGTTTCTCGTCCCCACCTGCCTCCTTTTTGGCAGCCGCCTCCTTTTTAAAACTATTTTTATAATTTACTATTCAGAAAAGAAAAAAAGAAAAAAAGGGTTTAATTTGAAAAAACCCCCAAAGTTACTTGGTTTATTTTTGCCTAAGAATTTGTCTAGACTCTTTTTCACCTTTGTAATACAAAAGCCATTTCTGAATTTTGAAACTTGCTTAGCAAGTGGACTAAAATGAAACAAATCATTTGTTTTGTCATACATGTACATTGCATCAGTATACTCAAATAGCATAATATCTGTGAATAAATATACCTTGGCCAGCCATATTTAGCATGGCAGCCATCTTGGAAAAAAATAGCAAAAAAAATGAAAAATAGTAAATAGTAAAGCCCTGCCTCCTTTTCTTTTTTTAAAGTCCGGACGAGAAACTCGTTACTTTTGTTACTTGGCATTATATTGCCAGAAAGAAAGTGTGAGTGAGGTTGGCCAGAGCTTAGAGCTAGTTTTTTCATGCCAATTTACTGCAAAATTGTCCACTTGCTAAGCAAGTTTCAAAATTCAGAAATGGCTGTTGTATTGCAAAGGTGAAACAAGAGTCTAGACAAATTCTTAGGCAAAAATAAACCAAGGAACTTCGTGGGATTTTTTTCTTCGAATTTTACTTCTTCTTTTTCTGAATAGTAAATAGTAAAAAAAAAGGAGGCGGCGGCCAAAAAGGAGGCGGGCGGTGACGAGAAACTTGTTACTTTTGTTACTTGGCCTAATGCAAATACCTAACACAAACTGTAGTTCAAGTTACATGTAACTGTTGTTATTGCAGCTAGCAGGTGGACAGATGACAAAAAAGCAATAATTCTCACATGAACAGTAGCTTTAGGTGTTGTTCAGGATTTATCAAATACTGTCAACTTTGAAAAATATGCTACAATTAGCTCATTCATAACACCACCCATAGCGATGTGTCAAATTTGATGCAATGCTATAAATGTAATATTGAGTTTTTCTTACACTTTTTATAGCAAGCCTGATTTGTTCTTGTAAGATCAAGGCCATTCCTCCTTTGTTTTCAACATGTTCAATAAGTTTTGAATAGCACAGCTCAGTGTTCTCCCCATGCACAAACTAGCGTATAGGGCCGTATACACTCCCAACAACTGTTCATGGTCATCAACTACGTTTTAAACTAAAATAATTGACAAAACAAAATCTCGCCCACGTAAAACTCCATGGGGCCACAATGGTCCCGGAAGTTTGAAAATGCGCGAGACTTGCACAGTCTATTGTTAGTGACTGTTCCCACAGTAAAATTGGCTGGTAGAGAAATTGTCTAGCCATACACAATGTAGTTGATGTTATCAGCTGTTTGAAATGGTTTTATTAAAACCAACAAGATTTTAACGAATTTGTTTTCTCTTTTGCAGGCAAAAGTTATTTAAAGAAAATGAGGCTCAAAATCAAATTGGAAAACATCAAGGCACTTAACAATGGTGAAAAAGGGATCAACAAAACTGACTGAATCATTGGACAAAATGTGATTTGAGACAGTGGAAATCGTCATTGTTTTATGCGGCTCTCAAGTGTAACTTTGATGCCAAGGAGGGCATCCAGTCACAGTACCAGCGAAGATGCGATTTCATCCTCGTTGCCATGGAAGCAATATTGAACTCACCGAGGAGGACACGAGGGCCACTCGCATCAACAGTTTCAGCCACGCGATTGTTTACAGCAACCGGCCCCTGTCCGTGGGGCAGAAGATTTCCTTTGAATTCTGCACGTACGAGACGTGCTGGAATGGAGCGCTACGAGCGGGTTTGACCAATCGGAATCCGGATAGCATTGACCCAGGTGCCTTACCCCAGTATCTGCTGCCAAACCTCACGGAGCTACCAGGAACGTGGGCCAAGCCACTCCCGGAAGACAAGGCTAAGACTGAAAACCTTTTCTCTTTTTTCTACACGGAGGAGAGAGTGGTGCAGTTCTTTATAAACAATGAACATCTGCAACAATATGAACTACCGGACAATTCGGTTGACATTAGTAAACCAGTTTGGGTTGTGCTGGACCTCTACGGATGGACTGTGTCTATAAGATGTGTTCAACCAAGTAAGTACAACTTACTCAATCTTATTGTTGTTTTTAGTATTATTGTATCTTTCGTTTTGGGTAATGAAACCAAAGTAGAAACCTGTGAAGAGAAGATGATAAGAAAGTTTTAGTTTTAGATGTGGGAGGAAAACCACCAACTAGGGAAAGCACATAAATTCAGGTAGGGGCTGAAAACCCAATCCAATGCAATCTAACAAAAAGCATGTTTTGTGAACCATCATTTAGAACCATCATTTATGAAGCACTGTTTTGATAAACTCGTTTGAAGAATTTCCCAGATCCAAAACATTTCTGTTAAAAAATCTTGAGATCTTAAAAGTAATTGCCCCTTTTTTTCGTAGTTCAAGATGACGTTCCGTCAGAGGTGATCTCCCGAGGTCCAGAATCAACTGCGGCATTTCAAGTCGCTGCTAACTCGGGAACTAAGGCGGTTCACCGCACCCGGTTGATGATCATCGGGCAGGCTGGAGCGGGAAAGACTAGTTTGAAGAAAAATCTACTGGGACAAAGGTAATAATAATCAGTTTTTACATCTTTGCATTATCTACCGGGCGTCTCAAAGCACTTGTTGTGCTTTTCATAACAGATATGCTACGTTTTTTAAATTATGAGACCCATTTATGTAGTGCCTTGTAAGGGTACAAGGTGTTACGGCACAATCTGCAGCCTCCCATGCCAGAAACATTGGGGCAACCCCTTCTCTTAACAATAAGTGAACTGGGTTGTTTTACATGCATTACACAAAAGTCGGGACCAACTGTTTATGTCCCATCCGAAGGATGAAGCAATATTATGGTTAAGTGTCTTGCTTTAGGACACAAGTGTCAAGACCGGAACTCGAACCCACACTCTGCTGATCAGAGATACACCAGAGCTTGAGTCCAGTGCGCTTGACCGCTCGGCCACGACACGCCACATTCTCAATCATATATTTAAGTATAATGAAAATTCAAATTTGTCAAGATGCATTTCTACCTACACTGTACGTAACCGCCAAAATTCCACAACATAATGGTTACTTGACACATGACCCTGTGGAGGTCAGCTCATTAAAAAAAAACTTGATTTGGTACTGCTTCAATGGATCAAAATCGGGCAAAATTAATTGAACCCTTTTTTTTGTAACCTAAATTGTATTTTCTTAACCCATCTCCGTTCATTGATTTGCGAGGATCCTGTCTTACTCTTCACAAATAAATCCACTATGACATGATAACTCAACATTTAAACTGTTGGACTTTGATTATGGGGATCATGCCTGATCCCATGTACAAGAATTATCAGTTTTTCTTGCCCAACAGCCCTCAGTCAAACTGAATGAAAAACAGGTCGAATTTAGAAGTGTCTAGGATAACTAGGGTATCTGTACATTATGTAGATTCCTGAGAAGTAATACTCAAACAACAATTGTTTGCTCCATTTATACTGCCTATAAATGGGTGTTCCATCTCTACATACTGCATACTTGAAAGGAACTTCTTCGACCAGAGTTCACCCGACCCACCCACCCCGCCCCGCCAGTCACAAAACCACTTGTCTTCACATATGAAGCTGTGCGTGTGAAGCATACAAACACCACCATGACCACACAGCAACACAGTGTTGTTCATGTACATTTACATTTCATAACTGTGTACTCATTTAGACCATGGTGGCTCACAGTGCACTTGGTTTCCTTATTGGCGTTCATGCAGGTGGGCGTGTTTGTTTGTTTGTTTGTTTAGATGATCTTCCTGTCAAGGGAACTCGGCAAACTCCCACAAGGGGATATAAACGCCAAGCTGGCAACAGCCAATCTCTCTCATACAAACATTGGTTTACCGTCTATGATTATGACTTGCACAAAAATCAAGAAATTGTGATTCAGTATAACTAGATGACATTGACAATACTTATTCTAGTCCATTGTGAAATCAGCGGTTAGCTTGGTAGGATTCGAACCCACAACCTTGTGATTGCAAGTCCTGCAGTCTGACCACGGTAGCCAAGTTGGGCTGCCAATGCTCTGCATGAATACTTCAAACCTTGAACAGAAAAAACGAGGGGTAGAGAGACGGCGTGCGTCAGGCAGTATTTTATTAAAATATTTAAACGGTGAAAGGACAGGTACTCAGTTGATTCATAAAGAAAATTCTTAAATAGAAGAAAAGGCTGTAATTTGAAAGCAACAACTCCTTTATAAATTGCTAAAAGATAGAAGAGTTTCAAAAAAGATTTTGGGTTTTTTCAGTTGAGAATGTTTGCTAGGCTTTAGTGGAGCTGATAAATTCAGCTTAACACAGTCATTGAGGGAGAAACCACAACTACAATGCACTGCTTGTTTAGCAAATTTGACTAGAGACTTAGGCAAATAAAAAGACACCATGATGCTTGGGTGACTTCAGAAACCCAGCCTTAAGAAAGGCAGCCGAAATAATTGGTCTCAATGTCTGTAAAATAATTGTGGAGTCGAAGAAAGAAAATGTTTGTTTTTATTTATTATTATTTTATTTTGTTAATGTATTTTTTTTGGGGGGGGGGTTGGACATTTAGCATTTAGCATGGTTAGGGTTAAAGAAGTGTTGACTATTTTTGCAAATTTCAATTACATGTACATGTAATTTAAATCTAAATGTTTTGGTAAAATTGGACCTAGCATCTTTCAAAGTGGGGGGGGATGTCATTTGAAAAGACTGTTCTTCTACTTCCCATCCCCAACAAAACAAATGAATTTAAGTAAATGAAGTTAAAATGCAGAAAGTAAGAAAATTCAAAACATCAATTTGAAAGATGGAGACTGGTCAGCGTTCTCCCTTAACAGTGGTCCACTGGCCAAATGCCAGTTAAAACACCCGAGGACCAGTCAGAATTCTGTTCAACTTGTCCGGCTGGCTAGTTTATTGCCTCCCGCAGCGACATGTAAAACACTGATTCTTCATATTGTTTCAAATTTCATAGTCCCCTGCTAATTGTTTAAAGGAAACCCCAAAATATGGACCAGTGAAAAAGCTGGCAGACCAGCGAAAGGACATGCTAACTGGTCCTGTTGGCTAGTCACTGAACAAGTTGAGAGCAAACCCTGCTGGTTACATTACGTTCTGAGAAAAAGAAAAGAAAACAAAAACAGAAGAAGACAACATAAATATCAGTTAAAAAAGGCATTTACTTGTAGCTATTGGGACTTGGATCTCTAAGTGGGCATTGGTATTGACACTAAAATACTGTTTTTAAGTCCTTAATCCGCAAGCCATCAGTTGTTAAGTCTGAGTCCAAGTCACGAGTCATTTGGCTGAGTCCGAGTCACGATTCACTTAAGTATAAAAACATTTTGACAAAAACTAATCAAAATGATGGTCATGGTACGTGTAGTAAACATCCTGCGAAAAATATTTTGTCTGAAGTGCCCTCGTTGATTAGAAATCAATAAAAGTATGTCGACAAATTTGCATCTCCAAAAAATACCTTAGAGGTGCCGTTTATGAATGCTGGGGCCAGATATGTGGTTGGTACCCGTCAAAATCTGACGGATACACACCAAGGCAAATGGAGAAACAAATGTGGGCTTTTACTTTTCATCAATTGTCACTAAATTAAAAACCTTTTTCAAAACCCCCCAAATTTAAACAACAATCAACAATTTTTTTGCTTTTTAAAAGTTATTTTTTATTAAGTTGTTTGTTTGTTTGTTTAGATGATCTTCCCAACAAGGGAACTCGGCAAAGCTCCCGCATGGGGTTAGAAATGCCAAGCTGGCAACACCCAATTTCTCTCATACAAACATTGGTTTAACATCTCTGATTATGAACTGCACATAAATTGTGATTCAGTAACTAGATGACAATGCTTATAGATAGTTATTGTGAAATCAGCGGTTAGCTTGGCTGGATTGGAACCCACAACCTAGTGATTGCAAGTCCTGCAGTCTAACCACTTGACCACGGTCCCCTAATGAAGACTAGCAGAGTAGCAGCAGGCTGGTTGAAATGTTGATAAAACTCTCGAGGCTCACAACTCTCTGAGCAGTAGTGTAGCCAATCAAAAGGGACATTTTATTATTCACTACAAATTTTGCCAGAAATTAACATGTTGAAATAATTAACATTTTTCTGTAGAGTCCAGAGTCACAAACATCATGTCCGAGTCCAAGTGGTGGAATCTGAGTCCGAGTTATTGACCATTAGGCCAAAAAATAATAATTGTTTGTTTGTCCATAGAGGGTCCTCAAAATGTAGGGTCGGTAGGTCGATTTAAAAAAAAATAATAATAATAATTTTTAATATGGATATTGTATTTGAGAATATAAACTCTTTGGTATTGAAATATTAAGTCCAAACACAAAACACAACACTTTCACAGCTGTATTGAACTCTTTATTAAATGTCTTTGTATAGTATTTTAATACTGACAACTGTTCAACTAACAAGACGGTATAGTTTCTCCCTGTTTCAACATTTTTCGACAATTTTTGGGGGAGATTTTTAATGAAAATTCTGAACAAAATACTTAAAATACCACACTTTTTCAGTAGAGACGCAAATGACAGTCGGTCGGACGAGGACAAACAAGCATTTTTTATTTTGTTTTGCCTTGTGACTCAAGTCCAAGTCATCAAAAATGCCACTCGAGTCTGAGTCACAAGTCAGACAACCTAAAAAAGAGTTGAATCGCTAGGTTATATCACATGTAAAGCATCAGTGCATCAGAAAACTAAAAGGGCCCACGGTCAAAACCAACTTTCGTAAAATTTATGGCGCTCCTTACCAAACACCAGGCACCTCATGCCAAAACTCAAAACTCGGTTCATTTGCTCATCAAAATAGATGACAATAAGAGCTTGTAATTGACAATGTAACCTTTGTTTACAAAAATAGTGATCTCGTACATTCCAGAGAATTTCCTGGCATGCGAGATACTACACTGATCATATGGGAAGTTTTACATTTTGTGTCGTAGTTACCACATTAAAGGCACTGAACACATTTGGTAATTGTCAAAGACCAGTGTTCTCATTTGGTGTATCCCAACATATGCATAAAATAACAAACCTGTGAAAATTTGGGCTCAATTGGTCATCGAAGTTGCAAGAAAATGATGAAAGAAAAAACACCCTTGTTGTACAAATTTGCGTGCTTTCAGATAGGAATAAAAACTTCTTGCAAGAAGTTTTTATTATTTTAGTGAGAAATGACCTCTTTCTCAAAAACTACGTTACTTCAGAGGGAGTCGTTTCTCACAATGTTTTATACTATCAACAGCTCTCTGTTGCTCGTTACCAAGTCAGTTTTTATGCTAATATATATTTTGAGTAATTACCAAACGTGTATGATGCCTTTAACAATTTTCTGCTAAGCAAAAATGAGGAAGATTACCAGTCACAAATGGTACATGTTGGATGGTATTTTGGCTGGTAACCTTATTCTGGTAAGCATACTTTTATAGTGCTTAGCTTCTTTTTGTGATTTGGAAGCAGCTCTGTGACATTGGGCCGTGGATGCCTTAGAATGTGTGCTCTACATTTACCAGTTATGATAAAAATAAAATGAAGTTTAGTGGGAAAAAACAGCTTGTGAAGAACAGCTTTATCAACAGGTTCCTATACTGTAGCATAAAGAAGAAAATCAATAAATACAAGGAGCAGTTGTTTGATTCAGCTTGCCAGAATAAGTGCCCCCCCCCCTGCCAGCCAAGGGCCCAATTTCATAGAGCTGCTTAAGCTAAAAATATTGCTTAAAAATGTTCTGCTTAGCATAAAAGAGCAGGATACCAGTCACAAATTGTACATGTGACATGGTAGTTTAGCTGGTAACCTTATTCTGGTAATCATAAGTTTGTTGTGCTTAGCTACTTTTCGTGCTTAAGCAGCTCTATGAAGTTGGGCCCAGGTGTTAACACAAATAAGGGCATTCAACAGTATCAAGTCAAGGTACCAAAGTTGTTGACAACTTTCCTTTTTAATGAAGCTTTTCTTTCCTTAAAAAAAACCCATCGCCCTTGAAAAAATAAATATATCAAAATCAACACAAAACTAATGGACGTGTTGTTGCATCGTCGTTAATTGCGGCCTCCAGGACATGCTGGTGCATGGAAAAATATTGACTGGTGATTGGTTTGGTGGTGGTAAACAAGTCTGCCTCAGTCTCCATTCTGGTTGCCATGGAGATAGATGCAGGCGCGATGGAGGGAGAAAAATAGGAGACCACATATAATTGATGTCATGGAGTTGCATACGGCTTCTGAAATGATGACTATGTCGATTGTACAGAGCCTAGTGCGAGACCTGGAGCTATCTGGATGTACATGTACGTGGAAACCAAGGAGTACCCGAGGGAATATAGTAATTGAACGATAATTAACGATTGAAGGAACAAACTGATGGCAACCGAAAGATGGACAATAAAGTCTGATGCGTAATTCCTTTGCCCTTTCATTACTGAGAAGATCAAACATAAAAGTGCCCCCCCCCCCGGCAAGCCAACGATAAAATATTCATAAATTTACAAGAAGTGTATACATTGTACATCTAATTGCTTAGATTAGATACTGTTGAGTTCAACAAATGAATGTAATTATACATTGTATAAAGTTGAGGCAATACCAGAGCTGCAAAACTCTCCCCGATTCTTCAGAAAGTTCCCTGAAAATAAACCAATCTTTCCATGTTCTGATGAACAAATTTGAAAAATTCCCTGATTTATATGGAAACATTTTCCCTATTATGTTGAGTGTTTAATTCTTATTATCTCCCTGATTGTTGTACAAAATCTCCCTGATTGCAAGATGCAAATGTTGGCAGCTCTGTATTATATTACACTTAACAGGGCTCAAAATTTACACTAGACCGCTGGCCCTAGGCTAGTAATTTTTGCGTCTGGCCAGTAAACACATGATCATAGAAGTCATACAGTGGTCTTTTGTTTTTCAATTGAACAAGGCCTAATAAAAATAATTCTTTGTTTCCGGTAACATGCTCCGAAAGATTTGGGACTGTAGGTAGGGAAAAAAAATTATTTTACAAAAATACTTTTTTCTGGAAAACTAAAATATTCAGTTTTAAAATGCAGTATAATAAATTATATCGGCCCCTAACTCAACGTCATGCGTTAAGCGGGGTCCAGGGGGTGCACTGCAATCCCTGTTGGGGGTCTAATGGGGCAGCGCCCCCTTTCGGAAAATATTTACATTTTACACTCTAAAAAGTACATATTTTTAGGGTTCTAGACACTAAAAGAATTTGTTATGTTGGCTTAACAGGCCACAAAAAATAGGGTAGTAGGGTATAGTTTATTACAATTTTTTTAATCATCACATTCTTTGTTACATTGACTCCTGAAGCATACTTTGATTTCATTCAAGTCTTTTTATGTTTTCCCTGTCAGTAGGAAGGGTTTGTTGAACACATGAAAATTGTTCCAACCAAAACATAAAATCCTTTGATGTCACAGGAACTTTTATGTAATCACACTGACTGGCTGTTCATGTTACAATAAGGACACAATAATATTCCTTTTCAAACTATTTATGTTGTGCACCTAGTATATTTCCAAAACAGTTGAACGAAATTTGTGATATCCGGTTAACTGGTTAACTGTGTCTACCATTCCAATCAAACTTTTTTTTTAAATTAGGAGGGAAAAAAAAGTTTTAAAAAAATGTTGATAACATTTTTACGGTTGCAAGGTTTTTGCACGGACGGTCGGGTTACTGGAAACAAACAATTATTTTTATTAGGCCTAATAATACCTCAAGTCCTCTGTCATATCTTGAAAAAAATAATGAAATAAGTTCAATATGTTGATTTTTTAGTCCGATCAATATCTTCCGATAAGTGAAATGAGATAAATCTTCTCTTACATGTAGTAAGAAAAGAAACTTTTCTGGGTTTTATAACTAAACCGTTATAATTCAACATTCAACTCATCAGCAAATCAATTTAACAACTAAAGGAACGATTTAAGTTTCCCCAGATTCAGTTTTGTAGTTGCTGTTCACATCATGAGGACGCTGTAACCAGTCAAATGTTTAGAGTATATTGCCCGGTTCAGGAACTATTTCCCGCAAATTATGTGCGCGCGATATCTTGACAAATAAATAAAATGGATACATAAATAGGTTTGCATTTTTTGTTTATTCCAGCATTATTTTTTTTATTTTTTTTATTATTTTTGTTAAAATAAAATATTGATATTTTCTGATCAAAATTTCAGAAAAAAGGGAGCATTTCATGTTATACACAGTTTCTGAACATGAGCATGTACAAAGTGTGGTTCATATTTTGAATGCTGTACTGTACGCACATACATGTAGATGCAAATTTTTATGCCCACCAACGCATCCAATATACAGTTGATTAACATGTTCGAAGCTCTTTTCCCCTCATCACTACGGAAACGCACAAATGCCGACTTGATGTTATTTCAGCTTCATTTCACAACGTTCTATTTGTTGTTCAACAGAAGCAAAACCAGTTATTGACTGCGGTGCTCTTCAGCATTTCATACTGGACTGTTTGCATTAATTGTTCACACATCGTTGCTTTGTACCGGTACAGCTCCTGTGGATAATGATAATAACAAAAAACTAGTATTTATATAGCGCTTTATCATGTTTATCTACGTGCATTTACATTCACAAGGTGCTGAGGTGCTTTCAACAGCCACTGCCAGAAACATTGGGCAACCCCTTCTCTTAGTGATAAGTGTAGCTGGTTTCTTTTACAAGCAACACACAAACCAACGGCTTTACGTCCCATCCGAAGGACGAAGCAATAGTGGTTTTAAGTGTCTTGCTTAATTAAGGACACAAGTGTCAAGACTGGGACTCGAACCTACGTCAAACAAAAACAACTTTTATAACACTAAAAAGTTACATGTACCAGACCATGCAGACAATCTCCACTGGACCACAACAAAAATTGCACTGGACTAGAACATAATTTTAGAAGACCATTAAATTTTTATTTTCTCTTTTAGGAGTGCGAGGCTGCTTTGAACTCGTAAAGACATAAATGATAAATGAGTAAATTGACATATTATTTGGAAAAACACACAGTTCTGTGTTACATAGCCTCTGTGGACATTTCTTTGCTCTGTGCATTAAGAAAAAAACATCTTCTTCAACAATGGTGAAAAAACTGTGTGGATAAGCAGGGTTTGCCATTAACTTTTTTCAGCAACTAGCCAGCAGGACCAGTTAGCTTGCCAGCTTTTTCACTGGTTTGTATTGGGGGTTTCCTTTCAACATATACAAGCATGGCGTGTCGTGGCCGAGCGGATAAGAACACCGAACTCAAGCTCTGGTGTTTCTGATCAGCAGAGTGTGGGTTCGAATCCCAGTCATGACACTTGTGTCCTTAAGCAAGACACTTAACCACACGCTTCGTCCTTCGGATGGGACGTTAAGCCGTAGGTCCCGTGTGTTGTGTAATGCACGCAAAAGAACCCAGTGCACTTATCGTAAAGAGAAGGGGTTCGCCCTGGTGTTCCTGGTTTGATTGGCTGCATATTGCGCCACAGCACCTTGTAAACCATTACATGGTGCTATGCAAAGGAGGTCTCATACTTCAACACGTAACTCCACTTACCTTGTAGGAAAAATACTGAGACACCCATCGGGAGTATAAAGCGCTATATAAGAACTGCGTATTATTATTATTATGAGACTATGTGATTTGAAGCAATATGATTAATCAGCTGGTTTACATGTTGCAGTGGCAAGCAATCAACTAGCCCGCCGGACTAATTGGACAGAATTCTGACTGGTCCTTGGGTGTTTCAGTTGGTATTTGGCCAGTGGGGGAACGCTGACGTGTGTAAGTCAAAACCCTTGTGTGGACCTCTTTTGCTCTCAGGTCCACAATTACGTATGTAATGCTTGCCCAAGACTGCATGACTTACTGGCTCACTGATAACATTACTAGACTCTGGCTGGCCAGCGGTGTCTGGGTGTATAAATAAAGGGCCCAATTTCCTAGAGCTGCTTAAGCACAAACAAATAGCTGTAAGCTCAACAAAATTATGCTTACCAGAAAAGGGTTACCAGCTAAAATACCAATGCTAATCTGCTTATTGTTGCTTAGCATAATTTTTTAAGCAATTTTTTTCTGCTTAAGCAGCGTAATGAACTCTGGACTGGTGACTATTGAAAAATATAATTAGTTTCAATCTGAAAGCTCACTGATTATAAAGTCCTTACCAGTACCAATCTTCCAGAATAACATTTCTGTCCAACAAAATGCCCAAATCAAGAAAATAACATTTGAAGACCCCCAAATTGTATTTGCTTTTTTTTTATTGTCACAATCAAAATAAGCCTAATATCAGCATTCTCACCAAGTTTTTTCAAAACTGTGGGGCACTCTGAACCCAAATTTTTGGATGTTTGGCCGAAGCACGCTGAATTGAAACAAGGTCGTTGGAATATTTTCTACTTGGTGTTTATCTCGGTTTTAAAAGCCCTACATGTACAAATGTATGTGCAATGGTTTTCTCTTGATGTTTTTTTTTTAAATTATAATTTTTTTTTTGTATCGGCTGAAATGTGCGCGTATCGGCACGCAGTTTGATACGCTAGCTTGTGCATTGGAAGAACCCTGTAATATGAATGTGCACAAAATTCCTGACAACACGTTTCGTTTTTTTCCTAATAAAACCTGATCACCAAAAATAAAATCTTCACAGGTTGGTTTAATGGTGTGTTTATTGCAAACTAGAGGATGTGAATTAACTTTACTCTCCAAACACAATGATCAATGTACTTTCCCTGAAAAACAATTTTTGAAGGGAAGGGCGCCTATTTAGGGGGTGTTAACAACTGAGGAATTAAACAAAGGCTAAGGAGGCCATAGCCTCCATTGTCCGTGTCTTGGCCTGGCCTTGATGCCCCCTCAAAAGTGAAAATAGCCTTGCCCTCTCAAAGATGAAATTTCAGGCCTGAAAAGTTCACAGATTTTTACATGACTTACTTATAAAGATGGTCACAGTGAAAAACTTCCCTAGAAATGTTATTGCTTGAAATGTTATATTTTTTTGTTTTGAGAAATGAGTATAACAATATTTTTTGATCTCTCGAGAGTCCAAAAACCAGTGTTTGAAAACAGAGAAAACATACGTTCAATGGTGGGGTTTTTTCCTTCACTTTTTTCGTGTGACTCTGATGGCTCTGATTTCTAGGTTTGTTATTTCATGTATATGGATCACATGAATTGTGGACACTGGTAAATTACAATACCAAATGTTGTCTGCGTGCTTTATTAAAGAAATGACATCAGTGGTCTTGACTTTGCCGAGTTCCCTCTTTTGCTCCCTGCAGACTGTTAGGATGTTTTCCTGCCGTCTGAACATGATCATTTGTTTTACTCCAGCTTTTACTTATGAGGCATTTTATCTTTATTATTAAGAACATTCGGTTTGTTTTGATAGATGCGAGACTGAGGAGACATCAACAAGCGGAATTGACGCTACCCATCTCTGCCACATCCTTAATCAAGATGGAGCGCACATCTGGCAGGAACAGCCAATAGAAAAGTCGGACCTGGAAAAAGCCATGCTCGGTGAGTGTCTCCGTCCGAGAAACCCTAATGGATTCAGTGTGTTTTTTTATTAACCTGGAAAATTATTTAATTGGGTTATGTGTAGACTTGAAAACTTTTTCAGCACAAAAACAAAAAACCCTGTACGAAAAACCTTGTAACTCATAATTCACTAGATTTCTCGTTTACCATGTATCTTAAAGGGTATTATATAATACAGGATTGGTAGAGCTGACAAAATATTCGCATACAGTGTTCATGTTTTTTGTGATCAACCACACATGAGATAACAAACCTGTGAAAATTTGTGCCTCATCTGCTGTGTGAGTCAGGAGAAAATAGTGAAAAGCCATGCACAATTTTAAGCATGTTAACACATTGTCCTTAATTTTGGTTTTAACAATCAAAATCGGCTGTTGCGTTTCTTTTTTAGGTTTTCAGATACAGTTTTCTTGAATAATCAATTCATTTCAGAGGGAAATATTTCATAGTAAAAAGTAGTTCTAGTATGAACTTCATAATCAGTAAGCTTTCAGACTAAAATTGAACAGTGATGTATTTTATCCTTACCAATCCTGTACAAAACCTTTAATTGTTTTGTTTTTTAAAGGCACTGAACACGTTTGGAAATTGTCAAAGACAAGTGTTCTAACTTGGTGTATCCCAACATATGCATAAAATAACAAGCCTGTCAAAATTTGGGCTCACTTGGTCATCGAAGTTGCAAGAAAATTATGAAAGAAAAAACACCCTTGTTGTACAAATTTGTGTGCTTTCAGATAGGAATAAAAGCTTCTTGCAAGAAGTTTTTATTATTTTAGTGAGAAATTACCTCTTTCTTAAAAACTACGTTACTTCAGAGGGAGTCGTTTCCTACAACAGCTCTCCATTGCTTGTTACCAAGTAAGTTTTTATGCTAATATTTGTTTTGAGTCATTACCAAACATGTACGATACCTTTAAGTGCGGATTCTTCTGCCACCGAAAGTGACGATTTTTTTCGCTTACTAAAAGCAGAGCCATGAAATTTGGCTTGATCATATCCCATAACCCATCCACTCAACTGAGCTTTCTGTCTTCTCCTTTTCCTGTCTCCTCGAACAATATTGTTTCCAAGAATGTCACCTTGTCCTGAGATATCCGAAGAAAATGATCAAAAAGGAAATTTTAAACTGCAAAAGGAACATGATTTGTAATGAATGCATGTGAGTTGATTTCGCGAGGTCTCTCTGCAGAGGAAAAAAATTTCACGGGATGCCTGGGTAAATTTTTCCCGACATGTACATTACTGTAGGTCTGGAATGAAATTATTTTCAGAAGTCAGATATTTTATCAAATTTTTGCTATTGTTGCAGCCTTGCAAATCACACTGTGTGTAGAAAACTCAGTATGCAGTTTTGTATTATTATATTTCTGTAACGAAACCAAGGGCTCTGTGACATGGGCCCAACTTCATAAAGCTGCTTAACGGTAAGCAAATTTTCATGCTCACTGTAGCAGAACAATTTGCTTGTTCATAAGCGTATTTCACATGTTAGCAAGAAAATTAGGCGGCCATCTTGCTCGTTCACCATGGATTTGCATTGTCACGTCATTCATTTTCATACAGTAAGCACCGGAAGGTTAGCATGCCTTTTCGTGTGCTTGAGGTTAGCAGCGTTTGAAATGGAAACTCGCTCAGTAAGCACAAAATCGGCCGTTAAGCAGCTCTGTGAAATTGGGCCCAGAAGATTTACCTGCGTATAGAAGGTGATGAAGAAATGTCAGTTTTAGATGTGGGACGAAACTCCCCAAATAGGGAACAACCATGCAATCAGGTAGGGACTGAAAACCCAATCCTCATGCAAGGGCTTTAGTTCGGGATTCGAACCGGGGTCCACTGAGGTGAAAGGCAGGTAGGAAACCACGAAGCCAAGGACACATCTTTTTGCGAACCAATCAGAAGACTACATGTGTGAATACAGGCTCATTATACATTCACACTGTGCAGCAGTGCTTAACATTCGCACATGTACATCATGCATACCGACTGTACAGTATCAGCTGTCGCCATGGTAGCATGCAGTGTACATTTTGTACGAACATTTTAAAGCCTTCGAGAAAGACTCTGCTAGGGTCGAAACTAACTATTTTTTACAAGTCTCCTTTAACCGCTTAGGAAAATAAACAAAGCTGCACAACCCTATAATTGATTATCTTGATTATTGTCACATTTGTTTGTGGTAGTTCCGATTCTCAATTTGCACCACAGTTCCAATTCTCAATTTGGATTGGAATCAGTAGAAATGGTTAAACAATTAAACAGAAGTCACAAGTCTCCTTTAACCATTTAGGAAAATAAACATAGTATGCACAACCCTATAATTAATTATCTTGATTATTGTCACATGTGTTTGTAATAGTTCCGATTCTCAATTTGCACCATACATGTAGTTCCAATTCTCAATTTGGATTGGAATCAGTAGAAATGGTTAAACAATGAAACGGAAGTCACAAGTCTCCTTTAAACCGCTTAGGAAAATAAACGTAGCTGCACAACCCTATAATTGATTATCTTGATTATTGTTCACATTTGTTTGTAGTAGTTCCGATTCTCAATTTGCACCACAGTTCCAATTCTAAATTTGGATTGGAATCAGTAGAAACCGTCAAACAATGAAATGGAAGTCACAAGTCTCCTTTAAACCGTTTAGGAAAATAAACGTAGCTGCACAACCCTATAATTGATTACTCTGATTATCGTCACAGTTATTTATAAACCATCGAGGACTTTAGTGACGTTTTTTTTTATAAGCCGACATTTACGCCTGACTGGAACTCCTGGGGGAGATTCTGAGAACTGGCTTCAGATCAAGATCCGATTTCAGTTCAAATTAAACGGAAATGTGAACCGATGCAGATGTGTGGGATCTTCACAAATGATGCTAATCTGTTATGAAATTGATCGTGAACAGGAAAGATCAGACGATATCTTGCTAAGGTTGCAATTTTAGCCCCCTCGATTTGAAAGCATTTTGAGAATCAGTTAAATTCGAAGTAATGTGGTTATGGAATAAGATATAAGTTTTTATCCCCCCAAAATTTGAATCTGAGAAAGGTTACTGTCAGATGCGTTTCTCAGATTATGTATTCCAATTACGGATTATTCTTCCTGTATGGACATAACCACTCTGGATTTTCGGCGATATATCTCAAAAACGCGACCACCTTTTGAAATGAAATTTTCACGGTTTAGTTTTATTGTATATCTACATTTATCGAACAAATGAACGGTAAATTAGTGAAATTTGACACACTTGTTTGAGCTTCTATTTTTAGTATTATTGCGGAAGGCTAGTTATAAATAATCTGACAGCAATTAATTAGTTACACGTTTGATATTTACCTTGATAATGAAGACAAAGAATCAGTGTACACTGATTTATATATAATTTTAAAAACCCAGCAGGATTCATGTACTTGTCGCTAATTGCTGAATACGCTTTGGCTACATTCTGCAAAAAACATTTTTGGGGAAATAGTCAAAGTCAAATTCAGTTCCTGTTTATTGTATTCAAAGATTTAGAAAATTTAGTTTACAGCCTGTAGAAAAACACAACATGAGAATACATTAAAGAATACAATGCCTTATAGAATTGTATTTAAAGGTATCGTACACGTTTGGTAATGACTCAAAACAAATATTAGCATGAAAACTTACTTGGTAACAAGCAACGGAGAGCTGTTGATAGTTTAAAACATTGTAGGAAACAACTCCCTCTGAAGTAACCTAGATTTTGAGAAAGAGGTAATTTCTCACAAAATAATAAAAACTTCTTGCAAGAAGTTTTTATTCCTATCTGAAAGAACACAAATTTGTACAACAATGGTGTTTTTTCTTTCATAATTTTCTTGCAACTTCGATGACCAATTGAGCCCAAATTTTCACAGGCTTGTTATTTTATGCATATGTTGGGATACACCAAGTGAGAACACTGGCCTTTGACAATTTCCAAACGTGTTCAGTGCCTTTAAATATCTTTTGCTTTTTTTTTTGCTGTAGATGAATCAACAGAAATAGAAGAGGAGTACGCCAAGACTATAGCCCTCAACATCGCCCATGAGTTTCTAAGACGGCAGAAGACCAACAAGAATCTCCTCATTGAAGATGAGCGAGGCACCGGAGAGACCAAGGAGGCAGGCAAAGACACTGAGAAAGGTGCCAAGGAGGAGGTAGAAGGGATGGAGAGGAGTGATGGGACGATCAAGGATAAAGAGGCGACGGTTGTGGCAGATCAGGACGATGAGGACAAGCATGAAGCAGAAGTAATCAGCGATCTGGAGGTGACTGATTCAAACCGAATGTTTGAGGTAGGATTTTTTTTTTTTTTAATCTTCTTTTTTTCTTTCAGTTTTCTGTTTTTGCAATACTACTCAGGGTTCTCCCAAGGTGTTTTCAAAACTGTGGGGCATTCTGGACTCAATATTTTTTATGTTAAAAGCCGAAGCAAGCTGAATTGAAACAAGGTCTTTGGAATGTTTTCGACTTGTTGTTTATCTTGGTTTTAAAAGCCCCACTGTGCAATCTGGAGCATTCTATATGGTTTTCTCTTGATGTTTTTTGTGAATTTTTAAATTTTTATATATTGAATACATGTTTTTTTTGCGTATCGGCCAAAATTTGCGCATATTGGCACGCAAATCACTTGTATCGGCCCAATACGCTAGCTTGTGCATGGGGAGAACCCTTGACCAATTTGTTGAAATAAACTATTCAACTGCACTGGTTGTGTGTGACGGTACCACGAGTGCGTCTGGAACTCACATCTGTACTGTGAACTTCGCTCGACCCCACCGGTCTCATCCAAGACTGGTGGGATGGGCTGATGAGCTTCAACAAATTCTTGTTCAGGGTGTAGTGACGCATGGTGGGAACGCTTGTACTGCTGAACGGCACAATGCGCACAATAACAATGCACACTATGTGCACGTATACATGTGATAATGCATGGAGGCTCCATGGATAATGTAAAAGATCTTTATAAACCAAAGTTGAAAGATGAATGTTGCGGTCGAGCCCTGTTTTTAGTATAAGGCAAATTATGATAATCATTTGCGAATGGATTTACACAATATATTATTGATAGTAGAACCTTTCGTAAACAGGAAAAGGTGACCTGGGGTTATTAGGTCAGGGGAATGGTCTGATGCACATGTGCATACAACCCATCCCAGCGCCTCTGGACGAGGCGCTGGTACCGAGCGAAACTGTGACGATGCATTCACTACATGTTATCATACTGCAGGCTGGCTTAATCGATTAGACAGTGTGGAAGGAGATAAATATTTGAAAAGTTTGATGAAGGAAAATCAGTTTTTTTTGTTTTTCTTGTGCTGAAAGCAAAGTTTGTTGATAGAATACATGTAGTTCTTGAGATTTGAAACAGGTTTCCATCTAAATTGTTTATTGTGTAACATGCAACCTTGCTGGTAATACTCTGCAAATGAATATCTTTGAATTATTTCCTGCTAGACCCTTCAGACAGGAAATCTGATGACAGGTATTTTGTTGACACAGTGTGCAACTTGTGCTGCCGAACAATTCCAATTTATGACTCTAGCACTTGCCAATTAAAAAAAGAAAAAAACCCCAACCCCAGTTTAAGTGCCTAGATCAAAACCCATCTACTGCTCCTACATTCTGTCCGTCATCGCTCAGAGATCATAGGCTGGGAGTAAATCTATCAGCTGACCTTGTCCGTTGCCATGGCAGCCAGCCAGGCTGTCTTTGTAGAAAATGGCATTTTTTTGTCGGCGATCTCTTTGACTTCCTGAAGCGAGTGTGGTCCTTTGCAGACCTAAATTGGATCAATTTTTTTCTGTTATGTTCAGTCTCCTTTATTCCAAACCTGACGCGGGGGACTTCTTAAAGAAATTTTGCTGTCATACCTGACTTGATAAATTATGGCAAAAATGAAGCCTTGAAATATACTTTTTCTAGATTTTGTTATAATAATAATAATATTAATAATAATAATAATAATAGGGACAAATGTAAGGGTAGATCTAATACCGAAGGTGGTGCTTTTGAGAACAGCAAGGATCCTGAGGAAGACCTTTGATGAGATCTAAGGCTACGGGACGTAGCCCGACTCGAGGAGTTACCGGCATAGAGGAAAATGTGATCTTTCTTTTGCATGCTGTGATAACATGAAATAATAATACACAGTTCTTATATAGCGCTTTAAGGTATGCGGAGCTATGTTCGAAACATAAGACCCATTCATTTACATAGCACAATGTAACCGTTTACAAGGTGCTGTGGGCCCAATCTGCAGCCAGCCATACCAGAAAACACTGGGGCGAACTGCTTCTCTTTAACGATAAGTGTACTGGGTTCTTTTGCCTGCAGTACACAACACATAGGATCCTCCTGCTTTACGTCTCATCCGAAGGACAAAGCAATAATTTTAAGTGTCTTGCTGAATGACACAAGTGTCACGGCCTGCATTCGAACCCACACTCTGCCAGGTAGACACACCAGAGCTTGAGTCCAGTGCACTTGACTACTGTAAGTGTGATGTAGTTCCACTGGAAGCCACGCCCACTTCACACAAACTGGCTCCAACGATTACCAGAAGCCCATAGGAAATGTACTGCCCTGGGCCCAATTTCATAGAGCTGCCTAAGCACAAAAAGTAGCTAAGCACAAAATAATTATGCTTACCAGAATAAGGTTACCAGCCAAAATACTACATGTTCCATGTACAATTTATGACTGGTATCCTGCTCCTTTTTGCTTAGCAGAAAATTGTTAAGTAACATTTCCTGCTTAAGCAGCTCCATGTAATCGGTCCCCGTTCATAAGTGTGATGCTGTAAGCCACGCCCACTTCACACAAACTGGCTCCAACGATTACCAGAAGCCCATAGGAAATGCACTGCCCCTGCTCGTAAGTGTTATGTAATTCCACTGCTGTGACAATCTCTTCACACACACTGGCTCCATCCAAAGCCAGGCAATTTCTTCCCAGTTTTTGATCGCCCTAAGACACGGACTGGAAATAGAGTTTCGTGAACGTTGCAAAAACATACGTACATAAAATACATTTTAAACCCAATTTTGATGCAAACGTCATTGTGAACATTACAAATGTACTACCTAAATATTTTAAAATACATTTTAAACCCAATTTTGATGCAAACGTCATACTTGGTTGGTCTGTTCAGTGAAACATATAAGGGATTCAGTCCTGAAATTTCATCTTTGAGAGGGCATTCGAGGCCATTTTCATTTTGCAAGGGGCACTTATATTGGAAAATCTTAAAGTCTATAATGGGAAACTTTTGAAGGGGCACCAAGGCCAAGACCAGGGGCAACAGGTGCCATGGCCTTCATGCAATTCCAGGCCTGACGCTGGTCAAACTACATGTATAGGCCTAGCTGGGCAGGTGGCATTATTGGATTGGCTAGAAATCAGCCAGCCCTGCTAAACTGGTTTGAGGCCATCCAAAAGCAGAAAGTTACACATTGTACATGTATAAAACACATTTTATAACCCCCTCCCATTTTATGATAGAATTGTCATACTACGGTATTGGAGATTGAAATGAATCTCTCAAGATTTCAAAAACCAATGCTGTATTATCCCATCAAATTGAATCGTAAAATGCAAAACAAAATAACATTATTAAATTTTGTGTTTTGTATATATATTGCCTATTATCCGTGAAGAACCATGGCATCAGCCCAGGGTGGTTAGAAAGCTCTGAGGTAGATGTACACTGCACAGTGTGTTTGATGTTAGATCAACAGCAAAACATTTCATGTTCGGCAAAACAAGACAACAAATTAGGGTAGATGTACAAATTATGAACATGTAGGTCATGTAGGTACGTGGTGTTTGGGTTTCTTTCTTTCTTTATTTATTTATTTATTTATTCATTTATTTATTTATTTATTTAGGCTATTTGTTAATACAAAAATTGTAAATGGCCTCACGTTTCGTTCCTCGCAGAGTCTTTCTCAAAGGATAAATGACAACCCATACAATTATTCATATTAGGGGAACCAGGAACCAACATTTTTATAAATTTGTTTTTACATGTATATCTACATGTAAATATTACGTTTTAATATTGCATACAAGAAATTTGGGTAATTTTTTCAAAGTGTACACTGTTCCAAATCAAATTTTTAAAACAAAAGATTTGTTGATTTCGATGTTAATTTTGCATCAGAGAATGTTATTTGGTTTTTGCCCTCACATCAATGTTTAAAAAAGATGTGTTGGCATTATAAAAATGCATTCTTATGTCTAATGGTTAATGGAACGTTTTTAAGGCACTGAAGACCAGTGTTCTCACTCGGTGTATCCCAACATATGCATCAAATAACAAACCTGTGAAAATTTGGGCTCAATTGGTCATCGAAGTTGCAAGAAAATGATGAAAGAAAAAACACCCTTGTTGTACAAATTTGTGTGCTTTCAGATAGGAATAAAAGGCTTCAGGCCTGAAGTCTTTTATTATTTTAGTGAGAAATTACCTCTTTCTCAAAAACTACGTTACTTCAGAGGGAGTCGTTTCTCACAATGTTTTATAATATCAACAGCTCTCCGTTGCTCGTTACCAAGTAAGTTTTTATGCTCATATTATATATTTTGAGTAATTACCAAACGTGTACAGTGCCTTTAAGGTCATTATCATATTTTTAACCTTTTTGCAGTATTTTTTTGTGGAAATATTCTCCTTTCCCCCTCCTGTTTTTTTTGTCGGTCAGGTTACGCCAAACATACGATCTTGTTTCAGGATCATTTATTAATAGCACAATTGTGTATTGTGGGTAAATTACATTGTACTCTCCATCCAGTCCAGGTCATTTGACAAGAACAAAACATCGATCAATCTAACCCATATATCCCCAGAGTAAACACTTGTGAATGGCGGCTTTGTAATGTACACAGTAACGGTATGGCTTTCGTCATCGCTCCGTCCGACCCGGCACCACACTAATGAAAACGTATTTATCGGTTGCAGCGCTGCCAATTTTCCCTCATGTACGTGCGGTTGTTGCTGTATTGGTAGTTGGATTTCATTAAATTAAGATTTTGTTACGCTGGCAGAAACAAAATTTGTAAACAGATGTCAAACATAATGGGGTTTTTAAATTTTGTTTTATTGTGAAGGTGTACATGTTTGTCAGTGGCAGTTGCGTACAAGTGGTAGATATTAACAGTCAAGAAGAATTTGTTTAATTGACAGGATTCTATACTTAGAAAGATCATTACAAAGTCACCTTTTCTTGTTAGATTTTACATAATTCTGCTCTTTTAGGTTTGGGACGTTTAAAGGTAGGGTCATAGATTGGTTTTTGCCAACGTAATGCTGATTTAAAAGCAGCATTATAAAGAAAGATACAATAAAAGTCACATTGTGAAAGTTTCAGCTGAATACAGTGTCTACTTGCTGAGAAAACTGCAAAAAATTCTCACTGTATTTTCAAAGTCAAATCCATCCATGTTTAGCCAGGTGACAGTGGTTACCAACCGCGTCTCTGGCCGCAGCATTCAAGAATGGACACCAACCCTTAGAAATCTGATAAATGGTTCCTTATGAATATTTACCAATCTATGACCCTGTCTTTAACCAGTTAACCATTTAAAAAGACAAACAAAACATTAAAATCTGTTGCCAAATTGACCTATTGGTTAAACGAAGCTGACAAGTAAAACAAAATTACATTAATAAAAGTGAACATTTAAAAAACGAAGCCGACAGTAAAAAAAGAAAACCATTGCGACCTTCCTTTTCTTGAAAAAGTTATCCCTAGAAGCTATCCATGGAGAATGATTGACATCCATTTTCTTTTTTTGGAACTGTGTGTTCTTAATCCCTAATGTAATATATTATTTTCGATCCTCCACAATTTGTTACGCCCTATACAACTTAGTCTTTAAAAGTCCCTTGAAAATCATAATAGAGTCAGCTTGGCGAATATGAACTGGTAAGTCATTCCATAATGAAGGTGCAATCAAGTTGAAGGCTCTTTGACCACAGAATTTTGTGGAAACAGTAAGTAGTTTGCTTCAGTAAGGGTTGGCCAGCAGAACGAAGAGGACAAACAGGAATATATTTAGGCAGAAGATCAGATACATGACCCCCCCCCCCCCCGCCCCCAAAAATATATATATCATGTATGTCTTAGCCCCCTTCTTGCACCCCCCCATGAAAATGTCTAGTAATATGCCATTGTCTAGTTATGCCATTGTTTACTAATGTAAAACATCAGAAATAAAAGTCCTGACATACATTGTATGTACATGTACCATGGAGGTAGAATTCTTCATCCATGCATACGTAGATATGACAGACATGGACAATGTACTTGTGTAAACAAAGGCATTAATATGTCTTAAGATCCCCTTATTTGCCCATGGAGTGACCTTACATGTATGTAATTTGTTTGTTAAAGCCAATGAGATGACATTGCAACAAGAAGTTAATGAAGAAGCTATATATGCACACAGGGCAAACATGTTTACGTATTGTGTGCACTGTACCTTGTGTGTTTGGCATTATTTGTTAATAGGAGCAGAAAATAAATAACCTTCGCAAACCAGGCCCAGTTTTATAATTGCCTATTATGTACAATCTACAATGCAGCAGAAAATATTGTTTTAGAAAATTCATCTACATGGTTATTTTTCGCTCTATTTTTCCCCCTAACCCTATAAAATCCAACCGAGACAGCTTTTGATCATGCTTTAATAATACATGTAGTTGTTAATAATAATAGTGGCTTCTTGTGTAGCACTCAAATATGTCACTCAGTGATGCTCATGGTGCTCCAACATTATTACCCCTGGTCACTGGGCCATATATTTTATTCCTTACCTCAGCTCCCTTGGGAGTATACAGCCTGTGCTGCCAAATATGTAGCGCACAAAGCTACGTACGTAAATCAATCACAAGAACCATCTCTGCCCTCACAGGTACCCATTTACTCCTGTGTGAAGAGAAGCAATTATAGTTAAGTGTCTTGCTCAAGGACACAAGTGACACTTGAGCAAGACACTTGTGTCCTTGAGCAAGACACTTAACTATAATTAGTGTCATGGCCGGGATTCGAACCCAAACCCTGATGACTCAGCCACTAGAACTTGAGTTCGATGCTCTAAACCGCTCGGCCACAACACGCCATGCTTGACATGCTTTACATGCTTTACACTGGATCAGGCATACCACCATAATCAGAATTATGAGTTACCATAAAATTATGTTGGATTTTGTTTGGAGTGAGGAAGGATCGTAATAAATCACTTTAAGGGAGATAGGATTAATGACAATTAACAGAGAACCAGTCAAAAAAAGAAAAATGCACAACATGTTTTTTTGGCTGGTAACCGGAGCCCAATTTCATGGACACTTCAGTTCCTTATGTAATTTCATCCAAGGTTTTGAATGATAGATAATATCTGCCAGCCTGCCATGATATCATGGTGGTATTACAAATACATCTACACAGTCAGGCTGCAATATTATACTATGTGGTAAACGCATCTACATGTACACAGTACACAGTCAACCCTCCTACTGTCTGACCATTTAACATCAGCCACTGTGGTTTTCACTGATAGATAAACTATGCCAGCCTGCCATGTGGTAGTACACACACGCATGCACACACACGTTTGTGAATCCCGCTAATCGAGGACTTCTCTTTGTTCTCCCACTGTTTGGACATTAACAAAAATTGTGACGTCCCCATTGGGTTTGTACTCGAAAACGAAGCAAGGACGTTCTCGCTCTGTCAAACACCCGGATTCCTTTTGTTAAAGTCCTCGGTTTCAATGGATAGACACGCTCACACACACGCACGTGTGTAAACACCGGCAATCGTGGACCTTCCTTTGTTCAACTCTATGTGATAGCAACCATGGACCTATTGTCCTCTGTTGTTACAGGTCCTCGGTTTCAATGGATAGACACGCTCACACACACACGTTTGTAAATCCCGTAAATCGAGGACTTCTCTTTGTTCTCTCATTGTTTGGACTTAGTTTTTTTTAGCGACGTCCCCATTGGTTTTGTACACGAAAGGGAAGTGAGGACGTCCTCGCTCTGTCAAACACCCGGATCCCTTTTGTTAAAGTCCTTGGTTTCAATGGGTAGACACGCTCACACATGCACAAAATGAGTTCTGTGCACAGTTCTGTGCCACCAATGATGTAACCCATGCAGTTAAATCAGAGCTCGAATTTTACACTGGACCACTGGCCGGAGGCCAGTGGTTTTAGCATTGGGCCAGTAAACAGGTCAAGCAGTCTTGTGTTTTTCAACTGAATACCTAGCTGTAATATCTTTAATTAAAAAACTCAAATTGTGTTCAAATGTTGACTTTGACTAGTCTGATAAACATCTTTTTCTGTTTTCTTTGTTGAGTATCGAAGTGTACACACTCTAAACAAGATAAATCTTCTCTTAGTGCTTGTTCAAATTAAAAAACAGTTCACATGTTAAACTGTGTAGAAAGCTTCTTTCTCACTTATATTTTGGTCTTGTAACATTAAAATCTGGTCCGGTTAACAATTTGAGCTACAAGCCCTGCAGTCTTGTGGAATTTTATCCCAAGTTCGAGCCCTGTAAATACATGTAGTTTCAAATGGTTGGTCATCTCTCATGAAATTTTTACCAGGAGTAGGAAGTTTAAGGTCGGAAAAGCAGTCTGCAGTTGGCCAATCATTTATTTAATTTGGTTCCTGTTTAGGGACATTTCATAGTTGAAGTAATTTTGATTTTAAATAGTTCAATAGTATGAACTTTTAAAATGTTTTTTTTTAAATTCATCTTTGCTTTATTTAGATTGACTCCAGTGACATGAGTGACAACAAGGAAACCCCGCCCACCAGAGACCCCACCCTTGAAGAGTTCACCGCCTCGCTAGACAAGGCTGTGGCCGAGAGGGTGGCATCCCTCGTCGATGGGTATCTGAAGAAGAGTGAGAAAATGGAAGATGATCTTAGGGAGAGACATCAGGAGGGTGGAAGGAGCTGCATCGATCTCAGCATATGGGACTTCACTGGCCAGTCTATGTACTATACATTGCATCAGGTGAGATGTTAGATTCCCCGGGGAGGAAGGGGATGCTTAGGGAGGGGGAGGGGCAATTGGGGAGGGGGAAGCAAGACAGAAGAGAGAGGATGACCTAGTTGCTGATCCCACAATCCAGCTCCCATGAATGGACCTTCCCCGGGGTCAATGGTGCCTCCTGAACCAGTTACGCAGAGCTGCCAACTCTCCCTGATTCTGCAGAAAGTTCCCTGAAAATAAACAAATCTTTCCATGTTCTGATGAACAAATTTGAAAATCTCCCTGATTATGGAAACTTCTTCCCTGTATATTGAATGTAATTCTACATATCTTCCTGATTGTTGGACAAAATCTCCCTGATTGCAAGATGCAAATGTTGGCAGCTCTGTACGCACTGAATGGGTCCTTGCCGCAACAGTCTACACAGGTGGATGTGCTCTGCATCCCCGCTTTGTGACTGTGATGAACCCAAGACGATGCACATACTTTGGCCTTAATGGTTGCATCGCTGTCCTTCATCTACATGTAGCTGAGGATGCGGCCGTCTACTGGCTGACACACTTCGTTAAGAGATCGACATGGCATACGACATCATCATCATCAGTAGATACTTTGTCAAAGACATCTTCAATAGGGGTGCAATCTGGTAGAGTTGAGGGGTCAGGTTTAATACACCTTTATCATGCTGCCTCCATCTTCAGATCTTGGTCTTGTTCCCAGTATCCAAAAGCAGTAATGAATGCTAACACTCATCGCACAAGAAAGGAACCAGACTATTTTTTTCTTCCAGCCTCGCTTTGGTTACAATGATTTGGATTGGAGTAAAATCAAGATGGCCACACCTTTATCATGCTGCCTCCACCTTGGTCTTGTTCCCAGTATCGAACAGTAGTATTGAATGCTAACACTCTTTGCACAAGAAAGGAACCAGACTATTTTCTTCTTCCAGCCTCGGTATGGTTACAATGATTTGGATTGGAGTAAAATCAAGATGGCCACACCATGATAAAGGTCTCTTGTTAGAAATTGGGAGAGGAAACTCTGATTTCTGATCGTGCACTGTTTAATAATATGTTAAGCATTTAACTAGGTGTGTTGGACCACCTGTATTTCAACTTGCTTTTCTATTTGTCATCAGGTTTACCTGTCGTCGAGAGCCATTTACCTCTTGACCTTTGACCTCTCCAAGGACCTTGAGGCACCAGTGGAGACCCATTCTGATACCTGTCAAGAGCAGGTAGGTCATAATAGTACTTGGTTCTTATATATCGCTTTATCACACCCCTAGGGGCGTATCGAAGCGCTCATTATCTGTTTTTCAAGAGGATATAAAGCAGAGCTATATTTTAAATTATGAGACTGTTTTATGTAGAACCTTCTAAAGTCTAGTGGTACATTAAACATGGAGTATGCATGTACTTTAAGTGTAAATAAGCATTGATTGGGCACTTTTAAACTCAGTTTTATCCAAGTGCCTTATACCTTTTTTTATTGGGCCTTAAGCAATCCTGAATCAAGTATAAAGCACCAGCAACCAAATGGGCACTTAGAATTCTAATGATTCAATTAATAACTCTTTACCCTCGTAGGTAGCTGATCAAATCATTGGCTCAGTGCTTATCCTTCTATAAGGTCATTAATTGCAATTTCATATCCGTAAATATCAAAAGGGTGTTAACAGAAAAATACGTATCAATTTGAATTTTTTTATCACAATCTACAAGTCACTGTTTTTCTTAGAAGATGAATGTTTTTCCTTTTTGCTAAAAAATTATTTTTGAGACCACAAGAAACTCCATTTACCAGGAGCTCCAAAATATGTAAAAGTAATTTTGTGAAACCCATACAAACAGCACTAACGACCTTGTAGTTCTGAGCTGGACGAAATGTACATACTTGGATTACTATACCCAATTGACAGATCACTGTTTGTCATTCTCAGTTTCTCAAATCGATTCACCATCTGTCTGGCACAAACAAAAATTACAAATGGTGACGTTTAAACGATAGAATGACCATTCTCAGTTTCTCATATTGTTTCCCCATCTTTTCGGCCCAGATAAAAATGACAAATGGTGACGTTTAAATTGTGCTTGTTGAAATTAGAATTAATGAGGAAAAATAGTTATTGGCCGAATTTTCTTTTGACCCTAGCAGAGTCTTTCTTTCGCGAAGGACTCTGCTAGGGTCCAAACGACAGGCCATTAACTATTTTTATAATTTATACCATACTGTCCTTTATGCTGGTAAACAGTGTGCAACAGCTATTTCTTTTGTCTTATAAAATTAAATGAGGTACGCACCCCTTAAGTAATACTTTCGTTTCGTAATCAGGGGGAAACCTTGTGGGGAAACCTTGTTGAATCGCAAGCTGGATACGCTAGTCAATCTTCATCACCCACGCAAATGAGGTCTTCATGGATCTCAAGGACTTTTTTCCTCCTTGACGTTAATACAGGTGGTTTTACTCAATTCAATCAATTTTCTTTGTTAACAAAAACAGGTGGAATGGAGCCAAGGCAAGTTCACTAACCTAAACTACCTAGACTTCTGGCTGAGATCTATCCACGCTCACACTGCCAAGAATGCCAGCAACGCCCCTGATAGCACCGCTCTGTCTCCGCCGATATTCATCGTCGGGACGCATAAGAATAGTCTCGGAGCAGACCCGGTGGAGCGCCAGAGACTGGTAAATATATATATACAGATAAGAGTTCACAAAGATAATTTAAATTTAAATTTCAAACTCACATTTATTTCCATGCTTCATGAACATTTCTAAACATATACATAGCCAAACAAATTATTTAAAGAAGTAACTATAAAATACAATTTGTACAGGGCAGGAAATTAAATAAGTATGGAGGCATCACCTAGAAGCCAGGGCTTGTGGCGAGATGCCTGACAGACAGACAAACAAACTATAATAATAATAATAATAATAATAAAGAGAAATGTGTAAAGCGCAAACAGTTGCGGATCGGCAGCGCCTAAAGGCGCTGGATGCAAGCAAATGGATTAAACAAAATAAATTAAAAACAACGATAGTTAAACAATTTTACAAAAATTACATCTGTACCAGCCAAATACACAGTAAGCTGAAGATGAACTAGTTCAAATATAGTTGTAGAAATGAATAATATCAAAAACTTTCAATAAGTTACAATGTTACAAAAATACTGTTTGAAAAGATGAGTCTTTAGGCGAGATTTGAACAGCTCAAAGGTCGACGACTCCCTGATGATTGGAACCCTATTCTGGCGAAGAGCTAAGATTGATCTTAATTTTATTAATCTTAATTGTTTTAAGAAAAATGTGATGTCATTATACAAATCACTATGGTGATATTGGCAGCTCAACTTAAGATGAATCTTAGTGCTTTGTGAAATCGAGCACCTGCAGGGCCAATTTCATAGAGCTGCTTAAGCATGAAAAGTTGCTAAGCACAACAAAATTATGCTTACCAGAATAGGGTTCCCAGCTAAGAAACCATTATACATGTACAAAATGTAACTGGTATCCTGCTTTGTTTTGCTTAGCAGAAACATTTTAAGCAATATTTTTTCTTAAGTAGCTCTATGAAATTGGGTACTAGATACAATGTAAAATACACAAGAGTAAAAGACAAAAACAACCAAAAACAATCTGAAATGAAAACATGCAATTCTAAAGATTTCAAGATTCCAAGGTCGTCAAATTCAATGTGATGTTCTCATTTTCAAATAGATAGAGTCCTTATGAAAGTGGACTTAACAATTACAAGTCTCCAACCTCACGTTCGAATGGTCACTTTATTTGATACTCTTTAAGAGCAAAATTTGAAACATGACGTCGTTGGATATCAACAAGAAAATGTCTGTACATTCCAACAAGGAATATTTGCATCATTGTGACGTAATTTTATGTTTTATGATGTTGACAGAAATCGCACTGGAAGGGTATCAAATAAATTGGCATTTTTACCAAAGGAGGTTAGAGACTTGTAATTTGTTATCCAGTTTCATAAGGAGTCTATCTATTGGAGAATGAGTTCATCACAAAACCGAATTTAACCCTAGAGCCCCTCTTTACCTTACGTCTGTCTCCACAATGCAGAACATGTTTTGGGAGTATTGTCTAAACTGCAATATATCACTTTTTACTTTAAACGCTAAGATTGCAGATAAGTTCCGAGCGATTCGCACCTGTATCCAAGGCAAGCCGTACCAGTCACATGTCCTGCCGACAGACTTTGCCATCGAGAACTGCTCCGACGAGGCGGATGAAGAGGTACGCAAAAATGAACTCTTTGCAATCTTCAGAAAGTTAATTTGTCCTACACCTTGCTAGTTTACAGGGCTCGATTGTTGGAGAAAAATCCACAATACTGCAGGGCTTGCAGCTCCTGAGTCCTGGTTGTGGCAGGTTTTCCTTACTTGATTAAAGGACAAACCCACAGCACATTTGAAACGAATGATTTTGTGTATTCCCTGTAACCCTTTCAATACCGAATTGTTATAACATAACCAACCGCTGGTGACAGCATTGTTTCGCCACTCAAGTTTGAAGCACACATTCTTACACAACAGAAAGCTTTTGTTCAAAGGCCATTTTTGACAACGTTATCACCTTGAATATATTGTTTACAGCAGAACGTGTAAAAAAAATGTGTTACTTATTCAATTCCCTTTCATATAATCTAAGAATCATTGAGAACTGTGTGATCTGTAAACCCAAACAGCCTAATGGCATTCCGTAGGTGTTTGGCATTTCTGATCTTTCCACTCCAATTTGAAGAGATTGCATAATAGCAACCTTATTTTATTTTACCCTCATTGGAAAGATCCCATCTTTCTCTTTCCAACCGTTGTAGGCTTGGGTATGGAGGGTGAACATGGACAAAACTATACAGCTTTATAACAAAATGGCCCTTGTGCTCAGGCTTGTGGGTTTTTTGTGTGAATAAGTTTGGTCAACTAAAGTAGCCAATGGTAAGGAAGAGAGGGTATTGTTACAACCCGTTTGTGGCCGCTGTGGTCTCTTAAGGGTTAATGCTTGGAAAACGTGGGGGGGTGGGAAACCACCCCTTTACAAAATTTTAAGGTGCCTGGCAGTTTTTCTCTTTTTTGCAATAACGAAGCTGTACCAACATTTGTATTGTACATTACAGGTCGTCAAGCTACGAGAGTGTATTGAATTAGTGGCGAGGAAAGAATCGTACATGGGTGAACATATTCCTCTGAAATGGCTACGATTTCAACACAGCACGGTTGAGCTCATTAAGAAAGGCACCAACTACCTGTCGTATGAAAAGGTTGGTGTTGGATCCCCAACTACAAGTTGTGACTGAAAAAGAAACATTTGACTTTAGGCCAATAGAGTGTGCAAGTCTGGTGCATATCAAAAACGAGAAAAAAACTTGAACGAAGACTATATTTGTCTATAAAATCAAATCTTCTTTTTAAATTATATTATTCAAAATTCTTGAAAATAAAAAAACCCATAGCAAGTTGTTGTAAATAAATTTTCAATTTTTGTATAATACAAATAATTGGTTCAAATTAACATTGAAACAAAATCATAACTTGGGACGAGGATGTTTATTGTTAGAAACCCCATTTGCCAATCACGCCTGAATGTGTGTGTCTATTACATAGGCTTAATGACAACATGCCCGTCAGTTTGGCAGCAATCTTAATTTTTTACAAGTAACCGGAAACAGGTGGGCAAGTCTTATTTTCGTTTTTTAATTTTTTATTTTGTTGAATTGGTTTTACTTTCATATGTTGCAATGCCTTTTGACAAAGACAGAGGAGACTAGACAATTAAACATCGACCAAAAGAATAAACAAAGGATTCAACCGAGGAATGAACTATTATGGGATGGAACAAAGAAACGAATGAAGGAACAAGCAATTGAATAAACAAAGGAACAAGCAAAGGAACGAATAGGAACAAACAAAGCAGCCAACAAAATGGAAAAAAAGAAAAGGAATAAACCAAAAAAGCAAACACAGGAGAAAAAAAAGAAAAGAAAAAAAAAAGGAATAAACAAACAAAGCAGCGGACAAAACAAAGGATCAAACAAAAGAACAAATGAAACTAAACAAAGGAACAAACAGAGGTACAAACAAAGGAACGCTCAAATGAACGAACAAACGATGAACAAGGTAACATACAAAGGGAAAAGAACAAACAAATGAACGAACAAAGATAAAAAAGAACAATTCAGAAAAATGCACGTTCCATGTAAATCAATCATCGGCAAAATAGTTTTTTGCCCTCGCTGAAATATCAGGCTTGTAGAATCAGCCACTTGAGAGAGCACAATCCATGAATAATTGTTCAGTTATTAACAATTTAAACGGAAGATTGTTGATTGATCTACTCTTCCGTCTAGATGTAGCTGAGACTGATGAGCGTCTGCATCATTAAAAATGTATGCCTTTGACTGAACGTGAAACCATGGATATCTTGGGTAGTCCTTGGGTAGAGGGGAGGGGGATTGAGCGTGACATTTTTTATTAAATAAATAAATTTATTTCTATAGCGCACATCTCCTGCGCTCATGGCGCCTTACAAATATACCAATAGGCCTAAATTAGAAATAAAGTAATCTAAGCAATTTACAAGAACTAGATAAAAGATTAAGATAAAAAATTGGCACAAGATAAAAGATACTAATATTAACTATCAATGAAAAAAGAAATGAACAAGAGGTGTTCCGGGCTGTATGCCCGAACACCTAATAACAGAAATTGTTTTTACAAGGAAATCGAAAAGCAATAAGAAATTACTTAAATACGTGTAGGTGGGTCTTAAGACCCCAATTAAAAACTGAACGTGGAGCTTGATTTTCAAAGGTTCAATACGCACTAGATAAAAGATACGTATAGACAAATGGCACTGGATAAAAGTTTAAAAATATTAATTAAAGATACAAAATATAAATTAGAAAAAGATAAAATATTCAAAAGAAAAGCGAACAGCTATCAATAAATTTCTAAAAGGTGGGTCTTAAGACCCCGTTTTAAACTGTCCTTGGAGCTTGATTTTCTCAAGGGTAATAGCAAACTACTCTAGAGTCTTGGAGTGTATATGGAAAACGCTCTGTCCCCATAGGTCTTTGTTGAAGATCTAGGTTGAACTAATGAACAGTCCATAACGCTCGCAAATGTGTCCCATAATGTAAATGGCTAGCCAGATAACTAGGAGATGCTCCATTAATTAAGGGACTTGTAAACCATCACAAGAATTTTGAAAACAATGCGATAACTCAGAGGGAGCCAATGGAGGTCAATCAGAAGTGGCGTAGTATTAGTGAAATATTTCCCCTCAACCCACACCAAATTTTGATTTGTAAATATTGACAGACTATTAAATATACCCTATATAATGAAGAACAAAGAAATGCCTCAAAACGAAGCAGATTTAAAACATAACAATCAGAGATTTTCCGGTGCTGATGCTTATTTTCTGAAAATTACGGTGGCAACTGGCTCCACAGTCAAATAGCGGTAACTTGTGACTAAAAGCAAGTCATTATACCAGACATTATTCAAATCTTAACTCACAAATGCCGTTATGAACCATATCAGTAAAAGGTCCAAACTAAATGAGTATCTGCCATGCAAGAATTCTGTCATATCGTCGCAGGTTTCACGAACTGACGGGACCGACTTTTTTGACTTTTGAGTAAAACGCCACTTTGTGAAACCTGCGACGATATAATGAACTCTCTGCTATTTATTCAACCTCAGGTGAAGCAGCTAGCGGATGAAGTAGGTATCTCATCTGACCAGGGCGTGGCTACGATGCTTCAGTTCTACCATGACCTGGGAGTCATCATCTACAACCCTGAGCCCGGAGCTTTAGATGCTGCTCTTCAGAATATGATCATCCTGAGACCTCAGTGGCTTGTAGACGTCTTCAAGAAAATCATGATTTTCAAGCAGGCTGATACAGAGGTGAGGATGGAAAAGTTGTTGGCAATGTACGGGGATAGGGACTTTCAGACTTTTATCTGAGTTCAGACTTTTTAAAGTCTGCCTGGTAAAGAAACAAACTTTGTTTTGATCGCCAAATAAAAAAAGTCAGGCTCTTTGATCTACTTTTCTAGAACTGAGGATACTGTTCCCAAAAAGCTCCTTGGAGTGGTGGGGGGGAATGATCTTGTGTCCATTAGGCCCCCCCCCAAAAAAAAAAACATGTTTAGCGTTCTGCCTTTTTGAAAAAAGGAAGGAGGAAGTGTTGTTTTTGGTTTTTTTTTAAATGGTCGCCCGGCACATTTTTTCGAGACAACCGGCCAGCCTATTTTTCAAGATGGTTGCCAGCTTTTATCGGTGTGCTTTTTTCGGTGTGCTAAAGTCTAAAATACTACCTTATTTATTTTTTAAAAAACAGTTTTTTGTCAGGGATCGTTTAAAATGTATAATTCTTTTCTTGAAAAAAAAAGAAAAAAAAAGGAGGTGGCCTCTAAAAAGGAAGCGGGCGGGGACGCTAAACATGTTTTTATTTTTATTTGGCCTTACCTGCTTTCATTTTGTTTTTTCATACACATTTTTTTCTGAGAGACGCCTTCCTTTTGCCCACACAGTTTGCAGCGTCTTGGAAGAGACTTCAGGAGCAAGGAATCTTGGAGGACAAACTGGTGGCTCATCTGTGGGCGGAGACGATCGAGCAGAAGCCTGCCCTCCTTGGCCTGATGGAGAAATTTGATCTGCTGTGTCGAGACAACAAACAGAAAGGAGTGGTAAGGTCACAGGTCAATAAAAAAAGTAAAATACTCTCGGGTCCAGCTCAAGCGAAATGAAAGTAAAATTTTCCAACCCAGGATGGGCATCTGCCCTTGTTGATGGTAAAGTTAATAGAGTGAGCACGCCTGGCTCCATCATTAGAAAACCAACACAGGCCCTCAACTCACCATCTTCTGTGCCAGTTGCAACAGAGGTTTCAATGCACAGATCAGCCTTGTGTCCCATCTACGGGCCAAGCGTTCGGACAAGCATGCAGCTTTTCAGCTGGGCCAAATTTCATAAACCTGTTAGCAGAAAATTCTGCTCAGCAAGAAATGAGTGGGGTACCAGTCACAACAATGGTAACTGTATGGTATTTTGGCTGGTAACCTATTTTTCTTAAGCAATAGTTTTCTGTGCTAAGCAAGTTTTCGTGCTTACATGCTTTATGAAATTGGGCCCAAATCAGCTGATTTCCTTCTTAGCTGTGCCATTGAACGTTTTTTAAACAATGTACAAAGTGTTCATGAGGCACTTTCCTCTTACTTTCCTCCTGTTGAGGAACATCCAACTCAAGTTATCATCACAATGACGAACTACTACTTTTACTTACAGAGTAATTGAAAAGATCCACAGACAAAAATACGAAGGAAAAACATTTTGTAAATAACAAACTTGTTTCCTCTCAAACTCAATATTGGGTGTGATCCCTGGCTACACGACAGTTTACTGTTGTATGGCTTCTGACAGGCACCCCTGAACAAAGATTTTGACAAAATAGGGAGACCGCCAACGTATGGCTAGATAGCTCAGTTGGTAGAGCGCCGGCACGTTAATCCGGAGGTGGTTAATTCAAATCCCGCTCCAGTCAATTTGTCTTTGTTCAACCCCAAATCACTTAAAAATTGTAACGTACTTCTTCATTTTCTTTGTTGTAGCTTTATTACATGCCGTCGTGTCTTAAGGAGATCCCGAACAGGGAGGAGTTAGTGCCTGACCCCAAGAATGCCGTCATCTTCTACATCACCTTTGGAGGTTTCTTACCAGGTCAGGAGGATTCTTGGGAGTGGGGGAGGGGTGGTTGTAGTGGTGGCCACCTTCTTAGGGGTGGGGTGGGGTAGTTGTAGTGGTGACCACCTTCTTAGGGCTGGGTTGGGGTGGGGTATTTGTAGTGGTGGCCCCCTGTAGAGTTTGCCTGTTAACCATTTAACGCAGGATGGCATATCACCCATCAATTTTGTCCTTCCTGAATGCATGCCGGCGGACGTGACTTATGTATTTTTGTGTCACATTGGATGACGGGAACAAAGGCCACCCGTACTTTCCACTACAAGCATGGACAGAGTGTGCACTCATCATGCACACTTCAATTCACCCACACAAAGAGGACAGGGCCCAATTTCATAGCGCTGCTTAACGGTAAGCAAATTTTCGTGCTAACTGTATCAGAAAAATTTGCTTGTTCATAAGCTGATTTCACAGGTTAGCACGAAAATTAGGCGGCCATCTTGCGCATTCACCATGGATTTGCATTGTCACATCCTTCATTTTCATACAGTAAGCACCAGAAGGTTAGCATGCCTTTTCGTGTACTTACGGTTAGCAGCGCTATGAAATGGAAACTCGTTCTGATTGGTCGATCCATAGCAAAAAGGAGTGTGATATAAACTTATATCGCACGGCCCATAACTTATCCTGCGTCTTGTGTGTTCTAACTCCACGTGATGCCCTTTTATAAGCTATAATCCAAAACGTACAGCTTGATGTGAATTCAAAAGTGGAGCGTTTGCGCCCAATGCTTGAAGATAAATTCGTTATCACACGCGCGCTCGTGGGATACGGAAAAATATGGGACGCAGAAGCGCTTCATTTTTTCGTATTCCACTCACGCTTGTGTGATAACTTATATTCTTCTGCAGATTTTGTTAATTGAGAACTTGTCTCGCTATTTATTCAACATGACTGCAATAAGGTCATAACTCATTGTTGCATTGATGAAACGATTTCAGTCAGTTGTACTTTTTCAGTTGGTTTATTTTTCCACCAATGACTTTACTTAAACATTTGAAGAACTGTGTTTTATTTTGATTTTATCATTCAGTTGGTTTGTTTCATCGTCTTGTTGTCCACGCAACAAGGTGGTCCCAGGAGCATGGGGACCAACCTCCCAAGCTGACGTTTAGACAGACGCGGTTCTTTGTCGATGAACATCATGATTTTGTCCTTGAGATGGCGCCAGTGCGGTTTGCAAGACTCAAGGTAATATTGCTTATGTCATTTTTACCAACAATTGATAATGTAAGTTGAGAAGAAATGAGATCATCATATGATGTACTCTTAAATCAAATTAGTGTCGATTTCCATCATGTAAAGCATCAAATGTGGCATGTCATGGCTGAACGGTTAAGAGCACTGAACTTTAGCTTTGGTGTTTCTGATCAGCAGAGTGTGGATTTGAGCCGCGGTTGTGGCACTTGTGTCCTTGAGCAAGATACTTTGCCATATACTTTGTCCTTCAGATGGGACATGAAGCCGTAGGTTCCTGTGTACTAGGATTGGTTGTGCACGTAAAAGAACCCAGAACACTTATCGTGGAAGGGTAGGGGTTATTCCAGGTGTTTCTGGTTCACATAGCAAGCACCCTTGTTTATAGGTTTCCTCAGGCTTGCGAGCTACAGTGATGAAGTTCACTTATTCACCTATGAGGCATCCTTGGTTTCATTACCAGAAGTATGAAATAATAATAATAATAAATTCATGTAAAACCTAAGACAGTGCTCTGAGCCAAGGTTTGGAAAAGGCACCTGATTTCAGACTTTTTATGTCGCCATGTGTAAACAAAATAACCATTATTTTCTTGAGATATAAAGAAATCCTGGGCCCAATTGCATAGAGCTGCTTAAGCACAAAAAGTAGCTAAGCACAAAATAATTATGCTTACCAGAATAAGGTTACCAGCCAAAATACCATGTCGCGTGTACAATTTATGACTGGTGTCCTGCTACTTTTTGCTAAGCAGAAAATTGTTAAGCAATATTTTCCTGCTTAACTAAGCAGCTCTATGAAATTGGGCCCTGCTCTATGATCTACTTCTCTTGTGCTGAGGATACTGTTCCCAAAAGCTTCTTGAAATCTATAACTCCGGGGGTTACTAAAATATTGCGATTCCGTCATTTCAAAATGCCTCCGTAAATTTGGATTCCAGTTTCAGACTTTTTTGGTCAGCAATGTCTCCTACCCCTGAATGGTGTTATTCTCACATGGTGCTGAAAGCTGTATTAGTATTTTCCTTTAAGCAAGCTAAGTAACAGGCATGCGATTTCTCAGGGTTTTTTCCTGGTTTCAAAATTTTCCCAAAATCTCCTTGAGCCTTCAAATATTCTTGAAAGAGGTAAAGCAATCACCAAAGGGAGAAAGAAATAGTCCATGTTGTGCCCAAACCTGTAGTTTTGTATTTCTGGTGATGCACAGAGTCTGTAAATGTTCTGGATTGTAACATCTGGGATGTTCTGGGGTCTAGAATAAGGGAGAACCCAGGCGTCAAGATTTGTTTTCCTACAAACTTGTTGTCCCCCCATACGACGAACTGTGTACAAACTTCTTTTGATAGCGCCCTCTTTTGAATCATCCTCCTCCAGCCCATGTTAATTTCCCGTATGGAGACAAAAAAGTTTGTAGGAAAAAAAGTCTTGCACCCAGGCCAGCAAGCCACTTTTTAGGAATGTTCACATTCGTCAAATGTCACCCCTGAGGTACATGTAAGATTTGAAACTTTGCATACTGGGAATACAAGGTTGGGAATACATGCTGGGAGACACCATGTTCATAAGACTCTCTCTACGAGTTTAGCAGAGTTGCCATCTCTCCCTGATTCTGCAGAAAGTTCCCTGAAAATAAACCAATCTTTCCATGTTCTGGGGTCGATTTCACAAAGGGTTAAGATTGATCTTAACTGGGAATCAGTCTGAATTGCTTGGCAAAGTGTGATGTCACAATACAAATCACCATGGCAATACTGACAACTCATCTTAAGATGAATCTTTTTTGCTTTGTGAAATCGGCCCCTGATGAACAAATTTTAAAATCTCCCTGATTATGGAAACTCTCTCCCTGGTATGTTGAATGTAGTTCTGTTTGTGGCGTGTCGTGGCCGAGCGGATAAGAACACCAAACTCAAGCTCTGGTGTTTCTGATCAGCAGAGTGTGGGTTCGAATCCCAGTCGTGACACTTGTGTCCTTAAGCAAGACACTTAACCACATGCTTCGTCCTTCGGATGGGACGTAAAGCCGTTGGTCTCGTGTACTAGGATTGGTAGTGCACGTAAAAGAACCCAGAACACTTATCGTGGAAGAGTAGGGGTTTAACCCCGGTGTTTCTGGTTCACATTGCAAGCACCCTTATTTACAGGTTTCCTCAGGCTTGCGAGTTACAGTGATTAAGTTCACTTGGTTTCGTTACCAGAAATATATAATAATAATAATAAAAAAATGTCTCCCTGATTGTTGTACAAAATCTCCCTGATTGCTAGATGCAAATGTTGGCAGCTCTGGTTGAGGTGGTTCTGAAAAGAACGGGTGGTTTAGCAAGGTGGAACCTCTATTATGTTGCACTTGCCAATTGTGTACTGTACATTTTCTTCTCGCAGGTGACTGTGATGAAGGTGGACCGTTCTGAGGATAGAGGTTCTAGGAAGATGTCGTCCAGAGCACCTGTCAGTCAAAAGGCATGCGCCAAGGTCAGTCACAGGATTTCTTGAAATTACTTTAAACTTTTCAGCCCCAATGGCGACTTTAGTCGACTGTGCACTATATCCTGCTTGAGCCCCAAAGGCGACTTTAGTCAACCAAGATAACACACAAAAAGCACAAAGGCCATTTGTAACGAGCTGTAGTTTTGTCTATGGTCACCCTTCATACACAAACTTACAATGGTTGGACAGAGAAAGATCGGATCTTTCTATTGATGGTAAATTTAAATAAGGTTGCTATTATGCAATCCCTTTAAATTAGAGTGGAAAGATCCGAACACCTAACAACTACGGAGCACCTTATGGTTGTGTACAAAAAGTGTGTGAGTTTACAGATCATATTGAGGAAACAAAGACCAAGAACTTGGACATTTATTGGCAAATCTCAATGATTTTTTTAATTTACGAAAGGAAATTCAATTGGCAATACTTTTTTTATTATTTACTCCTTTCTAAAATGAAATATTTGTGGTAATAATAGAGCTTGTAAAATTGATCTTTGAAACGAAAGCTTTCCTGTTGTGTGAGAATGTGTGGTCACTGTACAAACCTATGTGAATGTCCAATGTCCAATATTGAAATAGCAAAGTAGACATTCTCTGTACAAACCTATGTGAATGTCCAATGTCCAATATTGAAATAGCCTGTACAAACTTATGTGAATGTCCAATATCAAACTAGCCTTACTGTCATCCGTTTCCCTTATGGTAATTTGAATTCTTTCTGGACAGGTCCGTAACTTCTTAGACTCGGCTCTCTCTGATCTCCGAGCGGTCTGGATGAAGAGACTAACCCATCGCTTCTCGGTGACCTGCCCCTGCAGCAAGCAGTGCGCACTGCACGGCACAGAGGGCTGCGATCGGCCGACGTGTCTTCACTTCCTGAATCTAGACGAGTGCCTAGCGAGCAGCTTCGTCATGTGTGAACATCGCCAGGTCAAGACCAGCCTGTTCAGGAAGTGGTTCCCAAAGGAAAAACCAACAATAGGTAAATAGTCTGGTGGTTCGAATCCTGGTGTAGCTGATCCTGCACGATGTAGTGTATCGGGTAGATACGCGCAAATTGTTAAACGCTACGTTTGAATTGTGGGACGATTCGCGTGTATTGCGACCTATTCAGGTTTCGTGTTGTTGTTGTTTTTTGGTTTTTTTTACTTTAGATCACATTCCAAAAAATCATAAAAATAAAACCATTTAGAATGCCCCAGATTGTAGAGTAGGGCTTTTAAAACCAAAGATAAACACCAGGTAAAACACATTCCGAGGACCTCATTTCAATTTAGTGTGCTTAGGCCAAACTTCCATTCTTAACCACCACGATCTCTCTTCCTCTGATCGCAGTGCCTCTAACATTGAACAATCCGAGTCGCAAAGACAAGATAACAGAAGAGAACATTCCAGGCTGGATCAAGGCTGCAGCTAAGCTCTTGAACTCAGGGTGCGAAGGTGCCGACTGGCTAGCGCTGGCAACTAAACTCGGTAGGTTACTCAAGACCGTAGGGCACACCTCTTGTCTAGACCTTTGCCTAATTTCATAGAGCTGCATAAAAAATAGTGGCTAAACATAAAACAATTTTGTTTTCGAGAATAATGTTACCAGCCAATATAAGTTATCAAACAAGCGCAAGTGGTATACGGAAAAATATAGCGCTTCTGCGTCCCATATCCAACGAGGCCGAAAGCCAAGTTGGAAATGGGACGCAGACGCGCTATATTTTTCCGTACTCCACGAGCGCGCGTGTGATAACGCATTTAACTTCAAGCAAACTTGATGTGCAGTTAGAACACACAATACGCTGGGTGTGATACGGGCCGTGCAATATAAGTTTATATCACACTGTTGCTATGGATCGACCTATCAGAATAGAATATTCAGGCCTGCTTGAAGATAATATACAGTGTCACATGTACCAACTATGACGGGTATCGTGCTAATTTGTTTAGCAACACTTTGTAAAAGCAATATTTGCTGCTTTAAGCAGCTCTCTGAAGTTGGGCTCTGATCGTGTGACATAATTCTTCTGTAAGGCACGCCCACTTCACACAAACTGGCGTCAAGGATTACCAGAAGCCCATAGGATTAATGCATTGAGCTACTTTTTCTTAGAGGATTTATGTTTGAAACAAAACAAATGTTGGGCCTTTGTTTTCGGTATGTTTCGCAAAGTCTCAAAAGCCATGGCCCAATTTCATAGAGCTAAAAAAAGTAGCTAAGCACAACAAAACTATGCTTACCAGAATGTGACTGGTATCCTGCTCATTTTCAAAGTCAGACAACAACACATTGTATTCATTCGATGAGTTTCTGATGGACTCTTCTTCCAGGGTACAAGAAAGCCAAGATACAAAAGTTTCAGGACGAACTAAACCCGGCCCTAATCCTCATACTGGATTGGATCCAGAACAGCGGTAACACAGCTCTATCCCTGGAGATGATGATCTCATACCTAGAACAGATGCAGCGTGAGGATGTCATTGATGTTATACAAAAAGGTCAAGGTCAGTGCAACCTCCATCTGCGTAAACCTCACTCCCTTCAGCACCCCATTCCCTCCAGCGCCAGCTTCAGCACCCTATCCCTCTGGCACCCCCATAGTACCCCCTCCAGCACTCCACCCCTCTAGCACCCCCGCAAGTACCCGCTTCAGCACCAAACCCCTTCAGCATCCCCTTCAGCACCTCACCCCCTTCAACACCCCTCCCCTTCAACACCCCCTCCAGCACCCTCTCCATCACCCAACCCTTGTAGCATTCCTTCAGCACCCCACCCCCTTCAACGCCCCCCTCCAACAGCCTCTCCAGCACCCAACCCCTTCAGCATTCCTTCAGCACCCCAGCCCCCTCAACACCCCCGCTAGCACCCTCTCAAGCACTCAACCCCTTCAGCATTCCTTCAGCACCCCCACCCCCTTCAATACCCCCTCCAGCACCCTCTCCAGCACCCAAACCCCTCAAAAAAAAAAACTAAAGCAAACCCCCCCCCCCCTCACAACTACACACCAGTTTAAATTGCTACAGGGCCACAGTTGAACCAGTTTTAAGGGTACTTTTATACCCTGACTAAAGAAATGCAATAAATAAAATAACAACCAAGAATGCAAGTTTTTTAGCCGCCCAGCTGATTTCCTTTTTTTTTTTTTTTTAATATCATATACCACAGAAATCTGATACATATTTTACTAAGTTTTGTGTCCATTTCCCTGGTGTTTTTATTTGTCATTTAATTTTGCAATTACCTCATTATATGTCTGTGAACTTTTGTATTCGACGTCCCTCAGCAATAAACTCTCGCCTCCAATTTCAAAAGATTTCAATGCATTTTCATCGTTGCTTTTCCCCTCAGAGTCCACTACTGTCGCACCCGTAGTGTTTATCAGCTACAACTGGAGTATCCAAGAAGAGGTCTGCCTGATGAGAGATCACCTAGAGAGGGCAGGCTTTCCCTGCTGGATGGACATCGGTCAGATGGGTGGAGGAGACGCCCTCTACGCCAAGATCTATGAGGGAATACGGAACGCTAAGGTACAGGGTTTCTTTTCTTTGAATTTGTGATGAATGCTTTGCTCAACTTTTAGGCGAGGAGTTGTTAAAAGACCAATTCTTTTTTCAAAAACAGCTCTCAGTTTGAGGATCACTCAGGGACATTGGCGTAACTAGAAATAGTTGTTGGTTTGGTGGTTTGGGGGGGTTTTGGGGTTTGTTTTTTTTTTGGGGGGGGGAGGGCAAGCGGGGGAAAAAAGGCTCCCTGGGGGGGTGTTAATGATGTATCGAACCATTCATTTGTGCAATTTTTTTATTCCATGGGGGGAAGGCAAGGATTTTGGTTACCTTGGCCTGTGTTGCCTGTGATCTTGGCCTTGGTGCCCCTTCAGAATAATCTCACGGTAGTGCCCCTTCCAAGATGAAATTCCAGGCCAGAGCACTACTCACCAAAGCCGGTTATGACAATGGATTCCCTCCCTGCAAATATATTTTGCAAAGGTCTGCAGTCCAGTTTATTATCTGTTCTTACTAACCACTGCGATATTCTACCCCCTCTAGGCTATCATTGTGTGTGTCACACCGCAGTACGTCCTCTCAGAGAGCTGTAACCGTGAGGTATGCCTCGCCGACCTCCTCAAGAAACCCATCATTCCGGTCATGTTCAGCAAGGTTCCTTGGCCTCCCCCGGGGGGTCTAGCTCTCATCTTCTCCAGGCTGATCTATGTGGACATACACGGTAAGTTTCTCTCAAGTTCGGCTTTGGGGGATTGACTAAAACAGTAACTGAGGCTTTAAACAAAAAATAACATTTGTTAAAGGTTGAACATTACCCCAAATTTGTTTTGCAAAGAGTTAGATTTTCCGTTTAAGATCATGCATTCCATGTCAAATAATGTTTTTTTCTTATTTCTGTGTCGCCAAAGGGGTTGGGGGTCATGGCGGGTCAGGTCGCAACGCAGACATCGAGACCAAATACAACGACATCGCCACGCAGATCCGACCGTACGCCAACCCCATCGATCCGAAGCCTATCCTACAGACCGACCGGGCGTCATCTGGCCATCGCACAGTGGAAACGCCCTCGCTGAACGGTTCGCAGGAGTCGCACCCGTCGTTACCGACCCCTCCTGTCCAGCGAGACACCGAGTCGGCACAAGGGGAGATAAGGCAAGCACCACGGGCAGCTGTGACGAAGTGCGTGGTCTGCTCGATTCTCTAACTTCAAGGATGCTGGTCATTCTGATGTCAGTTGGAAATAAAAAATGACGTGAGTGCAATGGAGCTGATTAGCTGAAATCTTATTTATTTGGTAAGCAGAAGTTATTTGGTTAGCGGAATTACAGCAGGTAATCATCCACATATGGTATAGTTAGTACATATATTGGCTGGTAATCGGTAATAGATTCTGCCAATAAGGTTATACTGCTGGCAACACTATCACTACCTCACTCTCATTTTGTGTATCGATCTTTGCTGGAACCGTTTTTACAACCCGTGGAAGTGTTGAAAGTAAATATGCAAATATTTGGCACAGTTTTCTTTGACTTGTTGTCAATCCACTTTACAAGCATGAAAGCCCATAAAGGAGGCATCAAATTATAGTAGTGGATGCATATGAGTGCATTGTCGCTGAATACAATCACGATAGGAAATCTGGACTATTCCATTTCACAGGGCGGAGCTGGGTGAAATGGAAAAATCAGATTTCACCGAGTGATTATATTCCGCGACAATGCACAAGCGAAGGGCATTCAATATTTGTTTTATATAACACACACATGGATCCTTGCCATTTGAAATTTTGTCACAAAAAACACAAAATTGATGCGGAAACTCATCCACCCAACACTCTGAAAATTCTGGAAAAACCCTTATTCTTTCTTTTTGCAACGCGTTCAACTTCTTGCAGTTGAGGGTGACCGCATAAAACATGATTTCTTTGAAGTGCAATCTCGTAAAAATGTTTGCATCTTTGACGCGCTCATTCTTTGGCATGAGACATGCGCATACAAGTTCCTGAAAGCCTCCAACAAGTGGGTTCTTCCAAGCAAAGCTGTTGCTTTGTGTACCCCTTCCAGGGCCCAATTTCATAGAGCTGCTTAAGCAGAAAAAGTAGCTAAGCACAACAGAATTATGCTTACCAGAATAAGGTTACCGGCCAAACTACCATGCCACATGTACAATTTGTGACTGGTATCCTGCTTATTTCCGCTTAGCACAAAATTGTTAAGCAATATTTTCTGCTTAAGCAGCTCTATGAAATTGGGCCCAGGGGTCAGTGAAGAAAAGGGATCGATGCATTATGCTGCCAATGGGAATGAGGTTGTAAACTGGATGTTAAAATTTTTCATTTAATTATTATAATTTTTTGGGGTAATTGATTTGATGTTTTACATATTTTCGTTAGATCTTGTGGTGCAATACTTTATGGAGATGATTCAATAAGAAACTGTGTGTTTCAACCCTAGAGACTGTCTTATTTTTCAATTTTTTTCTATCAGCGACAAACCCATGTGACTGTAAGTGGGTACAACACTTTGACCCTTTCTTGTCATTTGCATATTATTTGCACATCATTTGCATATGAAATATATCTTTTTTCATTTAACTTGGGATCTCTACCGCCAGAATTTGGGCCTCATCAAGAATGTTTTTTTTATAAATCTGCTTAGCAGAAAAATCATGCTTTACAAAGTTAATAAGCAAATATCGGAAGGGAATCAGTCGGGAAGCATAGGTGTTACATAAGCATTAAGGTTTGTAACTGTTTTCTGCTGAGCAGAAAGTTTTTTTAAATTTTTTTCTGGGGGGGGGGGAGTTATGCTCGGCATAACTTGTGTGCTTGAGGTTTTGTTTTTGTTCCTTGGACCTTGAAGAATTTGAAATTCACAGAGATAACTCCTGCCTCAAGCCTAGACTTGTTGTTTTTCAGGCTGAAATTTGGAGAATTGTCTCAGACTCTTACGGCGCTGGACGCTGGCTTAGTTAACACTGTGACTGGAATGAGTAGGGGACTTTTGAGACAATAGAGGGCGTCCCACTTACCAGTCTTTTTATTGTTCTCGTCACTCAGAACAATGAAAAGAGGACCGTTGAGTGGAATGCCGGCTATCGTCTCAAAAGTCTCGACGTTTTGTCTGGCATCTGTTCACTTTTTAGACTCTTGAAACGGAGTTAATAATGGGACCAAAAGTGAAAGTTTGTAGATTGTTCAATGTCTATTCTTCGATACTTTCTTTGATAGAAAATCTCCCTTTTTTTTTTACCCAAAGACTTTTTATAGAAATATGGAGGGTGGACAAATGGTTTTAAATGACCGATTTTTAATATTTTCGGAGTTGTGGAAGAAAACAATAATGTCTGATCATTCCGATCCAATTGTATTTAAACAGAAACTATAATATTATATGAGACAAAAAGACTTGACAAAATCATGTATAAGTACATGTAGGAGATTTCTTAAGCCGTGTCGGATTTGGCTTAGGCTTGTTCAGACAGGCCACACCAGCCATAGCCAACATTTGGTACAGTGCGCCACCTAGTGCTTGCCCCATGGGAGGCCGTATGTCAGATAGCCCAAACATCTGACGTCACACTTTGAGACTTGTGAATAACGCCAGATACCGGTCTTTAGCGCCTGGCAGTTTCTTGCCAGATGTACCTTTGACCTTGCATGCCATAATACTGTGTATTTGCCATGCACACACTCGCTTCTATCAGTCTGGGCCAATTTCTTAGAGCTGCTATAAGTGAAAAATAATACTTAACAAATTTCTGCTAAGCAAAAATTAGCAGGAAACCAGTCATAGCATTTCAGCTGGTAACCATATTCTAATAAAGAAAATTTGTTTTGTGCTTGGTTACTTTTTTGTGATAAGGAGCCTTTGCATGTATAATGTCAATCCAATATCGGATGAAGACAGGGGACCAGTGTATATTTACATTGCATTATGGGGTGAAACTTGACATTCTCATTGACTTGCAAATGACGTTTGAGTTAAAAGACAAAACAAAAAACAATTCAGTTAAATTTGAAAAATCAATTTCATTTTGGAAATTGAGGCTTTATTTGTTAGAATATTTTTTCTGTGGGCGTGTTAGTAATAATTATATTTATATATGCACGTACAAGGCTTAGAATTGCATTTCTCTGCACAAAACTCAAAATTTATTGTTTATTGCGAGTACTGAATGTTGACCTTTGAAGACGACCTCTCCCGGCAAACCCTTGGTGGCGCTCAATATTGCGAATTGCTAGACACCACTTTTTACTAGAAAGATGTGCCTTTTATTGTACATAGATATGCATATATATATATTATACATACATAAATATGAATATTAAACTACTGTGCAATGGATGTAATTGATGTGAACTATTGATATTAATGTGTTTAAACTTAGAAGTCATCTGAAAATTTTCTATTGTCTGATTGCAAGGCGTCGTCCATTATAGGCCAGAACTTTAGTTTACAAAATCGGTATGTTGTGAGTTTCATTTTTTTAAAATGTAATATTTCCTCATAGTTTTGTTGGAAATTCTGTCTTTTTTAAGGAAGATGAATGCACTGGTTGGAATTTAGGCGACTGTATTACTTAACACCAAAGTGTTTCATTTCAGAGAATGAAAAAAGACCAGCTTTTTTCAGTCGACTAAATTTGAAGTGTGGTTTTGAGTACATTAGCTTGACTGAAAAGAGTTAGTCATTGAACTATCAGAAGTTTGCAAGCTGTACTTTATCTTGATGAGAGAAATCAAGCCTGTGTTTGGAGCAGTTACTTATGCTGCACATTGTCTTGATTCGAAGAGAGTAAGCATTGAAGTAACAGAAGTTTGCAAGCTGTACTTTATCTTGATGAACGAAATCAAGCATGCATTTGGAGCAGTTACTAAAGCTGCACCTTATCTTGATTCAACGAGAGTAAGCATTGAAGTAACAGAAGTTTGCAAGCTGTACTTTATCTTGATTCAAAGAGAGTTAGCATTGAAGTAACAGAAGTTTGCAAGCTGTACTTTATCTTGATGAGAGAAATCAAGCATGTGTTTGGAGCAGTTACTGATGCTGCACCTTATCTTGATTCAAAGAGTGTACTTTATCTTGATGAAAGAAATCAAGCATGCATTTGGAGCAGTTACTAATGCTGCAACTTATCTTGATCAATGAGAGTAAGCATTATATTTTGGATGACCACTACACGTGAAGTTCTAAAAAAAGAACAAGCTGGCTAAATGTATGGTGCTGTGTATAAATAATGTACTATTTTTCTTGAAGTGTACTAAGTTTAGTTTTGAATGTGTGAATTTGTATTGATTGGAAATGCCTTCATTGTCATTGTTGTGAGATAAATTTGCTTAAATTTTGCCTTGTTTTTATTATTGCTTGGAATAGGGTAGTTGTCATCATTTAGAGGGATCAAAATAGATGTGTTAAATAATGTAACATGTACCTTTATAACCACTTCACATCGGTATTCTGAAAAGTTTTCCATGCCCAATCCGCGGTATTATTTTTCCAGAACTTTTTTGGAGCTCTTTGAGTAATCGTTTCCCTTTAAAAATATCATTGGCACAATGAAACCCAGACCTGACAAAGGAAGGACAACAAAGGTTTTCATAATTATCTCCGGGTTTGATGTTGTCTTTTGAGAAAATATGAGTAGGCACTTGCCGTGATTCGCAGAACTTCGGCCTTGAGCCACGGCTAATAATCTGCCGTGGCATGCTGGAATCTCGGAACGCTTGGATTTACCTCCCATTGAGCCAAATACAATGATAACCAATGATGGCAGCCTGTCCATTCTTGTATGCCACATTTGTATGACAAAGGTCTGGAACTGGGGATTACACAAGAACCCCAGGAAAAGGGATATTACAAGGCATGTTTTCCAACACCTGGTGTCCCTCTTTGTAAAGGTGAAGCGAAGTGTAGCACTGTAGGTGCATGCCTGTAGATGCTACACAAGGGAAATTCCGGGTGGATATTTCCGTCAGCTGTCCGGCTGCCAGCGACAAAAATTTAGGATGCTCAGAAGTTTTTCCGGTCGTATTAAACTGTCTGCCATAGGCCAGTCCAGGAAAAAACGCATTTACACGTCATCTGACGTGAAGTGGTTAATAAATGAATACATAAGCAGTAATAAGCATATTTAGCTTGGAGGTTGTATCACATATTTTTTAGAACTTCCATGTCCACAATTAAATGGTTTTTAAAACTCCTCGAAGCAGATGAAAATGATGCCACTTGACTGTCCTACAATGGTAGAACCTTTCTCTATGGTAAAACAGAGGAGTTCATGTGGCCGTCACAAAATTAATTTCATTTGACAAGGTTAGATTTTGAAACTGCCCGTTGAAAACTTAATTGTGTTTGGAAACTCAGTTGAAGATGACTTTCTCACAAGAAGGTGGAGCTCGAGTCTGAGTCTTGAGTTATATAGACTCAAGTCCGAGTCCTGGGCCAAATTTCATAGAGCTGCTAAGGCACAACACTTAGCTAAGCACAACAAAATTATGCTTACCAGAAAAAGGTTACCAGCTAAAATACCATCTCACATGTAGCATCTGTGACTGGTATCCTGCTTATTGTTGCTTAGCAGAAATTTTTCAAGCAATATTTTCTGCTGAAGCAGCTCTGCTCACCGCAAGCAAAGAATCGGCGCTTACTGAAGCATGGAAATCCAAGTGTATTTTACGGGTTAGCAGGGAATTTTTGCTTTGGCGCGTGCGTACTCCACGTTACTAGACATTCTTCGCTTACATAACACCACTAGCGCAGAAACTCGGCGCTTGCACAGTAAGCAGAGAATGGTGATCGCAGGCGCAGAATTCGGCGGTAAGCAGAGCCATAAAATTTGGCCCTTGGCTCGAGTCCCACAACACTGAGTGAATAAGTTGACAACATGTAAACTATTTGCATTTACAGCTTCTTGTATTTTAAGAGATTGGTTAACACTGATGCCAGTCATAATAAACTCAAGAAGAAAACTTCACTAACCCTTCCTTCTCAATAAACCTGCCCCCCAGTTTCTGGAGTTTCTGGAGGCTGTTTAGCATAAATCGCTAAGCGCAGAGAAATATTGCTTAGCAGAAACAGCTTACCAGCCAAAATGCGGTTAAAATTACATTACTGTGATCGGTACCCTGCAAAGAAATTTAATATTAGCAATAATGTTGTGCTTATAACAACTTTCTGAATTAAGTCCCTGTTCTTATGAATCCATCATTTTGGTTTATTTTGTTCTAGACAGAACCCTCAAGAGTTATAGTAAATGTAGAGAATATTTCTTTTGTTTGGTTCGGGTTGACATTTTTCATTTCACTAAAAATGACAAGTGCCTTGTAAAAGTGTATAGCAATTTGTGAAGAGTGTGCTATAGTAGTTTATACCAAGTTTTCTGGAATTGTTTGTAGAGACATTGTAAAGTAGAAAAGTGTATTTTTGATTAGTTGATAATGTTAGAATAGACTTGTGCAAGTCATTTCAGTGTCTGGTGGGGAATTTGGAAACAAAAACAGAGATTATTATTATTATTATTATTATTATTATTATTTTTTTTTTATTTTATTTTTTTTTGGGGGGGGGGTTCAGTTAAACCACTGACATCACAAGTTTGCTATTTCGGGAGTCAAATTGCTCATAATAAGTATATGGTTCGCATTGTAACGCGCGTTGGGCTTGAGAATGGGGAAAAAACTGTTTAAAATGCCCTTCAAAAGATATGAATTGGCCTTAAAAATATACACGCGGTACTCCTGCCTGAAATGGGATGCGGAAATGACTTGAGCAAGCCTACTTAATGAATGTGTTTCAATGTACATGTACATATTGTTTATAAAATGTTATAATTTAATTATATAAATGTATATACATATACATTAGTGTGTGGTTTTAAGAAGAGAAAACAAGCTTAGAGACTCCCGTCCAAGCAAAAATAACTCATTTTTGGTTTGATTTATTTGAAATGTTTTGTTTTTTAACCTAACCTCAAACTGGAATAACCAGAGGTGGAGATTGAGACTTAATGAAAAAACTGTTTCCTGCAAGCGGTTGTGTTTGATAAATACTTACATCTACATATTGTTCACCCTTTTTATGAATATTTGTTGTTTTGGGGGTTTGTTTTGGTTCTGTTTTCAAAGTAATTTTTTTAATTTTTATTATTATTATGTATAAAAAATTATCAGCAAATTGATTGCTACTTAACCCTTGACCTCTTATTTTGTATGACCATCACCATAGGCCCAAACGTGGCTAATATAGAATTTCCCTGTCAATTTCAGCAAATTTTCATTCAATTTCATTAACACGCATTCAAGTTCACGAATTTCCCCCTAATCCACTCAAACTATAGGGTTTCTTTTGAGCTATTAATGCATTCAATTTCGTTTTCGTGCACACATGATTTCGTTTTTCTGATTCAGATTCGTTTCAGTCATTCTATTTCATTTGTAGGCATTCATTTCTTCACTTGGACCATTCTTAACACTTCGTGGTGCCATCGGCCAACTATTGAGTGTCCGTTTTTAATTAAACAGTCGGTACTCCACCATTTTTATTCTCAAAAATCTAAAAGATTCAAAGTTCCCTAACTACACCTAGCCAAAAAACATGCCAATTGTCTTGTTACCATCCGGGGTTTTTTGTCAGACCATGGAGGTAGAAATAGATTTCTACCTCCATGGTCAGACACACAAAATCTCATCAATGACCAGCTCTCCTGGAATTCCCATAGGAATTGTACAGCAGTTTACTTGACCTTGGGGTCAATAGCCAATACTGGGTGAAATGAACCATATGGTTTCCAGATGGCTTCTTCTGTATACTTGCACAATGGCTGTGAGCAGTGACCTGAATTTGTTTTATTTAGTCAGAATGGTCCATATCTAATGGTTTGGGCCATTTGAAGATGATTTTTTTTCTCCATAAAAATGTAATACATGCTGATATCAAACGGTCACTCAAAAAGTGACCAATGCTGTCCGACAGTGAATTTCTTTTGATGGTGTCACGCAGGGTCATGTTGACTTTCTACTACCTATTTACAATTGATGTTCAAATCAAATTAAGACTCATCAAAGCATTCATTTTCAAACGAAATTGAATGAGCCGGGTGTTAAAATGAATGGATTTTTGTTGAAATTGGCCAGGAAACCTTCTTCCTTTCAACAGTGAAATTGTTTGGAAATACAAAATGAAACAAAAAGGTACATATAATTTACAATGTTAACACAGGAAACATTTGAAAATAAAAAAGATTAAAGCTTGACCTTTACTTTCATCAGGCGTTGGAGTTTTATTTTCATTTATTTATTTGTTTTTTTGTTTAGTTTGTTTTCCCTTTGCGCTATAGAGGTTTTACAGTCACATGATGTTATGACGTGACTATGTGTTTGAGACGCCATATTGCCGGTCAATGACCAGCAGCAAGATCCTAACCCTGACCGGCAAGATGGCTGCCGTTGCGGTAGGCGGGCGTATTTTGTTTTACACCGCAGCGAGGGGTTTTGTACTGTAACACTGTCAATTCCGTCTTGAGATAGGAGACTACGTCTAACCCTAAATCCTAACCCTAACCCTCACCCTAAACCTAAAATGGCGTCGCCTTTTGGCGAAAAATGGCTAATTCACCCAGTTTTGAGATTGGAGCTTTTTCACACACACAAAGGGTCTTCGTGGGATCCCGATCCATCTTTTTTGCACAGCCGAAAACCGTCTAGAACCATAACTTGTTTGACCCAGATATTAAAATTTCTACAAGGTATAGCCTTGTAGATATTTTTAATGTCTAATTTAAAAAAAAAAAAATAAGTGCCGGATCTCTGAGAATAATTTTTGCGGGCATCTTCAAGGATGCTGCTGGTCCAAACTAGAACCCTGTAACTAATTTATTCGAGGAGAAATTGGTGTTCTTTGGGCAGAGAAAATGACGTCGCTTTTTGGCGAAAAATTGCTAATTCACCCAGTTTTGAGATTGGAGCTTTTTCACACACACAAAGGGTCTTCGTGGGATCCCGGTCCATCTTTTTTGTACAGCCGAAAACCGTCCAAAACCATAATTTGTTTGGCCCAGATATTAAAATATCTACAAGGCTTTACAACGAAGACCCTTTCTGTGTGGGAAAAAGCCCAATTCTGAAAACTGAGTGAATTAGCAATTTTTCGCCAAAAAGCGACGCCATTTTGTTTTCCCGAAGAACACCAATTTCTCCTCGGTTTTTGACCTGATGAAAATTAGAATGGCCTGACTTAGAAAAAATGGAGCTTAGATTGGGGAGTAAAATTGCTAAGGGCCGAGGGGTTACCTCAGTTCTGAGAGTCACCGGGCAAGGGGCTGGGGGGTTGCTGGGCTGTCAAGTCAGCCAATGGGCTGAGCTGGGCTGGTTTGACCATGGAGGTAGCTGAACTTCCTGATGTGATGGTAGGGGTAGCTTGGCATGGGATGATAAGGCTGGGTGGAGGACTTGGGTTCGGGTAGGGATATGGACTAGTCATCATGCTGGGGTGTGGCTGGCTGGAGATGATCATGATCAAGCTGGGTAGAGGACTGGACCATTGGTAAACGTTAATTGGTATATTTTAACCACCATTTATTAAACTTTAAATGCAAAAAAAACACCTATAAATGTATATTAATATTTTTATTTATTGATTACTGTGCCTTCAAATCAATTCCACCCAACAGTTACATTACATCAACCTATGCTGTACCCACAAGACTTGTTGTCTTCCCATGAACATGTATGTTCATTTAGAACTGTTCCTTTAAATAAATTCCACCCTGCAGTAAAATCCAATGAACCTATGCACATAACAATACTTGTTTCTTCCCAGCATCCCCCATCCCCGAACCAGGCCCAATCCTATACCCATCCCATTCATGCCCATCCCTCTAGCTATCCTAAGCCGTTCCCCCAGCATGATGATTTATACTGCTAGTCCATCTCCCCTAGTAATTTTGCTGGGGTGTGGCTGGTTGGACATGGGTATGAGCTAGCTGGGTAGATGACTGGCGCCAGGGACTGGGAGTTTGATTTGAGGTACCCTCAACTCAAATCAAATTCCCAGTCCCTGTCCAACCAGCCACACCCCAGCAAAATTACTCCATCTCCCCTATACCCTCAAATCGAACTCACAGTCACAGTTTGATCATAATTACGTCCAACCAGCCACACCCCCAAAAAATTCTACCAGTCCGACTATCCCATTTCTGTTCATTACCGCAAGATCTTGCGGGAGCCAGTTGCGTACCCCTGTAGTCTTTGACGGGCACAGGTGATTGGAACCAGCCAAAGCAAACGACAGGTACCCGATTACCGCCTTACACCAGATAAACATATAGTAGGGGTCGGGGTACTCGACGGCTTGATGCCGTGACGCGATATTCAAAATGGCCACCAGCCATGCTTGATCTATGTAAACACCGTGGATGTATTACGATGATTTGATGTTATTTTCTGTCTCTAGAGGTAAGCTTTATCGTGTAGTTTATTTAAGTTCAAGATGTAGAATAGGAATAGGCCTCGTGTGAACCCGTGTAAACACTAAGATTGTCATAAAACGGGTAATTTTGTGGCTTTCTATTTCCACCTTCATGCACGTAAACAACGGCACTTGGAAGTATACAACGGCCGGATGTAGGTCATTGCATTGTGCCAGTCAATGGCAACTTGCCGTCAATCAAATGAAACAATGTACTTTTCTGTTTAGAGTATCTGGTATCTGTGTTACGTAATCTTTTACCGCTTGTAGTTTACATAATGTTGTATTTCTACCTCAATGCGTGGATGGTTGTATCTGAGATCAATGTGTGGGCCTAGGCCTACATGTTTCTAAAATGAAATAAGGGAATTACAGTCGTGTATCGTCAGCTGTTGTAAACTGCTTACCAAACAAAATGAAATGTGGTATCATAAAAAAAATTGATAATGGTCTGACGTTTCGACCTTTGCAGAGTCTTCCTCAAAGGCTGACGTTCTAAAACGGGTTACGGTTTGGCACCTACATAGTACATTCATTAACTCTGAGCATACCCAAATTGTTTGTGTTTTTAAGACACCTTAATGAAAGGGGTTGGGTGGATATCGATTTGAAAATAAAATTTGCTGATTTTAAGCTGTGATTTCTGTGAAACGATTACCGAATAAAGACAACGAAGATATACTGTGTAATTTTATTTATGGTTGATAGTGATATTCAACGTTGTGTGTATTCGAACCTTGCCCAATTCACTGCATAAAAATACAATCAATAAATGAAAGCAAGAGTAGTGATCCATGATCATAGGAACTTCGGTAACAATTGACATTTTAATCGTTCATCTTTGGTTTAAAAATAAAATGGTATAACGATGAGCTCTTCGTTAACTAATAATGATTACAAATTTAGATTTTCGTTTTTTTTTGTTTTTGTTTTTTTAAACAACGATAGTTCTGAGTAGCCCCTGACGTTGCCACACAAATCACTGTGTTTTAATTCTTCAAAAGAGGATTATTTTATGCAACGCCAAAATCCTCCTCAAAGACACTGAATGTGCTTCGCAAAGTCACAATTAAATGCAAGGCTTTACAAATACTTTAAAATTATATAAATATAAACAAAATGTTACAATTTGTACAAAGCAAAAACTCCCGATACGATTATTATTATTGATGCTGTAGATTAATACGTAGGCCTATATAAATTAATGAACTTGTAAATAAATTAAGTAAAATTATTTTTAAAAACACTTAGTATTAATTTAAAATTTTTTTTTTTTTAACAAAACAATAGACGTATTCAATGAATTATTGTACCAACATTTATAGCTTTAAAAAAAGCTGAATCCCTGGCTGAATTTATGTTCACACGCGGCCATAAATGATGCATTTAACACCCCCAGCGGGGAAAAACACTCCAAACAACTCTATCCGATTCCCCTTTCGTAGTCCCCCAAAAAATTAATAGATAACAACAAATAAATAAATAAATAAATACAAGATTCAATTGAACGAACACCTATATACAACTTAGTTCAATCATCCATTCCATACCCAAACCCGTTCTCTTTCCAATCCATTATTCAAACCCTAACGAAACCACTCGACCGGACACTCAAAATCTAGCGAGAACACCGGTGAAATGTTTACTGCTAGCCCTTGCAACTTTCCTCTGACCACGGCATGAACGAGCCTCTAAACCCATTCATATTACAGCTCTAGGCCTATTCCTTAATTCCACAACGAGAACCACCGAGTCAGACACTCAAATATTATCCAATAAAAACACATGTGAAAATACGGCATGGCCCTTCGCTACAATTCATGTCCTTGGTCGATGACTCTATACCCACAGCGTGTGCCTTCAACTCAATATTTTTTAAGTCAGAACAGAGTCTCCCATGTGCCTATGTTTCCCAAGTAAACTAATGGTCCATACCTACAGCGTGTGCCTTCCACTCGAATTATTTTGCAAGTCCGAACCAAAGATTCCCCTGTTTACCTATACCTATTCCTAAGTAAACTCTAACGGTATAGCGTGTGCCTTCCACTCGCAAATTATTTACTAAGTATAAAGCAAGGATTTCCCTATGCCATAGTACCCTGCGTACCCTGTTGACTAATTAAACTGATGGTCTGTACCTAAAGCGTGTGCCTTTCACTCGCCAATTATTTACTAAGTATAAAGTAAGGATTTCCCTATGCCATAGTACTCTGCGTACCCTGCTGACTAATTAAACTGATGGTCTATACCTAAAGCGTGTGCCTTCCACTCGCAAATTATTTACTAAGTATAAAGCAAGGATTTCCCTATGCCATAGTACTCTGCGTACCCTGTTGACTAATTAAACTGATGGTCTATACTTAAAGCGTGTGCCTTCCACTCGCAAATTATTTACTAAGTATAAAGCACTGGTTTTCCCATGCCATAGTATCCTGTGTAAAGTATGAACCGAAGGTTCATCAAGTCTAAAATGCTTATTTTCCTGGGGGGACCCAAGTGGGTGTCGTAGGTAGGTGTCGGACTCCGGAGGTAGCGGTCCCAGGTTCGAGCCCCGGTCCGAGGCCGCGCGGTGAGTGGGGCCGCGAGGTCGCCACTCACTGCGCGGTGAGTGGGGCCGCGAGGTCGCCACCCACCGCGCAGTGGCACCCACCGCCCCTACGTGCTTCTAAAGAAACTTAAAACTTAAAACGAACCTATGCACTTTTTTAATTCAACTTTTTCGACTTAATAAAAAAAGATTTTTTAAAACCCGAACTTTTTTTACGTAGCGGGAATCGATCCCGGGACCTTTCGGTCCAGAGTCCGGAGCCCTTCCACTGGGCCACTGCTCCTCTTACTTAATATGCGTTCGAGTTTAATTTTAAACCTTAGAATGAACAACTTTAAATCAAAACGTACTAAAAGAACACCCATGAATCGAACCCAGTACCTATGGGTTCAGAGTCCGGAGCCCTTCCACTGGGCCACTGCTCCTCTTACTTAAATTGCGTTCGAGTTTAATTTTAAACCTTAGAATGAACAACTTTGAAATCAAAACGTACTAAAAGATCACCAGGGATTCGAACCCAGTACCTATGGGTTCAGAGTCCGGAGCCCTTCCACTGGGCCACTGCTCCTCTCACTTAAATTGCGTTCGAGTTTAATTTTAAACCTTAGAATGAACAACTTTAAATCAAAACGTACTAAAAGATCATCAGGGATTCGAACCCAGTACCTATGGGTTCAGAGTCCGGAGCCCTTCCACTGGGCCACTGCTCCTATTACTTAAATTGCGTTCGAGTTTAATTTTAAACCTTAGAATGAACAACTTTAAATCAAAACGTACTAAAAGATCATCACCAGGGATTCGAACCTAGTACCTATGGGTTCAGAGTCCGGAGCCCTTCCACTGGGCCACTGCTCCTCTTACTTAAATTGCGTTCGAGTTTAATTTTAAACCTTAGAATGAACAACTTTGAAATCAAAACGTACTAAAAGATCACCAGGGATTCGAACCCAGTACCTATGGGTTCAGAGTCCGGAGCCCTTCCACTGGGCCACTGCTCCTCTTACTTAAATTGCGTTCGAGTTTAATTTTAAACCTTAGAATGAACAACTTTAAATCAAAACGTACTAAAAGATCATCACCAGGGATTCGAACCCAGTACCTATGGGTTCAGAGTCCGGAGCCCTTCCGCCGGGCCACTGCTCCTCTTACTTAAATTGCGGTTGAGTTTAATTTTAAACCCTACAACATCAAATCAACAACGGCCAAAAAGTAAACTATTGGTAAATAGCGTTTGCCTTCCAGTCGCAAATTATTTAGTGTAAAGTAAGGATTTCCCCCATGCCATAGTACCCTGCGTAAACCAATGGTCTTAAGCGTACGAAAAGAACACACGGGATTCGAACCCAGTACCTTTGCGTTCGGAGTCCGGAGCCCTTCCACTGGGCCACTGATCCTCCTATAAAAATTTGCCTTTGAGTTTAATTTAAAACCCTACAACATCAACTCAACAACGGCCAAAAAGTAAACAACTGGTAAATAGCGTTTGCCTTCCATGTAAAGCAAGGATTTCCCTATGCGTACCCTGCGTAAACCAATGGCCTCAAGTCTACAAAAAGAAACATGCGGGAGTCGAACCAAGTACCTTTGCGTTAAGAGTCCGGAGCCCTTCCACTGGGCCACTGTTCCTCTTACTTAAATTGCGTTTGATTTTTGTTTAAAACCTAAAACATCAAATCAACACCGGCCAAAAAGTAAAGTAATGGTAAATAGCGACTAGCGTGTGCCTTCCACTCGCAAATTAATTACTAAGTGCAAAGCAAGGATTTTCCCATGCCATAGTACCCTGCGTAAACCAATGGGACCGTCTTAACTTACAAAAAGAACACGCGGGATTCGAACCCAGTACCTTTGCGTTCAGAGTCCGGAGCCCTTCCACTGGGCCACACTGCTCCTGTTACTCAAATTTCGTTCGAGTTTAATTTAAAACCCTACAACATCAAATCAACAACGGACAAAAAGTACGGTAAACTAATAGCGTGTGTGCCATTCGAACCCGGTACCATGGGGTTCGGAGTCCCGATCCTTTGTCTGCAATGCTACTGGTCCTCTGCCTTATTTGCATTTTAATGTAATATACAATCTAAGAATGATTCAACACCGTTAAAGTAGAGAGTTATAAACAGATACGATGAAAGGATTGGGACTGGGTACGACCATGGTACGACGAAGTTGTGGCATGCACAGGGCCAGTTATTTCGACAGTGTTCTGGATCTTTAAAATTCACGGGACTGAAACGAGGAATAGCTAAAATTGTTAGAAGTGTTTAACTGAGAAAATAACAGTGGTCGAAAAAGGTGGGACAATTATTTGGGGGGGGGGCATATTCACACCGAGGGCGTAATGTGGCCAACAAAACCATTAAATATTATATGTTATAGATCTACATTATTATTTTTAGTTCAAGTAAGTGAACTCTAAATATACATGGCACGGATTCTTTTTCTTGTTTTCTTGTTTTCTTTCATTTTTAATATTCAAGTTTATTAATTTCATATGATTTTATAATAATACTGCCATACAAATCAAGATGATGAATGCAAACAATAACACACTAAAGTTTTAAAAGCAAAAAATTAATACAACTGTAAAAAAAGATATTAAAAGGATTCAAACGTCAATAGTGTGTATGTGTAAACAAAATAAATGTTGACACACGGTAATATGAAGCTGTCATACGGTACTAGTCGCTGTGCCAGACTTGAGCCAATGTTGAAGTCATTTGTAAACATTGATGTAACATAGGCTGTACACGTCTGCAAGTGAATAATTCGATACAATAATAGAAATCCATGGAAAACAGCAAACGATACAAACGAGTTCTAGTTTGGACCAGAGCATCGTCGAAGACGTCCGCTAAAATTATTCACGGAGATCCGGCACTTTAAAAAATGTTTTGAAAATTAGACATTAAAAATATCTACAAGGCTATAGCCTTGTAGAAATTTGTATATCTGGGCCAAACAATTTATGGTTTTGGACGGTTTTCGGCTGTACAAAAAAGATGGATCGGGATCCAACGAAGACCCTTTCTGTGTGGGAAAAAGCCCAATTCTGAAAACTGAGTGAATTAGCCACAAAGCGACGCCATTTTGTCTTCCCGAAGAACACCAATTTCTCCTCGAAAAAATTAGTTACAGAGTTCTAGTTTGGACCAGCAGCATCGTCGAAGACGTCCGCTAAAAATATTCACGGAGATCCGACACTTTAAAGTTTGTTTTGAAAATTAGACATTAAAAATATCTACAAGGCTATAGCCTTGTAGAAATTTGAATATCTGGGTCAAACAAGATATGGTTGTGGACGGTTTTCGGCTGTGCAAAAAAGATGGATTGGGATCCAACGAAGACCCTGTCTGTGTGGGAAAAAGCCCAATTCTAAAAACTGAGTGAATTAGCCATTTTTCGCCAAAAAGCAACGCCATTTTGTCTTCCCGAAGAACACCAATTTCTCCTCGAATAAATTAGTTACAGAGTTCTAGTTTGGACCAGCAGCATCGTCGAAGACGTCCGCTAAAATTAGTCACGGAGATCCGGCACTTTAAAAAATGTTTTGAAACTTAGACATTAAAAATATCTACAAGGCTATAGCCTTGTAGAAATTTGAATATCTGGGTCAAACAAGATATGGTTTTGGACGGTTTTCGGCTGTACAAAAAAGATGGATCGGGATCCAACGAAGACCCTTTCTGTGTGGGAAAAAGCCCAATTCTGAAAACTGAGTGAATTAGCCATTTTTCGCCAAAAAGCGACGCCATTTTGTCTTCCCGAAGAACACCAATTTCTCCTCGAATAAATTAGTTACAGAGTTCTAGTTTGGACCAGCAGCATCGTCGAAGACGTCCGCTAAAATTAGTCACGGAGATCCGGCACTTTAAAAAATGTTTTGAAACTAAAAATATCTACAAGGCTATATATAGCCTTGTAGATTTTATCGATTTTAGTCAAATTTCGACAAAAATGTAAGGCTTACCCCTTATGATATTTTCAAATGTCAATATTTCCGCAAATTTAGCTGCAATACTGGGTGAAATTATATTTTAAAAAATGCATTAGTAGTGCCTTCTGCATCATTTTAGAGCAGAAAGTCGCAACTTAGATGTTACGGTTCAGCTTATTAGTTAGGGGGTTAGGGTTGGGGTAGCCTACCGCAAGGGTTAGATTCGGACAATAAAGTCATGCATTAATACAAACAATTTATGCTGCAGTTTGTCTGCAGTTGAAGGTTTAATGTTCAAGCAATCTTACCTTTAAATACAACAATTTTGTTATTTAAAAAAATCTCAAAAATTAAGTGAGGTCTGACGACTTAACTTCTGGATTTATGGAAAGAACTAGTTGTTAAAATGGTATTTACATCAATCGCATGGCGTCAAAAATAATTTACAAAAATAATGGCAGCTAACGTACAACCTTTTCGATGGCCAGTATTATTATATATTTACATTTTTTTGTTAGCTCTGGAAGGCATCTTCTTAAAGTATTATTTATGTGTGCAGTTTGATGAGTAATTTAATTAACCTAATATATTACTGAGTCACTGACAATAAAAATTATTGGCAAATGTCAAGCTAAAGAAATGAATGTCGTGAGTGAATTTCTGTGTCGAGTGTGGTCGTTTCGTTTAGAAAATTACTAGTCACCCAATATCCATCCGAATGGTAGGGGCTCGATTTCACAACAAAGCACCAAGATTCATCTTAAAGGGATTGTATACGTTTGGTAAGTGGAACCCACTGTTTGTTTCAATCCTATATAGTTGTAGATATATACAATGAAACTAACCTGTGAAAATTTCATTTCTACAGGTGGTAGCGTTTTTGAGATATTGCCGAAAAATCTGGAGCGGTTATGTCCACGCAGGAAGAATAATCTGCAATATTGGGGATAAAAAGGGATATCTTTTGCCATAACCGCAGTACTTCTAAGGGAAAAGTTTATCAAAATGCATTAAACTATCCAAAGCTGCTGTACCTCTTACCGAGTAAATTTTTATTGCCAATAACCAATAATTTTCAGAGTCATTATCAAACGTATACAGACCCTTTAAGGGGAGTTGTCAATATATCACCTCAGTGATTTGTATTGTGACATCACACTGTAAGATTAATACACGACTTAAGATCAATCTTAGCTCTTTGAGAAATCGGCCCCTGGTGTAATAAAGAAACCATATGACGTAGTGTTGTGAATGCATCTAATCACTACATACATGTACTAAGGTCTTATATTTGTACTCAACCCACATGATGTACTTGATTAGCATAGTGCCTTAACTCAACCAATTTAACCCTTTCAAGACCTGGGTCCAGTTTCATATTGCAACTTTAAGCAGATAATATCGCCTACCTCTCATCTGCTCAGCAAAAGTGAGCAGCATACCACTCACAGATGGTACATGTGACATGGTTTTTTGGCAGGTAACCATATTCTGGTAAGTATAATCTTTCTCGCTACTGTTTGTGCATACGCAGCTCCATGAAATGGCAGCCATTTTTGTAAATTACTTGTTATTCTACCAATATTTTTTCAAAGGACAACTCTGTGATGTCCCTACACCCAAATATCTGCTCATGACATACTCTGACTGTGTGCCAAATTTCATGCTTGTATCATCAAAGGCACAATTCCCCCAAATATTACCCCTATCTGCACAACTATAAACCTACTCAGTTGTTAGATACCATGCAAAGCTTGAAACCTTAACCGGATAAAATGCATGCTGGCATCAGGGCTTTAACAACACACAACCATGAACCATTGTCACACACGACTACTGTCTGCCACGCTCGCCATTTTAAGAGTCAAATTGCACATAAAATTGATGGTCTATTGGTATGTAAACACCGCGTCGCCTAAAATGTGTGGCTTTACGCTGTATAACACGTGGGGACATTAGACTCCCAAAAGGGCGCAATCAAGATTATTGTGATAATGACGTCAGCTGAATTGGGTTAATATTGAATGATCTACTACATTACCGGAAAAGTTCCATTAAGAAAGAGGCCAGAATAATACATCCTTTTTGCCTTTACCAACTCACACCTGTAATCTCCATGTAATTCCTTTTCCAAACAGTGGACTTTAATCTTTTAATTGGATCATGAACAAGCCAGTAGTGCTGCTGACTGCCCCAGGCAGATTAACTGCTCACCCATTCAGTTTAATGACCTAAGTAAAGACAATGTAAACACACTCACTCACTCAAAAGGATGTATAGTTTCTGAGTTTTGGTGGCCAAACTTGGAAATTCTTTAATGGAGCTTTCCCGTAATGTAAGTTCAGATACTAGTGATATTGTAGACCACTTCAAATGATAGAGAACACTCAATCAAAATAGGCCGTATCTGAAGTGGAGGCTACAGCTACGGCTACGACTGTTGCTAGGCATGCTGCTAAGGATGTACAATACTTCAATGCATGATGACGCGAAAATCTAGCCGTAGCCGTAGCTGTAGCAGCCAATTTGGACCGGCCATAGTATCCTCATAGGGTCCTCATCGGTCTTTGTGTTCTTTAGGGTCCTCATCGGCCTTTGTGTTGGAAGAAAACAAGCTTTGCCTCGTCACGTCGCAGATTCTTCACATTGTACAAGTTACCTGTGACGAGAACAGAAATTTACAAGGTTAAAAGTTTTTGACTTTATCATTTGTCAGGAGAGATTTTGCTAACACACGGATTGCCTGGCTGCAGGTTTTGCCCTCAATCTTGTACGAGCTGGAACTGTTTACAAATGAGCAAGTTAGGGTGGGTGACTGAGTCGACCAGACTTAACCATAGTCGATCTAGATGTCAGCCGAATACTGCGTGGTTTGACTAGCTCGTTCAATTGGATCAATCTAGCTCCGGAGCACTGTTTCTCTAGTCAAATTTGCGAGTTACGTCACAATTATTAAGTAGTTTAACGATATTGGTAGGTTTTGTTCAATATGACAATAATTGATCTTTGCAGTGAGATAATTAGTTAATAAATGCACTGAAGTAGAGAAAATAATATAAACAATAGAAAATAAAAATGACAGGCAAACAATTTGCTTTGTTAACAGATACATTAATCCTATTGTCTGCTCAACAAAATACAGTTACAATTTTCACTGGTCGATCGACTAGACGTGTTTGAGTGAAAAATACGGTTGGGACATTCAACTGTTTAACCGTAAAAAACCCCGTTGAAACCCATTTCCAAATTTACTAAATGATTAAATGAAGCCGACAGAAAAAAACCCCCAAACCTTCCTTTTCTTAAAAAGCATTAACTTGTGACTTAGCAAGTCATTGTACCACAGCACCTTTTAAGCCATTCCATGGTGCTATGTAAAGGAGTAGGTCTCATACTTCAGAAACGTAGCTCTGCATACCTAGCAGGAAAACACTGACTGACGAAGCGCCTTGAGCGTCACTGAGTGACGGATATGAGCGCTATATAAGAAGTCACTATTATTACATTTAACGCCAGGCCATTAACCTTTTGTTTTGCCTATATACCAGAGGTCCTTTTGGTTGGTAAGCATTTCTGCAACAGCTAATTCTATGTCAAAATTAGTCCAGGACAACCAGCGGATAAGTACCGTCCGTCCGGGACAAGGTTTTTAACCCGCTGTTAGTTCACCTCGTTTGAAATTGGGTGTCGGAGAAACCATGGGAGAAGTTCGCAGTGCCTTGGGTTACATTTGTTTACAAACCACAGAGAGTTCGATCGCTATCTACTGGGAAAACAAGCCGGGGGGGGGGGGGGTCTCTATATGGCTCACTTCTATTCCTACCTCCATGCTATAATCAACTCCTCTACACATCTTAGTTAAACACAATGACCTCCAAACCCTCCAGATCCCTCCAAAACCACAAGTTTGTTTATACTACATTTAATCAGCCAGTCAAACCGCAGAGCGCTCAACAGGGTGCGTTGGCATAGGGCATGTATTTTGTGCATCGGAGCAGTGAGTAAAACCATGTCTCTCATAGAAATACAGTCCGATGAAAATCCAGCAAAAAAATTTTATCAGAGAATTGTTATCCGACTACCTGTCCTGGTTTAATTTTGATAAGACCCCTTATTTAAATTTAACTTGCGAATGACTCATTGTAAAATCCCCTCACCTTGCGGCACAAAGAACATGTCTCCGTTCTGCATGATACTGGTAGTATGGTGGATGGTAACCGCTACCTTGCCTCTGGTGATGTAGAACACCATGGTGTCGTTACGAACAAGCTGCAATCCCTTCTCACTTAACGGCCGGATGGTCAGAATGCCTAGGGGGTCAAAATTGGTCAAATAGTCAATATAGCGCCAGTAGCATAATGTGCATATGGCATTCGGTCGAACCCGTTTGAGCACCAGTAGCATAATGTGAATCACATCGCATTTGGCTGGTGACCTGTTTGAGCACCAGTAGCATAATGTGAATCACATGGCATTTGGCTGGTGACCCGTTTGAGCACCAGTAGCATACAGTCGACTCCCGTTATAACGAGGTCCGCCGGACTGGCCCATTTTCCTCGTATTATCCAAACCTCGTCTTAAACGCAGCGCGCTAAATATAGATACACACGTCATCATTGTGCATGCACACAACACGTGTACGTGCATATACACTTGTGCTAGCCTGCACGGAGCTGTTTGCTTACCAGAACAGCCATTACGAGCATCCTGTACACAAGAATATCATTACTAAATGTCTTTTATTGAGTGATTAATCATGGAAATTTAATATTTTGTACAATTTATGATAACAATATAGCAAAGAGATGTCAACTTGCCGTTCAGCGACAGCGGATTCTGTACCGTAGCGCATGGTATGAACATGATGCATGCACTGAACGTTCATTTTCGTTGGTGATCGACATGAAGTATATGATAACAGCATGTCAAGCGTGGGACACCAGCGAGATGTTTCTGGAGTTCCGTTGCACATGGACTTGCTTCAGTTACTTTGCAGTTTCCTTTTTTAATATTGTTTCATTTTTCAATAAAGATAATGTGTTGTGATTTCTCTTTTTAAATGTTATTATTGAATTAATAAAATCTGTGCGTATCCGTGTCTTTTAAAATAATTCCTTTTTAATTGTTATTCTTGAATTAATAAAATCTTTTATTTGAAAAAAAAGGCTCCACTAAAAAAAACCCTAGAACAGCAGTTATGTTTTTGAAGTTTTGCATGGATGAAACGAGCAAGGATTAATAATTAAAAACCCACAAATACTGCCGAGTGCGTCGCGACATGAATTTATTAAATAAGCGGCATGTGTTTGAAATTGAGGATTGTCAGGGACTAACCTTTGGTGGTTTTGAGCCACGCGCGTGATTTAAGCCCTCTATTGTCTGCTTGGGTAAACCAGTCCGTTGAATAGACTGGTGGCACTCTACGAGCACCATGCAATTATCACCTCTATTGTATTCGGGGTTTAAGGGCTTCATGTCATTTCTCAACCTTGACGAAGGTAAGCGTTTCTTACACAATTATTCCGGGTCTGGCTACAAACGTCTGAAAACAATACATTTTGTCCCAGGGGACCGCAAAATTACCTCGTATTATCCGTGTTCTCGCTACTACCGTGCTCGTATAATCCATTTTTAAATGCATTGAAACACGCACGGGGCAGTTCGGGACCGGCAAAAAACCTTGTATTAACCGGAACCTCGTAACATGCGAGCTCGTATTAACGGGAGTCGACTGTAATGTGAATCACATGGCATTTGGCTGGTGACCTGTTTGAGCACCAGTAGCATAATGTGAATCACATGGCATTTGGCTGGTGACCTGTTTGAGCACCAGTAGCATAATGTGAATCACATCGCATTTGGCTGGTGACCTGTTTGAGCACCAGTAGCATAATGTGAATCACATGGCATTTGGCTGGTGACCCGTTTGAGCACCAGTAGCATAATGTGAATCACATGGTATTTGGCTGGTGACCTGTTTGAGCACCAGTAGCATAATGTGAATGACATGGTATTTGGCTGGTGACCTGTTTGAGCACCAGTAGCATAATGTGAATCACATGGCATTTGGCTGGTGACCTGTTTGAGCACCAGTAGCATAATGTGAATCACATGGCATTTGGTTGGTGACCTGTTTGAGCACCAGTAGCATAATGTGAATGACATGGTATTTGGCTGGTGACCTGTTTGAGCACCAGTAGCATAATGTGAATCACATAGCATTTGGCTGGTGACCTGTTTGAGCACCAGTAGCATAATGTGAATGACATGGCATTTGGCTGGTGACCTGTTTGAGCACCAGTAGCATAATGTGAATCACATGGCATTTGGCTGGTGACCTGTTTGAGCACCAGTAGCATAATGTGCACATGGCGTTTGGCTGGTGACCCGTTTGAGCACCAGTAGCATAATGTGAATGACATGGTATTTGGCTGGTGACCTGTTTGAGCACCAGTAGCATAATGTGCACATGGCGTTTGGCCGGTGACCCGTTTGAGAGCCAGTAGCATAATGTGCACATGGCGTTTGGCTGGTGACCTGTTTGAGCACCAGTAGCATAATGTGCACATGGCATTTGGCTGGTGACCTGTTTGAGCACCAGTAGCATAATGTGCACATGGCATTTGGCTGGTGACCTGTTTGAGCACCAGTAGCATAATGTGCACATGGCATTTGGCTGGTGACCTGTTTGAGCACCAGTAGCCACAAATATCAACCTTAGACCTCAAGAAATGTGACCTTTGACCATTCGCAAGTTGACCTACCTGAGGAGAAGGCTTTCTGTGAGATGCACTTGCACAGTGTTATTGGGTCATCAGCAGTTGCCTCTTTGCCACTCGGTCCGACAAACTTGTACATCTTGGCCGTCTTCACAGTATCTAGAATTCAAAAAACAGAACAAAGAAATTTAAAAGCTCATCCAAGAGATACTCATAGGCTACCAATTACCTCTACCATGGAGTATCTAGCTCGGGGTGTCGTGGCCGAGCGGTTAAGAGCGCCGGATTCAAGCTCTGGTGTTTGATCAGCAGAGTGTGGGTTCGAATCCCGGTCGTGACACTTGTGTCCTTGAGCAAGACACTTAACCATAAGCTTCTCTCCACCCAGGGGTAAATGAGTACCTGTGAGGGCAGAGATGGTTCTTGTGATTGATTTAGCCGAGTAGCGCATTAATGTTGCACAGGCTGTATACTCCCCAGGGAGCTGAGATGGTTTAAGGAATGATTTAAGGCCCAGTGACCAGGGGTAATAATGTGAAGCGCTTTGGGATGCCCTTCGGGCGTGAAAAGCGCTATATAAAAACTAACTATTATTATTATTATTATTGTTTTTGATCTCGTGTCATACCAAGGCTCTTCAGGGCTTGAATTTAACACTGGACCGCAGGCCCGAGGCCAGTGATTTTAGCCTCGGGCCAGTAAACTCAGGTAAATTCATCCTCTACAAAATAAACTGAACTTGTAACCAAGAAAATAATCACAACGGAAGTTATCTAGGGACTTCTAAGTACAGTAGACAATCCTGTGACTTTCTCTGCCCTGTTCAAGGAGTAAATGACTCAAACCAACACTACTTGCGTAGGAACACTTTAAAGGCACTGAACACATTTGGTAATTGTCAAAGACCAGTGTTCTCACTTGGTGTATCCCAACATATGCATAAAATAACAAGTCTGTGAAAATTTGGGCTCAATTGGTCATCAAAGTTGCAAGAATGATGAAAGAAAAAACACCCTTGTTGTACAAATTTGTGTGCTTTCAGATAGGAATAAAAACTTCTTGCAAGAAGTTTTTATTATTTTAGTGAGAAATTACCTCTTTCTCAAAAACTACGTTACTTCAGAGGGAGTCGTTTCTCACATTGTTTCATACTATCAACAGCTCTCTGTTGCTCGTTACCAAGTAAGTTTTTATGCTAATATATATTTTGAGTAATTACCAAACGTGTACAGTGCCTTTAAAGGGTAAACCAAGAATCCTTGCGGTAGGAACACTTTAAAACATGAGAGGTTTGTTAAAGCATGAACACAGTTTTACCTGTGAGTTTCCACATATGCACTCCACCTAAGTGCTTAGGGACCTCGTCAAAATTGGTCCAGGACAACCAGTGTATAAGTACCGTCCAGGACAAGGTTTTTTACCCGCCGTTAATTCACCTTGTTAGAAATCGGGTGTCTTAATTATATACAATGACCTTCAAACCTTTCAGATTGCTCCAAAACCGCAAGTTTGTTTTATACTAAATTTAATCAGCCAGTCAAACCGCAGAACACACAGCGGGGTGCATTGACATAGAGCATACCTTTAGTGCATCAGAAAACTGTGTGCCTTTCAGCGAGTAAAACAATGTCTTTCATAGAAATACAGTCCGATGGAAATCCAACAAAAATTTGACATCGGAGTATTGTTATCCGACTACTTCTCCTGGATTAATTTTGACAAGACCCCTTATTTATCTTAGATTTTGTAAAAGTATGAACGCCGTGTTTGACAATCCCGTTGCCGGATGCGTGCACAGACCAGCATGCGTATGAACCAGCATTACGCCAGAGCACGTAATTGAGGTTTTGAAAATGGGCCTTGAATTCGTGAAGCGAATTTCGGACCGAGGTCGTACAGTGAAAATAAGACCAACAACTTACCAACCAATACCTCTTCTTCAGTGTCAGGGTTTACGACCGTCATTGCTGGTTGTTCTGCCACTTTACCCCCTGGGGGTGGGGTTGCATGCATGGAAAGATCAGCAGGTGTCTGTGGAAGTTTCTTCTTGCCTTTGAGCGAAAGAAAATACAAAATTATTTACAATATATCGTCGTCGTTTGTACGTTTTTTTGGTGTAAATTCTTGATGTACTCAATGCTGTTTACATTTTCACCAAGTTTCAGGACTTAATACGTAATAGTTTCGTAAACTATTGGTTAAAGGGCGTGTACAACATTGGTAAGAATGGAAATATAAATGCTCACAGATTTGCACATAACTTACATAGTATAAATATGGTCATGGTAGAAAACTTCCCTTGAAATAGTTTTGCTTGAAATGCCATAGTTTTTACGAAATGAGTAAAATAACAGTATTTATCCTGCAGGATAAATTCCGATGTTAGAAAAAAGTTAAAACACATAAGGGGGTTTTTCACTTTTTTCTCATGACTTTGAAGACCGATTTAGCTTAAACTTTCACCGGTTTGTTATTTCATGTATATGTTGGGTCACATCGAGTTTGGATACAGCCTTTAAAGTGAAAATTCAAAATGACCTGGTATTTGAGAGCTGCGTTTGTGAGCTTCTAATAAGGGACTGAGTGATAACTTGCAGGCCACAGTGGCAACCATGCGGCGCCACCGACCTGCCCATTTTGGCCAAGTATTGGCCACAACGCTGCAGATAGGCTAGCAGCTCATTAACATTGCCCTTTCATTCTTTGTGTGACACAGGACTGTTTTGAGCCTGGATTTGATTTTATTGATTTGAATATAAAAGATGGCTGAAATCATAACCCTCTATGGCCATTTTTTGAAACCACAACATTGGCTTGGGCTTCGTCCACCTCTTTGAAGTACCGTACTGAAAGCGCACATTTTCAAACTACTGACAGAGCTTGAGCCGAAGTCAGGGTTTCAAAACCGACCATAGTTACCTCTTTCTGCCCTTTGAGTGCGAGGTTCGGGACTGCTTGACGCCGGTGAATCCACCCCGGCCAGAGCAAAACCACCGGACATCCTACGCTGGTAGACGGCTCTCTCATTGCGCCAAAACTCCAGAGGGCGCACTCTGTTACGCTTCGTCCTCCGTTGACCGTTCTCCTCGTGATCTGGTTGCACTGCAAAATAACAAACAGTCCGAAAAAGATAACAGACTTTCGTTGTCTTCCTGTTAGCCATCACCTTTGGCCCTTTGGCATTGTGTTTGGCTAATTTAAAAAAAAATAAACATATACAGGAAAACTAATAACTTTCACTTTCATATTTCTTCGCTGGATAAATCCCTAGATCATACTGCTTTTGGTAAAAATTACGCAACATGAAAAAGAGTGTTGTGAATTGAGGCTCTTCAGTGATCAGAGGAAACCAGTGTTCTGCCCGTGCAAAAGCTAGCGTATCGGTCCGATACGCATGAATTGAGGCTGATATACGCGAAAATAAGGGTCGATATGCACATTTGTTTCTAAATTTTTAATCATGTTCTCTCGGGGGGGGGGGGATTTTGAGATCAAATTCACAAAAATCATCAAGACAATACCATTTAGAATGCTCCAGATTGCACAGGAAGACTATTAAAACCAAAGATTACACCAAAAAAAACATTCAGAGGACCTCGTTTCAATTCAGTGTGCTTCGTAAAAACTTCAACAATTTTGTGTCCAGAATGCCCCACAGTTTTGAAGGAATCCTTGGGAGATAACCCTGGAACCACTTCAGGACTTACTTATGATTGCTCTGGGTTTGGGAACTTCAAAGAACTGCAGCGTTAGGTTCTTCTTCTGTCGGTTATTGGTCTGCTTTGATGACGGGTCCTTCAGGATAGAGCGAGGTGTCGGCTCGGGGTAGACTGAAAAAACAAAAAAATTAAAGGAAAGTTTAACGGCATCGTACACATTTGGTAATGACTCTGATAATTAATGTTAATAAAAACTTACTTGGTAAGAAGTACAGCAGCTTTGGATAGTATAATGCATTTTTAAAAACTTTTCACCTCGAAGTAATGCGGTTATGGAAAAAAGATATCACTTTTTATCCCCCGAAACATTTGAATCTGAGAAGCATTACGCGTAACGCTTCTCAGAGTGTGTATTCTAATTGCAAATTATTCTTCCTGCGTGGACATAACCGCTCCAGTTTTTTGACAATATCTAAAAAACGCTACCACCTTTAGAAATGAAATTTCCACAGGTTAGTTTTATGGTATATATCTACAACTATATAGGTTTGAAACAAACAATAGGCTCCAATTACCAAACGTATATGATGCCCTTAAGATTAAAAACAAATCAATGACTGTTTGATCTGAATGACAGGGATGAGAATCGCCAAAATGTGAACATTCCGAAAAAAATGGATTGCGGATCTGTCGCCAATTTCACAAAACTTTACAAAACCGCGAACAGTCCACTTGCGCAACATTTATTGCGTAAGTTGTGCGCCACCAACACAAGAAATCATGCGCAAGTGGACCTACACAGTTGCGTAAAGTTTAGTGAAATCAACTGCTGGGTTCCCCCTTATTCTAGATCCGAAACCTTCCACATGTTGCAATTCAGGAGGTTTACAGACTGTGTGCATCACCAGAAATACAAACCGACAGGTTTGGACACAATGTGGATTATTTCTTTCTCCCTTTGGTGACTGCGTTACAACTTTCGAGAAAATTAGAAGGCTCAAGGGGATTTTGAGAAAATCCTGAAAAATCCTGAAAAATCCTGAGAAATCCCACACCTGTCTCCCCACATAATCCCTACTCACCCGTTGTGGACAGTGTTTTGGGGGTGACCGCAGAGTGAGAGGCGTCCCTGTTGGCTCCTTCTGAACTCCCCATGGGGTTCCCTGAGGGATTGGGGCTCCCTGAGGGATCATCGCTGGACTCAGTTGACTCGCTGGACTTCTCACCCTCATACTTGCTCAGAAAATCCATCACTACGTCAGTGGCTGGTTTGATTAAAGAAGTTTTACACTCATGATTATCTTGGATTGTTTTAAAAAATATTATTTTATTTTAAAACACAAATTTTCAAACAAATCGGGAAAATAATTTGTATAAAGTGATTTGCTGACTTTTAAGTGCATTACACATCACAAAGGACCTTTGGCTATACGTCCCATCCAAAGGACCCATTTGTACTCCTGGGTGAAGAGAAGCAATGATGGTTCAGTGTCTTGCTTAAGGACACAAATGTCAAGACCGGGACTCGAACCCACACTCTGCTGATCAGAAACACCAGAGCTCGAGTCCAGTGCACTTGACCGCTCTGCCACGCCACGCCACAGGTTACCAGTCTTTGCTGATATGGAGGTGGCTATCCAACCTCGTTCCCATGATGTATGATCTCGCCGCGCCATTTTGTTTTCTTTCCCAGAATGCCTTGCTCGATTATACACCCTGGAAGTGTGAAACGAAAGTAGCCCATATATTTGGCTATTTTAATTAGTCCTGTGGTTGATCCATTCTGTTTTAGAGACTACGCAGAGCGCGCTGTCAAAATACACATCGTCATAGAGCAACTGGCCCCTCCCATTCTTTTTCGATCTTGTGATACATCTAACTGTATGCAGTTTAGGGAGACCATGTAAAAACACGAGTTATTTGAATGTATTGCGTCGAAATACTTGCATTTTTACACGCGTTCTACGTGCATTTTTACGCGTGTAATAAGAGCCCGACAAGCGCCCTAAAAGCGCTCGAATGTTATTAACAAGCGTGCACGCAAATCAGTCACTTTTGGGAGCCAATCAGCGTTGATTTTCAGTGTTTCCCTACCAGGGGTTAGTGGTGAGAGGTATCGATACGGCGCGCTGCCCATGGTAGCGAGGCTGGTGGCTATCCAAAAGCTTGTCCCGAATCATGTGAAGTAGCAACAGTATTTTTTAGTTTGAGGAACTTAAATTGGGCATTTACAAGTGACCAGGTAAGGAACTGTATACCAGACATTCAAAGTTCTTGGCTCAATGACGAAAATGAATCCAGCAGACCCTTTTGCTTACCTTGAGTTTCTGATGAGACATCTTTGGTGGAGTCCAACATCTTTGCTTTACCCTTCCCCTTCCCTCTACTTCTACCCTTTCCCCTTCCCGACAACAGGCCTCCTTGTGGAACTTTGAACGAACCCTCTGCATCAGGAGGGAGGCTAGAGTCAATATCAATAATGGTAGCTGTGGATTGGGTGATACTCTGAGAGGAATCAGTTAGGAAGATGCTTGACAGATCCCCAGAGTATAGCTTCCGCTTGCCTCGTCTTCCCTTCCCGCCTTTTGTTGACTCCCGCGGCTTCTTCGCTGCGGCAACAGCCTCTGACATATTCTCGATGCTCCTCTTTTTAGACCGCTCATCGGGTTTAGTGGCTTCGTTGGCTGGGTTTGAGTGGCTCTGGCTTCGGTTTGCTGCAGGCGTCCCTTTGAACTTCTTTCTTGGGAGACTGTCATCATAATCTGGAGCGGCGAGAGATGTGGATGGAATGCTTCCCGGAGTGGCTGCACCCTCTCCATCTGAAGGGACTACATCAACACTACCAAAGTGTACACTGGCACGTTTATTTACGAGGGATTTTCTCAAGGATGTGTGGTTTGGGATCTGATCCTGGGGTATGACCTCGCTCAGCGCCCCATCGTTGTTGACCTCCATTGTGTGATTAGCACCTGATGAGTTGCAGACAGTGGACTCTGACTCTACTTCTTGGACATCCTCAAGACTAGATTCAGAACCATTCTTGGTTTTATCCGATCTGTTCCTTTGTCTTCTTGTCTTACCACTTGATACGCCGTCACCCGCATCCACGCGAGAGTCTCCGTCCACCATACCGATGTCCTCACCTTTCACATCGACTGCTACCTTCCCTCCTCTAGATTTCCTCCCCGTTCTTTGATCGCGTTCTTCATCTAATCCCGTTAAGCTCATCTCATCTGCTGCAACAGTTGAGTTCTGCTTTTTATTTGGTCCACTCCTAGATCGATTTCCTCTCTTGTTGCCAACATCTGGTCCTGATTGCTGTGAATCTTGGCTACCGTCTCCGCTACCACTGCTGGCTTCTCCCGTAGTCCTCTTTGATTTACGCATCCGTGAGGATCTTGAGGAAGTTGTTGATTTTGTACCAACGATATCACTGTCTTCACTTGAGGCGCGCTTGGCATGCGGCCTGCCTCCTTTTTTCGACTGAATAGACTTAGGTTCAGGCAACACCTCTTCAACAGCACCATCAATCAAATCAGCTATGTCCTGTTTGTCACTTCGTCTTGGTCTTCCTTTCTTCTTCCTGACTTTAGAAACTGGCTCATCGTCGGCTAAAGATTGACCCTTAGATTTCAAAGTACCGCTACTCTTCTGTTTTTTTGTCCGGGTCGACTTGTAGGAGCGGTCATTCTGAACGATGTCGACAACCCCTTCATCATCGGCATCTTGGAACGACTGATCACTCAGGACGATCAGATCCGACACTGCCTCCTTTGTCCCGTCGTGCCGGTTGACTAGAGACTTCTGGAGCGATATAAACATCCCTTCTTCTCCCGAGAGATCTCCGTCCTCCTCTACATGCGTCTTGTTCTGCTTCCTCCGTCTGGTTGACTTTGCTGCATCTTTCGTGACGACATTGGACCTCCTTTGCTCACTAGTTTTGCTTTCATTTCTGATAGCTCTTGGCTGCGAAGCAGCCCTGGAGGCTTCTGCGGTAATTATTCTGCAAGAGAACAGGAAACCATTTGACGGTCATGTACTACAAAAAAAATGGTTTCTTGTACTCATCAAAAATAGGCTCAAATATTAAGTTTGCTTTGACCATTTTGAAAATACTATGTTGTTCACAGATGATTTCTCTTTTTTAGAAGCCACAACTCAAACCTATCTTTTTAGACGCACAGAATTCGGTAACCATCGGAGGCCCAATGTGCATATTGATCAAGTGCCCGTGTTACACGGCACACTGGTAGAAACAAAAGGGAGTCGCGGTAGAAGCCAGAATTCAAGCTTATTTGATCATATTCAACCAGTATGAGTGACTTCAGCCATGAAGTAGAGTCCCATTCCTGCAACCAATAATCTGTGGAATTGTATTTTCAAGTTTAATGGCTTTTGTAGCCCAAAATGTTTATACAAGACTGTTTCACTTGGTTTAGTTTGTAACGAGCAGTTTGGCTCCAACTGCCTGTCACATATTGCATTAAATCTGTGGTAGAATTTGATAGCCAATCGAATAACTAGCTTCTGGAGTGCTTGCTCAAGTTCGGAGATATTTGGCAATGAATTTGAATCTGAAAAAGCCTTCAGGCATGAAGCCTTTCTCAAGCATCTGAAAGCACACAATTCTATGCAACAAGGGTGTTTTTTCTTTCATTGTTTTCTTACAACTTCAATGACCAATTGAGCCCAAATTTTCACAGGTTTGTTATTTTAATGCATAGGTTTGGATACACCAAGTGAATATACTAGTCTTTGACAATTACCAAAAGTAAACCCTGCTTTTAAATCCTCAAAATTTCAAAAACAAAACAAAAACTGAAAACATTTCTACACCTTTTATGAAACACAAACCTTTCCTTGTCCAAAGTTTGATGAGTTGAACCGACATTAGATACCAGACTCTCTTCTTTATTCACCAACAACGAAGTCGTCCTCTCAGTGGCCGAAGACATCACCGTCATCGTCTTAGATGTTGGCTCCTGCAGGGATGTTCTCTTCTGGATCAAAGTAGAACTTCTCTTCTGTGGCTGCTCTTCTCCTGCCGATGAAGACTCCGTTGCGGTGCTTGGCTCCTCCGAACCCTTGCTGGTTTGAGATTCTGTAATTGTTTCCTCCGAGGTGTTGCTTTCTTCGCTCAAGTTGTCCAGACCCGTTCCTCTAGCGGGCTTTGTGCGAGTTGATCTTCGTCTCGGTGGGTCTTCGACATCGTCATCAAATTGTAACCTGCAGATTGAAACCAAAACCAAGTCACTCGGATTACATACAACCAAAGCTCTCCCAAGTCTGCTTATTTTTTTGTTTCAAGGTTGTATTAAAAATATTAATAATTTTGGGTTGAACAAAGAAAATTTAATACAGTGGAACTTGAACCTGCGACTTCCGGATTAACGTGCCGACGCTTTACCAACTGAGCTATCTAGCCCTAATGTTGGTGGTCTCCCTATTTTGTCAATGTCTTTGTTCGGGGTGCCACTCCGAAGCCATTTAACCTGTAACTGTCGTATAACCAGGGATCACCAAGTTTACTATACAACCCAGGAAGCGGCAGCAGAGATATCACCAATACTTGATATTAAAAATAACAGTAATATTAGGCAGTTCTTATAAAGCGATTTATTCATTCGTCTCAGAGCGCACTTTAAACAACAGGCAAGAAGAGCTATGTTTGAATTATGAGAACCAGACTCCTGTTCGTAAGTGTGACTTAAAGGGTCTGTATACGTTTGGTAATGACTCTGAAAATTAATGGAAATAAAAACTTACTTGGTAAGAAGTACAGCAGCTTTGGATATAATGCATTTTGATAAACTTTTCACTTCAAAGTACTGCGGTTATGGAAAAAGATATCACTTTTTATCCCCCAAATTTGAATTAGTGAAGCGTTTCTGCAGTAACGTTTCTCAGATAGTGTATTCCAATTGCAGATTATTCTTCCTGCGTGGACATAACCGCTCCAGATTTTCAGCAATATCTCAAAAAAGCTACCACCTTTTGAAATGAAACTTTAACAAGTTAGTTTTATGGTAAATATCTACAACTATATAGGATTGAAACAAACAGTGGGTTCCAATAACCAAACGTATACAGTCCCTTTAATTCTACTGTTAATGTGAGGGATGTGAGATGAACGGCCAACGACCTCAATGCTGACCTTGTTTTTGTCTTGAACTCCTGCAAAGCAGAATGAGGCGCTTGGAACGACGTCCCACCCTTGATGATACTCCCGGTGATATCTGACTCCTGTACCCCTCCCTCCTCCCGAGATGGTGTTGCCGTGGCAACATCACCGGCATCTTTTCCAACGGCAACCTCCTCCTCACTGGTTTCCAGCCGTGTCAGTTGAGACTCTGTGGCTTTGTTGTCATCTCCGGTCTGGACACTCTCGATGACTATCGAGGCAGAGTGCGGCTCTGTGGTTGCAAAAGAATTGGACGGCACCTTCTTGGAGGGGACGTCTGAGAGAGGTTCGGCGTCTGTGCTGCCACCGCGGGAGCTCGGTGTGAAGGCTGGCATATGCTTGATAGGTGAGCTCAACTGTAGAAAGTTAAAGGCACAGAAAAAGTTTGGTAATTGTCAAAGACCAGTGTTCTCACTTGGTGTATCCCAACACATGCATAAAATAACAAACCTGTGGAAATTTGGGCTCAATTGGTCATCGAAGTTGCAAGAAAATGATGAAAGAAAAAACATCCTTGTTGTACAAATTTGTGTGCTTTCAGATAAGATAAAGGCTTCAGGCCTGAAGTCTTTTATTATTTTAGTGAGAAATTACCTCTTTCTCAAAAACTACGTTACTTCAGAGGGAGTCGTTTCTCACAATGTTTTGTACTATCAACAGCTCTCAGTTGCTCGTTACCAAGTAAGTTTTTATGCTAATATATATTTTGAGTAATTACCAAACGTGTACAGTGCCTTTGAACCAACAATAAATCAACAGCTTTTATTGAAGATAATTCACCTTCAAATGAAGGGTATATATGACACAGGGATTTAAAAGCCAAAGGTCTGAAACTAGGATCCCAAGTTTAGGATACATGTTGAGATGATGGCATTTAGGGTTTGTCCTTAACTTTTTCAGTGACTAGTCAGTGGGACCAGTTTGCTTGCCACTTCACTAGTCCGCCAGCTTTCAGTCTAGCATTCTACCTTAACAGTGGTCCGCTTGCCAAATGCCAGTTAAAACACCTGAGGACCAGTCAAAATACTCTGGCTCCGGCTAGATAGTTCAGTGTTGAAAAGGATCCCTTTTTGTGCAAAAGCCGACAGACCAGTGAAATGAAAAGCTAACTGGTCCTGCTGGCTAGTCAGTGAAAAAGATTAGGGCTCAATTTCATAGAGCTGCTAAGCACAAAAATTTGCTTAGCATGAAATTTTTCTCCTTGATAAAAACAGGATTACCAACCAAATTTCTATGTGTAGCATATTGCTTGTTACTGTTATTCAGCTGTTGTTTGCTTATCCTGAAAATCACATGGAAATTTGGTTGGTAATCCTGTTTTTATCAAGGAAGAAATTTCATGCTAAGCAATTTTTTGTGCTTAGCAGCTCTATGAAATTGGGCCAAGGGCAAACCCTGTAGTCCATATTTCATATGAATGGGATGCTCTTCAAAACTGAACCAGTCAGCCCAACCACTAGGACACAATTCTGACTGGTCCTCAGGTGTTTTGACTAGCATTTGGCCAGCAGACCACTGGTAAGGGAAAATGATGGCATTTCCACCTTCTGGTAACCCATGGAGTTAATAGATTTCAAGGAGATTCTTGGAATGGTATCCTTTCCTCAGAGCTACAGAAGTAGATTAAAGAGTCATGGCCGAGCGGTCATGGTCGAGCAGTCAAGCGCACCGGACTCAAGCTCTCGAGTCCCGGTCTTGACACTTTTGTCCTCGAGCCAGACAGTTAACCATTATTGCCTTGTCATTCGGATGGGACGTAAAGCCGTTGGTCCCGTGTGTAGTGTAACGCACGTAAAAGAATCCAGTTACAGTTATCGCTAAGAGAAGGGGTTTGCCTTGGTGTTTCTGGCAGTGACTGCTGATTGAGCTGTAACACCTTGTAAACCCTTAAAAGATGTTACATAAATGGGTCCCATAGTTCAAAAACTTCAAAAACCTGTCTGGAAATAAATGATGATAAGCGCTTTGAGACGCCCGTAGATAAAGCACTATATAAAAACTAGTTATTATTATTATGAAGAGCATGGTTTCCTTAATCACCAACAAAAACAAACACAAGTATAAATTCAGATAAAAGTAAGAGATTTCTCACCCCTGTAAAAAGGATCAGTTGAAATCAAGAAGTGTGATCCTTGTGGTAAGATTAGCTTGTGGTTAGATTTAGCTAGGAAAGATTAGCTTCATTCAAGGCTCAAATTTTTTGGGGAAACCCACAAGACCGCAGGGCTTAGAGCTCAAAATATTTGCTGAACCAGAATTTTGTGTACAAGACCAGATTGGAAATGAGAAGAAAAAATGCCTACACAGTTTAACAATTGAACTGTTTGAATTTGGAAAAAGCACTCAAAGAGAAGATTGATCTCATTTGTACTATGGGTAAGTCTTCTTCATTAATCAACAGAATTATATTTGTCAGACTGAAAGTCAACATTTGAAAACAAACACAAGACCGCCGGACTAGTCCGGTCATGAGTTTACTGGCCCGATGCTGAAACCACTGGCCTCGGGCCTGCGGTCAAATTTGTAAAATTCTAGCCCTGTTCATCCTACTGTTAAACTATTTCTGACCTGCGAATAAAGAATCAAAAATTTCCAAATCTCTCTTTATGAATGAACAGATCATCTTTAGATTTGACTTCTTTTGTCAATGACAGTACAAACTTTCTTATTTCTTTGATTTAAATAATGAAAATTTCACTGACCTTATACCGTTTTTCATTATTTTCTTTGTTGGCATGAAGAGATAGATCATCAATACTTTCTTCACCTAAAAAATAAATAAATCAATCAATAAAAATAGAAAATCAAGAATGACATCAAGGAAAGAGTTAAAGGGAAAGTATACCTTTGGTTTTTGGAACTGTTCGATTGTTTTAATCCTATAATATAAATGTAGATATACAATAAAACAAACCTGTCAAAATTTCATTTCAAAAGGTGGTCGCGTTTTTGAGATATCGCCGAAAATCAGTTAAGTCCACGCAGGAAGAATAATCTGTAATTGGAATACACAATCTGAGAAACGTATCTGACAGTAACGTTTCTCAGATTAAAATTTTCGGGGGATAAAAAACTGATATCTTTTTCCATACCACATTACTTCAAAGTGAAAATGCTGTACACTATCGAAATCTGCTTTAGGCCTACTTCTAACCAAGTAGGTTTTTATTGCCATTAATTTTAAGAGTGATTACCAAACGTATACCTTCCCATTATGCAGATTACACTATCTCCTGAAGACAAGCTGAGTATACTGTTCAAAACGTTGTGACCACACTGGTTCTTTTCAGAGCCAAGACTCCCACAAAAGAGATTTTTACACATGGTTGTACCCGCAAGTTTACTTTTTATTTATATTTACTTCTCAGATGACAGTATCATTTATTTAAAACCATGGTCAAAACCTTGATAGTAGACAGTGGCGCAGCGACTGCTGATGAACTGAAAACACTGATGATGAAACGAGACATCATTCCCGATGCAAGCACATTTTGCACTCGACTAATGATGATGATGATGAATTTAGTCATTTATGGTCAACGGCAAGGATTCAAAACTATGTCTCTGATCTTGCTTGAGTCAGCTGTGAAGGTGTTATCTTTGCCTTTGACCCTAACTGAGTCAGTTGAACTTACCAGAGTCAGACCAGTAGTCGTCGAACACCTCAAAGCCCTCACTGTCTTTCCGCACCTCTTTGTTCAACACCCAACCAGTGCGTCTGAAACACAACATGTCATTTTATTAAAAAAGAAAAAGACGGTTTGCAAACTACAGCTGAAACCGTTTACAAGACCATAATAGTGTTAACCCTTTGGAGACCATTGCGGTCGCAAGTGGCTTGTACCGAAATGCCCAAACGGACGTAAGATTTGATCTACTTCCACTCAAACAAGAGGGTCAAAGAAAAAGTAACAAGTCCAATTGACATTTACCAATGCTTCCCATGATAACACAGAATGTACAATTTGGAAACAAATGAGTGTCCAGACTTTTTTTCCTGAAAATAATAGAGCGAAACATGAACAAGTTTAGCAATGTCTGGGCTTATGGTGATGATCACACAGAAATGAAAGATCTCTAAAGGGTTAAGTAGTAATGTTCACGATTAAAATAGTTGTTCCTTTTTCTAGGCCTGATACTTCACAGAGACAATTGCCTCCACGTGCCCCATTGCCTTGGTGCCCCTTGAAATGTTCCTGTAGAATTTTACATTTCAAGAGAAATCCTAAACCGTTTCACCAAAGAGAAACTGCCGGTTGCCTTTTGAAGAATGAATGAAGTGTCATGCCTTCTTTTTGTGCAGTCCATCCACGAGCTGTGCTCACCTCAAATGTGCCTCAGTGGTCAAAGTTTGAAGTTTGGACAAACATTTTGGAAGAGGAACAATTGAGCAAATACATTATATTTTTATAAGGAAAGGTAAGGTTTGTTGTTCTTACCTTCCCACGCCTTGGTCTATGGGATTCACAAAGCGGTTCTTGTAAAGCTCCTGGTACTGGGTACGGAAATAAACAAACAAATTTACATCTGTTAAATTAAAGAAGTTATGATAGAGGCAAAGTAAAAACAAACACCAGTTGAATGTTCCTGCTCGCATCCTTTTTTTTTAAGCCGCATCCTTTAAAAAAAATTGTTTATTTATATTTCTCATCAAAAGAATTATTTTTCAAGTACTTTTTATGCATCTTGGCACCATTCTTTTAATGATTGATGTCATTTCCCGATATTGTCTACAATCATCGATCTCGCTGCACTACTTAAAACAAAGGGCCATGACCCCTTCCACAGAAAAGTATCCGTATCAACCCACCACTTTCTAAGGGATTTATTTGATTTTTTAATGGATGTTGGACTTCATTCTCTTTTTTTTGTATTCCTCGTGAGGAATTGTTGGTAGCTAAAACGCTACATTTTGACCTTTAAAAATGAAAATTCAAGCACACATTTCATAGCGCGTATGCAACTCTCGCGCCCAAAAAGGAACTAAAAGGGAGTGTGAGCAAGCAGCGTTGTGAAGACTTGGTGGCATGCTGCGGAAAATTATCCCCTTCCACTTCCAACAATGACAAGATGGAATACAATACTCTACTCCTAGAAGTAGAACTATGACTGAGGTTCATTCCGCTATCATCTCCGTAATGGAGACGATAGCAGAATGAACCTCATATAGTTCTAGGAGTAACAATACTCTAAGTAGGCCTAGTATCAAATTAAGCCATAATTTTTAGTTTATTTATTTTATATTATTATTTTGTTAATTAATTGTTGATCATTTCATTCAATCAAGATGAGATAGAGAAGATGTTTACGTTTACGTTTACGTTTACGTGGATAACTCGGCAGGATCCCTAAGTCATGTAAGTCAGGACGATACTCAAAAAGAAAGTCATGAAAGTATACACAACTCATGCTATTGTCAATATTGCATTACTTGCATTTCTGTTAAATTGCAGTTATTCCAAATGCAAACTCAATTGTTTGGATCCATTCTGAAGTTTACATAAAAACAGTGTGGATAAGTCGTCAGGGAGCTAGACCTCCAGCCCCCAAAATAAGAATTGTAATTACGCGACGCAAAGTTGTGGTCATAAAACGCACTTTAAATATATCCATTATGCTAAATTTGTATACATACTCGTCTTTCCTTCTCAGCAGACATAGTGGCAAATTGTCTTGTGCACAAATGAACAGAATTCTCTAAAATCACAGTCTGGAAAAGCTTCCCGCAGGCATCATAACAACCGAACAGAGCGCCGCCATTTTTACGTTCAAATTTTTAGGCATGGTCAATAGTATGCTATAAAGTCAGTTTTTAATTAAATACTGTTATAACAATGTAATCAAAAACAGTTTAATATATACCTTAATGGTATTTTTTAATTATTTGCATATAAAAAGTAAACACAATACATATTTTGAATTCAAATTAATAAGTATTACATTAATACATGTTGACGCTGGGTAGGCGCGAACCTCGAAAATAGCTGAAAAATTCCGTGTCGAGTTAGTTTACTCTGCTGCTGAGAGGCAAAACAGTTCAGACTTTATTAATGTCCCCAAACAACACCTGCACAAGCTTTGACGTAAATACATTTTTACCCCAAGAGTTTATCATTTTACTATACATTTTTAATTTAAAGTTTCAGAAAAATGTTTTTGTGTGTGGGTTGTATTTTACCTAAAATAAAACGATTGATTGATTGGGTGTTGGACTGGTCGAGTGTGGTAGTGGCTACCGGGTGTTGACTGTTGTGTTGTTGTTGTTGTTGTCGTTGCCTATTTCTATTCGCAAATTGCAGTGTAAAAAAGTTAACAATTTTAGTATGTAAATGATTAAGTAGTTTTAGGCCATGAATTTGTTGAAGTAAGTTGCTGTTATTGTATTTGTTTTTATTTTTATTTATTTACTTTAATTTATTTTATTTATTTCATTTTATTTGAGTTTTAAACTTTGGGGGGGGGGGGGGGTTGGTAAGATTAAGAAATAAAGATACCAAATCCAACTGTCACTTTTTCACTGGTGGTTTAGGTTTTGATGATGAGTGTTGTTAAAATTTTAAAATTTATCTTTTTGGGGGGCAGAGAAACAACAAAACAAAAAATAATTTTAAAAATGGTATCATAATAATGTAGGCTAGTCAAAGTCATGAAAGTGGCATGCTGGCAGTCCGATCTTTTCTATTTGTTGTTTGTTGATAGTTTTTATCTATTCGTTACTATGGTATAGGCCTTGTGTTCTTCTCTAGGAGTAGTTTATTTTTTAAATTTTGATTTATAATACAGAGAAAAACATTAAACAAGTTTCTATTTATTTTCATTGCAGGCAGACAAACACTGAGTGAGTGATACTCCAATTCAAGTCAAGATGAGTGGAGGCAGACGATTGGTCGAGGCCTTGCAAAGGATCGGCTTTGGTGAGGCACATGACCTTCAAGCGGAGGGATTCGATTGGATGTTTGACAACGGGCAAGTAACGCCCTTCTTGGATTGGTTCTGTGATAATGTTGGACCAGCTAATCTTCTCTCTGAGCTTGAAATTAAAGAGTAAGCTAGTTGTGATCATCGTATAACCCTCCTTGATGGTCCCCGAACAACACATGTTTACAAAATACTCTACTACTATACACCAATCCGGCGTGCAAGTGCTGGGCGCCGCGCGCGCCCTGCTGCGGTGTACCTGTGCCTAGTTTTGTGCACAAAGACACGATAAAATCGTTTCCCTTTTCTCTTTTTATGGGAATTGAATGTCTTTCCTCGACAATCTATGCAATTTCCCTGACATGGCTGCATGATATAACGATTAACTACATTCTTGATAAATGAGAAAACGATTTACTACATTCTTGATAAATGTTTAAAATTAAGCAGAAAGTAAAATAATGAAATTCTAATAAAATACTTTGCCGATGCAACGCATTAAACTATGCGACTATGCAGTTTCCGCGTCTATGACCCTTAAACTCACCTAAGACATGCACCGTTTTCAGGATGATTCGGTTTCTATTTAGTTGCAAATATTTGTGGTCAGTGATTCAGTATTTTACTTTCTGCTTAATTTAAAAAATTTGTCAAGAATGTAGTTAATCGTTATATCATGCAGCCATGTCAGGGAAATTGCATAGATTGTCGAGGAAGACATTCAATTCCCATAAAAAGAGAAAAGGGAAACGATTTTTTCGTGTCTTTGTGTACAAAACTAGGCACGGGTACACCGCAGCATGGCACGCGCGGCGCCCAGCAATTGCGCGCCCGGATTGGTGTATACCAGGGCCAATTTCATAGAGCTGCTTATGCACAAAAAGTAGCTAAGCACAACAAAATTATGCTTACCAGAGTAAGGTTACCAGCCAAACTACCATGTCGCGTGTACAATTTGTGACTGGTATCCTGCTCATTTCTGCTAAGCAGAAAATTGTTAAGCAATAAAGCAGCTCTATGAAATTAGGCCCGGGTCAAACGTTGACACGCAAAAAGTGTACAGGGATGGCAGGAAATTAAACATCTTATTAGCAGCTATGCCAAGATGTATGTTTACGAAGACCCTTTCCTGTAGAAATTTAGATTTCCCTCAGAACTGCCGATAACCAAGGAAAAATGCCTTGCCCTCACAGGAACAAAGTATGATGCCTGATGCCAACTATGTCAAAGGCCGACAAATTGTACTATGTGGATGGCAGGAAATTGAACACTTTGTTAGCAGATGCCAGCAGTATGCAATTTTATGAATATAGAGAGGGCTTGTTTAAACTTTCGTTTTAAAATGGTCCATGCAAGGCTCGCGCGTAGATTCAAACATTTCTGGGAACCTGTGATGCCGTCAAAAGTACACTCTTTAAAAAGGATCCGATTCAAATTTGCACAAAAAATAAACAGTTTAGACAGGATTTTACCATTATTTTCATATTCTCCAAGGTTTAAGTTACTGGATTCCTCCGGCGAGGGGATCTTGGAAGGAGCTCAACTTGAAGATGCTCTCAAGAATTCATCATTAGCAGAAGATGATGAGATGTCACCAGAGATGCTAAGGTAAACTGATTCTTAGAACCCCACATTCATCCTAATCCACTCGCTGTCTTTTGCTTTGCTTACGGTAAGCATCGTTTACTGAAGTGCTGGGCCCAATTTCATAAAGCATGTAAGCATAAAAACTTGGTAAGCACAAAAATGTATCGTTTAGCAAAAATAGGTTACCAGCCAAAATACCATACAGTTTACATTGCTGCGACTGGTACTCCACTCAATTCTTGCTTAGCAAAGATATTTGCTGCGCAGAATTATCTGCCTAACAGCTTTATGAAATTGGGCCCTGCTAAAAGACCCCTTGCATATCCACGCCCAAAACAGCGCCCTCAGTGAGGTCAATGAAGACCTATCGTTTGCTGAGAGTTGCGCGGCGTGTACCCACCTGCACGTTTCCATTCTTTGACCTCAGCGATGGCTGCAATTGCAAGGGGTTTATGGCTGCTCCGTAAGCAGAAATCATCTGCCTACAGGCTTTATGAAAGTGGGACCAGGGGTCGATTTCACAAAACTCTTCCTAACTTAGGACTAGTCCTATGGCAATGCTAAGAGATAGGGCTAGTCTTAAGTTAAGACCAGTTACTGGTCCTAACTTCAGATAAGACTAGTCTTATCTCTTTGTGAAATTGGCCCCAGGACAGACAGAGCTGGGGTACCTTCATAGCTGATGCCATCTCGACAGTACCCTAAGGCCTGGGCGAGCTTGGCTAAGAAGAAGAAATCAACTTTTCATGTTTCTGTTTGCAGAGAGAACATTCTTCAGATGGAGGAGGAGCTTGAGGTCGCTCGGATGAGGAAGGAACACTTATTGCAGCAAAGAAATAAACTCAGGTAATCAACTCTCTTCAAACCTTAGCCACTCACCGCGATTTGCAGAACCCGCAGCCGTGAGCCATGACCGATAATCTACCAAGGTATGCTGGAATCTCGGAAGGCTCGGACTTACCTCCCATTGAGCCGAATACAATGATAAACAAGCCTGTCCATTCTTGTATGCCACATTTGTACAACAACAGGACAAAGGTCTGGAGTTGGGAAACCAATAACACCCAGAAAAGGGATAATACGAGGCTTGTTTTCTAATACCTGGTGTCCCTCATCGTACGGGTCAAACGATGGTAGCACAGTAAGTGCATGCGTGTGGATGCTACACAATGCAATGTCCGGTGGATATTTTTGTCAGTCGTTCGGCTGCCAGCAAAAAATTTGCAGGCTCTAAAGTTGTTCTGGTCATAATAATAAACTGTCCGCCGTAAGCCAGTCCAGAAAAATTTGGTGGATATACACGTCTTCCGATGTGAAATGGTTAAGAGAAGGGGTTCGCCCCGGTGTTTTCTGGTATGGTTGGCTGCAGATTGACCCTGTCGTCTAAACAATAAGTGTAAAAAATTAGGCTCTTTTCTGTGCATTACACAACACACAGGACCTACGGCTTCACATCCCATCCGATGGACAAAGCAATAATGGTTAACTGTCTTGCTTTAGGACACAAGTGTCAAGACCGGGACTCGAACCCACACTCTGCTGATCAGAAACACCAGAGCTTGAGTCCAGAGTGCCTGACCGCTCGTTCACATTATGCCTCGACACGACAATTACATAAAAAGTCTTTGAAATCCTGTGAAATTGTAAAACCCAGGAGGTTCTAAAAGGGAGAACAGAAACCCCAATTAATATGTATTGATTATAGGATTAATCATGGTTATTGATACAGCGATGTGAATGATCTTAGTTTTTATTTTCTGCTTCTACAGTGTCCATCACACAGGATTGACGCATAGACTCACTAAGATTGGAATGGTGGAGTCAGCAACGAAGAAACGCTACAAAAAGAGTTTGGAGAAAAATCAAACGGACAATGCTCAGGTATTTGCAATAAAAAGGGTTTTACCTTCTTTTTTTTTCTTCTATTTTTAACTTTTGTTATGGGTGCGGGGACTTCATTTGTTTCTTTCATCTCTCTCCTCATATTTCCCATCCCCCTTTCCCTTGTGTTTTTTCGTTTCTGGGTTAGTGACAGTAGTTACAAAAAGAGGGGAATAAAATAAAATAAAATAAAAATACGTCCCGGCAATCATTTTTAGTAACGCACATTGTGCATTTCCAACCTATCATGTTGATGCAACGCGACAAAACACCGGTGTGACACAAGTAAAAGGACACTCTCTAATGTGTACGTGAGATCAAAAGCGTTCCAGTAATGGCGGAAAACACTGGTAGGGGACATATGAAATTGACTTAAAATAGATTTGTCTGTAAGGACCTCTAATTGGCGATGTGGTCTTTATAACGTCATTATCATTGTCGATCGACTACAACTTGGGCTTGTGTCGAGCACAATGACGGTTGCGCCACATTTCCCATTCAATCATCAGTGTCTTGAGTTCTTCATCAGTCGTGACACCACTGTCCCCCAACTTTTTGATTTGTTTGCAGTTGTAAAGATTTTTAAAAGAAATAGTCACTTTTTGATTAGTGATTCAATTGTTTCTTGTGACCAACTAGATGAACACAGCACTGGAGAGACTGGGCCAGTCTACAAAGGACCTCGTCCAATTGTATCATCAGACAGCGTCTTCCCCCTCCTCCAGTCGATCGACTAACACATCCCATGATGCAACATTCCTATCCCAGCAGCCTTTGGGTCAGTACCACGTCACCGAGGACCGTTTTACACAGGAGTTGACTGGCTTTACCAAAAAGCAGTTCTTTGAGGTTTGACATTTTGGTCACATTTTTTTTATCTCTGAAAGCCCTAAGTCACCACATGAATTCGTATTGCAGGCTGGCATAGTTTATCTATCATTCAAAACCACAGTGGATAATATTGAATGGTCAGACAGTAGGAGGGTTGACTGTGTACTGTGTAGATGCATTCACCACATGATATTATGTTGCAGGCTGGCATAGTTTATCTATCATTCAAAACCACAGTGGCTAATATTGAATGGTCAGACAGTAGGAGGGTTGACTGTGTACTGTGTAGATACATTCATCACAAGATAATTGCAGGCTGGCATATTGCATCTATCATTCAAAAACCACAGTACATGATATTGACTGGTCAGACAGTAGGAGGGTTGACTGTGTACTGTGTAGATACATTCATCACATGATATATTGCAGGCTGGCATAGTGAATCTATCATTAAAAAAAACACAGATATTGTTTAGATTCATTCACCACATGGTATCATATAGCAGGCAGACTTAGTCTATCATTCATTCACAGTGGATGATCGATATTGAATGGTCAGACAGTAGGAGGGTTGACTGTGTACTGTGTAGATGCATTCACCACATGATATCCTATTGCAGGCGAGCATAGTGCATCTATCCTTATAAAACCACAGTGGATGATATTAGTGAATGGTCAAACAGTAGGAGGGTTAAGCTACTTAAAAGTAAAAGACAGTAAATATACTGATTTGTTTACATTTTCTTGTGTTTGTTTCAGGGTATTGCTGACTTGGTCGGACACGATGAAGGATCACGCTACCAGATACTCGACATCAGTAACCCCAGCAGCTTGGTGATCAAAGGAGAGAAAAAACACGTCACTGACATCGATTGTAAAGAGCTCGGCAGACTGCAAACGATGTGAGTTTTTCGGTCTGTCGCTGTGTCACCAGGCAAGCTTAGCGGTGAAAACATTGAGACATCTGCTCTAGAATGAGTTGTGGGTTCGAATCCCACCTGAGTAGTACTGTGTAAAGATCCCTTTTGGCTCAGAAAAGAACCAGAGCTTTTACCTGACCGTACTACAGAATGAAATTTTTACTATGTTTTTGTGGAACATCTTGCATTTAAAAAAATTAATAGCTGTATATTTTTATGCTGAGGGGTACTTTTTTAGAATTGTTGTAACTTTTGTGGTGTGTTGTAGTTTTTATTACTGGCTGGCCCTTTTTTATGGTTTAATATTTTAAATCATCTTTTAATGCTCTTTGTTTATTTCCTCCACTTGTTTTGGTGCTGTTTTAATTTGTACAGCGCCTTGGGGTCCAGTCATGGATGTAAGGCACTTTATAAGTAAAATTTATTATTATTATTATTACTATATCACTTATCTTTTTTCAATATGAAGATATCTTTAAAAACAACTAAAAGAAATTGTCCTTTTCCCTTCAAGATTGATTGATTAATTGATTTGGTTTATTGCTATCTATATAAGTATACAATAGAAATTGCCTTGGCTCTCGTGCTTAAAAATACATGAAAATACAATAGTAAAATACAAAAAAATACAACGAAATTCCAGACCTACCATTTAGGCATGACAAGCGAGGTATTTTTCTGTATCCCTAGCATCCTTTCTTGGACCTCGTTCTGTGAGACGATCTGTCTCCTCCCTTAAAGGCATTGTACACGTTTGGTAATTACTCAAAATATACATTAGCATAAAAACTTACTTGGTAACGAGTAACAGAGAGCTGTTGATAGTATAAAACATTGTGAGAAACGACTCCCTCTGAAGTAACGTAGTTTTTGAGAAAGGGGTAATTTCTCACTAAAATAATAAAAGCCTTCTTGCAAGAAGTTTTTATTCCTATCTGAAAGCACACAAATCTGTACAACAAGGGTGTTTTTCCTTTCATCATTTTCTTGCAACTTCAATGACCAATTGAGCCCAATTTTTCACAGGTTTGTTATTTTATGCATATGTTGGGATACACCAAGTGAGAATACTGGTCTTTGACAATTACCAAACGTGTTCAGTGCCTGTAAAGCCTCTTCTACAGACCAGGGATGAGAAATGTCAGACTTTTATCTGAGTTCAGACTTTTTAAGACGGCCTGGTAAAGATAATAATCCGTTATTTTTTTCCACAAACACCGCTCTTTGATCTACTTCTCGAGTGCTGAGTATACTGTTCCTAAAAGCTCTGTGAAATTTAAACCCAGGACACTCACACACAATTGGCAGTCCACTCAATGCCTCTGAGCCAACCAACCACAGTTCTCCTTTGAGATGAACCAATCGGACCAGTGACTGACTCTACACTGAAACCTCTGAATCCCTGTAAGGAGACCAGCATCTCAAACACTCTTCAGTCTCCTGACGATGACTAGAGCAGGCTAGACGAAAAGTTGAGACTAATTAATAACTCACTGTGCCGCAGTGAAGCTAATAACGAGAAGTCGCCTCACTCCACCAAGCGACAGTAGTAGTCACGGCTGATTTTCTACCTCCACAAGTAGTGCTTAGTAAGCAGGACAGGTCTTTTCAGAACTAAGTAGTCTCCCGAATTCCACAATTTACTTTGCGGAAGTAGAGTAAATACGAGACAAGTTCTCAAGAACAAATCTACACAGCAAAGTAGATATATACACATGGTGTTACCGCAAACTAAATATACATTGAAATCTCCTCTTTGATTGTGCTGTTTTAATTTTGCTCTTTCTCTAGTTATCCAGCCAATCAGAGAAGACGTGTAAAAGCCCAGGTGGAAGAAGCGCGCCTTCTGGCTGCGTGTAACTTCGCTGGCGATAAGCTCCAGTCGTTAACCCATGGCGGATATTCCAGCAATGTCGATGAGCTCAGGTGAATTTTTAATGCTAAAAAACCAATTTCCAACTGCAGGAGTTTGTTTGATTCTGTTTGACCGAAGACTGCACTAGTAAACTGACGATGCTTTACGTGGGATCAGGCATACCACCATAATCAGAGTCCAACAGTTTTTACTCCTAACCACTCAAACCCTTAACAATCCAACTGCATGTTTTGTTTGATTCTGTTGGACTGAGGAATGCACTGTTAAACTGAACATGCTTTACATGAGACCAGGCATACCACCATAATCAGAGTCCAACAGTTTTGGTGTTGAGTTACTGTATGGTGTTGGACTGAGGACTGCACCAGTAAACTGATCATTGTTTACATGGGACCGGGCAAACCACCATAATCAGAGTCAACAATTTTAGATGTGGGAGGAAAACCCAAAATGGGGAAAACCCAAACAATAAGGTAGGGTCCATAGAGTTATATAATAGAACTAGATGGAGCACTCTAATTAAACACACGTAACCGCGCTGGCCCACCATGAGTTCGAATCCCTATGGGTAAAATTACATACAAATTTCCCCTTACAAAATGTTGGCTGTGTGATCTGGTGCATGACCTGTGTTATATGATGTGTCAGTACCATTTTCTCAATGGCCAAAAATTCTTCTTGTCGGGCCGTGTCACATGGTTTGGAGCGCCATCTAGTTCTATAACTCTATGATAGGGACTAAAAACTCAATCCGCATGCAAGGCTCCCGTCGCGTCCGAGGTGGGATTCGAACTGGGGCCCACAGAGGTGACAGGCAGGGAAAGAAACCACTGAGCCAACCTGATGCCCTGACTTTGGTGGCAAGCGCTTGATGGCCGGGGGTGCCTGGCAAACTTGTCTAAGTTATAATTTGATCGCTTTCTCCACTTTGATTTCAGGGAACGGCTGAAAGAATCACAGATGAAACTCCAGACGATACAGAGGCTGGGGGCAAAGATTGCTGAATCTGACCTCAGTGACCTCATCCAAGAGAGTGCAGTGTTACAGGCAACTAGAGTCTTGTACGGAGACTACAATCTCAAGATCATGAGACAAGACTACTTCACATCTAAACAAGATCAGGTAAGTGTAAACAGGACCAAACTAGTCTGAACAGGATCGGGTTAGAATTCAAGCAACTAGAGTCTTGAATGAAGACTACAATCTGAAGATTTTGAGATAAGGCTAGTTCAAATCTAAGCAAGATCGGGTTAGTCGAAACAAGATCAACTTGGTCGAAACAAGATTAAGTGAAATTACAAGCTACAGGAGTCTTGAGGGGAGACTAGCGTCACAAGCGATCACAAGATCAATTAGAATACAAGCAGCTAGAGTCTTGTACAGAGACTAAGTTCTCAAGATCGTTAAACAAGACTTTGTTTTACATCTAAACAAGATCAGGTAAAGTCTAAAAAAAAACAAAGCGATCACCAGGGGCATGGAGGCAAATTGCCTCTGTTGCCTCCATGAAGTATCAGTCTCGCTATTTTGATGTCTGTCGCAAGAGTGTCAGGCTACTTGACCAGTCTAGAAGTTGCAACGCAATAGCATCAATGGCTCTAGTCTGACGGCTTAAACGACCAAAGAAATCATCATACCAAATAATATCTTAAAAAACAAATTCTGAAATTTGTCTGTAGTTGATAGAGCAACTGACAGCACAGCAGTCCCGTCATAAATTCCTGCTAATGGCATACGAGGTGGAAGCTCATCGGCATCGAGAGATTCACCGTCTGCTGACAGCAGCTGAGCAGCTTCTGAACAAAAACCATCAAGCCCAGCAAGCCAGAATGGTAGGTGGAAGGGTTGGGATGTTTAATTGGTTAACCGTTTAAAGGTATCGTACACGTTTGGTAATGACTCAAAACAAATATTAGCATAAAAACTTACTTGGTAACAAGCAACGGAGAGCTGTTGATAATATAAAACATTGTAGCAAACGACTCCCTCTGAAGTAACGTAATTTTTTAGAAAGAGTTAATTTCTCACTAAAATTATAAAAACTTCTTCTGAAAGCACACAAATTTGTACAACAAGGGTGTTTTTTCTTTCATCATTTTCTTGCAACTTCGATGACCAATTGAGCCCAAATTTTCACAGGCTTGTTATTTTATGCATATGTTGGGATACACCAAGTGAGGACACTGGTCTTTGACAATTTCCAAACGTGTTCAGTGCCCTAAGCGTAAAAAAACATTGAATTACGTTTACGAATTTTACTAACATTTAAATGAAGCGGACAGTAAAAAAACAAGGAGACCTTTATATTCTGTAAAACGTTAGCCCCAGACACTATCCAGGGAGAACGATTGACATTTGTATGTCTGCTTGGTGAAAAGAAATAGCTGTTATTTTCTTCAGATATAAAGGAATCCTGCTCTTTAATCTTCTTGTCTAGTGCCGAAGATACTGTTCCCAAAAGCTCCTTGAAATCTATAACTCCAGGGGTTACCAACAGGGGGATATGCCATCATTTCAACCTTCCTCCTAATATTTGGATCGTAGTTTCAGACCTTTATAGACAGCTGTGACTCTCACTCCTGTATAACGGAGTTGTTTATTTTTGAGGTTTTTTTTTCTTCATTTTTAAATTTCAGAACATGATGTCAGATCCGAGTTTATCCCCATCCTCTGGTGTGCGTAACACCATCGACAGCCGAGACAGTTTCATCAACAGATTACACAGCATCATCGGTAACATAAGTTTGTATCTCTAAATTCTTGTCAAGGAAAACGGTCCTGTGAAGTACCACAAGCCAGAAAGTCTGAAGTTGTATCTTTGGAGATTCACATTTTTCGGCATACTTTGATTGATTTCTAATCAACAAGTGTAAATCAGACCAAATAATTTCGCAGGATGCTTACTACCATTACCATCTTTATAACAAAATAGGCTTTTGGATGAAAATTTCACAATTTTGTTTGTTAAGGTCTTTCACAAAGTATGACGCTACGTTTAATCACTGAAGCATGGAAGCCCAGGGAAAGTGAAGGTTTGTTGCTGAGAAACACAAAAAAACTACCTTTCTGAAAAAATCAAATATGAAGTTTTGGATGATGATTGTACTGACATTTGATCTTCTTTGGTTCTCAAGTTAACGACGCCGATACAAACGATCGCCAGCAGCTGTTCCTGACCTACAGTGGCCTGAAAGAGGGCGCCAGACAGCTGGCTGAACGACTCGCTACCTTACAACAACTTCTCTCCTCCACGAACAGTAGTCAAGACAGCAGATTAGCTGACTTGTAAGTAGTGCAAAGATTCCCAAAAAGATTTATGCAAAGAAAAATGGTTTATCACATAGAGATGGAACGTGGAGAATGTTTTGCTAGAACGGCAGCTGTTTTTGTCTACTGGGCTCGATTTCACAAAACACTAAGATTCATTTTTAAGATGAGTTATCAATATTGGCGTAGTGGTTTGTATTGTGACATCACATTTTGCTTTTTGCAATTAAGATTGATACACAGTTAAGATCAATCTTAGCTCTTTGTAAAATCGGCCCCAGGCTTTTTATGTCCACTGTGGATGAAGAGAATCGGTTGACCCCCTTGCACTAACGTCAGTCCCTATTGCTTCTGGCTGCCACACTTGCCATTTTGCATGTACAGCTGTACAATTTATAATTAGTGTGTAAATGCCGTTTGGCCTAAAAAGCACGCTAAACTGTGTTTACACACGCGACCAAAAATACTGCGAATTCGAACACAGCCTTATTCGCACACTTGGTGTTCTCTGGGTTCTGTTGGGTAAATGTGAAAAAAGTTCACCATTTATTCATGGAAATGTTTAACTGGTTTTACTTGTACAGGGAATTGACTCTGAAACGATGTGAAGAAATGGTGTACGCTGGTTCAGCCACGATAGACGGCCAGCCCGTCCTGAGCCCCCCTCAGTTGATGAATGGAATCATCCGGTTAGACCAAACTCTACAGAAACTGGAACATACCATAAGGGACATTATTGGGGATTACAATGGCAAACTGAAGGTGAGTTGGCTGGTGATATTCAAAATGTGAATACTTTTTAATTTCACTGCTCATAAAAAGGGCTAGGTTGTGTCTCAGGTTTACAATCTGGAAGTTGAAAGGGGCATCGTCATATAGCCAAAGATGAGACCGGGAAATTTTCGTGGATTTTCACTATCGTTAAATCACACGGCTGCTATTGTAATCAAAGTTTTTTTTCCCTTGCAGATGTTGAAGGGAGACCCCCTACTGGCCAAACAGAGGCACTTGTTCGTGTATCTCTTCACCGACCCATCGCGCATGCGCCGGGCTGTGAGTGACCTAACACAGCGACTAGAAGCACAGCTTGTACAGTGATCATGAGTTACTAAAGTGAACTAACACAGCGACTAGAAGCACAGCTTGTACAGTGATCATGAGTTACTTAAGTGAGCTACCACAGCGACTAGAAGCACAGCTTGTACAGTGATCATGAGTTACTTAAGTGAGCTACCACAGCGACTAGAAGCACAGCTTGCACAGTGATCATGAGTTACTTAAGTGAGCTACCACAGCGACTAGAAGCACAGCTTGTACAGTGATCATGAGTTACTTAAGTGAGCTAACACAGTGACTAGAAGCACAGCTTGTACAGTGATCATGAGTTACTTAAGTGTGCTACCACAGCGACTAGAAGCACAGCTTGTACAGTGATCATGAGTTACTTAAGTGAGCTAACGCAGCGACTAGAAGCACAGCTTGTACAGTGACACAGCGACTAGAAGCACAGCTTGTACAGTGATCATGAGTTACTAAAGTGAGCTAACACAGCCACTAGAAGCACAGCTTGTACAGTGATCATGAGTTACTTAAGTGAGCTGACGCAGCGACTAGAAGCACAGCTTGTACAGTGACACAGCCACTAGAAGCACAGCTTGTACAGTGATCATGAGTTACTTAAGTGAGCTACCACAGCGACTAGAAGCACAGCTTGCACAGTGATCATGAGTTACTAAAGTGAGCTAACACAGTGACTAGAAGCACAGCTTGTACAGTGACACAGCCACTAGAAGCACAGCTTGTACAGTGATCATGAGTTACTAAAGTGAGCTAACACAGTGACTAGAAGCACAGCTTGTACAGTGACACAGCGACTAGAAGCACAGCTTGTACAGTGATCATGAGTTACTAAAGTGAGCTAACACAGCGACTAGAAGAACAGCTTGTACAGTGATCATGAGTTACTTAAGTGAGCTAACGCAGCGACTAGAAGCACAGCTTGTGCAGTGATCAAGAAGAAGAAAAATTTCAAAACTGCAACAAGCCCTCTATTGCCTAACAGTTTTAAAAAGATGTTTTGCCAAAACAGTGGCACTCCTTTGTTTATCGTACTTTTGCTTGTGAGTAATGTGGACAGAGAGTCACAATGAGTGCCTACTTATATTTCTTCAGACAACAAATCCCATAGCTTAATATGAGAACCTTTGTTTGTTTTCCCGTGTCAAGTCAGGGTTTCATTGTATGGTATTTTCAAAGGAAAACGATTACTCCAGAAACTCCAAAAAGTTCACAAAAATAAAACCGTGGGTGGGTACAGAAAAGTTTTACCAAACATCCTGTAAAGATCAACAGGGAACAAAAAGGGCACAGAAAAAGTGAAGTCTTGTAAATAAATATTTTTAAAAATTATGTTCCAGTGAAAGTTGCAAGACCTGTAAGCCAGTGGAGATTTGCCTGAATATTTAGCCCTGTTTTAGCCATTATATGACCTTTCACCCAGTCAAAGGATTCCTGAAAATAAGTATCAACTTCATAGATTACCAAGCTGGCATGTCGTGGCCGAGATAAGAGCACCGGACTCAAGCTCGCTCTGGTGTTTCTGATCAGCAGAGTGTGGGTTTGAGTTGCGGTCATGACACTTGTGTCCTTAAGCAAGACACTTAACCATTATTGCTTCTCTTCACCCAAAGTACAAATTCGTACCGGTGAGAGCTGGGGAGTAACCTGTGATGGACTGGCAGCCTGTTCAGGGGGAAAAGAATTATTCTCAGTTGTTTAATGCCAAGGATATAGACGATGTGACCTCTGACGTCATTCAAAAACCATAACATGATGCGCGCGCATGTCGCCTGGCAAAACCTTTGTGTACTGACAGCCAGCTATAAAGGACACGCAATGTTACCATGAGTACGCGTCTTCTTGCCCGACGGAAACAAGTGTTTTGTCAACAGAGGGCGGTTTGAATGTAAACAGAGGTCACATCGTCTATAAACACCGGCCTGATGAGCCATATGGCTCGAGACAGACTTTACTTTACTCATAGATTACTGGTGTGATATTTATATTTATTATTTTCCACGATATTTCTCCGATATAAGATTGAATCATCTTCCATATTTTTGGTGTATACAAGGGAGCTTAAAACAGCTGTACAAAATATATATTAAGAATTAATTAAAATGAACAGTTCACTTGGAATATTATGTAAATATGTATATAACGCAATGCTGTACAAAGAAAGAACATTTATTGGAATAATTATAATTACGTTTTTGTAAAACTCTTACATCAATGTGTGATAAGCATAGTGCACTTCGTGCTGCGCTGCAAATCCTGCGAGAAAAAAAAAATCAATTTGTATACATTTTGTCTTCCCAAGGCTATAAATTGCTTAGCACACAACGATGTACCAGTAAAACCAAAATAACAGTCCTTATTCTCGAGGCAATTTAGTTACATCTGTTGATTTACTGGAAATGTTTAAATCTTGACAGCGGCTTGACACTTCAGAGCTGCATTTTTTGATAGTTTTACTTAAAGGTTTGAAGCAAAATCAACTTGAAACTTTGTACATTTCATTTTAACGGACTATGTCGGTAACCGACAAATTTTTTAATGCTTAAAAAGTCCATGAAAGCTGTTTAGCAGAAATTGTTGAGGAAAAACTTGGCTTAGCATGAATTAGCTGGTAACCAGCCAACAGCAATGTACATTACATAGCATTTTGGCTGGTGTCTGTACCCGGTTAGTGAACGGTTGTTTACAAGCACTATACTAGTCTTTATTATTATTATTATTATTATTATTATTATTATTATTATTAAGTACGTTTTGAATTTTCTTTGAGGAACCAACTGTACTGTCTTTGGTTCCAGAGCAGAAATTATTCATTTATTTTGTTGATATGAAAGTCATCAAGAATTAAATAGTGATCTTCTGTAAACATTTATGTGTGGTCAACTTTCACTTTTTACAAAGTAAAATTTACAATAAAACTCTTTAAGGGGGGAGAGAAAAACTGGTTCAAATTTCTGAACTAAAGAAATGATCGCATCTACATTAAAACCATATTAATGAAGTTGAATTTGTGTGATTCTAACTCTCTTACTGTCTGACCATTCAATATCATCCACTGTGGATTTGAATAAGGGTTTAAAACTAGCAGAATTGTTGCTTTGAGATATCACCCGGCAAGGTTTCAAACGTTCATGTAAAGGTAGGTTCATAGATTGGTAAATACTCAAAAAGTTAATCACCATAAAAAATTACTCAGTGAGAAGCACTGCAACTGTTGATAGTATTAACTCTTTTGAGAACAGATTCTCTTCGAAGTAATATGCTTTGGATATTTTTTCACACAAAAAAATTTGAATCCGAGAAATGATTCATGCATGAATCGTTTCTCAGATTTCCAAGGGTTGGTGTATGTTCGCAAATGCTGCGGGTTGGCACCCGCTGTCATCTCGCTAAACGTGGATGGATTTGATGTTCTTGTGAAAATACCATGACATTTTTTTGCAGTTATCTCAGCAAGAAGCAGAAACTTTCACATGTGACATTGATTGAATCTTTCTTTATAATTTTGCCTATAAATAAGCATTACATTGACAAAAACCAATCTATGACCCTACCTTAAAGACCCGAGTCACTACTCTTTTATGGTATTTTGGCTTGGTCTGGTAAGCATAATTTTGTTGTGCTTGAAGCAGCTCTATGAAATTGGGCCCCAGACTGAAAGAGAACCTTAATACTGGAATGTTGCGAAAAATGAAAATTTGTTTTCTTTTATTATTTTCTGTTCATATGGATGAATATATACAGCCGTTGATTTCACCAAACTCTTCCTAACTTAGGATTAATCTTAGGACTTAGGACGAGTCCCAGCCTTGCACTGTAACATGTAAAACTTAAGATTAATCCTAAGTTAGGACGAATTACTCGTCCTAACTCGAGATAGGATTAATCCTAGCGTTTCGTGAAATCGGCTACAGGCTTCTATGTACGCTGTGAATAACTACGTATTGGAAAACTTGAATCCTCGCTTTTGATTGGTCAACAGCAATGGGATGTATATTCCTACATCCCACATTGCATCCCGTTAATAGTGGCTTCTTATATAGCGCTCAAATCCGTCACTCAGTGACACTCATGGCACTCCAACAGTATTACCCCTGGTCACTGGGCCATTTATTACATTCTCTAACCATCTCAGCTCCCTTGGGATTATACAGCCTCTGCTACCAAGTATGTAGTGCACTAAGCTAAATCAATCACAAGAACCATCTCTGCCCTCACTGGTACCCATTTACCTCTTGGAGGGCTAAGACAGTAGTGTGTTGGATTAAACATTTAGCGCTAATTTAAGCAGCTTGGGGTTGTATGCTCTCCAGGGAGTTGAGAAAGTAAGAGGAATGGTCTAAAATTATGCCCGATGACCAGGGATAATAATGTTGTAAAGCACTGCTACTAGGATATGTGCGCTACATAAGAACCAATTATTATGATATTATTAAAAGCGCTTAATAAAATGCCTACTTTTATTATTATTTTATGGGATACAGAAAGGCTATCCTTTGTCTGTATTCCTCTTGCGGTTCTGGGATAACTTAAATAATTGTACCCAGAGTCAACTCTACCCTGCAGGGCAAACTTTGAACACGGCACCCATCTATTTGTTCCTCATCTGAATGCAAGTTTGTGTCGAACGTACCAAGTGTTTTGATCCGAGAGTGTGTATACATGTACAAATACATTGCTGACTGGTACCTTGTAGACATAAGTTTGCTGCACCGTTATTTCAAGCGTAAAATCACTGAAAGACGGCTTCAATTTTCATAGCCAAGACATGAGACAGCAATTTTTGTGCCGCTGAACGGCACAGCAGTAAAGTCAATTTCCATGGATCCTGTTCATTCTAAATGTAAGAATTTATCATCATCTAGCCTCGATCAAAGACTATTTGTTATCCAGTACAATAAATACTTTACAACAGCTACGTCGGCAACAGGTGCCAAGTACCAATTCATTAAAAATGTACACTTAAATTATTCAAAATAATACGTTAAAAGCTAGCCTTTCACCGGAGGCCCTAAACAAACAAAAATAACATCAAATAATTATAGTACAACTTCCTTCACAGGATGTAAAAATTATATATTTCCGTTATTTAAAGACAAAAATAATAATTGTGGGGTTTTTTCCAGTAAAAGATAACTTCACTACAGTGTGGAGAAGATTGGGGGAAATACTGTCTTGCACTGCACAAAATACCACAAATTTCAGATTTTAAAAAAATCTTTGACAGTGTGTACATTTGAATGGGAAATACATAAGGACTACAGGGCTCGAATTTGGGAGACAAATCTACAAGACCTCACGGCTTGTAGCTCAGAATGTCTACTGGACCAGGCATTTTTGTACAAGACCAAAGTCATAAATAGAAAAAAATTCCTGAGTCCTGACAACAGGAATTTAAAGGCACTGTACACGTTTGGTAATTACTCAAAATAAATATTAGCATAAAAACTGACTTGGTAACGAGCCACAGAGAGTATAAAACATTGTGAGAAACAACTCCCTCTGAAGCAACGTAGTTTTTGAGAAAGAGGTAATTTCTCACTAAAATAATACAAGACTTCTTGCAAGAAGCCTTTTATTCCTATCTGAAAGCACACACATTTGTACAACAAGGGTGTTTTTTCTTTCATCATTTTCTTGCAACTTCAATGACCAATTGAGCCCAAATTTTCACAGGCTTGTTATTTTATGCATATGTTGGGATACACCAAGTGAGAATACTGGTCTTTGACAATTACCAAATGTGTTCAGTGCCTTTAACTGTTTTTATTTAAATTGCAGTAAGACATGTAAGAGAATATTGATCTCATCTGTCTCTTTTGGTATTAAGTATACTTTATTACTCATTACTGAGACTTGAATGGTATCAGACACATTGTCAACATTTGAACATAATTTGTTTCTGTTTAAGATATTACACAGTGAGGTACATGTATTCATACTCATTTGAAAAACACAAGACCCATTTACTGGCCTGACACTAAACCCACTAAAATTCGAGCCCTGAACTATTTTAACAATTTGAAACCTCTCACAGTGTTACTGAATGGAACGAATTAGATTAAATATGTTGACCTGGTATTAGTTTCTTTGTGGTAATCTTTGGTAAAACTGGGTGTTGTCATACTTCACATTCTACAACCACTTTTTTTGTACATGGAATCACAAAATATATTGAGTCCGCCAAGAAATAATGAACTCCGACAACCGTTAAAATGAGTAACATGAATGAACAAGTCCCATATCACCATGAAGGAAAAGGCTAAACAACATCACAAACAATTATTGACCCAATTCAACCCGGCGACGTCAACATCACAATAATTTTGGTAGCGCCATTTCGAAGGTCCATGTCCTTGAGTGTTATACAGTGTAGTGCACATTTTAGACAACAGGGCATCTACATGTTTACGAGTTTGATTTCCACAATGGTGAGCTTGACAGACAGTAGTTGTGTTTGTCGTTGGTGCAAGAGGTCAACACTGGAGTCGCTAATTTTCAAATTTGTGCTAAACATGGGCAAGGGTCGATTTCACAAAACTCTTCCTAACTTAGGACTAGTCCTAGGGCAATGCTAAGAGATAGAACTAGTCTTAAGTTAAGACCAGTGACTGGTCCTAACTTCAGATAAGACTAGTCTTATCTCTTTGTGAAATCGGCCCCTGGTCTGGAATTTTGTTGTGCTTTTCATTTCAATCATTTTTCATTTATTTCATTTATAGTTTCTGGTTGTGAAGCCAAGGATTCTCAGAAAAGCGAACTTAAATCAATATACTAGCCAAGAACCCCATGGAGAGAAGACAAGGAAGGAAGTTTCAGTTTTAGATGTGGGAGGAAAACCCCAGAGAATTATTCCAGGGAATAACACATGCCATCCGGTAGGGACTGAAACCCAATCCACCCAGTGCCCCAAGCAGGATTCGAACCAGGGTCCTAGAGGTAGAAGGTGAGGAAATATACCACTACGCCGACCCAACCGCCGGGTGCCATTTTGGGCTTGTGGTCCTTGCCTCCATGCCACTTAAATAAATGTTTCCATAAATTTTAAACTTTCTATTACAGACATTTCTGTTACTCAGGGATGAATACAGCCTAAGTCAACACACACTTTCATTTTTCAAATTACTGACAAATAGATTACTACCAGCGGCTTTCTAACAATTGTTTACGTTTTAATTCCATTTTTATAGGAAGGTAGGATAAATTTAACTTGATAGATTGGTGTATAGTAAATCAACGAATGGGTTGGTGGTCTAAAAATTCTTCACAATAAATACAAGATATACCGTTTTTCATCAGAGACAAATCACTACTTGCAAATCTTCGTGCCAAATTCAGAGGACTGTAGTATTTGTTTTGGGGGTTTTTCTAGGGGAAGGTAAGATAAATATATATTGATAGATGAGATAATCTCTCCTTGGTACAGTAAATCTAACAAGGATTGGTGGTGTAAAAATTGCTGACATTTACAGATATTTCCTCGGTTGGTCGTCACTACTTAGAAAGCTTACAAAGGACTGTAACTATATTTACTTCTTTTTTCTAGTATTTTTTTTTTATCGGGGGGGGGGGGGAGGGTTTCCTTATCAAATATATTTTCTTCAAAAGTACAGGGTGATCTCGAAACAATAAAAAACAATCAAAATTTAATTTCACATAGTACAAAAATAAAATAAACAACAAATGTCACATTTTAAAATCTGAATCGTACTTTGTTGATCCAAGAATTAAAAATAAAAAAACAAAATACCAAAGCAAACATTCACCAAAATAATCTACAAAATATAATCTGACAAATGAAAATATTAGTTTATATTTTGTGGTCTGTGGCCAGTTTCGTAAAGGTAATGGTAAGCAAACTTTTTGTGCTTACTGTAACATTTAAAATGTGTGTAAGCATACGAGTGTTTCATGTATGATCAAGAAGATTTGACGGCATGTGTGTGCGTTCAAAATAGATTTGCATTGTTGCATTACTTGTCTGCTAACAAGAGCCACCAGCAAGCTAGAGTGACTTTTGCTTCGCTCACGCTAAGCAGGTATTGTGAAATAGAAACTGTACTAAGCGCCACTCTGTAAGCGGAAAACATCTGCTGAAAGGCTTTGTGAAACTTCACCCGTGATTCACACTGAACTTGAACGCAATCTCAAATACTGATGTGACTGTTTCAGCGTGCCTTTCGTTTTGCCACCCGTGCCACCCGTGATTCACACTGAACTTGAACGCAATCTCAAATACTGATGTGACTGTTTCAGCGTGCCTGTCGTTTTGCTTATGCTAAGCAGGTATTGTGAAAAAGAAACTGTACTAAGCGCCACTCTGTAAGCAAAAAACTTCACCCGTGATAAACACTGCACTTGAACGCAATCTCAAACACTGTGATGTGATCGCTCTAAACAGATTCAAGAGATTCAAGAGGGAACAAGAGCTACAGCAAGTCAGCGTGGCTTTCGTTTTTCTTACGCTAAGCAGGTATTGTGAGATAGAAACTGTACTAAGTGCCAACCTGTAAGCGGAAAACTTCACCCGTGATTAACAATGAATTTGAACGCAATCTCAAACACTGTGATGTGATCGCTCTAAACAGATTCAAGAGATTCAAGAGGGAAGAAGAGCCACCAGCAAGTCAGTGTGCCTTTCGTTTTGCTTACGCTAAGCAGGTATTTTGAAATAGAAACTGTACTAAGTGCCACTCTGTAAGCGGAAAACTTCAACCGTGGTTAAAAATGAATTTGACCGCAATCTCAAACACTGTGATGTGACTGTTTGAAACGGATTCAAGAACTCACATTTCTTGCTTTAACATTTACTTCCAGTATAATAGCCTTGTCACCATCCAAAACATCAGATGACATCATTCAGAGAAAAAATGGGTCTGTACATTTTTGTACGGTGATGTTTTGTTCATAACTGACTTTTTCAGAGCGAAATTTGAAGCATGACATCATTGGATATCAACAACTAATGGATCTTTACATTCTAAGGAGGAATGTTTGGTCAGTCAAAACGTCAAATTCAAGGCCGTTTTGATTGAATACTACCGAAAGTTAGTTATGAACCGAATTGAATTTAATTTCCCTTCCTCTTTAAACTGTAAACAAATCAAACTGTGACATCATAAATAAGGTTTCCCACTACTAACACCATGTCGGACCCTAGCGACTCCGGCTACCGCTACTGACTGCAACGACAAATAGGCCTTTTCAGCACTACGGCTATAGACCCCTTGCACAACGCGCAGCGAAATCACAAGTGCCAATCCTGGTGTCATTTTGGGTGTCAAAATCGTATACAAACATGCACAAAAGAGAGTTGACACCCAAAATGACGCGCATTGTTCGGAGGCGCGTTCCGCGTTGTGTAAGGGGGCTATAGAAATTAACAGGTCCCCCTTGCATAACGCGAAACGCTACAGGTACGCTGAGGTCACACGCATGTTTTTACGCACAGAGAACAGCTATCTTCCAATAATCTGCCTCCTTTTTGAGAGTGTGACGTCATATGCAATGGGTCTATAGGCGAAGCCAACGCCATCAGTTTGGCCAAAGCCTATTCCAACTGATAGTTTCTTATAGACTTGAAGACTTCCATTATTTGTTTGTGCCTTTTGTGCGGAGTTACAGATGATCTAAAGTTGCTGTAAGTTGCTAGTATAACGATTTAGCGCCAGATTCCTCAAACTCTGCCCATGCATCGTTGAGCTCCATGAAAATTAATTTGGTCAGCTCTTGATGGGGCGTACCTGTGTGTTTGTCTGGATGAATGCAGAGACACGCTTTCCGGTAATATTTCTTAACCTGTTGAGAAATAAGACGGACATCAAAGAAAATTATCATCTTAAAGACCAGCCTGAACGAAAATGGCAAGAAATGATCTTTCCTGGAATTCATTTAAAATGTGTTTAATCAATAAGAAAATATTAAGTTCACATGAGAGTAAACAAATTTTAATTGTAACAAAACAATCATTTTGAATATCCTTCTCCAGTGTTTTTCAGAGAAAGATTCGCAAAAAGCCCCGTTACGTCATCACTCATGTTACGTCATTTGTGGGAGCTCCGTTTTATATAGCCGCTTCGTTGCAATAACAAAGCAACATCCCACATATCTAGTCAAAGTATTGTCATTTTGACGCATGCCGTCAACAGCAGAGGTGTAGCTATTTTTTCAAAACCTTGAGGTTGGCAGCTTAATTTCTGATTGATAATTACGAAAAATTCAGAAGTGTAAAAAATATCAAAATTACAATTAAATGAAGAACACACACTTTATAAACAAGTTAAACAAGCATTACCGTAAACATTTGTTTTCGCTTAAGCAGCTGTTAAAATTGTTTGACCCTCCTACAATCAGTACACCTTTAAACAGAACCAATTTATCCCACAAAATTCCACAGGAGGACAGAGGACTGTACGCCCAAATAACAATTGCTTATCACTGGGCCAGGCATACCAATCTTATCAAAGCCCAAACGTTTTGGAGGATAGTGGAGGATTGAGGTTGCCTGTTGACCCATGCAGTAAGGATTAATCAGAAATAAATAATGTAAGTTTTAATTATATACAAATAAAATTTACATTTATATATTTTTACAGTTCCATATGAACACAAATGAAATAAATATAATTTAAATATAATAATAAATGATAACAAACAACATTTATATAGCGCTACATACAAAGTGTTTCAGAGCGCTTTACAAAAAAGTAACAAAAATAAACAATAGCAATAAACATCAAAAAAGAGCACTTATGAAGTTGAATTAAACAGGTAAGTTTTCAATCTAGTCTTGAAAGTGTTCAGAGTCGGGGAATCACACATGCTGGTGGGGAGATTGGGAAATATAAATATGTAACTTGGTCCTGGTTCTGGGTAACAAAGATACCTTGTTTTATTTATTGTCTTACCTCGCCAGCCGTAACGAGCTGGTGCATCCCTACTTGATTCCATCGTTTCTCTTCTTCCCATAGTACTGTGTGTAGACTGGATATCAGGGTACGGATGTTACGCTCCTTCCCCTCAGTCCATTCCAGAATCTGTCGACAAAAATCGTTCATAACAATCTGCTTTATTTCTAGACAGGTTTTTGAAGTTTTTGAATTATGAGACCTGTTTATGCAGCACCTTATAAGGGTTTACAAGGTGCTGCAGGGCATTCAGCAGCCACTGCCAGAAACACAGAGGCAAACCCCTTCCCTTAACGATAAGTGTAACTGGTTCTTTTACGAACACAAGTGTCACGACAGGGACTCGAACCCACACTCTGCTGATCAGGAACAACAGAGCTCGAGTCCAGTGTGCTTGACCACTCGGGCACAACACGCTGATCTTAATAGACTGTGCAAGTCTCGCGCGTATTCGAACATTGGGACCCGTTAAAGTGCGCGAGTTTGTTTCCTTCACGCGTTAAAGCAATGTACGCGGGATCAAAGTGGTCCCAAAATGTTTGAGATACGCACGAGACTTGCATGGTCTATTGCTAAGCACAGTGTAATGTCGCAATACAAAATCACTATGGTAATACTGACAACTCATCTTGAGATGAATCTTAGTGCTTTGTGAAACCCAACCCCCCGGAACGCTTTTCATTTCAGGGATCCAATTTTACCTTAAGTTTATCAGGATCCATCTCTCTGACTAAATCTCCCTTCTTCATTTCGTTTATCGTTCGATGATCGTCTTTCTTGTGAGTGAAGCCTTGGGAGGACAGCAGATCTTCAAAGTCGCTTGTCTTGGCTGGCCCTGCGAGAAAAAAAAAGAGAAACGAATGAAATAGGAAAATAAAGAATGTTACTCTTCATTCAGGGAGTACCTCAGTAACCTAAAAAGTTTGATTGACAGGGGGTTGTATGCAGAGCTGCCAACATTTGCATCTGACAATCAGAGAGATTTTGTACAACAATAATATCGACTCTTATATAGCGCAATTCCAAAGAATGATCATTGCGCTTCAAACAGAAAGATATTTAGAATAACATTCATCATAATAGGGACAAAGTTCTTATAATCAGAGAGATTTTCAAATTTGTTCATCAGAACACAGAAAGATTGGTTTATTTTCAGGGAACTTTCTGCAGAATCAGGGTCGAGTTGGCAGCTCTGTTGTATTGTGTGTTTATTGAAAACCAGAGGATGGGAATGAGTTTACTCTTCCAAAAACCAATTATTGGCCTTGGCAACAGCCACAGCCACAGCCACAGAAATGCTACGTCTACAGCTACATCGCCGCATCATCATGCGTTGAAGTATAGGACATCCTCACCAACACCCTTAGCAGCAGACGGAGCTGTAGCCGCAGCCACTAATTCGGAAACGGCCTAATACATTGTTTTGTATTAAGAAGTATGTAATTAAATTACCGGCTCCGAACGTTGCAAACGGCGTCCTTGTCCCCCTCTCCTCCCTCCCCCCGATCACACTGGAGAAACCGCTGGCGTAGTAGTTTGGTTTATTCTGCTGGGCCTGGGATGGAGGTTGAGCCATCCCTGGTGAGGGCGATGGCTGGCGTTTCGGTGACGCCATACCTTGGGCTTGCTTGGTCTGCCATGCGCCAAATGTGGAGGACTGCGAAGGGGGAGGCGTGGTACCAGACGCTGGTAAATTAGAATTCAAATTACCTGAAGATCGGAGCAAAAAGTTAACAATTAAACTATAGTGGTACCAAGCCAACAGGAACCATGATGATAGGAAAGTTTCCAAAGTAAATGGTAGAATTTTAAATTTCAGGTGTCGTGGACAAACGGTGTGGAGGGCACCAGCTTCAAGTTCTGGTGTTCTGATTAGCAGAGTGACCAAAGCAGCATTTTAACCTGCGACCTCCAGAGTCATGTACCGGTACTCTACCAACTGAGTTTATCTAGCCCTAGTGTTGGCGGTCTCCCTATTAGTCAATGTCTTCGTTCGGGGGTGCAAATCAGACGCCATTCAACCTGTAACTGGGTAACTGCCGTGCAGAGGGATCATCTTAAGGGGATTACTTTTCAAGTAATAAACCACAAGGGAAACTGACTGGGTAATTTCGTTATATGTTTAATGAACTTATCTTCAAGCAAACTTGGCGCACTGCTCAAAGTAGCACAATACACACGAATGATAAAGTGACACAAAGAGATGAAATTCCTGCCTACCGAAATCAGCGAAGGGATCATTAGAGTTGCTTGGTGTTGTCTTTGCTTGGTGCGTGGGCGTGCCACCGGCTTGTTTGCCCATTCCTGCACCCTGAGGTCTGCCCATAGGCTGGGAGGGGGTTGGTGATCCATTACCCCAGCCTGCTGCCAAATTGGGTCCACTCCGACTCTGTGAAAACAGACAATACAAACCCTTTAAAATAATGTATTATTCGATGATCGAACTTGACCAATTGTATCTTGTGATTGACGCTCCTAATGTCTGACCATAGAATATCATCCACATGATTTTTGAATGATATTGATAGATAAACTATGCCAGACTGCAATATGATATAATGTGGTAAATGCATCTACACAGTACACAGTCAACCCTCCTACTGTCTGACCATTCAATACCATCCACTGTGGTTTTGAATGGTAGATAAACTATGCCAGCCTGCAATATAATGATAATTTGTAATGAATTGAATGCATCTACACAGTACACAGTCAACCCTCCTACTGTCTGACCATTCAACGTCATCCACTGTGGTTTTGCATGATAGATGCACTATGTCAGCCTGCAATATGATATCATGTGGTGAATGCATCTATACAATACACACGTGCACACAGGTAGTTCAGTGTACAGTTAGATCACCATAAACAACCTGTGCAGCTGAATGGTTTCAAATAGTTGGGCAACAAACTATTATTTCCCTATTCAACTTGCGCTTGTGTGATAACCCATATAACCAGAATGGATGATATTGAATAGTCGAACAATAAGAGGGTCGACTGTGCACTGTGTACATGTAGGTTGCATTCACCACATGATGTCATATTGCACTTTTTGCAGGCTGACATACTGCATCTATCATTCAAAACCACAGTGGATATTGAATGGTCAGACAGTAGGAGGGTCAACTGTCTACTGTGTTGATGCATTCACCACATGATATCATATTGCAGGCTGGCATAGTGCATCTATCCTTCAAAACCACAGTGGATGATATTGAATGATCACACAGTAGGAGGGTTGACTGTGTACTGTGTAGATGCATTTACCACATGATATCATATTGCAGGCTGGCATAGTGCATCTATCCTTCAAAACCACAGTGGATGATATTGAATGGTCAGACAGTAGGAGGGTTGACTGTGTACTGTGTAGATGCATTTACCACATGATATCATATTGCAGGCTGGCATAGTGCATATAGGCCTATCCTTCAAAACCACAGTGGATGATATTGAATGGTCAGACAGTAGGAGGGTTGACTGTGTACTGTGCAGATGCATTCACCACATGAAATCATATTGCAGGCTGACATAGTGCATCTATCCTTCAAAACCATGTGGATAATACTGAACAAGAACGGGCGCAGTATGAGACCATTAATTAGACTTTTCCTTTTGATTCAAAATTATTGATAGCCATTTAATACACAAGACAAAACTACTGACAGTAACAAGTGTCTTTGACAAAGTGGAATGTAAAGTGTTCTTTAAAAAAACCCAAAACCTGTTTTTTTAAAGTTTACCTGCTTTAGGGTTGGTTTAGATTTCTGAGGTGACGATAGCGTAGCCCCCGACGAGAAACCGCCAAAATCGCCGAGCAAATTATCGCTACTGTGAGACATCTTCGACGTATTCTGAAGACCACTCAGAGGTGGCGATAAATGTGCCGGCGACGTCGTCCCGCCTCCAGCTCCGAACGGATCAAATAGAGTATCCTCGCTCGCATCGCCAATGTTAAACAAGACATTCGTCTCCGGACTTGCAGGTGACCGTCTTCCTCCGCTCGCGGCAAACGGGTCAAAAAAGTCCTCTTGTTTTTTCTGGCTCTGGTGCACCGAAGAAGGAGGTGTGCCCGGGCTCGGCTTCTGCGTTTGCTGTTGGAATGGATCGAATGCATCACTGGGGACGTCTTTCTTGGAGGATCCTCGAAGTAACGATCCAGAAGCTGCTGGATCGACTAGTAAGTCCAAGTTGCTTGGATCTTTTGGTCCAGGACCCATAAGATCGACATTGTCAAAGCTGGGTCCCCTTCCCGAGGTGCTGTCTCTTGATTGACTACTTCCACCGATATTCAATAAGTCTACGTTATTTGAGGTTTGCGATTGGTTTGAATGCACCGGTGAAAATTTCGCATCAAAGAGCGGCTCTGGCTGCGCCTGACTTGTTGAGCTTTCACCTCCCGTCTCGAAAGCGGCAAAGAAAGTGGAGTTACCAGTCCTGACTCCATTTTCCTTCATGTCTTGGTGAGCCTTCGCACGCTCGGCTCCAAAATCACCAAACTCATCATCGGACTCCTCAAGGAGAGTTTCTCTGTCTTCCGCGTCGAGTTGATTCTCTTCTTGCCAGTTGAGGTTCGACATGAAGCCGGCTTTGTTGTTGGTGTCAGAAGCGGGATTAGACTGTGGTTGGCTAGACTGCTGTTTGGGCCGTTCTTTCGATGGTCTTCTCTCACCAGGAGCTGTTGCTGATTTAACTTTCCTCTCTTTGGCTTTAGCGTCCATGTGAGCTAGATAAAAAAAAAATAAATAAAAATAGATTCAGAATGAGGACATCCTTATAAAAGACCTAAAATGCTCAAATAAAAGTTGAAAAAACCAAAAGAAAACATGCAACAGAGATAAATTGATATATAGGCAGGAAGGGTTCACAACAATATAGAATGCAACTTCTGAACAGCCATGTTTGCATTCCCCTCGCAGGACCTTTTAAAAGCATTGGGGTCGAAACATCAGGCCATTAACTACCATTTTTGCCTTTATACCATAGGTCCTTTTGGTGGGTAAAGCAGTTTGCAACAGCTAATCCTATTTTCTCAAAAATATGTTTAATATCACTAGTCTACATTAACTTTACGCAGATGAGTTTTGAGGGCAGTTTTAAATGATGATGTCGTATAAGCAGCCCCTGATGTGGTACGGAAAACTATTCCACACTTTTCCTGCAGAAAGGCCAACAAAAAAAGTGTTCTGTTTCCAATTACATGCCATTTTAAAATAGGGTCGGTAGGTCGGAAATGTGTTTTTTTTTTATTGCTCCAAAATCTATGAAAGACCGCTTTAGTATACTTTGAACTCACATAAGGTCTGCAGGAGACTCAAATCACGGAGATATCAGTAAATTTGACTCGATGTCTTTTGGTTTTTATTTCAGTTTTGTTTAAAACATGTTAAGTTGGTCAAGGTCGGACATTTTGTTCATGGTACAATAATTGTTTGTATTAATTTTTTTCATTTTTTTTCATTTTTTTTCATTTTCAAGCCGAATAAAAAGTTTAGGGTCGCACATAAAAGTTAGGGTAGGTCGGTAACCGGAAACGGAACACTTTTCGGGTTTGGCCTAACTACATGTAGGAATGAACATGCTCCCCATGTGTTCTTGGCCATGTGTTCTGCCCAGGAGACCTTGATCAGCTGGTCGTAGATAGTCAGCTAGTAATGTCAGCCCCGTATCTGTTTGTGATGTATTATCTCCAAGCATCACAGTCTTCAGAGGGCGTTTTAGTTTTAATCTTGGGATTTTATGAGGCTGATATAATCAGCACTGAAATGCTGCTATCTCGGCCGAAGTCCCAATCCAACAAAGCAAAATTCCTCTCAACATTCCCCAAGGAATTATCTAAAGGTAGGGTCATTGATTGGTTTTTGTAAACGTAATGCTTATTTATAATCAAATTTGCAAAGAAAGATACAATTAAAGTCACATGTGAAAGTTTCAGCTGAATAGTGTCTACTTGCTGAGAAAACAGCAAAAAACTATCACAGTATTTTCACAAGAACGTTGAATCCATCCACGTTTAGCGAAATGACAGCAGGTACCAACCGCATCTCTGGCCGCAGCCTGAAGCCTTTCTTTCATATTATTTCATTTATTTCATTTATTAATTATGGTTGTGAAGCCAAGGTCTCTCAGAAAAACGAACTTAATCACTATACTAGCCAAGAACCCCATGGAGAGAAGACAAAGAAGGAAATTTCAGTTTTAGATGTGGGAGGGAAACCCCAGAGAAATACTCCAGGGAAAACCCACGCAGTCGGGTAGGGACTGAAAACCCAATCCACATAGTGCCCCCAGTGGGATTCGAACCGGGATCCTAGAGGTGGAAGGCGAGGAAAGATACCACTACACCAACCCAACCGCCCTTAGATTAAAATTTGTCTGTGAAAAATTACCTCTTTCTCTAAAACTACATTACTTCAACGGGGGTCGTTTCTAGCAATATTTTATAACATCAGCTCTCCAGTGCTTTTTACCAAGTAAGTTTTTATGGTCATTAATTTTTGGAGTAATCACCAAAGGTAAACCTCCATTTAATGAAAGAAACTCAATCAGGAATGGAATGTTGCAATAAATCGGTCATCGGATGAAAGGAATGTATAAGTTCCGAGTTTCTTAGTCTTATTCAATAAGTTTCTTGTGATGCAGGCCTGGAATTACATGGAGGTCATGGAGGCAATGGCCCCAGTTGCCCCTGGTCTTTGCCTTGGTGCCCCTTCAAAAGTTTCCTATAGACTTTAAGAGGTATACCCTCCCTTTAAGAAAAAAAGCCCTGGTAGGACAACTCACCGAACTGTGCAGAAACACTGTCCTGCTCTTCTTTATTACTGAAGCAGTACTTAGGTGTGATACGATGAGTCTCAAACGTGGTCCACGGAGGATGTTTGTCGGGCAGCGTCGGCCGATCCATCAGCTGCACCTCCAGGGTGACGTTGAAGAGATCGGGGAACTTGTCTGACTGCTCCAGGAAGTCTACATCGTACCTGGGGGGTTGACGATTCACAATCAATGAACACCATGTACATGAACAGTTCATCATGACAAAACAAACGTAACAAGCTGTAGGTACTAAAGCCCGTTTCAAACTTTATGTGAAATTAAGAGCAATGGGAATTCCGCTGGGGCTGGTAATCACTTTTTACCATATATTTGCGCAGACATCATTCTTCTGATTTCACATATAGGTGAAGTATGAAATGGGATTAACACTCTCAGCAGAAAAAACACAGTCCTCGTTTAACTGATGGATCTTTTTACTTTTTAAACAATGTCAAAAAATACAGAATTTAAATTGCAATAACCAAAACATGAAAAGGCACACAACACAGCACTTCTTTAGACTGGTTTTTGTCAACGTAAAGCTGATTTATAGGCCAAGTTGTCAATAAACATACGATAAAAGTCACCTGTGAAAGTTTCAGTTGAATACAGTGTCTACTTGCTGAGAAAACAGCAACAAACTATCACAATATTTTCCTCAAGATCGTCAAACCCATCCACGTTTAGCAAGGTGACACGGGTACCAACCGCATTTCCGGCCGCAGCATTCACAAACGGACACCACGGAAATTTGCATCTCCAAAACTCGCCTTGAGGAGAGTTTTGGAGATCAAATGTTTTTGTCATACGTTTATTGATTTCTAATCAACGGGGGCATTTCAGACGAAATAATTTTGCAGGATGTTTACCAACATTACCATCCTTATAATAAGTAAGCTTTTAAATAGAAATTACACATTTAGTTTTACAGGGTAATTACCAAAGTATGACCCTACCTTTAACACGTTGACTGCCGCCTACGAGTATATTCGTAGTAACAGGTGTAACGGATTCTGCCACTACGAGTATACTCGTAGAGAATGAAATGCCTTTGTATAGTGAATTGAATACACTGGCATCACTGAGAACGCAACGACTACGCTTCTGGCAGTGGTGAGCACACATCGTTAGAATTTGTATGCTACAACATGTAGACACAAAAAAAATACCTATTTGGTATGCACGCATGCGCACAACTAAAATTTGGATGCTTGGCAAATGGGAACGCCCCTACGAATTTATGAATGGCAGTCAACGTGTTAAACACAATTATAAAAGCGGCTTACAACAGGCAGTTTCCAAAATAAAATATCTAACATGTAATATTGGACACATTCAATTAATAAATGAATAAGATATTCAAATACCATTTCAAAATATCAAAATATTCACAAAACAACAGGAAAGATCATAAAACACTTTCCATGACAATATTTGCACAAAGAAATATGGACAACATTAATGAATAAAAACACAAAGACGTGAGTTACAGAGCAAGCAATACAGTCAAGTTCAATCTAAACAACTTCAAAACAATCATCAACTTCAGATCGTTGGTTCGAATCCCGCCCGAGCAATATGCCTATGGATTTTTTTTCTTCACATGACTCAGGAAAGTACCGAGTATGCAGTGCTTAACGCACATCCGTGAAAGGGTAAACACAAATAATATTCTTTAACCCTGATGCAAATTTAACATCTATTACACTTTTGATATTGCATGCCCACAAATATAATAAATAAAAAGGCTATGGAGTACAACAGATCAAGAATTGAGACTGCATTCAGCATTGGTTCTCATATTTACACATGGCTTTGATGTTGGATTCGACAGGGTACCTGTTATTAAATGCCACTGCGCAGAGGCACAATCATGGGTACACATTTTTTGTTGTGTCCATTTTATGAAAAACAGTTTGAAAACCACTGATGTCGCAGTTCTTTCAATGTTATTAATATATCAATTAACAATCGCTGTGTCAATGAAGAAGAAAAAGTGCTTGAGTTTGTCGAATACAAGATCTGCAAAGAGTTTCTTAATATTTATATGTTGTTCATTTGGTGTCTTTGTAACAAAAAGTGTACGCATGATTGTGGCTGTGCACCACTGCAATGACAGGACATTTCTTTAAAGGGGAAGTCTTACTTTGTGAATTGTATTGTGTGTGATCCCTCCTGCACAAAACCAGCATGGAACTGGAACTGGAACATTTTCATCGCCGTCACCTTTAAATGGAAAATGGAGGGGGGAACAAAGAATTAGCCGTGGTATAAGTGCAATGTGAATTGCCTCACATTTCGACTACAGTGCTCAGGAGTCTTTCTTAAAGGTATCGTACACGTTCGGTAATTACTCAAAATATATATTAGCATAAAAACTTACTTGGTAACAAGCAACGGAGAGCTGTTGATAGTATGAAACATTGTAGGAAACGACTCCCTCTGAAGTAACGTAGTTTTTGAGAAAGAGGGAATTTCTCACTAAAATAATAAAAACTTCTTGCAAGAAGTTTTTATTCCTATCTGAAAGCACACAAATTTGTACAACAAGGGTGTTTTTTCTTTCATCATTTTCTTGCAACTTTGATGACCAATTGAGCCCAAATTTTCACGGGCTTGTTATTTTATGCATGTTGGGATACACCAAGTGAGAACACTGGTCTTTGACAATTTCCAAACGTGTTCAGTGCCTTTAAAGTCTACATGACAACATGGACCTGATATTTCACAGAAGCAGCCCAGGCAATTTCCTCCGTGCCCTAAGGCTGGAAATCCATGTGTCCGCCCTTTTAAAATAATGTCAAAAAATGCAGAATTTGCGGGACTCGAACGGGACTCAAACGGGACTCGAACACACTCTACTGATCAGAAACACTTGACCAGTGGGCTTGACCATTCGGCCACTACATGCCATACAGTTAAATCATGAAAACCAACCTTTCCCTGCACTTTGCCTCCGAATGTTGATCTTGCATGGTACACCATCAGCATGACATCTCCAAGGATGGACTTGTCAATCTCTATCTCTGCCCAACCATCGTCAACGACGAAGCCCCTTAAACAAAAAGACAATTAATTATTGTGACTATTTTCAAAAAGTTCACTTTACTCTTAGGGGCCATCTAAAGTTTGGAATATTTTCACAGTCGGACAAAGAATACGACAGGGTGGAGGGAGTTGGAGGTGGTGTACAACTTTCTGAAGGTGAAAACATTTTGATGTTTCTGCAGTAGAGTCAACAGATGTAATAGAATATAATAATAATAATAATTATAATAATAATAGTGGTTTCTTATATAGCGCTCATCCGTCACTCAGTGACGCTCAAGGCGCTTCAACATTCAGTATTTTCCTGCAAGGTATTGTGGAGCTACGTCTTTTAAGTATGAGACCAATTCATTTACATAGCACCATGTAATGGTTTACAAGGTGCTGTGGCACTATGCTGCCAATCAAACCAGAAGAAAATAACTGGAAAATGTAGCAACAAGTTGTTTTTGTGTGTGGTGGTGTCTACCCGTTGAAACCGAGGACTTTAACAAAAGGGATCCGGTTTGTTTTGACCGAGCGAGGACATCCTCACTTCGCTTTTGTGTCCAAGATCTAACGGGGTTGTCTCGAAAATAAAAAAGGTCCAACCAACCAGCGTTATTTCAATGCTTACTTTATTTTCTCATATTCCTGTGACGTCGTAAGGATGCGATCCTCTCCAAAGTACAGCTCAACGAAAGGACGACAACCATTCCTGGAAAAATTGGAAAGGATATCATGTTTAGAAGCAAAACACCAGGGTCCAATTTCATAAAGCTTTCATAAAGCACAAAAAGGAGCAGGCGGCTTCAAGCTTCTTCCAATTACTGCCGTCTTGGGCAAGTGTTACGATTTGCTCTGGTTGCAGCATGCCTTCACTACCTCCAAGCAGGCGCTGAGCATGTTAAAAATGACGTGCACTACCTTCCTGGGCTTCTTTTTCCCATTGGGTGGTGGATACAGACAGTTCCTGAAGTATGCAATGCAATCTTTACAGGCAACTTGGGTTTTGCCTTTGAGCCGCGTCAAGCGTTTTAATTTTTCCACGCAGCCAAGTGGTTCACCGATCAATCATGAGTTTAATCAAACTCCCGTATGCTGCATGAGTTATTTATGCCCAACGTATTATGCATTCAAAAGATGATTGTCATTGCCCATAAAGTTGGCCGACTTTACATTGTGTGAAGTTAAGTGGTAACTATCTGCAGGGCATATAACTTCACAGGTTCATCGAGGGTAGAGGTTGATATTGTGTTTGAAAAAGCCTTCAGAGCGCCACGGCAGCTCAGGGCTGTATACTCCCCAGGGAGCTGAGAAAGATTAAAGGAATGCTAATGGCCCATTGACCTGGGCACTAATGTAAAGCGCATTGATACGTTATTCTAAAAAAGGCCATATAAGAACTAGTTATTATTATTATTATTATCATATGACATGAGGAGTATGTGCCCAAGGAACTTGAGCTGCCAGGTCACGTAAACCTAACACCAACCTCATTTTATTGTAGAGAGGAACGGGCATCAGAGTTAACTTCTTAATCCTCAAGACTTTGGCGTGGGGGAAGATGGGTGACTCTGGGTCCATCATAGTACAGATGTACTCCATGTATCTACAGGAGAATAAAGACATTAATCAAATATGGTAATTAATCTTCTTAAAGGGGTTGTATACGTTTGGTTATTGGAACCCACTGGGTTTTTTTTTCAATCCTATATAGTTGTAGATATATACCATAAAACTAACCTGTGAAAATTTCATTTCAAAAGGTGGTAGCCTTTTTTTTAAAGACATTGTCGAAAATCTGAAGCGGATATGTCCATGCAGGAAGAATAATCTGCAATTGGAATACACAATCTGAGAAACGTTACTGTCAGTAGCGCTTCTCAAATTCAAATTTTGGGGGATAAAAAGTGATATCTTTTTTTTCATAACCGCAGTACTTTGAAATGAAAAGTTTCTCAAAATGCATTATACTATCCAAAGCTGCTGTAATTCTTACCAAGTAAGTTTTTATTGCCATTAATTTTCAGAGTCATTACCAAACGTATACAGACCCTTTAATTAAGCTTCTTAATCTTCAAGACTTTTTCGTGAGGGGAGATGGGAGACTCTACGTCCATCGTATTTCAGATGTATCTACAGGAGAATTGACTGAACATTTTGATATAAATTTTAAACAGCTATTTTTAAAGATTTGAGAAATTTATAGACTTTCATTTAAAGGGAGGGTATACCTTTACTCCAAAAAAATAATTACCATAACAAGTTTCTTAGTAAAAAGCACTACAGCTGTCGATACTGTTTAGCATTTTTGAGAAATGATTCCCTTCTAAGGAATGTGTTTTAGTGAAAGGGATTCAAAAAAGAAAGTCAATCTGAGAAACGTTTCATGCATGAAACACTTCTCAGATTTACGGATTATTCTTCCTGCCTGGACATAACCACGGAATGACCGGGATTCAAACCCACACCCTGATGACTTAACCACCAGAAAACATGAGTCCGATGCACTAAACCGCCAGAATATTAGAAAAAAAAATTAATTTAACAGTGACACAACCAGATCTATAATCCCTTCAACATAAAAATGGTAAGCTTGCTGAAACTTAGCAGACTTTAAAAATGGCACAAAAAAATAGTGAAGAGGTTTTGTTGATGAGTACCTCTTCTGTGATGGGATGACACCTGGTGGGCCTCGTTTGCTTGTGAACATGTACAAACTCGCCTCTGTCGTCTTGAAGAATCTACAGAATGCAAAGAACGCTGAGACGACGGTTGCCGATGACGCCTTGCCATCCTGTGGTAAAATGACAAGTAGAATAAAAAAGGAGTAATTATTACACAGTGCCAAATCATCCACAACCTCTCCTTATACATCTCTCTCAAAGCATCCTTTTTAAAGTAAAGTCTGTCATAAGCGGCGTGTCGTGGCCGAACGGATAATAGCCCCGGACTCAAGCTCTGGTGTTTCTGGTCGGCAGAGTGTGGGTTCGAGTCCCGGTCGTGACTCTTGTGTCCTTGAGCAAGACACTTAACCATTATTGCTTCTCTTCACCCAGGGGTACAAATGGGTACCGGCGAGAGCTGGGGAGTAACCTGCGATGGACTGGTATCCTGTCCAGGGGGAATAGAAATATTCTCAGTTGTTTAATGCCAAGGAAACCAGATACAAACATCGGCCTGATGAGCTATCATTGGCTCGGGAGAGACTTTACTTTACTTTCTGTCCCGAGCCAATATGGCTTATCAGGCTGATGTTTGTATCCGGTTTCCTTGGCATTAAACAACTGAGAATATTTCTATTCCCCCTGGACAGGATGCCAGTCCATCGCAGGTTACTCTCCAACTCTCTCAGGTACCCATTTGTACTCCTGGGTGGAGAAAAGCAATTATGATAAAGTGCCTTGCTCAAGGACACAAGTGTCGCGGGTGACAAGACCAGGATCTGAACCTACATACTGTACATTACCCTAGACCGCTCAGCCACGACACTCCACCATACATCTCTTTATATGTGTCTCTCAAAGCCTCCTATCCGAAGCAGAGAGATAATTTTCCTACAGGCCAGCTGAAAAGGAAGTTCCCTTTTTCACTGTCGATTTCGTAAACGTTTAGGAAGTTTGGAACTGGATTTCACTGTTGTTGTTGTTGTTGTTTTTTCGGTTTAACGGTTGAACGTTCCAACCCTAATGTCAATCATCCCTTGATTACACGTTCAAATTAGATAAAAATGCAGCCTTACCAGACAGTGAATGGCGCAGACATTGTTGGGATCTTTCTGCAGCCACAGGTACATATTCCTACAGATCGTGTAGAGAAGAACCAGGCTAGGTGCTCGTCTAGCAGGCCAACCACATTCCAACACCTGCACCAAAATCAAATTGAAAAAAAATTGGAAATTATTGACATTTTTCTTCCGTTATAAAGTTAACCTTCCTACTTTCAGAAACAATTGGAAGAAAGTTGAACGAACGTCTCAAACCATCCAACTGCTCCATTTGTGTATGGTGTCACAACTGGGCATAGAACTACCCGTGAAATGCAAAGCTCCATTCACCACTTGATATAATATTGAATGCTGGCATAGTTAATCTATAATTCAAAACTAGGTGGATGCTATTGATTGATCAGACAGTAGGAGGGTTGACTATGCATTGTGCAGATGCATTGTGCAGATGCATTCACCACATGATATCATATTGGAGGCTGGTATAGTTGATCTATCATTCAAAACCACAGTTGATGATATTGAATGGTCAGTACAGTAGGGCTGTGTACTGTGTACAATGTACTATGCATTCACCATTGACATCATATTGCAAGATGGCATAGTTTATCTATCATTCAAAACCACAGTGGACGATGTAGAATGGTCAAACAGTTAGAGGGTTGACTATGCACTGTATAGATGCATTCGCCGCATGATATCATATTGCAAGATGGCATAGTTTATCTATCATACAAACAATAGTGGATGATATTGAATGGTCAGACAGTAAGAGGGTTGATTGTGCACTGTGAAGATGCATTCACCACATGATATCATATTGCAGGCTGGCAGTTTTTTTATCAATCAAAACAATGAGGATGAAATTGACTGTTCATGGTTATGCAAAGTTTGTCTGCAATTGTTTGCGCAAAACAAAGTCTCTTACAAGTTTTCCTTTCCGAATTTGTTCCCCCTCCTGAAGACTATCAGAGCATACTGATTGAAACGCTAAGTTGTTACACCACCTAATTTCATAGCGCTGCTTCAGCAAATAAAGGAGCAAATCTTGTGCTTACCAGAAGCAGGTTACCAGCCAAAATACCATCTCATGTGTACAGTTTGTGACTGGTTTCCTGGAATATTTTTTTTTCAGTGTCCGGATTTTGGGCCAGCACTATTTGAACATGTCCGGATTTTGGGTCAGCGGTATTTGTTCGTGTCTGGATTTTGGGCCAGCGCTACATTCAGGTACCGCACACATGTGAAAGATCGTGTGCGCCTTGTCTTGGCTCAAGGTGTTGACTGAAAAAAGCGGAACCCGCAAGAAAGACGCGGAAGTCTCACATGCCTGAAACATAGGAAGCTTGACCCCAAGACACTACCTCTCTCACTCACCCTGTTGTTGAACTTCTCCTTCCTGTAGGACCTCGGGGTAAGATTAAAGACGTAGTAACGATCATGATGTCTGGAGTCTAGGTAGTTCTTCACATCATCAATGTGGTTCTTGTAGGCCGACTCTAGACCCTCCGCTGGGAATGACATCACGATGATGCGACTCGTGATGTAGTTTAGATCAAGCTCCGCCTTGGCATAGCTGCAGGAGATCAAACGTCACAACAAATGTTTTAAATAATTTTGGGTTGAACATAGACAAATTGACTAAAGCAGGACTTGAACCTGCAACCTCTGGATTAACGTGCCGGCGCTCTACCAACTCGGCTATCTAGCCCTAATGTTGGCGGTTTCCCTATTTTGTCAATATCTTTTTTCGGGAAGGTGCCAGTCAGAAGTCACTCAACCTGTAACTGCCGTATAGCCAGACATTTTGTGTGAGATAAGACAAGGAAAAATGATCGCAAACCAAAACAATTGCAGTCAGATCCTCAAGTCTTTCATTTGATTCTGGCTGCAATTTTTGTTTGTTTACAATTACAAATGTAAACATGGCAGACAACAGATGGGCAATAAGAACCACAGCATGGCAATCCAGAGTAGGAAAAAAGATCCAGAAGCAGACAAGAGAAAAGATGGAGGGATGATGTAGTGAAGATCGCAGGGGAAGACCTGGACCAGAACGGCTAAGGAAAGGACAACATGGAAGAGTCTGACAGAGGGCTACATCCTGCAGTGGATGGACGACGCCTAGGTACAAGGTATAAGGTACAAGGTACTAGGTACAAGGTACAAGGTACTAAATACAAGGTACAAGGTACTAGGTACAAGGTACTAGGTACAAGGTACTAGGTACAAGGTACTAGGTACAAGGTACTAGGTACAAGGTACAAGGTACAAGGTACTAGGTACTAGGTACAAGGTACAAGGTACTAGGTACAAGGTACAAGGTACAAGGTACCAGGTACAAGGTAAAGGTGCAAGGTACTAGGTACAAGGTACTAGGTACAAGGTACAAGGTACAAGGTACAAGGTACTAGGTACAAGGTACAAGGTACTAGGTACAAGGTACAAGGTACAAGGTACCAGGTACAAGGTAAAAGGTACTAGGTACAAGGTACAAGGTACTAGGTACTAGGTACAAACATGGCAAAATGTGAGGGCAGAGGTAAAAAAAGTTCACCTTGCAACAGTGTGAGCCACTTTACTGGACGTATCCTTGAGATTTCTGAAGAGATTGCCGGCTCCCCCTTTCATCATCCCCAAGAAGCTGCTCCCGTTGGCAGGGTCAGCGGCGGGATCAGCTGCAGAAAAAAAACACAGGCAGGAAAATCTTGAAATGAAAGAGCAGTGATTAGGACTGGTGATTTAAATTTTATATTTTGAAACTGAAGGGTTATCAAAATATTTGAAGAAACACTAATTTTGTTATTTTAATTTGGTGTTATAACAGACTAAGAACATATTTTTTTTCTGAAATCAAATCTGTGTTTTAAATTATATCTAACGACAAAATCTGAACAACAAAAATACTCATTACATGTTTATAAAATTAGTTTAAGCTTTTATAATAAATAGACAAATAATGTGTTAATTATTATTCAAACATAATTCAAACTCTTGGACAAGGATGCTTATTTGATCTGGAGTGAGCACAAAATTCTTAACTTTTGCAGTAACCGGAAGCTGAGGTCAAGTTTAGTTCATATTGTTGAATTGACTTTACTTTCATATTTGTTATCACTAAGTATTACATTCCCAACAACATATATAATTTTCATAGTCATAAACTACACTATGGTCCCGGAAGTTCGAATGAGCGCGAGACTTGCACAGTCTACTGAGTTGCTTTCCCAGGAAATGAGTATTGTAACTATGTAACTATTGCACACATTCTCCAGAACTAAGAGTCCTTTAAAAAAAATTAAAATTTTTAATTTCATAATAAAATATTGATGTGCTCTTTCTGAAAAACCAACGTAGTATCATCTCTCTTTGATCAATCAATCAATCAAAAGTCATTTTTAGAGCGCCAAAATCAAAAGATTGCTCTAAGGCGCTGGAACAGGTGAGCTTTAATGAGTTGAGTGAGCTGGCATTTCTGATATAAGTACAGGAAGCTTATTCCACATTTTGGGGCCATATACTGAGAACACAACACTATTAGCATTGGGGCAAAGATACTGAATTTTTTCCCCAGAAAAATACAAAGCTTTTGACCCAGTCATGTCCTAGAGCAAGACACTTAATAAGTCAGCTACCTGAGGTCTCAGCGGGCCTCCTTGCAGGACTGCCCGGCGTAGCTGCACTCCTTGCCGGTCTGTTAGACAGCAACGCCAGGGGACATTTCAGGACGGTGTTCCGCGCGGCAGCTATTTCTTGGATCTGAGCCAAGACGACGGCAATCGGTGGTCTGTTCCGCGGATCCACCTGCAGCATCGCACCTTCAGAGACAAAGTGGGATTTAACAAAAAATTTAAGTGCCGAGAATTTAATTTAGACTGAAACTAAACTATACATTAAATGATATGGAAGTGGCAAGAGACGGAAAGCTTGTCAATAATTTTTGAAATTTGTTTGGAAATGTATCAAAATTGTGTCATTTTCCAGCAAAATCTGACAGAAATTGGTATCCGTAGACTTTACTTCTGTTTTACTGATACATTTATGCTACAACTGAAAGCGTTCAACGTAATTGAATACTATTTTAAGAAAAATAAAGGAATACAATCTGAGAGCAAGTTCGGGCGGTTGACTGAAGTCGACTAGATGTCACTTTCGAACACTGCATGGTTTAAATTGCTAGTCCAACTGGATCAACCTTGCCCCAGAGTACTGTTTCTCTAGTCAACATTAATTTGCCATTTACGTCACTGTTTTAAGGTGGCTTTAAGGTAAACTGGGGCAAATTTTTATAAACCTTTGTTATAACAGTTAACACTTTAATGAGTAGTTTAATGATAAATGGTTGGTTTTGTTCAATATGAAAATAATTTATCTTTGACAAACTAGATTTGACAAGTCAATCCACTAGATGCGCTCGAGTGAGAACAGACCATGCATACGTGATTTAAAATCACAAATTGACAAAAGGTCAGCAGCCGAACTTGCTGTGAACAAATCTTAAATCTTAATACACATGAAACTTACGAATCAATTCGTGTAGTACGGCAAATTCTTTATCGGATTCTGGTATGGAATAGTTTGCATTGATGATTCTTAATTTGGCAGAATCCTCAAATGGGTGTTGACCAAAACACAGCATGTAGAGAATACAACCAAGCGCCTGCAGAAGAAACCATTAATATTAGGGCGTATCCAAATTGGCAGCTACAGCTACGGCTACGACTGTTGCCAAGGGTGTTGCTAAGGACGTACTTTACTTCAACGCATGATGACGCAGAAATCTAGCCATAGCCATAGCAGTAGCTGCCAAATCGGACACGGCCTAAGTAATGAGCAACAAAAAGACTATGGCTGCCATCTTGGCCTGGTTCCCAAGAGACACAAGTATGACTGTAGTGCTAACTCTGATACTGGGACCAGCCCTCTGTTTGACTATAATGATTTGTGGTGGCAGAAAAACATACGGATGACAGGTTGACTAAGGTTTTTAAAAGTAAATCATTTTTTGAAAACGCAAATTCATTTCCATCACTTTGTTTTCAATAAACACACAATCCAATCAACCTGTTTTCAGTGAAAAAAAAATGAAAAACAGTTTGTTTTGTTGTGGATTTTGTTCACATCCACATCAGGCTTATTTCAATGGACGTAATCAAAATAAGAAACGGTGACAGGAAGGTTTTCCTCCCACATCTAAAACTGGCATTTCTTTTCCATCTTCTCTACACAGGTATCTTCAGACCTAAGGGTTAATGTGCAAGGTTAAGGTCCAAGGTACTTTGGAAGGTTCCTTGGTTTCATAACCAGAAAGATATAATAATCAAAAGTCAATTATCAACAGTCAATAATCAATAGTCAATCATCAATAATCAATTGTCAATCATCAATAATCATCAACAATCAACAATCAATAATACAAATATTTAATAATCAGTCATCAGAAATCAGAAATCAATAATCAGTAATCAGTAATCATTAATCAGAAATTATAAATCATAAATCATAAATCATAAATCAGAAATCAATAATCAGTAATCAGAAATTCGAAATCATAAATCATAAATTATAAATCGGAAATCGGAAATTGGTTATCTATAATTAGTAAGCAGTCAGTAATCAGTAATCAACCTTCGGTCAGTACAAATCAACATTCAGCAATCAGTAAACAGTAATCTTCATTCAGTAATCAGTCATCAAAAATAAATAGACAATCAATAATAAATAGTCAATGATCAATAGTAAGCATTCTCAAGGTCCTAATTACTATGAGTTTGACATGAAGTTGGAGCCTGTACAATCTCCCCCTCATCTCTTACCCATATGTCCATGTTCTCATTGATGGGGAAATTACTGTATAGATCTAACATCTCTGGTGTGCGGTACATCGGTGTGGTATGCCGAGCAAGCTGTACAACGAAAAGAGAAATCAATAGACTGTGCAAGTCTCGCGCATATCGGGACGAGAAAACACGTGAAACGAAGAACATATATTTCTCTGAAATCAAATCCATGTTTTAAATTATATCTAATGACAAAATCTGAACAACAAAAATACTCAGTACAATTTTTACAAAATTAGTTTGAGCTTTTATAATAAATACACAAATAATGTGTTAATTATTAGTTACACATAATTAAAACTCTGGGACAAGGATGCTTATTTGATCTTAACTTTTCAGAAACCCCTTACGCGGATTCGCGAAGGTCACACCGGCATAAAATTAACGCTTAGCGCAGTTTATAGAGGATGCTGATGCCTCAACAACCATAGACTGCAATGAAAAGGCCTCGCGTTGCAAATACACCATCTGGCAATTATCATCGCGCATCCAAAACAAGCGTTTACATAAGTTTTGTTATTGGAGGTGAGCACAAAATTCTTAATTTTTTGCAGTAACCGGAAGCTGAGGTCAAGTTTAATTCTTGGGTTTTCTTCGTTATATTGATGAATTGATTTTACTTTCATATTTTTTATCACTAAGTATTACATTCCCAACAACATATATAATTTTCATAGTCATAAACTACGTTAAACTAAAATAATTGACGAAACAAAATCTCGCCCACGTAAAACTCCATATGGTTGGGACCACGGTGGTCCCGGAAGTTCGAATGAGCGCGAGACTTGCACAGCCTATAATGCAGTCATTTGATGTGCAGATTGTATAACTGTGGCCTTATAGCGATGCTAACAAATTTGGACGACCCATAGCAGATAATACAGAGGTAAAGCTTCACGTTATTGCATGACGCATTCGGTAACGCATACTTAGCCTTTGAAGTTTCATGTTGCTGTTTCAGTGGAAGCTCAACATGCTTGGAACTAGCTGCAGACATACATGTACATGGCATGGTATTTTACATGGCTAGTTACCTGTTAAATGTATTCTATGTGATTGCATAATTGATGTAGCTTACATCAAACTAATAATCTATATTACCACACAGGCAGAACAGATTGTTCAAAATACAACTTGGGAAGTTCAGAGCATTGCTTCATTGTTCCCACAGCAAAAAAAAAACATTAACTCTACCCCCCTAGAAGGATCCTTACTCAATTTCACCAAATCTAACAACAATCCAACACCATCTGGTAACTCAACACCCAAACTGTTGGACTATATTGTGTTGGCATGCCTGATCCCATGAGTGATTTACAAGGATCCTTTCCCACTCTATACAAAACCCAACACCATCTGGTAACTCAACACCCAAACTGTTGGACTCTGATTGTGCTGGTATGCCAGATCTTAAGAGTGATTTACTAGGATCCTTCCCCACTTTACAAAATCCAACACCATCTGGTAACTCAACACCCAAACTGTTGGACTATATTGTGTTGGCATGCCTGATCCCATGAGTGATTTACAAGGATCCTTTCCCACTCTATACAAAACCCAACACCATCTGGTAACTCAACACCCAAACTGTTGGACTATGATTGTGCTGGTATGCCAGATCTTAAGAGTGATTTACTAGGATCCTTCCCCACTTTACAAAATCCAACACCATGTGGTTACTCAACACCCTAACTGTTGAACTCCGATTATGGTAGTATGCCTGATACTACCTAAAGCATGATCAGCTTACTGGTGCAGTCTTCCATCAAACAGAATCAAATATGAAATGTAGTTGGATTTTGAAGGGCTTGGGTCGTTAGGGCTCAAAATTGTTGGACTCCGATTATGGTGGTATGCCTGATCCCATGTGAAGCATAATCAGTTTTACTAAGGGCAGTCCTCAGTCCAATAGAATCAAACAAGACATGCCGTTGGATTTTGAAGGGTTTGAGGTGCTTAGGGTCTCCCTTACCTCATCTTCAAGCAAGCTTCTCTTGAGTGACGTCCATGTCTCGTCTGGAGTGTAAGATTTAAAACTGGCACTTCCAAAGTCACAGAGTTTGATTGTTCCTTTCGGCCCAATCAAAAGGTTCTCCAACTGGGGGGATGCAAAAACATTGGCAAGACAAATTAACAACTTCTGGAAATCAAAATAAATTTTGCAAAATAAACTTGAGTGAGCTGCTTCAATGTGGGAATTATCCATGTAGTTTAATAAATACATTTTGTTGCACGAGTGTATAAGAACAATTCGGTTTATGCTTGATGGGATTTTGCCAAAATATTTCAAAAGGTTAAAATGATCCAGTGATGTGTTAAAAAGATTGTAATCGACCATTCTTTAAGAACGGAAATACTGAAAGATTACAAAATCCATCCAGCACACCCCTCTCTTAACTCCCCAACCCCCTCCCCAGACACACCCACAAGGCAAACAGTGTATGGGTTAGGATTACGGTAGGGTAGGGTAGGGTAGGATGGGTGTGGGGTTGGGATGGGGTAGGTGTAGGGGTAGGGTAGGGGTAGGTGGGTTTGGTCCATCAATCGGGCAGCATCGAACTTAGGACATAATCGACCGATTGCGCTTGCAGAGCTTAAAATTGCGTGATCAATCATCTGTGTAGGGCAGAATTTGGGTGGTCCATCGAGCAGCACAGAATCTTGGTATGGTCGCACAATCGCCTAATTGCTGCGTCATTGGCTGGTTCCTGTACGACTGATAGATCCTCCAATAGTATAGTGAAATCAGGCTACCGTACAAATCGATCGAACGTGCCCAACACATACAAACATATCACCTCTGTTGGACAAGAAATTCAATGAATATTCATGCTTGGACACTACATGAATATTCAAGACCCCACCTGCACTCACCTTCAGATCCATGTGTGTGATCGGTGGCTTCTGTTTGTGCATGTGCCCTACAGCCCGACACGTCTGGAAAAAGATCTGAAGAACCTCCTCGCAGGTCAAGGGCGCCCCCTTGGACTGAATGGCATCCACGAGAGCGCCCCCCGTACACAGTTCCATCAGAACGAGGAACTCCGACTGCCCATTATCCGATTCCTCTTTCCCGATCGAGGCTGCCGACACAAACTGGACTATGTTCGGATGGCCGGATAATTTTTTCTGAATGTTCTTGTTAAGGTGGATTGACCCATGATGTTACTAGCTAAACCAATTAAATAAATTACTACACGTACATTGTACAAACCGAGATCTGCAAAATTTATTGATCTACCATTTGCTTACGTCTTTCTCTATTGATTGGAACCAATTAAGGATTATGTACCAATCTCAAAGACCCACAAAGCCCCGAAATCTGCTAAGCAAAGAAAGACTTTGTTTAGTGCATGGAAAACAGGCTATATCAGCCCACAATGTCATGAAATATTTATTGCTGGCGACTGAGCAAATCAATTTGTTAAATACATGTATGGATATGTTGGGAAATCTGTGCATGAAGATACACTGGGCCCAATTTCATAGAGCTGCTTTAGCAGAAAACAGTGCTTAAACATTTTTCTAAGCAAAAATAAGCAGGATACTAGTCATGTAGTGTACATATGTGATATGGTATTTTGGCTGGTAACCTTACTCTGGTAAGCATAATTTGGTTGTGGTTAGCTACTTTTTGTGCTTCAGGGCTCTATGCAATTGGGTCCTGTCTTTCTAGTCCCTGGCCCAGACTATGCATTCTTATCAAAATTTGATCTTCATTTTTGTAAGGCCTTAGAAAAAAAGGCACCATCGTGGTGGGAAATCTAAAGATCTACATGTACTAACACAATTCGAGGGACATCAGAGGAAATTGCCTCCCTGAAGCATCAGGCCTGAAGTGTATGTTGATGTAATGAAACATGTTGCCGCCAATGTTCCCTTACATTCTAAAAAAAATGGCCGGCCTGTGGATACAAATTACCAAAACGAGGCCGGCACTGTAAGGGTTAAAAGTGAAAGCACAATGAAATTGACCAATGCAGTTCAAGTAATAAGTCAAACCATGGTCAAACCATACAGAAAGGACATCCTTTCTCTATGGTCAAACCAAGGAATCAAGTCATGACAAAGACAGGAAACTTGTCTGGGTTTTATCTGTATTTGTCTAGCCACAAACTGACTGTGTGTAAACACAACTTTGTTTGAATGATAAACTTAAGCCAAAAAGTGTGCGCTGAGCAAATAAGCACACAGAGAAGTGATCTTGAGTTTGTGGTTATTGTCCCATTGTGTGCATAATAAACAACAATGATTATGAATGTATTAGCATATTACAAGCAAGCCTAATACCAGCATGTTAAGTCTCTATGAATGTAGAAGCAAACTATAGGCCTATAAGCAAAAAGCCCGGTTCATACTTCCTTCAATGCTTCAAGTGAAGCGAATTTGACATCACATCTCTGTTTTCCCTGCGAATGTTCCGCAAGAGTTGAGCACAGCTCAACTCTTCCGAATTGTTCCTTACAAATTTGTGAAGTCAAAATTCGCATCGCATCCGCATTCGCAGGAAGTCAACGTGTTAGCTAGAGGGGTGTCTGGGTGTCTTTTTGGACAACCTGTTTTACATTTGGACAACCTGTTTTATCTGTCATTTACATGTAGTGTATTGTAAGTGAACAATTTGGACATCCAGTTTTTAAATTTCCAGCAAATTTGGACACCCTTTTACTAAATCCTGGCTAAAACCTTGCAGGAAGTATAAACCAGGCTTAATACAAGTGTGCACATTTTATGTCTTCACGAATGTAATCAATATACAAGGGAAATACTACAAGCGTGCACATTTTAATTCGCTATGAACATACAAGCAAAGCATATACAACCATACACATTGTCATTGTATACCTCACTATGAATAAACATATTGTGCATATTTTGTCAAATTTAAAACATCCCATAGCTACTGTTATATCATCCACCTTGGGGTTTCGCATGATGGATAAACTACTTCAATATGATATCATGCCCTGAATTACTACAATGCCCTGATAGCCCAAGTCCTACTATTTCCTTCACTTTCAGCAAAGAGGATATAATATGAAGGAGTTTGGCTTTTTATGGTTAAAGGCTACGATACGTTTGGTAATGACTCTGATAATTAATGGCAATAAAAACTTACTTGGTAAGAAGTACAGCAGCTTTGGATAGTAAAATGCATTTTTAGAAACTTCTCACTTCGAAGAACTGCGGTTATGGAAAAATATATCACTTTTTATCCCCATAAATTTGAACCTGAGAAGCGTATGCATAACGCTTCTCAGAGTGTGTATTTCCAATGCAGATTAGTCTTCCTGCGTGGACATAACCGCTCCAGATTTTTGTCAATATCTCAAAAACGCTACCACCTTTTGAAATGAAATTTTCACAGGTTAGTTTTATGGTATTATCTACAACTATAGGTTTGAAACAAACAATAGGCTCCAATTACCAAACGTGTATGATGCCTTTAACTACAAATACACCTAACCAATAATGAAACTTAGAAACTTTAGAAATTACAGATCTGGTTTGTTTTGAACGCTGTTGGACTCTTTCTAATACAAGTACATGTAGTTGGACTATGTTCTTCAATAGTTGGACTAAGGACTGCATTACAATGCTAGACTGAGTGATTTTGTTGATAATCATAAATGTACATGACTGTAAGTGTGTATAAATCCGAGTTGAACGGTAGACAAACAAACAAACCAACTAGGGGATTTTCCTACGAATAGCAAAAACAAGTTTTGTCTGACAAAATGCCTTGTTTATCAAATATTAAAGGTCAAGTTGAATTTTTTCTCGCAAATTTGCCAATGATTGAAACTAACTGCATTTTTAGAACAAGATTTTCATAGTTTCGGAGTGCATGCCAACTGGCATCTCTCGTTACAGAAAATGTACAGGAGTTGTATGGCAGTGGTGGTCGAGCGGTTAAGAGCGCCGGACTCAAGCTCTAGTGTTTCTGATCAGCAGAGTGTGGGTTCAAGTCCAAGTCGTGGCACTTGTGTCCTTGAGCAAGATACATTGCTTTGGCCTTCGGATGGGGCATGAACTGAAGTCGTAGGTCCCATGTACTAGGATTGGTAGTGCAGGTAAAAGAACCTACATGTGTAGAACACTTATCACGGAGAAGTCAGGGTTAACCCTTGTGTTTCTGGTTCACGTAGCACAAACCCTTGTCAACAGGTTTCCCCAAGCTTGCGAGCTACAGTGATTAAGTTCACTTATGAGGCATTCTTGGTTTCATTACCAGAAATATTTAATAATAAATAATAATAGTAATTTTTTATACCATAAAAATTTCCTCAGTTTCAAACTGAAACCCTTTTGAAAAAAGGTTCTTACTGTCTGAAATTATGGTCACAGTCAGGGTAACGGCATTTGAGCACAAATCATCCACTTGCTTATCCGATGGCCGCAATAAAATTAACTGGTTATAGATCATTACTTTTTACTTAAACTTGACCTTCGGCAAATTTGATAACATTTTCACAGGTTGTTTAGATGGTGTGCTAATACTGAAAACATAGAGCAAGGAACCTTGCTCTATGCTGAAAACTAGAGGATGGGAAGGAATTTACTCTTCTAAAAACCAATGATATAGGCCCCCTACTTCCTCTTAAGTCGTATTGCGCAGTTTAGAGAAAGTGAAAGGAAATTTCATCCATTCCTCAACTACATGTATTTATATGAAGCAATTGTTTGTCGTACCATGGCTCACCCTTAACAATAATAGCCTGGCGTACATTGTCTGGTGAAAACTGCTATGGGCTGGTAAACACCACTTCTCAACTTGCCCTGTGGGCTCTCTTTTTTTTCCGATGTAAATAATAAACTGTTAAGAAATGTGTTAATGTATTTTTGAGTGTGTAAACGTTCATTTGGCCATTAAACTGGTTGTGATTGCTACTAGGATACATTTATGAAGATACAGGTTTAAAATCTGGGCTACTAAAAGTAAACTTTCCCGGGGCAAGTAAAACACACAGTTTACTTACATACATGTAGCCCGGTGGACTACTTGACAAAAAGCTTTTAAAAGCAAAAGGCCTGGGCCCAATTTCATAGAGCTGCTTATAAAAGCAGAAAATACTGCTTTAAAAAATCCTGTTTAGCAATAATGAGCAGGACACCAGTCACAAATTGTACATGTGACATGGTGTTTTGGCTGGTAACCTTATTCTGGTTAGCATAATTTTGTTTTGCTTAGCTTATTTTTTTGCTTAAGCAGCTCTATAAAATTGGGCCCTGGTCATAGTCTTGTATCAGTCCTCTCAGCTCTTAATTGATTTGTAGCCGTTTGGCTTGGATACATTACATATAATTTATGTATTGGGTCGTTTGCCTGCCTCGGGCAGTGTATCAGGTTTAGGCCAACTAATCTGATCACACACGGTTTGGACTGCATAATTAATTACCACATGCAAATGAATACATCTGTAGGGGAAAATTAATTAATTAACTAATCAGGCTGTACATGTTTACTACTCATGTTTTTAGGCTACATGTTACATGCATTGTGTTGGGGGGGGCCTTGTGGTAAATGCTATGCATAGACACAGTACCCAGTCAACCCTTGTACTATCTTACATTGTCTGACAGTTCAATATCATCCACTGTGGTTTTGAATGATGGATAAACTATGCGCGCCTGCAATCGTATCATGAAAATGTTAGATCTACACAGCAGTTAGTTCTGTGCACAGTTGCACCAATATGAACAAACCCATGCAGTTTTCTGAACCCCTATAAATGGACAAACATGTACATTACACTCTCCAGTCTCCTGACGATGTCTAGAGCAAGCTAGTCGAAATGTTGAGACCTATTAAGAACTCACTCCGCGGCAGTGTAGTTATAAACGAGAAGTCCCCCCCCCCCCGATCCACATAGCGAAAGTAGTAGTCCCGCCCGATTTCCTACCCAGGTAGTAGTTAATAAGCAGGAGAGTTCTTTTCAGAACTAAGAAGTCTCCCGAATTCCGAATATTCTACTCTGCGGCAGTAGAATAAAAAGCTAGACAAGTTCTCAAAGAACCAAATCTACCTACATGTAGCAAGTAGATATACTCTGGTGTTACTGCAAACCAAATATATATTGATACCTCACCATGGAATGCCTCAAATCCTATAATGTACACTACATCTCCTAAAATGTTCTCTGGTTTATATAGGCTATTCATGAATCACTAACTTAATAACTGAACCCATTGACGCATTCACAACGACCCTGGGGTGTCCCTAGGGGTTTCCCTACATTGTCCAGAGGGGTTTGTACTGTAAGCCACTTAAGCGATGGACGCTTCAACCAACAGTGACAATTAACTAATGACTGCAGGTCTAACAAATAAAAAGCAGTTGGGATGAAAACTACCTCAGGATTACCTTGCAGATTTTCAGAGAGACATTAATTTATGGTACATAAATATCTAAAGATTACTTTTTCAGAATTGTGTTAACTACAGTATGCAGATGTGCCTGATTCACATACAGTAAAAGTTGCTTTTTGCCCTTAATGTTTTTAGTGACTAGCCAGCGGGACCAGTGACTAGCCAGCGGGACCAGTGACTAGCAAACGGGACCAGTGAGCTTGCCAGCGGGACCAGTGAGCTTGCCAGCGGGACCAGTGAGCTTGTCATTTCACTAGTCTGCCAGTTTTTTGCACTGGTCCACATTTCATGTAAAATAGGGAAGAGAATTTTGGCTGGTCCTCTGTTTTCACTAGCATAAGGCCAGCGGACCACTGTTAAGAGAAAACCCGGCACAGTGTGTGATACGTCAATCATTGCCTTGGTGCCCCTTGAAATGTTCCAGTACAAATACTCATCTCCCTCATGCATGCAGAAGTGCCCCTTGCCAAGGAAAATTTGCCTTGCCCTTACATGTAAAAGAACAAAGTGTTAGGCCTGCATATAATTATCAGGGTTCTCCGATATCCAAATTGTTTTTGTTTGTGTTTTTTTGGAGGGGAGGGGGACACACAACTTCAGATCAAATTCGCAAAAATAATATAAAAAAACAATTTAGAATGCCCCTTGAAATGTTCCAGTAAAATGTTTATATTTCCCTCATAGAGGTGCCCTTTATTATAAGGAAAGACTGCCTTGCCCTTACAAAAACCAAATATCACGCAGATCCATTATTGCTAAACGATGAGACTTTTTCTAGTTGTACCTTAAGATAAGCTCCAATAATTTGTCATTCTTTCAACTGATTGCATTGACAGCGGCAAGCCTCAATTATTTGAAGCAGAATTTTATGTAAAGGATACAAGAATTGTGATCTCTTGAAGGATTGCTTTAGAAGTTTCATCATCATTGGCCAATAATCGCTAAAAGAATGAAAACAAAACTGTTTTAAGAGTATGGACAAAAATACTTTTCCAGGTCAGATCAAGATGTTAAAGGGTCTGTATACATTGTACGTTTGGTAATGACTCTGAAAATTAATGGCAATAAAAAGTTACTTTGTATGAAGTACAGCAGCATTTTGAGAAGCTTTTCACTTCGAAGTACTGCGATTATGGAAAAAGATATCACTTTTTATCCCCAAAAATTTGAATCTGAGTGTGCATTCCAATTGCAGATTATTCTTCCTGCGTGGACATAACTGCTACAGATTTTCAGCAATATCTCAAAAACGCTACCACCTTTTGAAATAAAAATAAAAATAGTATTTAGAAACAAATTTAAAAACTCATAATCAGCTCTTTTTGCACACTAATTCTGCGAAAGGCAAGAAAATACTAAAGCATGGCAGTGACAGTGTACAGATGATACAGATTTTGACAGATGGATGGTACAATAATTTATAATAGGCCTAAATAAACCAATACAGAGTTTAGAAAATTGACAATTTTACCTTCAACGCATACTCTCTGCCAGAATTGTCTGCAGCGACAAACACGAATGCAAAGCCACCTGCAAGTGCAAGCACAATAATATATTATTAACAAATATTGTGAGTCTTCCCTCAATCGACTCGGAACATTTTTTTTCTTTTTGTACAGGGCCCTAAACTTTTATTTAAAAACTAGAACTTAAGGTTTTACTTAATTTGAGTACTAAAAAGTTAAACATGTTTTAATTTCCCTTCAATGTGCTTGCAATAATTGCAACCCCCTGGTGACCTGTGAGTGTGAGAAATAAAAAGTGTAACATTGATAGACCAATGTTGTTTATGTTAAAAGTAAAAACTACAACAAGTCAATTCAACTCCAGCCAACAACAGTGCAATATTGTTACTCAACTTAGTACAAACAATGTATGTTTGCTTTTCCAAGGACAGCAATGAAATAAATGTACTTGAGTTAAATTTAATTGAACAGCATCCAAGCCCAAAATTATTCTCAAGAAATTACTCGCAGCTGTCGAACTCACCTTCTGCAATGACTTTCTTCACCCGCAATTTCGTTTCGCCTAGCTCCACTTGCGAGCCAACAAAATCACTCCCTCTGTCGCCCTGGCCACCTCCTAAAAGGCCAAGTGCAGACCTGAATAAATCTGACATGATTCAGCTTCAAAATGTATGCTTTCCTTGGTCAATTTCGGTTCATTTTATTAACATTTGGGGGAAAAGATCGCAGTGCTGTCTTGTCCGGTCTCTCCCACAAAATGTCGGCGTTACACGTGACGTCATCATATTTTTGTAACCTTTGACCTGAAATCCACATGGGAAGTGGCTAGTCTCGGCAAATTATCGCACAGTAATCGCAGTTTTAACAATGACGGCTTTTCACGAGAGATAGACTAGCCATATCATAAGTAGACTTGACATAGTCAAGTGGGCATTATTATTCTACTTCGTGCGGTTTATTTTTTCATTGAAACAACACAAAGTTACTACATGGATTTTGTGCAGAGTCCGTGATTATACTGATAACCAATGTCATCCAGGGACGCACTGATTGGAGCTAGTCTATGCCCAGGTTAACATAATTACCATAACATTAAACAAAATACAGGCTAGGAATAGTGATTGAACTCTAATTTTTGTATTAATCTTACATGGGGTCAAAACGGGAAGTGATATTTGCTTATATAGGTGGGTAATTTGGTGTTGGGAGTAACCCTCCTTCCTGGCCGCTCGCCTCGCCTACAAAATCGCGACAGAAATGAAACTAGGACGAGAAGAAAGCCCTTGAGATTGGATTTCCATGGAGGCAACTCCATGTTTTTACATAATATTCATCTTTCAGCATTAATTTGTGACATTTCTGCAGGACTAGCAATTCCAAATATTCATACAAAATATATTTTTAATCTGAGATCTCACTCTTTACAAATTAATTTATGTTAATAAAACCTACCCCAAATGTTTTGAATCATAAAAGGACAAATTACATGATAACAAAATGAAAACAAAGTCACCTGTAATCAAATTACTATCAACAATATTTTGTTTTATTGACCAGATACCTTTCAATATATCATTTACAGTTTTGAACAAAGTAATCAATGTTAATAATAATATACAGCCCTTTCTTTTAGCCCACCTCCTATCAAGCCCCGCCCACGATCCATTGATTTGGAATTAAAAGTTCAGATACCATCAAGAAATTGGTTTGTTTGTTTGGATGATCTTCCCAAGAAAGGAACTCGGAAAAGCTCTGAATAGGGGATATAAACGCCAGGCTGGCAACAGCCGATCTCTCTCATATGAACATTGGTTTATTGTCTATGATTATGAATTGCACAAATCAATAAATTGTCATTCAGTTACTATAGCCATTGTGAAATCAGCGGTTAGCTTGGGTAAAAGCAAGGTGATAAAATATCTTCTGTTACTCACAAAACAGTTCAGGCAACTGTACAAAGAGGTTCAAGGAAAAACCTCATTTTATAAACTATTTTTTTATTTTGTTCGATATGTGTATTTCATATTTCAAACACTGGCAAAATCTGAGAGAGATAGACTAAGGAAAGTCTAAAAGTTGACGTAACATGTTTACCCTTTGGTGCACAGGGAAAGTTGCTAGAGACCACCCTAAATATCATAGAGAAAGGCAAAGTATAGTCTCAGTCAGTTACATAACCAGACATTTTCATTGGGGGGCGGGGGGCAAAGGGGCAAAGACATCATTGGGGGGGCTATTTAATGTATTGAACCATTCGGATCAATTACCATATAATTCCAGGCCTGTTTCGTGCAATTTTTCGATCTCATTTGGGGGGGTGGGCTGGGTGGGGGGGGGGCAAGAGGGAGGAGGGGCAAGGGTTCTCAGCGGGAGGTCCCCTCTTCTGGTTATGCCACTGGTCTTTTTAGTACATGTAGTTCCATGAGATTAATAGTTTACCTAAAGTTTTCATCATCTATGATTGAAAAGGTCATACAGAAAGTGCTACTTTTCAAGAACTCCACCTCCTGAAGGAGTACTTATCATTGTTTGTTTCCTGGTTGCCAGTTGGTGTGCATTAATATAGAATTCATACCAAGCACGCTCCGCTCCTCTCCCATAATCAACCTGAATACCTGATAGTGCCGGATTTGTTAGTATTTTTGTTTCCTCTTTTGATTTTACAGTATATCTTAACCTTTTTAAGCACCTTCTAAAGTTGTTAACAGTCTCTGGACCTTTGTACGACCGTTAAAATGTTGAAAACTTTGGACTGTCTCTATTTTGTTTGCCCTTTGGTGCACTGGGGGAATTTGCTAGAGACCAAATAGTCGGTAGTGTATAATAGGATTATAATAATAATGATTTGGGAGGCAAATCATCCTTACTCGCATCTGAGAAGCTGAATTGCAAAAGACGCGGCTGCAACGTGTTTGAGCTGCAGGCAAGCAGAGGGCGCCCTTGGCAGCCAGCCACATATATGACCACAGTAGAGCACAGCTTGAGATCAAAAGTGTTTGATATTTCTGGAGGGAGGAAAAACCGGAGGACCCCCGAGGAAAAACCCTCATGGCATAGAGAGAACCAACACACAACTCTACTCACACGTGGACTTAGCCGGGAATCGAACCAGGGCCACAGTAATGAGAGGCGAGCGCTTTACACACAAGCCAACCATACCACAGGATTAATCTTTGTCCAAAGTAAGATGATGTGTTTTCAATACAAGCCCACAATGTGAGTGTAAAGCCTGCTCTGGTTGGAGCCTACGATTATAAAAATCTTCCAAAGAAATGTCATAGTCGCGTTTAAAAATAAGGGGAGCACCCCCTCCTGAAATGATTCCTCATAACGTTGTCTTGCTGAGGTTTGTGAATCCCACTCCGACACATGTCAGGAGGACCTTGTCTCCGCCCACTCTCTGCCCTTCTTCCCTGTCCTCTGCCGCATCATCGCCTTGATTGGACTGCTGGGACTCCATCTTAAACATCACTTGGAAGAAATCTCTCATGTGTCGAAGAAACTGGATCCTACACAAGGAGAACAATTATGTAAAAAAAAAAGCCTTAGAGAAAGTTTGACTTACCATTTCTTGCATTTATACCGCAGGTTATTTTGGTTGTTGAAGGTAAGGTAATACTTTGGTAATGACCACAAAAAGAAATTGTGTAATTTGTATCCGAAAGCCTACTTAAAAAGAAATTGCGTAATTTTTTATCCAAAAGCCTACTTGTTATAAAAATGGTAATCGTAGTAAGCATTCCGCGAAATCGTTTTGGGGTTTTGGTTTGAGGTTTTTGGGTGATTTTTTTTGTTTTTTGAGGTGTTTTGGGGGTTTTTTTTGGTGGGGTTTTTTGTGGGGTTTTTTTGTGGGGGTTTTTTTTGGGGGGAGGGGGTGCTATTTAATGTATCAAATCTTTCATTTGTGAATTTTTTTGATCTCATTTTTCTTTTTTTGGGGGGGCAAGGGTTCTGAGCTCCCACTGCTGTGACTGGTGCCCCACTCATTTTTGCTTATTAAAGAAATTTTTCTGCTAACAGCTTTATGAAAGTGTGCCCTGGAGAAGAAAACAAATCCACAGGTTGGTGGAATTCGAACCCTTGACCTTCCATATTCTATGGCTGGTATCGCGGTGATACTTACGTGTGTGGTGAGAGCGGTCCAGTCAATAATTTGGAAACATCTGATTGGCCAAGAGCCATGAATAATAATGCTAAGCTCTGATGCCTTGAATCAACACATCCTCCCTGGAGCCCCAAAACAAAGAATTGGAAACAAGAAAATGATGAATAAAATATGAAACTTGGGCATTTTTAAACTCCGCAATTCTTTGTGGATTAAGAGATGTTTAGTGGTAAATTTGAGCTTATGCATTTTCTAAATTTGACTTTTTTTAAAGCCTTACAGCGTGCTTTGAATGATTGGGTACTTTAAAATGTTGTATTATTATTGTTCAGTCAAATAGAAAAATTGACAACCTTTGCACAACAGTGACGAATTTAGGAGCGGGCCTACAATCCCTTATTTCTTATGACTGAAAAAACAATTAATTGATAGACAAATAAATAATATTCTTAATTTTACAATAGGTTAAAAAAAACTTGTAAAACGCTTCTGAGGTGTCCTAGCTTGCACAAGAGAGCATGTAATGTTTAACTAAATTTTCCAGGGGCCCTAAAGCGGCCCCCAGAATCCCCACGCAGTGATCAACTTGTCTTAAAACAAAAGCAGGATTACTGAAAACTTTCAACTTATAAATAAGCCATCAAAATTTGCACCACCCCCTTTCTGAAAATCCTGGATCCACCGCCTGAACCAGATAGCTAAAATCAAACCTTATCAAGGGGCAACAAAAAACAAAAATTATACAAACGACTAAAGGTAGTGTGAGATTCGTTTTAACTCTTTCATGCGCCGACCGGTCGCTAGCGACCGGTTTAAATCCCTTTAGAAAAATAGTTGTAAATCAAAAAAAAAAGATCGCATAGCCACACAGTTTATAGAATGGGCAAGAGGATTCTTGAGGGTGCTATTGTGACCTTTTTTTGGGGGGGTCGAAAAAACAAGATCAAAAAACGAGTAAACAATGAATGTGTCCATGTGAACAATTTATCACTAAAATAAACGATGCATGAAAGGGTTAAAATAGTAAATAAAATGGGGACGTCTTAACCACAACTGACAAATTTAATCCAATGGCACTTGGGTGCAAGGTTAGAAGATGTACCCCTTCCCTTACTTTGTCTTTGACAAATCTTAGCATTATTGAGATATTAGTAGTAACCATGACCCACACACCCATCGCTTACAGCAACAACACTAAACATTTACCACCTCCTTCCCACCACCAGCCCCAAAGGCAGCACCCTGGGCAAGTGTATTTTTTCAAAAATAGGGCAACTCACTCTGTAGATTTCTTCCATGAGGAGCATCGCTGTCTGCTTGCCAAGGTCTTCGGGAACCGTTGGAGTCTGACCCTTCTGATTTGATGACAGCTCCGCACTCAGGAAAGCGCCCTCTGTTGTTTCAGCGACTAATGACAAACCAAATCCTGGTGACCTGAGAATCAAACATTAAATGAGATATAAAGATATTTACAAAATCAATTGAAACTGGTTGTTCATGCTCAGCTTGTACACAATTCTCCCAGCTGCTATAATATATGGGAACAATTGAAAACAGCATCTTTGTTTTCATATACGGTTGGCGGATTTTTAACTTAAGAAAATTGGAAATTCAAGACAAGAATAAGCCTTTTTGAAATATGGTGGACACTGTAGGAGTGCACTGTTTGGTTTGGGTGCAATATAGAAAAACTTGCCGAAGCCAAATCGTGTCATAGTATTGTTGTCCACAATATCTCAAAGTGGCTTATGGGTCTGAAGTCAAACAATGAAGCTGTTTCGTGTTTGTGTTTTGGTGTGAGCTGTTTGCAAATGCTTTTATCTCAAAAGGGTAATAAATTACAGGCAGGTACAATAATGGCTACTGATTACAGAAATGCTGGTACGGTACTCTCCAAATAGTGAATAATCATCATAAAAATATCTGATTATCAAATTATTGTATACAATGCAGTTTTTTTCTTAAAGACACTGGACACCTTTAGTAATTGTCAAAGACTAGTCTTCTCACTAGGTGTATCTCAACATATGCACAAAATAACAAACCTGTGAAAATTTGAACTCAATTGGTCATCGAAGTTGCAAGATAATAATGGAAGAAAAAACACCCTTGTCACACAAAGTTGTGTGCTTTCAGATGTGATTTCGAGACCTCACGCGTGAGGTCTCGAAATGAATTCAAATATTTTACTGAGAAATTACTTTTTTCTCAAAAACGACGTACTTCAGAGGGAGCCGTTTCTCACAATGTTTTATACTATCAACAGCTCTCCATTGATCGTTACCAAGTAAGTTTTTATGCTAACAATTATTTTGAGTAATTACCAATAGTGTCCAGTGCCTCTAAACAAAAAACAAATTACTTCTACTTTACCTACACACATGTACTCAATTATTTCTGCAAGTGCAATAGCAGAGCACCTATAAGGACATTTTTTTAAAAATCCTCCTACAGTCTGACTATTTAATATTATCAACCGTGGTTTTGAATGATAGATAAACTATGCCCGCCTGCAATATGATTTCATAAGGTGATTGCATCAGCACAGTACACAGTCAACCCTCCTACTGTCTGACCATCAAATATCATCCACTGTGGTTTTGAATGATAGATGCACTATGCCAGCCTGCAATATGATATCATGTGGTGAATACATCTACACAATACACACAGTCAACCCTCCTACTGTCTGACCATTCAATATCATCCACTGTGGTTTTGAATGTTAGATAAACTATGCCAGCCTGCAAAATGATATCATGTGGTGAATGCATCTACACAGTACACAGTCAACCCTCCTACTGTCTGACCATTCAATATCATCCACTGTGGTTTTGAATGTTAGATAAACTATGCCAGCCTGCAAAATGATATCATGTTGTGAATACATCTACACAATACACAGTCAACTCTCCTACTGTAGGCTATAACCGTTAAATATAATCCACTGTGGTTTTGGATGATAGGTGGTGAATGCATCGAACCCTGCTACTGTCTGACCATTCAATATCACACACTGTGGTTTTTGAATGATAAATAAATAAGACCAAGAGTAGGAAGGTTTATAGTTCATGGTTTTTATCTTACTTTCCGGACTGGGGTCCCTTGACATGGTCTGTGTAGATGTAGATATCTGGAAGGAACTGATTGAGAACACTGCGAGCAGCATCAACTATTCTGTTGGCAACAGCTGGGGAAACTCGCATCGCGTATCTTTCATTTAACACAGTCAAGGAAGTGTCAAAATAAACAATGTTATTTCTGTATATCAGTTTTCTTCATCTTCCTTACAAGTCAAACCACCCCACACACTTCTCTCCATCTTACCATTCAAAATCATCCACTGTGGTTTTGAATGATGGATGAACTATGCCAGCCTGCAACATGATATCATGTGGTTAATGCAATTACACATTACGCAGTCAACCCTCCTACTGTCTGACCATTCAATATCATCCACTGTGGTTTTGAATGATAGATAAACTAGGCCAGCCTGCAAAATGATATCATGTGGTTAATGCATTTACACATTACGCAGTCAACCCTCCTACTGTCAGACCAATCCACTTCACATGGTTTTGAATGGTGGATGCGCTCTGCCAGCCTGCAATATGACACCACGCAGTGAATGCATCTACACTGTACACAGTTCTGTGCACAATTGTTCTACCCTATATACAGCTCTTGTACTACAGTAGAATGGTTCCGAATGGTTGGTCAACTTGTGTTATAATAGGTGGGTTTAAAAAAGAATGCAAAATTTGTTTTAAACATTTTGTAAAGGATACGCCACTCCCCGTATTCTCTTAATTTTCCCTGGTCTGATGAACTGAAGAGGACGGAGTGTTTTCTTGGAAGGACATTTAAAGACGACTTCACCGCCTCCACCAGGGGGTGCTCCTCTTCTTGTTATCTGAATTGAAAAACAAATATTTTACTTAATCGTGTCTTTATTACATTAAACAGGCATGAAATTTGGTTCTTAGAAAAAAAAGGCATTTTTATCGAGTACAAGTGCTGACCTACATGTACATATGGTACAGGCTTTTCTAGAATTTTCTGGCCATTACAGATTTTGTTCATATTTAAGTAGGAAGAATATCATGCCTGATTAAAAAGTACATAACAAAATCATAAACTAGCATGTTAATTTGTGTGCCTTCAGATTAAAATTGCAAAATTATTTTTTATGATAATTTGTACATCAAACAATCACATATTTTTTTGTGTATATAATATTTTCAAAATATTTTTTAAGGCCACATAAAAAAAAGAAATTGTTGATTGTCCCCGCCGACCCCATTCTTTTTTTTCTTTTTTTTTTTAATCATAAAAAACGGTCTTTTCAATGATCTTTTCAGTCAAATTTGGCTCCCAGATTTTTCAGCTGATATTTGTTTCAAAATCCATAGGTTGGAAAAAGATATTTGAAGAAAGATTGTGTTGGCAAAAACAAGAACAATTCTTCAAATATTTACATAAGAAAATGTTCACAGAAAATGTCATCTAGGAGTTAAATGGGTTTAACAAAACAATTAAAAACATCAAAATCACACAAACCCTCTGTTTTATAGTGATTGTGATGATTTCTTTATTCTTTATTTCATATTTTGCTATGTCCTAAAAAATAAAAAAATAAAAATAAAAACCACCCTCCCACCCCAACTTACCACCAAAAAAGGACCAATCTTTTTATTTTATGTGGCCTAATGTACAATCATTGCATGAACAACAAAACAAAACAATAGTTACCATATTAATACAAATTGTGAAAAAACCTGCTTCAAATTGTACAGGATATTACAAAAAATAAAACAGAAAAAATACATCATGTTTGTACCTTTAGCTCCAGACCCTCATCAATGTAGAACTTCCTGAGTATTGGGAAGGATGCTGTTTTGATAACGTCAACCTGATTTTAAAGACGAAAATATACTGCACGTCAGGTCACCAGTCAACGAAAATGACAATATAGTACATGGCATTGTGAACATTTTAAAGGCACTGACACGTTTGGTAATTGTCAAAGACCAGTGTTCTCATTTGGTGTATCCCAACATATGCATAAAATAACAAGCCTGTGAAAATTTGGGCACAATTGGTCATCGAAGTTGCAAGAAAATGATAAAAGAAAAAACACCCTTGTTGTACAAATTTGTGTGCTTTCAGATAGGAATACAAACTTCTTGCAAGAAGTTTTTATTATTTTAGTGAGAAATAACCTCTTTCTCAAAAACTATGTTACTTCAGAGGGAGTCGTTTCTCACAATGTTTTATACTATCAACAGCTCTCCGTTGCTCTTTACCAAGTCAGTTTTATGCCAATATATATATTTTGAGTAATTACCAAACGTGTACAGTGCCTTTAAAGAGAGGGTATACCTTTGGTAATTACTCCAAAAAATTATGACCATAATAACTTAATTGGTAAGAAGCACTGCAGCTGTTGATAATGTATAACATTTTGAGAAAGAATTCCCTTCACAGGAATGTGGTTTTAGAGAGAGGGATTCCAAAACATTTCAATCTGGGAAACGTTTCTGCATGAAATGTTTCTCAGATTGTGTATTCCAATTATGGATTATTCTTCCTGTGTGGACATTACCGCGCTCAAGATTTCCGGCAATATCTCAAAAACGCTACCACCTTTTCAAATGAAATTTTCACAGGTTAGTTTTATTGTATATATTTACATTTATATAGGATTAAAACAATCGAACGGTTCCAAAAACCAAAGGTATACTTTGCCTTTAAAAAACCTTACTGTTGTTAGTGTTTCTTGTGACAACCAACCCATACCTCACTTTGTCACAACAGTGGCATAACGTGCATCACTGAGAGTGGCAAACTGGAGAAGCCACCAGCTGTGCTTGATTGCAATGGAATTCAGGCCACTGTTGGTGGAGATATGATTCTCACACTTGGTCACTATGTCATTCATAAATACCTGGGACAGTTCATCCATTCTGATTGGTCGAGAGAAAATCACATGGCCATCACATGGGGATCACATGGCCATGTTTAGACGTGCTATATTACCACGGTGCGGAGTGTTTAAACATGGCCTGAGGAAATTGAGTCAAAAGTGGGTGCTGTCGTCAGATGATTGCATGCACCCATAATTGTATGGCCCAATTTAAGTTTTATGTTGGTAGGTCGCATATTTGGCTCGCGCAAGTTTGCATGCGATAGTTAGAAACTAAAGCGACAATTTTAGAACTAGCACGAGGAGCTACTTTGCGCTCAACATAGATAGAAATTCAACACGGAGTCGAGGCGGGCTCAGGCTAAACTGTCAGATTAGTCCTCAACTGTTCAAACTTTTTGCGTGTGTTTAAAGGCACTGAACACGTTTGGAAATTTTCAAAGACCAGTGTTCTCACTCTGTGTATCCAAACATATGCATAAAATAACAAGCCTGTGAAAATTTGGGCTCAATTGGTCTTTGAAGTTGCAAGAAAATGATGAAACGCCCTTGTGTAAAAATTTGTGTGCTTTCAGATAGTAATAAAAACTTCTTGTAAGAAGTTTTTATTATTTTATTGAGAAATTACCTCTTTCTCAAAAACTACGTTACTTCAGAGGGAGTCATTTCCTACAATGTTTTATACTATCAACAGCTCTCCGTTGCTTGTTACCAAGTAAGTTTTTATGCTAATATTTGTTTTGAGTCATTACCAAACGTGTACGATACCTTTAACGGAAAGGTATTTACGAATGGGACTAAAAGAGTGGTGACTCAGTCTCAAACAGCCATTTAAAACCTTGCAGGATCGTGGCCGTGCAATAAAGGACCTCGCCTTCAGCTCGGTCCGTTACTGCGCGGCCACGACCCTTCCGGTTTTAAATGGCCGTTTAAGACCTCGTCCCCACTCTTTTATTCCCTTATTTAAAAACACAGTGGATGATACGGAATGGTCAGACAGTAGGGGTCCCGTCTTCTCTGAACTGACGACCGGGCGGAGTGAAGGACACCTACCGATGGATCAACTTGATTATTAGTGACGCCTCGGAGTACAGCTTTGATTGGTTTCTTCATGAAGGGGGCCAGTTGTATCAGTGCCTCCAGGTAGTATCCTATAGCTCTCTGTGTGTTGCAATCATGCTCAATGGTTCCCCCACTCAATAGCCCTGGTTGATACAGCACACTGGTACCTGTGGGTGAATAGAGAAAGTTACAGGAAAAATTGGCTCAATGAATCTCAACATTAATGCTGCAATGCTTTATGGGGTGTCATGGCCGAGCGGTTTTGAGCATCGAATTCAAGTTCTAGTGGTTAAGTCATCGGGGTGTGGTTTCGAATCCCGGTCATGACACTTGTATCCTTGAGCAAGACACTTAACTATAATTGCTTCTATTCACCCCCAGGTATAAATGGGTACCTGAGAGGGTAGAGGTTGATATTGTATTTGAAAAAGCCTTCGGAGCGCCACGGCAGCTCGGGGCTGTATACTCCCCAGGGAGCTGAGAAAGATTAAAGGAATGTTATTGGCCCAATGACAAGGGCACTAATGTAAAGCGCATTGATGCGTTACAGTCAAATGTGCTATATAAGAACTAATTATTATTATTATTTTATCGGTCATATCCGGTAAACTCTTTTCAAAGTTTGTTTTCAAAATTTCAGCAATAGACCCACAGGGTGAGGACAAAATAATAGCCAAAGAATAATCATTAGCCCATCAGCGGTGTGTTTCCTTTGTTTCATCATCATTTTAATTTTTAAGTCTTCATGGTCGCATAAAGGAGTGAAGGATTAGTGTTTGCGGTCTAGCTCAGGTAGGTCTACCGGACAATGGTGTATCTAGTAAGCCGATTATAACTACAAAGTGACATTTGGCTTAAAGCTTGCCAACAGCATTGTTCCTTTGTTAAATACAGTGAGTCTCCCTCAAGACCAGACCATTGCAGAAAAACGCGTTCCTATGTATGACACTGGGTGGGTTTTCTTATGTTTAAGCTTGCACGCATAGGAACGCGTCGGATTGCAGCTGTGTGACATAATTTATCAATGGTCCCTTATTCTTTATTGAAACATCTTTAACTTAAAAGTTTCATACCCGTTTCATTGACTTCAATGCGAGATCCGTTGGTGACTCTATCCAACAGTCTGATGAAACTTGCTTCAAAATCTGTAGTGTTAATTTAAATTAAAATGCAAAAAGTATTAGTTAGTGCTGTTGATGGCAGAAATAATTATTTATACCGACTACAAAAACAATGATCAACATCTCAAGGAAGATGTCACAACAACAGTCCCCTTCCTCCTAGCCCCACTTCCACAAACCATGAATCCTTGTCCACACATCCGGACCCATCTTTTCGTCAGCTCGCGACAAAAAAATTCAAGGCATCTTGCGGGTCGGCGATTTAAACCAACCAAATGTGTTCACCTAACTCTTAGCTTGCCCGGGGTGTTTTGGATATTGAAATAAATAACATTTTAAAAAGATATTTCAAATAATACCTTTTCAGTGTTCTCCAAATTACTTCCCCCGATGCCCTGAAATGGCAAAAATAAAATCATGACGTCGTCCGCCGGCCGGGCTGTGAATTATTTTTTTCCAAGTGCGGTAAAGGCCAAGATTAGCATACCTCGCTCCCATTGATTGGGTTCCACATGCAATATCAAATAGCAGCTGCACAGAATCATACCCACTTTGGGAAAAAAATAATTCGCAGCTCCGGTCCTACTAAATACGGTGAGTTGACGGTACGAAGCGAGTTGAAGGTGAGTTGACGGCAAGTAGTAGGACCCCGCAGCTCGGCCGGCCGATGACGTCATGATTTTATTGTTGTTGTTCCAAAATGGCCACGCTCTGTGTACATCGGGGCATCGGGGGAAGTAATTCGGAGGACGCTGAAAAGGTATTGTTTGAAATATCTTTTTAAAATGTAATTTGTTTCAATATCCAAAACACCCCAAGCAAGCTAAGAGTTAGGTGAACACTCATTTGGTTGGTTTAAATCGCCGACCAGCCCGTGGGAAAGGCACCTTAATTTTGTTTGTCGCAAGCTAACGAAAAGATGGGTCCGGACGTGTGGCCAAGGATTCATGGATCGTTGGATGGATCGTTGGCCACAGAAGTGGGGCTACCTTCCTCCATGCCTCCCCATCCACAAATATTCTAAATACAAAATAGTGTACCACTAATCACTATTTACTGACTACTAAACTAATAAGCATGATTGATAAGTAATAAAGTGTACAAATTCTGTAGTAATATGAAAACAACACATGTATCTACTGTCTGTAGACTGTAGAGTGGTGGTGACTGTCTTGTCACAACGTCCGTCCGTACACACGGTGCATGTGTACAGTGTGTGCATATGAATGTCAGACAACTCGTCCGTCGGACAACTCGACGGTTCAGACAACTCGACTTTGAGACAACTCGACGGATGGCCAAGACAAGTCGACGGTTGAGCGGCTGACCTCCGTTATGGCCTTACTGACATGTTTACACGAATTTCCTGTATAAATCCTGCGATTCTATAATTTTTGCGCGAACCTCAAGTAAGTATTCCATTCTCTTTGGCTGGATGCACGGCCGGGAGAGTGACACTCGGGTGAGCACCCCCCCATCTGATCTGTTCTCTAGGCGTGCATCGCACGCAGTGGACGGGTCTCCGCCGTGTGCGTGGCATGGTGTGCATGGCATGGTGTGCGCAGCCATCGGCAGGTCTGTACTCAGTAGTGTAGTAAGCGAGAACATGGAGCCCATTTCTACACTTGCTAAAAGACAAATTATGGTGTCAAATTAATTATTTTGACAAGTTCCCATATCCTGCCACCACTTTTTCATTCGTTACGAAACTAATTGTATTTAATAATGTAATGTTTATTGTTGGGCATTTTAATTATTGGCTGGTCAATTTTTTTGCTTAGTTGATATTCTAAGAAATTTGTTATGCTCTGTGATTATTTCTGCCTCTTGTTTTGTGCTATTTTAATTTGTACAGCGCCTTGGGGTCCAGTCATGGATTTAACATGCTTTATCATAACAATATATTTTTTAATAGATGTTAAATTTGCATCGGGGATAAAGAATATTATATTTGGTTTTACCCGTACACCGATGTGTGTAAAGCACTGTATACTCACAGTGCTTTACACACATCGGTGTACGGGTAAAACCAAATATAATAATATATTTTTTATTATCATTATTACCCAAAATCAAATGATATATTATTTTTTTCTAACAATTATTAGTGAATAAATAAGTGGTGTCAGGATACGGAAATTTTACCAAAAAATATTTAGGGGCTATTTGAAGATATTAAAGGAGTTCCTAGGAAGTTCAACTCAAATTTTATCAAATAAACCCCTATATAACAGTACCGCCTTACAAATGAGAATAACAACCAACTATCTGTTTAAAAATAATACAAATGATTTATTTGCATTTAACATGTTAAATGTCCCTGTACAAAATACATACAATATATATAATTTAAATAAATAATTTTCAAAACACAAGTATACTGCTGCATATATTATTTTTTTATAAAAATTAGTGAATAAATAAGTGGTGCCACCCACCATACCCCACCCCGGGGACGCCCGTGCATGCGCCAAGTCAGTACACGGTTCACCCCTCCTGCCCGCGTATTTTTCTTTTTTACACCGCAGCGAGGGGTTTTGTGCTGTAACACTGTCAATTCCGTTTTGAGATAGGAGACTACGTCTAACCCTAAACCCTAACCCTAACCCTAACCCTAGCCTTGGTAGGACGTCAGTCAGTGCACTGACGTCCTGGGTATAAAGATCCTTTACAATGCGAACAAAATTTTGAGTAACATTTTAAAATATTTTTACCTAATTTGAGAAGCTGAAACTCCATTCACTTATTCTTGGTGCCTTTAATTACACTTTTGCTGAGTTCAAAACCTATCAAATACATCCATGAATGACATTATTTCCGAAAATAAGTCCAAGTTGTGCACTAGCGCTGTGACTCCGTCGTGTTGCCGCCCGGAAGAAAAAGCGTTCAGTGTTACGGGTTAGACAGCGCCCTCTTTTGTGGACTTGGTTCCATGTCAGTTGAGGTTGTCGCAACGAATGCGTCAATTTCCATTTTATTTTCACAATAATGTCATCCAAGGATAAAATTGGCAATTCTGAATAGAGCAGGCGTAAGGTTCAGGACACAAGGAACGTGAGTCACGTTTCAGCTTCCTCAAAAAGGTAAAAATATGATACAAAATTGTTATAAATTTTGTCGCAATGCCTGAGGACCTTATACCCTGGACTCCGTCGCGTTGTATGCAACGGAGGAGTCCAACCTGGGCTAACCCTAACCCTAACCCTAACCCTAACCCTACCCCTAACCCTAACCCTGACCCTAACCCTGACCCTGACCCTAACCCTGACCCTGACCCTAACCCTAACCCAAACCCTAACCCAAACCTAACCCTTTATAGGCATAAATGTTTGGAGTCTCATCTCAAGACAGGAATTGGCAGTATTATTACAGCACAAAACCCCTCGCTGCGGTGTAAAAAAAAAAGCCTCCCGCCCCGTGCTGAGCCCCCGTCACGACCATCCGTCGACTTGTCTTGACCCCAAGTCGAGTTGTCTGACGGTTAAATAAATCATCCGTCGAGTTGTCCGAACCGTCGAGTTGTCTGAACCGTCGAGTTGTCCGAACGGACGAGTTGTCCGACGGACGAGTTGTCTGTTCCCCGTGCATATATTATTTAGCAGACGACCACCACGTGTCTCGTGTGTCGTCGAATAAGAGTTTTATTTTGCTACATTTACTCCCAAAAGTACGTACCACGTAATCCTGGATCGTCATCTTTTGATCTAATTTTAGTAATACGTACTGACTTCCCACTCAAAGTGGCTAAAACGAGTCTTTGCCGGAAATAATTGCAACCCTCGTACTTCAGCGTGGACGCCGCCATCTTTAAATAGTGCAAACTTTCAATAGAGGGCGCTTGTCCAAAGTTTGTTTCGGAGGAAAAATCACAGACATCGATTAGTTTCCCCGGGTCGACCCAGATCTCCCCCCGTTGCGTTCGAATAGCTTTAACGTTATTCTTGGGTCAGCCCAAAGTGCCCAGCTGCAGCTTGGCTAGGCTTACCCTAGCATAGCTAGTATGTATTGCATGTGGGTGCGCGTGTGTGTATGGGATCGGTCGGGGCATGGTGGGGGGGGGGGGCACAAACAACCTCCTCACATGGTGTAGCGCCCTCTAATTCTAAAAATCACCGTGGTGATGAATGAAAGGGATGGGCGGGGATGCATGAGTGGGGGGACGGCAACACCTCTTTTTCTTAACTTTGTTTGTTCGATTTAGTTTTGTTCAGTGCAAATTATTTTTGAGTGATTTCTCAAGCTACAGCCTCAGCCACTAAATCAGAAAACAGCCAGACACATGTCATGATTTACTGCAGTCATCTTTGCCTGCACATAATTTTATGCAGGGCACTGCAGACTATGAATAGGGAATGTTTACAGCAGCAACAATGAAAATTCTAGTGAGAGTTTCACTGTTTTATAACATAAAAACAAGGTGGCTGACAATGACACTAATTTGATTAGGCATCAAGATTCATCACCACTTGTATAGAGCCGTTCCTTGCTCTTTGATAGAACTCACCATCTCAAAAATTGAAAGGCACCATTTATTTGTGCTGTGTCATGTTCCCTATGTTATGTCAAAGGATGAATGCTGATACTAAAAAAATGAACGGGGACCAGCCTAGTTTACCCTCCCAGACAAATATCCCAGACAGGGTATGACTGAACCGTCAATAAAATCAAAGTAAAAAAGGTTTTCTTGATTCTCACTGATTTATATTTCCATCTTCTTATTATATGTATTTAAAGGTATCGTACACGTTTGGTAATGACTGAAAACAAATATTAGCATAAAAACTTACTTGGTAACAAGCAACGGAGGGCTGTTGATAGTATAAAACATTGTGAGAAATGACTCCCTCTGAAGTAATGTAGTTTTTGAGAAAGAGGTAATTTCTCACTAAAAAAATAAAAACTTCCTGCCTGAAAGCACAAAAATTGGTACAACAAGGGTGTTTTTCTTTCATCATTTTATTGCAACTTCGATGACCAATTGAGCCCAAATTTTCACAGGCTTGTTATTTTATGCATATGTTGGGATACACCAAGTGAGAGTACTGGTCTTTGACAATTACCAAACGTGTTCAGTACCTTTAACTCAGTCACTTCACAATCCCTTTTTAAAACACTTTAAAATAAAATTAAAATAAAAACACGTGGCTGTTCACTAATTGCACAGATTCGCCATGTGGGTGTAGAGCCTCGGCTTCAATGCTATAAAATAAATAGTAGGTAAACTTGCAGGTACAACCATGTGTAAATCTCTTTTGGGAGGAGCGTTGGCTCTGAAAAGAGCCAGTGTGGTCTCGACAATTCGAACAGTATACTCTGCTCTTCTTCAGGAGATAGCTAAGATTTACATGGTTGTACCCACAAGTTTACTATTTATAATTATTTCTTATTTTCTACACCATGCGAAGCTTCAAACACCACTTTCATGTGCTTCGTTTGTATTGTATTTATGTATCTGTTTGGATGAAAGCGTCATTTTATTACATTGACAATACCATCTCTACACGCAAATGGCTGACCTTGCAAGGTGACAGAAAGTACGCAACCATGAAGATAAACAACATTTGACGACAAATTTATTAATGATATTAGCTGATCATACACATTTGGTAATGACTCAAAACAAATATTAACATAAAACTTACTTGGTAACAAGCAACGGAGAGATGTTGATAGTATAAAACAATGTGAGAAACGACTCCCTCTGAAGTAACATAGTTTTTGAGAAAGAGGTAATTTCTCACTAAAACAATAAAAACTTCTTGCAAGAAGTTTTTAATAATGCCTATCTGAAAGCACACAAATTTGTACAACAAGGGTGATTTCTCTTTCATCATTTTCTTGCAACTTCGATGACCAATTGAGCCCAAATTTTCACAGGCTTGTTATTTTATGTGTGACACAGTGAATTCTTTTACAAGAGATTTTAATGCAACGGAAGATAATCAAGAATATACTAAAAAAAAGGGTTGATACAGAGGACGATTTACAGGTGGTGAAACATAGCAACCATCAATGGAAAACCATCGGACTCCTTAACTCTCATAGATTAACTCTCCATTCAAAAACAATCAACTCAGTGCTAACAGCAGGTCATGTCCACCTCATAGTGGAGTGAGTGGAAAAGTGTAAAACTAAAAGTGCCCCTCAGTGCTGGGCACTGGGTTCTGGACACCTCCAAGTTCACCGCATGTGGTTGTTGCTAGGCAACAGCAGTGCTTAAAGGGTTGCACAACTAAATCTCATAATTACAGGGACAATGCACTAAAGGTGCCTGGTCACATATGCATACATGTATGTTGGGATACACCAAGTGAGAGTACTGGTCTTTGACAATTACCAAACGTGTTCAGTACCTTTAACTCAGTCACTTCACAATCCCTTTTTAAAACACTTTAAAATAAAATTAAAATAAAAACACGTGGCTGTTCACTAATTGCACAGATTCGCCATGTGGGTGTAGAGCCTCGGCTTCAATGCTTCAAAATAAATAGTAGGTAAACTTGCGGGTACAACCATGTGTAAATCTCTTTTGGGAGGAGCGTTGGCTCTGAAAAGAGCCGGTGTGGTCTCGACAATTCGAACAGTATACTGTGCTCTTCTTCAGGAGATAGCTAAGATTAACATGGTTGTACCCACAAGTTTACTATTTATAATTATTTCTTATTTTCTACACCATGCGAAGCTTCAAACACCACTTTCAATGCTTCGTTTGTACTGTTTGGATGAAAGCGTCATTTTATTACATTGACAATACCATCTCTACACGCAAATGGCTGACCTTGCAAGGTGACAGAAAGTACGCAACCATGAAGATAAAAAACATTTGACGACAAATTTATTAATGATATTAGCTGATCATACACATTTGGTAATGACTTAAAACAAATATTAGCATAAAAACTTACTTGGTAACAAGCAACGGAGAGCTGTTGATAGTATAATACAATGTGAAAAACGACTCCCTCTGAAGTAACGTAGTTTTTGAAAAAGACGTAATTTCTCACTAAAATAATAAAAACTTCTTGCAAGAAGTTTTGATTAATTTTCTTGCAACTTCGATGACAAATGGACCCCTAATTTTCACAGGCTTGTTATTTTATGCATATGTTGGGATACATCAAGGAAGAACACTGGTCTTTGACAATTTCCAAATGTAAGAGAGATGTTTGTTATAAATACTAAGCTTCAAAAACACAACAGTCACTCAGCCAAGAAAACTGGCAAGTCGGTTTTGGAAAAAACACGTTTTTCTGGGGTGTTTTTTCTGGGGTAATTAGCAAAAATTCCAAACGGCTGACCTGCCAAAAATTGACAAGAACTCTGCAAGGTTTAGATGTCCGAAAATATGTTTGGTTGGTTTTGAAGAGGCTGAGAGACTTTAAAATATTTGTTGAGTATTTTTGAATATTTATCATTTAGCGCTGGTTGCTATGGGAGTTGATTTAGTGTGGTGAACCCCGCATGGTGTGATTGCAGTTACGCAGAGCTGTGTATTGATACGGCTCTGCAGTTACGGGAATGATAGCGCCCTCAAGTGGTTTGTGGGGTGATAGCGGAAGTAGAAAGCGGTTATGTTTTCGTGACTACAGAACTCAAGCCTCTTGGAACCAAGACTAGGAGAACACTGGCAAAATAGTACCAACCAACACATAGTATCCCACGCAGAGAATCCCTCCCAGGAATTTTACATGCATGGCATTGGGCAACTACCCCAACGGGATCACTCTATCCCTGCTATTATCAATTATACAACAGTTCGTATTTTAAGCAAAATATTACCACATGGCTATGAAGCAACCATGGAGACAACATTTTTGTATTAATAATAAAAGGTATCAGCTGAGAGTTTAGTGTAAAAAGAGAGATGTATGTTTTATAAATAAAACAGTCCAGACGTGTTTAGTTTATAAGAAAGCCTTCTCCTTCTGCAAAAATCAAATTAATTAAAAGGTTTTTGCCCAGATTCTCATTATTTTCTTAATTAGAATAACATAACTTAATAACATAACTTAATAACATTATTGAGCATCTCAGTGATTTTGTAATCCCTGTATTACTTGAAACTTATTTTCAGCGTCACGAACGATAATAGATCTTCACTCACAGAACAAATCACAACTTTACACATCAAATAAAAGGTTACTCTCCAGTTTGGACACCATGCAAATCATCTGTTACTTGTCTGCTTTCTGCATCTGAAGGCATCAAACTGCATTCTATCCAGTGTGGACCAGCTGATGGCTGACCAGACATTCTCTGTATGGAATTTTTTTTTCAACAAACATTACAAACAAATAGTTTCTCTCCAGTGTTGATACGCTGATGGTCTGTCAGAAATGCTAGCATCATGAAAGCTTTTCAACAAGAGTCACAATTCACAAACAAATGTTTATTCTCTGATGGTGGGTGAGGCCATTTTTACTAACAAATTCCTTTCCACAAATGTCACAAACAAATGGTTTCTCTCCAGTGTGGGTGCGTTGATGGTTTGTGAGGGAAAATTTCCTAGTGAAAGCTTTTCCACAAGAGTCACAAACAAATGGTTTCTCTCCAGTGTGGATCCACTGGTGTTCTTTCAGGGTTGATAGCTTTGTGAAAGTTTTTCCACAAGAGTCACAAACAAATGGTTTCTCTCCAGTGTGGATCCTCTGATGATGTTCTTTCAGTGATGATTTATGCGAGAAAGCTTTTCCACAAAAGTCACAAACAAATGGTTTCTCTCCAGTGTGGGTACGCTGATGTTCTTTCAGTAATGATTTATGCAAGAAAACTTTTCCACAAAAATCACACACAAATGGTGTCTCTCCAGTGTGGACCAGCTCGTGCCGTGTCAGGTTGGTTTTTAAAGAGAAGGCTTGTCCACACATATCACAAATGAATGGTTTCTCCCCAGTATGGACGAGCTGATGAGAGGTAAGAGACCTTTTATATGAAAATTGTTTCCCACATAAGTCACACACAAATGGCTTCTCTCCAGTATGGACGAGCTGATGAGAGGTAAGAGACCTTTTATATGAAAAATGTTTCCCACATAAGTCACACACAAATGGCTTCTCTCCAGAATGGGCCACCTGATGCCGTGTCAGGTTTTCTTTACGCGAAAAAGCTTTTCCACAAAAATAACAAACAAATGGTTTCTCTCCAGTGTGGAACTGCATATGTTTTTTCAGTGATGATTTATACGAGAAAACTTTTCCACAAAAGTCACAAACAAATGGTGTCTCTCCAGTGTGGACCAGCTCGTGCCGTGTCAGGTTGGTTTTAAAAGAGAAGGCTTGTCCACACATATCACAAATGAATGGTTTCTCCCCAGTATGGACGAGCTGATGAGAGGTAAGAGACCTTTTATATGAAAAATGTTTCCCACATAAGTCACACACAAATGGCTTCTCTCCAGTGTGGGTACGCTGATGTTCTTTTAGTGATGATTTATGCGAGAAAGCTTTTCCACAAGAGTGACAAACAAATGGTTTCTCTCCAGTGTGGGTACGCTGATGTTCTGTCAGTGATGATTTATACGAGAAAACTTTTCCACAAAAGTCACAAACAAATGGTGTCTCTCCAGTGTGGACCAGCTCGTGCCGTGTCAGGTTGGTTTTAAAAGAGAAGGCTTGTCCACACATATCACAAATGAATGGTTTCTCCCCAGTATGGACGAGCTGATGAGAGGTAAGAGACCTTTTATATGAAAAATGTTTCCCACATAAGTCACACACGAATGGCTTCTCTCCAGTGTGGACCAGCTGATGCCGTGTCAGGTTTCCTTTACGCGAAAAAGCTTTTCCACAAAAATCACAAACAAATGATTTCTCTCCAGTGTGGGTACGCTGATGGTATGTCAGAAATGTTTTCCGCTTGAAAACTTTTCCACAAAAGTCACAAACAAATGTTTTCTCTCTAGTGTGAGCATGATGCTGGCAGATTGGGTTGATTTTTTCCAATGCTTTTCCACAAATATCATAATTTAATGGTTTTTCTCCAGTGTGGGCAAGCTGACGACGTGTCAGTGGCATTTTAATGTAGTCAAATGTAGTCAAAACAAATGAATTCTCTTCAGAATGATTCACCCTACATGTATCTGTTGACGTACATGTACATGTTCATGAGTTTTCTTAGGTCTGTAAAAATAAAAAACAAAAACAGAAAGTTATTGGACTATTTGGGGGTTTGATCCAAAAATTTGAAAGATCACAATTTATTGTGTTATCAACAATAACTTTACATAAAAACAAGTCTTTAAGAGATACCTTCTGGTGAATACTAAACAATTATTACCATAACAACTTAATTGGTAAAGAACATTCACCATTGTTAGAAATGACCCCCTAGAAGTAAGAAATTAAAGAGGTAACTTTTCACACCAAAACATTTAATCTGAAAAGGGATTTCAGGCCTAAAGCCGTGTCAAGCATCTGAAACACACAATTCTATGCATATTAACGGTGCTTTTCAAAGAGCTCCTCTGCTTCAGTGTTAGCTCCGCTGGTACTATGCATTATTATTAAGTAGTCATAGTTGGGATGCCCAAACTTTAACACTCAAGTACAGGGTCTATAGTCCCAACTATAAATAGTTGGTGTGAGTGTAAGGTTGGGCGGAACTTGCATAGAAGTTCCTTACTCTATTGAGTCCAGACTGACTCTAAAATGGGATGTCAGACAACTTGACGGTTCGAAAACTCAACAGTCTGACAGCTCGACGGGTCAGAAAACTCGTCCGGTCAGACAACTCGACAGCTTTACAACTCACCAGTGAGACATCTCAACGGCGTGACAAGACACATGAGTCGACTGGTAAAGTCGACTGGTGAAATGGGGTGCGTTTTCGCGGGTCGTAACCAATAACTGTTTCAGTTCAACTTGCCATCAATTGGTTATTAAATCACTGGCCATTGACAGAAACAGTTATTGGTTACGACCGCAAAAAAACAGAACGCACCTCAGATCTCCATTACTGACAGAGTGACATACTGACAATGTATACACAACAAAATTTGCGTGAACTTTATTTGCTAAACAAGTATTATGTTGGCCTTTTCTTTGGCCAGTGAAAGAAGTCTTCAGCGTTCTCGTGTTGTCATTATTTTCCCTTTGTATATAGGCCTAGTCCTATGTAATATTATAAGCTGTTGTAAAGGCAAAAACAGAGTCAGCAAAAATACACCGAGTCCCCCCCCCCACCCCGCGGGGCGCCCGTGTCCTGTCACAGTACGTCTGGCCACCATGCCATGCGGTCACTTAGCTGCAGCTCGCCCTTCGGTGTCACACAAATCCTCCTTCTGCCACAAGGATTACATTTTGTCTGAACAAAAGTAGACTTGTCTGACACTTTTACCATCAGACAACTCATCTGATCGGACAACTCGACGGCTGGTTTCTAGCCGCCGAGTTGTCTGACCAGACGAGTTGTCTGACCAGTCGAGTTGTCAGACTGTCGAGTTGTCGAACCGTCGAGTTGTCTGAACACCCTCACACGTATCGGAACGTTGATGCTAAAACGACAAGTTTTTGTGTGTTTTTTTCACTTTTTGAGCTTACCAAAGTCCATTTTTCCAATCCAGAGAGAGTGAGGATGTTACCATACTTATAAAAACACATACAACAAAGGCTCGACGAAAACATTAATATAAAAAACGAGCAATTTTGATAATAACCTTGAGCCAAAATTAACAAGGTGTGGCAGCAGCCACTAAGGAAACAAAGACTGAGGAAACAAAGACCAAGAACTTGGACATTGGTAATAGCAAATCTCAATGTTTTTAGGGGGTTATTTAAAGGGAATTTAAAAGAGGAAGGGAAATGACCACTTCAATTTTGTGATGTACTCACTTTCCAATTGAAAGAGTCCTCATGTGAACATGGTGAATGTTGGAAAAGTACAAGTCTCTAACCTCACGTTGAAATGTTGTAAATTGCCATTGTATTCGATACCCTTCTGGAGCAACATTTGTACACACCCAGAATATCTGATAACATCATTATGACAAAAGAGCTGTACATTTGTTGTCAAGTCAAAGTGTCAAATTCAAGGATGTTTTTGATGAAATGTTATTGAAAGTCAGATATGAACAAAAACATCCCCATACACAAATTTACAGACCCATTTTTCTCAGAATGATGAAGATGTTGACAAATTTTGCACTGGAAGGGTACCAAATACAACAGCGATTTACAACCATTTTAATGTGAGGTTAGAGACTTTTAATTTTGTCCCCACTCACATGAGGATTCTATTTATTGGATTTGATGATTTCCCTTCCTCCGGATTTTCAGTGATACAAAAAAGAACTTGTTGATACACTCGAGCCGAGATTAGTTAAAATGTTTGAGTTCCTTGTGCAATTGTGTCAACAATATTGTAACTTGACATTACCTAAAAATGTGAAGTTTTACCAAATCTTTATTAAACACATCTCAAGAACCTAATCTGTTCAGATTTGAGTCTTAGCTTCGCCTGTAAAAGCTTGTTGAGTGGGAGTATTTTTGTCTTCCACTTTGTTCGATCTGAATTACTGAGCAAACCAGAAGTTCAAATAAGATCAGAAAATAACTCTTTATTTAAATGGGTTTTATGTCCATATTCGTAAATCTTTTTTGATTAAACTTTCAACAATTACCTGCTATTCACACAAACCGAACATTTAGTGTTTGTATTCACACAAACCGAACATTTAGTGTTTGTAAATAAGATAACAACACTACATGCTAGCTGGTTTCTCTCCAGTGTGGATACGCTGATGGCATGTCAACTTATTTTTTAACAAGAATGATTTTCCACAATAGTCACACTTAAATAGTTTTTCTCCAGTATGTCCAGTGTGGATATGCTGATGGCATGTCAGGTAACCTTTAAGTGAGAAGCATTTTCCACACAGATCACAAACATATGGTTTCTCTCCAGTGTGGATACGATGATGGCGTGTCAAGTTACATTTTTTTGAGAATTTTTTTCTACAAAAAGCACAGTTAAATGGTTTCTCTCCAGTGTGGACACGCTGATGGCCTGTCAGAATAGATTTTACCGAGAAGGATTTTCCACAAATGTCACAGTCAAATGGTTTCTCTCCAGTGTGGACACGTTCGTGGACTGTCAGTGCATATTTAAATGAGAAGGCTTTGCTACAAATGTCACAAACAAATGGTTTCTCTCCAGTGTGGATACTTCGATGGCCTGTCAGAAGAGATTTTGCCGAGAAGGCTTTTCCACAAACGTCACAGTGAAAAGGTTTCTCACTGGTGTTGACACCCTGAATCTGATGGTTTGTCTGATTTATTCTTTCACAGGTTTTTCTACAAAGGTCAGAAACAGTCAATTTGGTTCCTAAGTTCACAAACAGACGACGCGTTTGCCTGCTTTCTAGTAAGATGTCACTTTCTAAGTTGTCCACCATCTCCATTGTTTTTAGCTGTTTATGTCTTCAATTCAAGAGTTAAGGTGAAGACGCTTCCACAAGTTTGTCAAAAATTGGACAGTGCTGATCGTGTAACCTGAAAAATGGACCACTTGAATTTACTCAAAATGTAGGTTTCTTAACAAGAAACAAAATAATAATAAAACTTTATTTACTACAAATACAAAGCATTGACCAAAAGCAAATCACCCGCAAATCCTGTGATTGAAATACAGCAACTAGGCCTACATGTTTACTGATAAGTGATAGTGATACATTACATGTACTCTGTACTTGCGATAAATTGTAACTCACCATCCTCCACCATCTGCGACTGTCGGGAGGATGGTGGGTTCCGATTATCACAACTACTGTGTAGTTTACCGACCAACTTGATCATGTTTATAGGTGATTCTTGGAGAGTTGCAGAGTTCTGAGCTGATGAGGATCTAAGTAAGACTGAGAGTACCGAGTTAGGAGTGAGACTAAGACCATAGAGAATTGGAAAGAACAGAACAGTGAGACATGTAGTTTGAATCCCCACAAATCATTCATTACTATTCTAGGGTGTGTAAAAGCCGGAACTGCCTGATCTGCCTGATCTCGAAATAGAATACACTGTTTTTCGAAAATGTGCGATAGAGGCAGCCGGAACTGAATATAGATAAGTCATAAATATAAGTTGTTGTCATAATTACCCATTTCACTCTGCACAAGATTATCCCCGGAACTCAAAAACGGGAAAATTTGACCGACCTGCAATCAGCGACCGCTGCATTTATCACACGGGCGATAAACGCTATGGACACACAACGCAAGCCAGTTCCGACCTGCAATAAGCGACCTTCCCATGCACCCTGCATGCATCGCCCGATTACGAATACAGTGACACTTTGCGTGTATCTGTTGCATAGTCTGGTACCTGCTGACTGTTTTGTCCATCAGGCGATCAACAAAGTCAGTCAAATTTTAACGTTTTAGAGTTCTTGGGATATTCTATTGCATAGGTAAGTGGGTAATTATGACAAAAACTGATGTACATGTATTTCACCATGCCAATTGAGTTCCGACTTCATCTGCAACAAAATCTTCAAAACAAAAAAATCACAGTTCCGGCATTTCCTACAGATCAGGCAAATCCGGCTTTTACCAATTGCCCTATTCTAATACTGTCTATAGTATTGTTGGGCGCAAACAAGCCGCCCGCGCAAGCTTGAAGCTTGCGCGGGCAATCTTCAAGATGGGCCGCGCAAACTTCAAGCTTGCGGGATTGAAATTTGCGTGCGGCAAATTTGCGTGTGCGGATGAAGTTTGCGCGCTTCATTTGTTAAGCTCGACATGAACTGCACGGCATAAAATGACCTGATAGCATTGCTGCGTGGTTGCATGCACGCTGCAGATTCAACGGCAACATGGTAGCTGTCAGTTCAGAAGAATTTGCCCATTGTATACTTTTATTTCTATTTAAAGGGACCATATACATTTGGTTTTGGGAATGCATTTATTTCAACCATCAAGTTTTCAAAATATACACCCTAAAATAATTTTTTTAAATTCCATCAAAATCCGTCGTAATGTTTTTGAGAAATCAGTAAACAACGGTTCTTGTTAAGTCAAGTTTGTACACATTCTTATGGCTAAGAAACGTTACGGCATACAATTTTTAAGATTCAACTTTGGAGGGGTGAAAATGGCCTCATTCTTTGCAACCAAATGACTTCAAAGGGAATCATTTCTCAAAATGCTTTTATACTTGTCAACAGCTGCAGTGCATCTCAATTAATTTCTGAAGTAATTACTTTTTACTGAAATTTAAGAAACCAGCATAACTTTCATATCTTTTCTATGAACTTGCAAAAGCACCAAATTTGCGCAGGGCCTGAAATTTGCGTGGAATATCTGGTGCGCAGGCTTAAACCTGCGCGCGCAAAGTTAAGTCGGACCGTCAAGTTTGCGCGCTCAGCGGAGGCTGAAGTTTGCGCGAGGATTGAAGTTTGCGCCCAACAGTATTACTCTAGTCCACCATGCCCCCGGGGCCACGTGGATTGGCCCTATTCATTCATCATCATGCATAATGATCTATGCCTAGCCCCAGAATAGGGCCAATCCACTCCCAACCTACTCCTAGAACTATGAGGTTTGCTACGCTATCGTCTCCGCGAAGTCGTTCGCGGAGACGATAGCGTAGCAAACCTCATAGTTCTAGGAGTACTCCCAACCATGCCCAAAAGCCGACCCAGGTTGGTTGTTAACATACTCACCTTACTCAACCTCCCCGTTCCGAACCAGATTGTGTAAACTTAGCAGAAAAATTACGACTGAAGAACTAATTACGACTGAAGAACTATTCCTACACAAGTACATTACACAGCTCCATGATGTAACCTGCTGAGCAGACGAGTGAGTTTCATGCAAACATCGCATATACGATCTTTGGTTTCATGTGATCTCCGACTCTTTAGGTTGCAATGCTTTAGCAAGCTAGGGTCCCGATCATCCACGCGCGCGCAGCAGATGTCCATGTGCGGCCGGCCACGGATCACCCTGGCCACCAACCTAGACTGGTCCCCTGTCTTTATTGATTGGTCTTTTATCAATCGATCTCTTGCATTGACCAGTCTTTTGCATCAACTGATCAGTTTTTTGCATCGATTGATTAGTCCTTTCAGCAAGAGCAAGTTGCTCTATGGTTAAAGGCATGTATGTACACGTTTGGTAATTGTCAAAGACCAGTGTTCTCACTTGGTGTATCCCAACATATGCATAAAATAACAAGCCTGTGAAAATTTGGGCTCAATTGGTCATCGAAGTTGCAAGAAAATTATGAAAGAAAAAACACCCTTGTTGTACAAATTTGTGTGCTTCCAGATACAGAAATAAAAACTTCTTGCAAGAAGTCTTTTATTATTTTAGTGAGAAATTACCTCTTTCTGAAAAAAAAACCCCGTTACTTCAGAGGGAGTCTTTTTCTACAATGTTTTATACTATCAACAGCTCTCCGTTGCTTGTTACCAAGTAAGTTTTTATGCTAATAGTAATTTGTTTTTAGTAATTACCAAACGTGTATAGGGCCTTTAATGATGTCACAATTAATGTATGGTCGAATCTTGTGTTGTCTCGTAACCCTCCGGACTCTGACCTGACCGTCGGGGGTATGGAGTGGAGGGTTACGATTATCGCAACTAGTATTACTAATTAGTAGTGGGCTTGTACAATAATTTCACGTTGCAGTTTTACCTTGAAAATAATTATTTTACGATCTTCGTGAATCCACGGACGAAATGCACAACATTTTATCACCCGGATGAACAAACTGGGGTCGACCCGGGGGCGATTTCTTTTTTCCCAAACAGGTTTGCTATGATGACCTTTTTTTGTTATGATTTTGATTTATTTTTTTCGATCTGAATGCGGATGTTTGAAAGAAATTAAATATATAAAAAAGGTAAATAAAAAAAAAGTTTGGGAAAAAAATTCGCGGGGGGAAGCTATTAATCGAACGCACCCAACCTCGTCCCCATACTTTATATCCAACCATGTTTACAATAGAGAGCGGTCAACCTCGTACTGCTCGACACATCTTGGGGACGAGGTTGAACGCACCATATGTGGGAAAAATAGTGCAAACCTTCAATAGAGGGCGCTTGTCCAAAGTTTGTTTCAGAGGAAAAGCGGAGCAGACGACACAAGACAGCGCACGTGTGCACGCACCGACGGGGGCACTGCTGACAAAATTCAGCCCATCATTTATTCATCTCTATTTTTAGCACTCAACCATGTCATCACAAGATAAAGTTCTGCTTTGGAATTTGTCCAGATTATTTGAGAAATTGTCAACATCAGAATCAACAATTAAATTCTGCAAGAAACGGGTCTTATTGCCGAAAAACCATTATGTCGCTATTGCAGACATCTACTGTCTTGGGCGGTGAAAAAAGACCTGAAGGACGGATTCACTTGGAGATGTCATCACCGAGGATGCCGCAAGAGGGCGCGCAATAGCAGCATTCGACATGGCAGTTGGTTTACAGACTCTAAGAAATCTCTTTGAAAAGTCCTGTTGCTGACCTACTGCTGGGCTGCTAGAATGTCGAATGAATCAGCAATCAGAGAAAGTTGTTTTGAAGATGGCGATACAATGAAAAGTAAAACTGTTAACTGCTGGTTCCAGAAATGTCGTAAAGTTTGCCTTCATGTTGTCCAGAAAGAGAAAATCATGGCAAAAGGATCGGGAGAGGTGGACAAAGCCCAGCTGGATCTTGCCAAGCGCCAATGGCGTCATCATAATGCAGGAAAAGATAGCTTTGACCAGCTCCTCTGTGACATTTTACTGTTGCATAAACCCCCAAATCGCTTTTAAGCCCACCGCCAGGATCAGCACTCCCCCACCCAGGGGACTCCCCCAGGCTACTTCTTTTACACAGAAAACCACCAAAGAAACCAAAAACAAGAAACACAACCCAAGAAAATGAACAAATCAAAATTGTACACTTAGAGTTGGAGATTGACATCGCCGTGTACCCCATTTAGGACACAAATTTGAAACAAAGGATCAAATTTAGACTTCCTTCAAAAAGAAACCCAACAGCATTAGGCCTGAAATTTTCATCTTTGAGAGGGCAAGGCCATTTTCATTTTGTAAAGGTCACTTCCATTGGAAAATCTTAAAGTCTATAATGGGAAACTTTTGAAGGGGCACCAAGGCGAAGACCAGGGGCAACAGGGGCCATTGCCTCCATGACCTCCATGTTATTCCAGGCCTGCATCACAAGAAACTTCATGAATAAGACTAAGAAACTAAGAACTTATACATTTCTTTCATCCGATGACCGATTTATTGCAACATTCCATTCCTGATTGAATTACTTTCATTAAAGCAACCTTTTCTTAAACTTTACTTCAAAATTCATAATTTAACATTATGCTATATTGGGAATAATTAAAGATTAATACATAATTTACTTTAATTGCATTGCATTGTAAGGCACAGTACCTGTGCAAAGATAACTTGATTACTTTTTGTTAATTGCCACTTACAAATTTGTACTTGTTATGAAGTTCCTCTAAACCATTAATTTACTTATAAGAAGTAACTTTACAAATACTGTTTCTAGAATAAACATTAAAATACTAATTTCACACATTTGAAAACTTAAATGTACCCTACCTTTAAGTCTTCAAAACGATGTGTAAAATTAGTATTGGTTGTTGTCAACGACTGCTGATTTATAGGCAAAATTATTTAGAAAGACACAATAAAAATCACCTGCAAAAGTTTCAGTTGAATACAGTGCCTACTTGTTGAGAAAACACAGTATTTTCATCAAGAATGTCAAATTCATCCACGTTTAGCAAGACAGTGGGTACTGACCCCATTTCTGGCCACATTCTGGGCAGCATTCAAACGGACATGATGGTCTGTCAGAAATGCTAGAATCATGAAAGCTTTTCAACAAGAGTCACAATTCACAAACAAATGTTTTTTCTCTGATGGTAGGTGAGGCCATTTTTACTAACAAATTCCTTTCCACAAATGTCACAAACAAATGGTTTCTCTCCAGTGTGGGTGCGTTGATGGTTTGTGAGGGAAAATTTCCTAGTGAAAGCTTTTCCACAAGAGTCACAAACAAATGGTTTCTCTCCAGTGTGGATCCACTGGTGTTCTTTCAGGGTTGATAGCTTTGTGAAAGTTTTTCCACAAGAGTCACAAACAAATGGTTTCTCTCCAGTGTGGATCCTCTGATGATGTTCTTTCAGTGATGATTTATGCGAGAAAGCTTTTCCACAAAAGTCACAAACAAATGGTTTCTCTCCAGTGTGGGTACGCTGATGTTCTGTCAGGGATGATTTCTCGAAGAACACTTTTCCACAAAAGTCACACACAAATGGTGTCTCTCCAGTGTGGACCAGCTCGTGCCGTGTCAGGTTGGTTTTAAAAGAGAAGGCTTGTCCACACATATCACAAATGAATGGTTTCTCTCCAGAGTGGACACGCTGATGCAATATCAGGTATGAATTCCTGGTGAAGGCTTTTCCACAAGAGTCACAAACAAATGGTTTCTCTCCAGTGTGTACCCGCTGGTGGTTGGTCAGATTGTTTTTTGTATAGAAGGCTTGTCCACATCTATCACAAATAAATGGTTTCTCCCCAGTGTGGACGAGCTGATGAGAGGTAAGAGAACTTTTATATGAAAAATGTTTCCCACATAAGTCACACACAAATGGTTTCTCTCCAGTGTGGACCAGCTCATGCCTTGTCAGGTTGGTTTTTAAAGAGAAGGCTCGTCCACACAAATCACAAATGAATGGCTTCTCTCCAGTGTGGACCAGCTGATGCCGTGTCAGGTTTTCTTTATACGAAAAAGCTTTTCCACAAAAATCACAAACAAATGATTTCTCTCCAGTGTGGGTACGCTGATGGTATTTCAGAGATATTTTCCGCTTGAAAACTTTTCCACAAAAGTCACAAACATTTTGTTTCTTTTCATTGTGGACCTGCTGATGGTTTGCAAGCGATGATTTATGTGAAAAAGCTTTTCCACAACAGTCACAAACAAATGTTTTCTCTCTAGAGTGAGCATGATGCTGGCAGATTGGGTTGATTTTTTCCAATGCTTTTCTACAAATATCATGATTTAATGGGTTTTCTCCAGTGTGGGCAAGCTGACGACGTGTCAGTGGCATTTTAATGTAGTCAAATGTAGTCAAAACAAACGAATTCTCTTCAGAATGATTCACCCTACATGTATCTGTTGACGTACATGTACATGTTCATGAGTTTTCTTAGGTCTGTAAAAATAAAAAATAAAAACAGAAAGTTATTGGACTATTTGGGGGTTTGATCCAAAAATTTGAAAGATCACAATTTATTGTGTTATCAACAATAACTTTACATAAAAACAAGTCTTTAAGAGATACCTTCTTGTGAATACTAAACAGTTATTACCATAACAACTTAATTGGTAAAGAACATTCACCATTGTTAGAAATGACCCCCTAGAAGTAAGAAATTAAAATGGTAACTTTTCACACCAAAACATTTAATCTGAAAAGGGATTTCAGGCCTGAAGCCTTGTCAAGCATCTGAAACACACAATTCTATGCATTAATGGTGCTTTTCAAAGAGCTCCTCTGCTTCAGTGTTAGCTCCGCTGGTACCATGCATTTTTATTAAGTACATGTGTAGTCATAGTTGGGATGCCCAAACTTTAACATTCATAGTACGGGGTCTATAGTCCCAACTATAAATAGTTGGTGTGAGTGTCAGGTTGGGAGGAACTTGCATACATGTAGATGTTCCTTCCTCCATTGAGTCCAGACTGACTCTAAAATGGGATGTCAGACAACTTGACGGTTCAAAAACTTGTCCGGTCGGACAACTCGACAGCTTTACAACTCACCAGTGAGACATCTCGACGGCGTGACAAGACACATGAGTCGACGGGTGAAGTCGACTGGTGAAATGGGGGTGCGTTTTCGCAGGTCGTAACCAATAACTGTTTCAGTTGAACTTGCCATCAATTGGTTATTAAATCACTGGCCATTGACAGAAACAGTTATTGGTTACGACCGCACAAAAACAGAACGCACCTCAGATCTCCATTACTGACAGAGTGACATACTGACAATGTATACACACAAAAATTTGCGTGAACTTTATTTGCTAAACAAGTATTATGTTGGCCTTTTCTTTGGCCAGTGAAAGAAGTCTTCAGCGTTCTCGTGTTGTCATTATTTTCCCTTTGTATATACAGGCCTAGTCCTACATGTATGTAATATTATAAGCTGCCGTAAAGGCAAAAACAGAGTCAGAACAAATACACCGTGTCCCCCCCCCACCCCAAGCCACGCATGGCGCCTGTGTCCTGTCACAAAAGTAGACTTGTCTGACAGTTTTAACATCAGAAACTCATCTGGTCGGAAAACTCGACTACTGGTTTCCAACTCGACGGCTGGTTTCCAGCCGCCGAGTTGTCTGACCAGACGAGTTGTCTGACCAGTCGAGTTGTCAGACTGTCGAGTTGTCGAACCGTCGAGTTGTCTGAACACCCTCACACGTATCGGAACGTTGATGCTAAAACGACAAGTTTTTGTGTGTTTTTTTCACTTTTTGAGCTTACCAAAGTCCATTTTTCCAATCCAGAGAGAGTGAGGATGTTACCATACTTATAAAAACACATACAACAAAGGCTCGACGAAAACATTAATATAAAAAACGAGCAATTTTGATAATAACCTTGATCCAAAATTTACAAGGTGTGGCAGCAGCCACTAAGGAAACAAAGACTGAGGAAACAAAGACCAAGAACTTGGACATTGGTAATAGCAAATCTCAATGTTTTTAGGGGGTTATTTAAAGGGAATTTAAAAGAGGAAGGGAAATGACCACTTCAATTTTGTGATGTACTCACTTTCCAATTGAAAGAGTCCTCGTGTGAACATGGTGAATGTTGGAAAAGTACAAGTCTCTAACCTCACGTTGAAATGTTGTAAATTGCCATTGTATTCGATACCCTTCTGGAGCAACATTTGTACACACCCAGAATATCTGATAACATCATTATGACAAAAGAGCTGTACATTTGTTGTCAAGTCAAAGTGTCAAATTCAAGGATGTTTTTGATGAAATGTTATTGAAAGTCAGATATGAACAAAAACATCCCCATACACAAATTTACAGACCCATTTTTTCTCAGAATGATGAAGATGTTGACAAATTTTGCACTGGAAGGGTACCAAATACAACAGCGATTTACAACCATTTTAATGTGAGGTTAGAGACTTTTAATTTTGTCTCCACTCACATGAGGATTCTATTTATTGGATTTGATGATTTCCCTTCCTCCGGATTTTCAGTGATATAAAAAAGAACTTGTTGATACACTCGAGCCGAGATTAGTTAAAATGTTTGAGTTCCTTGTGCAATTGTGTCAACAATATTATAACTTGACATTACCTAAAAATGTGAAGTTTTACCAAATCTTTATTAAACACATCTCAAGAACCTAATCTGTTGAGATTTGAGTCTTAGCTTCGCCTGTAAAAGCTTGTTGAGTGGGAGTATTTTTGTCTTCCACTTTGTTCGATCTGAATTACTGAGCAAACCAGAAGTTCAAATAAGATCAGAAAATAACTCTTTATTTAAATGGGTTTTATGTCCATATTCGTAAATCTTTTTTGATTAAACTTTCAACAATTACCTGCTATTCACACAAACCGAACATTTAGTGTTTGTATTCACACAAACCGAACATTTAGTGTTTGTAAATAAGATAACAACACTACATGCTAGCTACATGCCTAGTTATAATTTAAGACAGGTTTTACCACAACCATCGCATGGTTTCTCTCTAAAGTGGACACGCCAATAGCATGTCAGATTACTCTTTTGGTGAGAATGGTGTTCAACAAACATCATTAAACAAATGGTTTCTCTCTAGTGTGGATGCGCTGATGGCGTGTCAAGACATATTGTAACGAGAACGATTTTCCACAAATGTCACAGTTAAATGGTTTTTCTCCAGTGTGGATACGCTGATGGCCTGTCAGAAGAGATTTTGCCGAGAAGGATTTTCCACAAATGTCACAGTCAAATGGTTTCTCTCCAGTGTGGACACGTTGATGGCGTGTCAAGTTATATTGTAACGAGAATGATTTTCCACAAATGTCACAGTTAAATGGTTTTTCTCCAGTGTGGACACGTTGATGGTGTTTCAGGCCGTTTACTAGTGAGAAGCATTTTCCACAAATATCACAGACATATGGTTTCTCTCCAGTGTGGATACGCTGATGGCATGTCAAATTATATTTTAACAAGAATGATTTTCCACAATAGTCACACTTAAATAGTTTTTCTCCAGTATGTCCAGTGTGGATATGCTGATGGCGTGTCACGCCAATTTGTTGTGAGAAGCATTTTCCACAAAGATCACAAACATATGGTTTCTCTCCAGTGTGGACACGTTGATGACGTGTCAAGTTACATTCTAACGAGAATGATTTTTCACAAATGTCACAGTTAAATGGTTTTTCTCCAGTGTGGATACGCTGATGGCCTGTCAGAATAGATTTTACCGAGAAGGATTTTCCACAAATGTCACAGTCAAATGGTTTCTCTCCAGTGTGGCCGCGTTCGTGGACTGTCAGTGCAGATTTAAATGAGAAGGCTTTGCTACAAATGTCACAAACAAATGGTTTCTCTCCAGTGTGGACACGTTGATGGTTTGTCAGGCCACCGACTAGTGAGAAGCATTTTCCACAAAGATCACAGACATATGGTTTCTCTCCAGTGTGGATACGCTGATGGCATGTCAACTTATATTTTAACAAGAATGATTTTCCACATAAGTTACACTTATATAGTTTTTTTCCAGTATGTCCAGTGTGGAATTGCTGATGGCGTGTCAGGTAACCTTTAAGTGAGAAGCATTTTCCACAAAGATCACAAACATATGGTTTCTCTCCAGTGTGGATACGATGATGGCCTGTCAAGTCATGTTTTAACGAGAATTTTTTTCCACAAAAGTCACAGTTAAATGGTTTCTCTCCAGTGTGGACACGTTCGTGGACTGTCAGTGCAGATTTAAATGAGAAGGCTTTGCTACAAATGTCACAAACAAATGGTTTCTCTCCAGTGTGGACACGTTGATGGTGTGCCAGGCCACTTACTTGTGAGAAGCATTTTCCACAAAGATCACAGACATATGGTTTCTCTCCAGTGTGGATACGCTGATGGCATGTCAACTTATATTTTAACAAGAATGATTTTCCACATAAGTTACACTTATATAGTTTTTTTCCAGTATGTCCAGTGTGGAATTGCTGATGGCGTGTCAGGTAACCTTTAAGTGAGAAGCATTTTCCACAAAGATCACAAACATATGGTTTCTCTCCAGTGTGGATACGATGATGGCCTGTCAAGTCATGTTTTAACAAGAATTTTTTTCCACAAAAGTCACAGTTAAATGGTTTCTCTCCAGTGTGGACACGTTCGTGGACTGTCAGTGCAGATTTAAATGAGAAGGCTTTGCTACAAATGTCACAAACAAATGGTTTCTCTCCAGTGTGGACACGTTGATGGTGTGCCAGGCCACTTACTTGTGAGAAGCATTTTCCACAAAGATCACAGACATATGGTTTCTCTCCAGTGTGGATACGCTGATGGCATGTCAACTTATTTTTTAACAAGAATGATTTTCCACAATAGTCACACTTAAATAGTTTTTCTCCAGTATGTCCAGTGTGGATATGCTGATGGCATGTCAGGTAACCTTTAAGTGAGAAGCATTTTCCACACAGATCACAAACATATGGTTTCTCTCCAGTGTGGATACGATGATGGCGTGTCAAGTTACATTTTTTTGAGAATTTTTTTCCACAAAAAGCACAGTTAAATGGTTTCTCTCCAGTGTGGACACGCTGATGGCCTGTCAGAATAGATTTTACCGAGAAGGATTTTCCACAAATGTCACAGTCAAATGGTTTCTCTCCAGTGTGGACACGTTCGTGGACTGTCAGTGCATATTTAAATGAGAAGGCTTTGCTACAAATGTCACAAACAAATGGTTTCTCTCCAGTGTGGATACTTCGATGGCCTGTCAGAAGAGATTTTGCCGAGAAGGCTTTTCCACAAACGTCACAGTGAAAAGGTTTCTCACTGGTGTTGACACCCTGAATCTGATGGTTTGTCAGATTTATTCTTTCACAGGTTTTTCTACAAAGGTCAGAAACAGTCAATTTGGTTCCTAAGTTCACAAACAGACGACGCGTTTGCCTGCTTTCTAGTAAGATGTCACTTTCTAAGTTGTCCACCATCTCCATTGTTTTTAGCTGTTTATGTCTTCAATTCAAGAGTTAAGGTGAAGACGCTTCCACAAGTTTGTCAAAAATTGGACAGTGCTGATCGTGTAACCTGAAAAATGGACCACTTGAATTTACTCAAAATGTAGGTTTCTTAACAAGAAACAAAATAATAATAAAACTTTATTTACTACAAATACAAAGCATTGACCAAAAGCAAATCACCCGCAAATCCTGTGATTGAAATACAGCAACTAGGCCTACATGTTTACTGATAAGTGATAGTGATACATTACATGTACTCTGTACTTGCGATAAATTGTAACTCACCATCCTCCACCATCTGCGACTGTCGGGAGGATGGTGGGTTCCACTTATCACAACTACTGTGTAGTTTACCGACCAACTTGATCATGTTTATAGGTGATTCTTGGAGAGTTGCAGAGTTCTGAGCTGATGAGGATCTAAGTAAGACTGAGAGTACCGAGTTAGGAGTGAGACTGAGACCATAGAGAATTGGAAAGAACAGAACAGTGAGACATGTAGTTTGAATCCCCACAAATCATTCATTACTATTCTAGGGTGTGTAAAAGCCGGAACTGCCTGATCTGCCTGATCTCGAAATAGAATACACTGTTTTTCGAAAATGTGCGATAGAGGCAGCCGGAACTGAATATAGATAAGTCATAAATATAAGTTGTTGTCATAATTACCCATTTCACTCTGCACAAGATTATCCCCGGAACTCAAAAACGGGAAAATTTGACCGACCTGCAATCAGCGACCGCTGCATTTATCACACGGGCGATAAACGCTATGGACACACAACGCAAGCGAGTTCCGACCTGCAATAAGCGACCTTCCCATGCACCCTGCAGAGTGCATGCATCGCCCGATTACGAATCCAGTGACACTTTGCGTGCGTCTGTTGCATAGTCTGGTACCTGCTGACTGTTTTGTCCGTCAGGCGATCAACAAAGTCAGTCAAATTTTAACGTTTTTGAGTTCTTGGGGTATTCTTTTGCATAGGTAAGTGGGTAATTATGACAAAAACTGATGTACATGTATTTCACCATTCCAATTGAGTTCCGACTTCATCTGCAACAAAATCTTCAACAAAAAAAATCACAGTTCCGGCATTTCCTACAGATCAGGCAAATCCGGCTTTTACCAATTGCCCTATTCTAATACTGTCTATAGTATTGTTGGGCGCAAACAAGCCGCCACAAGAAGCTTGAAGCTTGCGCGGGCAATCTTCAAGATGGGCCGCGCAAACTTCAAGCTTGCGGGATTGAAATTTGCGTGCGGCAAATTTGCGTGTGCGGATGAAGTTTGCGCGCTTCATTTGTTAAGCTCGACATGAACTGCACGGCATAAAATGACCTGATAGCATTGCTGCGTGGTTGCATGCACGCTGCAGATTCAACGGCAACATGGTAGCTGTCAGTTCAGAAGAATTTGCCCATTGTATACTTTTATTTCTATTTAAAGGGACCATATACATTTGGTTTTGGGAATGCATTTATTTCAACCATCAAGTTTTCAAAATATACACCCTAAAATAATTTTTTTAAATTCCATCAAAATCCGTCGTAATGTTTTTGAGAAATCAGTAAACAACGGTTCTTGTTAAGTCAAGTTTGTACACATTCTTATGGCTAAGAAACGTTACGGCATACAATTTTTAAGATTCAACTTTGGAGGGGTGAAAATGGCCTCATTCTTTGCAACCAAATGACTTCAAAGGGAATCATTTCTCAAAATGCTTTTATACTTGTCAACAGCTGCAGTGCATCTCAATTAATTTCTGAAGTAATTACTTTTTACTGAAATTTAAGAAACCAGCATAACTTTCATATCTTTTCTATGAACTTGCAAAAGCACCAAATTTGCGCAGGGCCTGAAATTTGCGTGGAATATCTGGTGCGCAGGCTTAAACCTGCGCGCGCAAAGTTAAATCGGACCGTCAAGTTTGCGCGCTCAGCGGTGGCTGAAGTTTGCGCGAGGATTGAAGTTTGCGCCCAACAGTATTACTCTAGTCCACCATGCCCCCGCGGCCACGTGGATTGGCCCTATTCATTCATCATCATGCATAATGATCTATGCCTAGCCCCAGAATAGGGCCAATCCACTCCCAACCTACTCCTAGAACTATGAGGTTTGCTACGCTATCGTCTCCGCGAAGTCGTTCGCGGAGACGATAGCGTAGCAAACCTCATAGTTCTAGGAGTACTCCCAACCATGCCCAAAAGCCGACCCAGGTTGGTTGTTAACATACTCACCTTACTCAACCTCCCCGTTCCGAACCAGATTGTGTAAACTTAGCAGAAAAATTACGACTGAAGAACTAATTACGACTGAAGAACTATTCCTACACAAGTACATTACACAGCTCCATGATGTAACCTGCTGAGCAGACGAGTGAGTTTCATGCAAACATCGCATATACGATCTTTGGTTTCATGTGATCTCCGACTCTTTAGGTTGCATGCTTTAGCAAGGGTCCCGATCATCCACGCGCGCGCAGCAGATGTCCATGTGCGGCCGGCCACGGATCACCCTGGCCACCAACCTAGACTGGTCCCCTGTCTTTATTGATTGGTCTTTTATCAATCGATCTCTTGCATTGACCAGTCTTTTGCATCAACTGATCAGTTTTTTGCATCGATTGATTAGTCCTTTCAGCAAGAGCAAGTTGCTCTATGGTTAAAGGCATGTACACGTTTGGTAATTGTCAAAGACCAGTGTTCTCACTTGGTGTATCCCAACATATGCATAAAATAACAAGCCTGTGAAAATTTGGGCTCAATTGGTCATCGAAGTTGCAAGAAAATTATGAAAGAAAAAACACCCTTGTTGTACAAATTTGTGTGCTTCCAGATACAGAAATAAAAACTTCTTGCAAGAAGTCTTTTATTATTTTAGTGAGAAATTACCTCTTTCTAAAAATAAAAACCCGTTACTTCAGAGGGAGTCTTTTTCTACAATGTTTTATACTATCAACAGCTCTCCGTTGCTTGTTACCAAGTAAGTTTTTATGCTAATAGTAATTTGTTTTGAGTAATTACCAAACGTGTACAGTGCCTATGGTCGAATCCTGTGTTGTCTCGTAACCCTCCGGACTCTGACCTGACCGTCGGGGGGTATGGAGTGGAGGGTTACGATTATCGCAACTAGTATTACTAATTAGTAGTGGGCTTGTACAATAATTTAACGTTGCAGTTTCACCTTGAAAATAATTATTTTACGATCTTCGTGAATCCACGGACGAAATGCACAACATTTTATCACCCGGATGAACAAACTGGGGTCGACCCGGGGGCGATTTCTTTTTTCCCAAACAGGTTTGCTATGATGACCTTTTTTTGTTATGATTTTGATTTATTTTTTTCGATATGAATGCGAATGTTTGAAAGAAATAAAATATATAAAAGGTAAATAAATAAAAAGTTTGGAAAAAAAAATTCCTGGGGGAAGCTATTAATTGAACGCACCCAACCTCGTCCCCATACTTTATATCCAACCATGTTTACAATAGAGAGCGGTCAACCTCGTACTGCTCGACACATCTTGGGGACGAGGTTGAACGCACCGTATGTGGGAAAAATAGTGCAAACCTTCAATAGAGGGCGCTTGTCCAAAGTTTGTTTCAGAGGAAAAGCGGAGCAGACGACACAAGACAGCGCACGTGTGCACGCACCGACGGGGGCACTGCTGACAAAATTCAGCCCATCATTTATTCATCTCTATTTTTAGCACTCAACCATGTCATCACAAGATAAAGTTCTGCTTTGGAATTTGTCCAGATTATTTGAGAAATTGTCAACATCAGAATCAACAATTAAATTCTGCAAGAAACGGGTCTTATTGCCGAAAAACCATTATGTCGCTATTGCAGACATCTACTGTCTTGGGCGGTGAAAAAAGACCTGAAGGACGGATTCACTTGGAGATGTCATCACCGAGGATGCCGCAAGAGGGCGCGCAATAGCAGCATTCGACATGGCAGTTGGTTTACAGACTCTAAGAAATCTCTTTGAAAAGTCCTGTTGCTGACCTACTGCTGGGCTGCTAGAATGTCGAATGAATCAGCAATCAGAGAAAGTTGTTTTGAAGATGGCGATACAATGAAAAGTAAAACTGTTAACTGCTGGTTCCAGAAATGTCGTAAAGTTTGCCTTCATGTTGTCCAGAAAGAGAAAATCATGGCAAAAGGATCGGGAGAGGTGGACAAAGCCCAGCTGGATCTTGCCAAGCGCCAATGGCGTCATCATAATGCAGGAAAAGATAGCTTTGACCAGCTCCTCTGCGACATTTTACTGTTGCATAAACCCCCAAATCGCTTTTAAGCCCACCGCCAGGATCAGCACTCCCCCACCCAGGGGACTCCCCCAGGCTACTTCTTTTACACAGAAAACCACCAAAGAAACCAAAAACAAGAAACACAACCCAAGAAAATGAACAAATCAAAATTGTACACTTAGAGTTGGAGATTGACATCGCCGTGTACCCCATTTAGGACACAAATTTGAAACAAAGGATCAAATTTAGACTTCCTTCAAAAAGAAACCCAACAGCATTAGGCCTGAAATTTTCATCTTTGAGAGGGCAAGGCCATTTTCATTTTGTAAAGGTCACTTCCATTAAAAAATCTTAAAGTCTATAATGGGAAACTTTTGAAGGGGCACCAAGGCGAAGACCAGGGCAACTGGGGCCATTGCCTCCATGACCTCCATGTTATTCCAGGCCTGCATCACAAGAAACTTCATGAATAAGACTAAGAAACTAAGAACTTATACATTTCCTTCATCCGATGACCGATTTATTGCAACATTCCATTCCTGATTGGATTACTTTCATTAAAACAACCTTTTCTTTAACTTTACTTCAAAAATTCATAATTTAACATTATGCTATTGGGAATAATTAAAGATTAATAATATTTACTTTAATTGCATTGCATTGTAAGGCACAGTACCTGTGCAAAGATAACCTAATTACTTTTTGTTAATTGCCACTTACAAATTTGTACTTGTTATGAAGTTCCTCTAAACCATTAATTTACTTATAAGAAGTAACTTTACAAATACTGTTTCTAGAATAAACATTAAAATTCTAATTTCACACATTTGAAAACTTAAATGTACCCTACCTTTAAGTCTTCAAAACGATGTGTAAAATTAGTATTGGTTGTTGTCAACGACTGCTGATTTATAGGCAAAATTATTTAGAAAGACACAATAAAAATCACCTGCAAAAGTTTCAGTTGAATACAGTGCCTACTTGTTGAGAAAACACAGTATTTTCATCAAGAATGTCAAATTCATCCACGTTTAGCAAGACAGTGGGTACTGACCCCATTTCTGGCCATATTCTGGGCAGCATTCAAACGGACATCACAGAAATTTCAGTTATTTTGGACACGCATTTAAATTCAACAAACTGAGAGTAGAAAAAAAGTGAGATGCATTTAAGAAATCAGATGCTTTACATTTTGGTTGTAATGTTTTGCATGTTGACCTGAATGTAATTGTAATTGTTTACAGAAAACAGTCTATTTGATAAAAATTATTTATTATTTACCTATACACAGAAAGCAGTGTGATTTAACAAGATTACTTACTTTCAGAACCTCAATTAGTTTACATATTTACAAAAAAAACCTCTTCGATTTGCCAAGTTTGCTACAAATGATTTGGCAAGTTATTCAAATACTTGATCAGTATTTTTGATGTACAATTGAAGTCAACAAAAGTAATTGGTACCAGAAGGAAGTAAACAGATGCATTTAGGAAATGTTTCACATTTTAGTTGAAATGTTACAAATGTAACAATAATTTTAACTTTCAGCCTCATTTGTTTAATGTTAACCTGAATGTAACTGTAATTATTTACATCAAACAAAGTATATTTGTTTAAAATAATTATACAAAAAACAAAAAACAAATAGTGCTAATCAACATATTACTTTAGTTAAACAAGGAACCTTCATTAGTTTACATTATATTACAAAAAAATCTTCAATTTGTACAAGGCAGTAGAACCTTTATACTCATTAAATATATAACTTACAAGTTACTTCTATTTTGTTTTGTTTACCTTTGTTAAATTTCAGAAGACCTAAAAATATTGATTTCAATTATTTACGTTCAGTTCAGTTCAGTTTATTAAATTTCCACTCAATCAGTTTGCTTCCACAATAATACACATAGGGTACTTTAGATACAATGTCATGATTAAGTGTCGGGAGTCTCCTAAAAGCAAGCTTGTTGGGTGGAGACCCCTGATATGTAACTGGGTTCAAGAAGTAAGGAACCTACAAGTATTTGGGCAGCAAGGTTTTGAAATGAGTAAAGTGGAAGTATTGCCAGAACAGGTCACCTGCCAAAACTTCAAAACTAGGTTTATTTGTTGCCTAATTTTGGAATTGGGCGTCACATTATTCAGAGTTCCAACATGCCCAAAAACTATTCCCTTTGTTGAGTTCACTTTAAAGAACCTTGTTACAATTACATTTCACAAGTAAAATGGAAATTAATTGTCGTCTTGAGAGATGCATGTTATTTGAACAGTAACTTGTTTGATGCGATTATTTTATTTAAATTTGATAGAAAACAAATAGTTGAAATAAACAAATCTGGTTACACAGAATTCTTATGAATCATGTTTTGTTTCCCCCCTTCTCTCTTCTTTTGTGCTTGTATGAACAAAAACAGTTTTTACAATCAAAATAAGGCTTTATAACAAAAGCAGCTTGTTTCAGGGTTACCAGAACAATATATGGAGGGATGACACCCAAACAATTACAAGTTTGTCAGAAGGGCAAAGGACTTAAGGGAATCGCGAGTTAGATTCATGAGTGATGACGTAACAGGGCTTTATGCAAATCTTTCTGAAATGCACTCTAGAAGGGTATTCAAAATGATTGTTCTTTTACAATGAATATCTGTTTACTCTCATGTGAACTCAGTTCCTTATTAATTGAATTACAGGAAAGATCACTTGTTGCCAGTTGACTTCCCTGGTCTTTAATACTGACCAGGAAAGCCATTGCACCTGATCTCGTTCTAATTAATTAATCCACAAACGGCCAATCAACATTTTGTTTGCGGTCCGAGCTGGCCATGTCTTTCACAATGACAAAATAATTGATTACGCAGAAACAAATGAGATTATTTCTACTCTTTACTGTAGCAGTAGTCAGCCCGCTTGAGATCCTTGGTGCAGGCAGTAGGTTTGGTTCCTTGGTACGCCTTGCAGACCAACTTCTTGAGGTTATCCGTTGCCTCATTTTGAATCTTCTCCGTGTGAACCTTCAGGAAGAAAATAAGAGCGAGAATGAGACACTTTGGAACACTAGGTGGCAGTAGACTCACCCCGTAAATGTCCATTGCTTTACAGAGTTCTAAGCACACGCTCATGTCCGAAAAAAAATGTTTTTACTGGTTAAGTCCCCTGCGCACCTAGCATCCCAAAACATCTCTCATTGGTCCCACCTTAAAGTTTTTGTTTCTGTGGCCTTAATATATAAATTAATTTTAAGATGGTCAAAAATGAAGTGCATAGTACTAAATGCATGGCATGTCCCTTCATGGTCGACCCTGCATGGTTTTAAAGGTAGGGTCATTCATCAGTTTTTGTCAACGGAATGCTGATTTATAGGCAAAATTATCAAGAAAAACTCCAACAAACACCCGATCAACCTGAGGACCTCAGGCCTGGAATTTCATCTTTAACAGTGCAAGGCCCTTTTTCTTTTTGCAAAGGGCAGCATAGAAAATCTTAAGGTCCTTCGTGTATTCCAGGCCTGGGACCTGCTAGATTTTCCAGTAATATTTGTCCTCAATGCTGTGTTCCCTCTGATTCTAATACTGTGGAATTTGTTTTAAGTTGTACACACCCTCCGACCCCATTCTCCTTGTCAAACTATTCTACGACAGTGAAAGAGTTGTAAACTTCGGATGGCCCCAAACTTACCCCATTTAGTGTCACCCATGGTACATAGGTGTGCTTGGGACTCAATGCATCAGTCTTGAGCGCCATCTGATGTTCAAGAGCGTTACCTTCTGGGCCCGTTGCACATGTTGACACTTGATCGTAGTTTACGTTGTTCTTTGTCATGCACTTTGAGTGGTGAACAAACGAAAAAAGATTCAAAACTAATCAGTTTAGTAAAGAATGTACAAGCAGGTGTGAATCCAGGGGATGGGTCCATGGGGTCTGGACCTCTCCCTGCTCTCTCCCTCATCGCGCCCTTCCAGTTATTTTGGGGAGTTTTGTTGGGACCCCTCCCTGTTGAAAGTCCTGGATCTGCACCTCGGTGGGTGGGTTTAATTTAGCTGCAACTAATTTCTTTTTCTATTGTGTTCTCTAAATGAAATTGTTTTCTGGTAGAGGAGATACCTGGGACAGTTTCACCATTCTGATTGGTCGAGAGGAGATCAGGTGGCAATGTTTAAACACAGTGAGGAGTGTTTAAACATGAGCTGAGGAAATTGAGTCAAAAGAGGGCGCTACCAGATGATTGTGTGGAGTGGGCAAATTTCTCAGCCCAATTTAGGTTGGCAGGTCGCATATTTGGCTCGCGCTTACTCACGCAAGTTTGAGACTTGTGTGCAATAGTTTGAAAGTTTTAAGCGTGCAAGTTCGCACTAAATTTGGTCGCAAGACTTTCAACACATGGTAGTCCTTCCAGCCTGTGTAGAATCCCCGACAGACCAAATCAAGCTTGTTCAAATTATTGTCACGTTCCTAGCGCATGATCTGCAATTCATGTGTTTATCATTGCCAATATTACTTTGTTGGTAAACACAATACACTAGGCACAGATTCGAACTTTATAACCTTGAAGTACCAATTTATGATAATTTTAATGTTACTTGTTCAAACTTGTTCACACCCTTTGTGCATGATCTACATTTGCGTTTACCACTGCCAATATTCCTTTAATCAAATAACACCTGGTAAAACACAATAACAAAAAGGTATATTTTAACTTTATAACCTTTGCAGTTTGCACCAAGGCATTTGTAACACAACAAACTCACTGATAAGACCTTCAAGCCATAAAGTACTTGATCAACTGATTTAACATAATAATAATATGCAGTTCTACACCGCAATGGCGTCTCAAAGTGCTCATTTTGTTATCTACAACGTATGCAGAGCTAATGTATGTTTGAATTATGAGACCCATTAATTTACATCGCACCATAGTTTACAAGGTGCTGTGGCACAATCTGCAGCCAGAAAACAACAGGACCTACGGCTTTATTTCCCATCCGAAGGTTCAAGCAATAATGGTTAAGTGCCTTGCTTTTAAAAAGGGACACGTTGCCTTGGATCGAGCGTTTGTAACCATTTGTTATAAAATGCATATGGTTAGAAAGATGTTTTAAAAGTAGAATACAATGATCCACACAAATATGCCTCAGAATTGCGTGGTTTTCCTTTTACTTTGCGAACGAACACGGTCCGCCATTTTGTGGAGTCATAAATTTGGCTCAACAAAATGGCGTGCCGTGTTATAGTTCATTGTAAAAGGAAAACCACGCAATTTCGAGGCATATTTTTGTGGATCATTGTATTCTACTTTTAAAACATCTTTCTAACCAAAATGCATTTTATAACAAACGGTTACAAAAGCTTTTCATACACCAACTCGCCCGATCCAACGCAAGGTGTCCCTTTAAGGACACAAGTGTCAAGACTGGGACTCAAACCCACATGATCAGAAATAACAAAGCTTCGTTGAGTCCAGTGCACTTGATCGATCAACCACGACACACCGCAGGATTGCTAACCTATACAAAAGCTTGAACTGAATCATGTGATGTACATGTAGCAAGTCTTTTTCAGTTTGAGGAATATGATAAATTGAGCGTTCACAAGTTTACAATGCTACAATGTATGTACTCCGCCCAAAATGCTGTCACAAATCTCACAAATTCCAAGTTCCCTAGTGAGACTTTGCAGAAAAACAGCATGATGTTCTTTGGCAGAAAAAAAATTGCATCACTGACCATCCCTCTAGGAATTTTCATAGGGAATTTAATTGTATTTAACACTTTTTTAGCAATATTGCCATGGTAAACAATGGAAAATTTCATTTCAGGTCTTGACCTTTAGAAGTAGGTCAAATCTTGAGGGCTGTTCGCAGCCGTTATGACCATTTTGTTCTCTAAAGGTCTCTATAAATAATGATTCTCAAGTAAAGGATTTATTTGATTATCGATTTATAACTTCTGGTTGTGATGAAGTCAAAAAATCTCAGAAAAGCGAGCTTTTAAATTCACTATTGCCAAGAACCCCATGGAGAGGAGACAAGGAAGGAAGTTTTAATTCTAGATGTGGGAGGAAAACCCCAAAGAATTATTCCAGGGAAAACCAATGCTATCAGGTAGGGACTGAAAACCCAACATAATGCTCCAGCAGGATTTGAACCGGGGTCCAAGAGGTGGAAGGCGAGGAAAGAAGCTACTAAGCCACCATGACCGACCCAAAAGGATTAAACAAAGGAGCTCTTTGCTCTTAACAAAACAAACTGTATGGAATAATACCTATACATTGCAAACAGGGCCCAATTTCATAGAGCTGCTAAGCACAACAATTTGCTTAGCATGAAATCTCTTCCTGTGGCATATTGCTTGTTACTGGTATTCAGCTGTTGTTTGCTTAATCCTGAAAATCATGAGGAAATTTGGTTGGTAATCCTGTTTTTATCAAGGAAGAAATTTCATGCTAAGCAAATTGTTGTACTTAGCAGCTCTATGAAATTGGGCCCTGATCACAATTCCTTTAAGAGCAAAACAATCAATCCGAAAGCAAAACTACAACAATCCTGTTATTTCCCAGAGAACATTTTGTGTACCTTGTAGCCACAGGTCAAACCTCTGAGTCAACATTTTCCAACTGCTTTGATGACAACAATGGCATTTCTATACTCCATTCATATTGGGTCAAGGACTCCAGTGAGGTCAGCCAACTTCAAACAATGTTTTTTTTTCTGTGTTTCCTTTATCCAGTCTTCCCCTAATGCAATGATTACCTTGTTTAGATGACGGACATTTTGTGTTTCCCTCGTGATATTTTTATTGTCCTTGATTATAAAAGAGTTTTATGCAATCTTAAAATTAAGTCATAATTACAATTTTGTACAGTTAATATTCTTTATCCCCAATGCATGCAATTATTATTTCTTATAAATGAATGCGGCACACACTGCTAATTACAGAATTCTGGCCTCTTGTTATCGGGCATGAGCGGTAGTCTAGTGGTTAGACATCTGCTCTAGAATGGCAGAGGGTTGTGAGTTCGAATCCCACCCGATTAGTATGCCAATGGATTTTTTTCCCACAGGACCCAGGAAAGCACCAAGTATACAAAAGCTGTATTCTTTATTACCATTTTGTCTAGTTGTAATAACTGCATTGGGATGCAATTTTTTACAACTTCTAGACTTTGCACAGCATAGGAGATAGTGTTTAACTTTTCCCTTTTGGATGTAAAATGTTTGCTCAAGACAAAATCTCATCATCTGCAAAATACTAACTGTTCTCTATATCAGGCCTAGTCTTGGTTCTAAGACGCTCCAGTTGTGTAGTCACGAAAACCTAATCGCTATCTGATAGCGCCCTCTGGTGGTGAGTGGTTCGTGGGGTGATAGCGGTTTAGATAGCGGTTAGGTTATCGTGACTACATGCGTTCGTGATTAAGCAACTGGAGCGCCTTGGAACCAAGACTCTATCACTCAGGCCTGGAATTTCATCTTTGAGAGGGCAAGGCCATTTTCATTTTGTAAAAAGCACTTCCATTAGAAAATCTTAAAGTCCATGGGAAACTTTTGAAGGGGCACCAAGGCCAAGACAATTGCAACGGAGGCCATGGTCTCCAATAATTCCAGCCCCGTAATATGATGTCAGTCTCAATTCAGCGCTGTTCAGCGCTTAGAAACCCTGTATTAAGGCCCTGTACACTATTGGTAAGATCGAAAAACACAATGTTCACAGATTCACACATAACTTACATGATTTTAAGTAAGTAATGGTAGAAAGGGTTCCTTTAAATATTTCTGCCTAAAATGCTATTGTTTCTGAGAAATGAGTAAAACAATAGTTTTTATCACGCGCGATAATTTGAAAAAACAGAAAACACATAAGGTCTCTTTTCACTATTTTCTCGTGACCTCGATGACCAATTGATCTCAAACTTTCACAGGTTTGTTTGTTCATGCATATATGTTGAATCACACAAAATGTGGACACTGATTTTGAGCTGTTACCAAAAGTGTATTAATACCTTTAAGCGCTATATAAATGCAAGCTATTATTAGTATTAATATTCAAGCATACACCAACGACAACAAACTCAAATTAGAACAATTACCAATATTTTGAGGACCATATACTCACCCTCTCTTATCTTATCTTCTCAATGTTAAACTTACATTAAATTTCAGAGGGGAAAACAGCAAGAACTTATTTTGAATCGGGGCTAGCTTTTTGCAACTCTTACCTGTTTTGCATGCGGCACAGGCGTCCCGGATTCCTCCATGCAGTAGATTGTATTAAACGCAGTGGAAAAGTCTGTGTAGTGAAGGATACAGACTTCAAGAAGGTTGCCTTGACATTCTTGTATGCCGTGTTGACACTCGTAAGACCACCCTGTGGCATTCTTAGTCTCCTGATATGAAGAATAAAATGCAGAGTTTATGAACAAAATATTTTAACCCTCGCAGTGTCACAGGCCAATTGAAGGGTCTGCATACATTTGGTAATTTTTTACTCATAAAATTGTAGGCAATAAAAACTTACTTGGTAAGAAGTACAGCAGCTTCTAATAGTATAAAGAATTTTCAGAAACATTTCACTTTGAAGTAAATGGTTAAGGAAAAAGATATCAGTTTTTATCAAAAAAAGCTTGAATCTGAGAAGCATTCTGTCAGAAACGTTTCGCAGATTGTGTATTCCAATTGCAGATTATTCTTCCTGCGTGGACATAATCACATAACCGCTCCAGATTTTCGACAATATCTCAAAAACACAAACACCTTTTGCAATGAAATTTTCACAGGCTAGTTTTATGGTATATATCTACAACTATATAGAATTGAAACAAACAGTGGGTTCCAATTACCAAAGGTATACAATCCCTTAAAAGTAGGGTCATAGATTGGTAAATACTCAAAAAATTAAAAACCATAAAAACTTACTTGGTATGAAGCACTTCAGCTGTTGATAGTATACACTATTTTGAGAAAGGATTCCCTTCGAAGTAATATGGTTTGGGTAATTTTTTCACCCCAAAACATTTGAATCTGAGAATTGATTAATGCATCAATCGCTTTTCAGATTTCTGAGGGTTGGTGTCCGATCGTGAATGCTGCGGCCAATGATGCGGTTGATATCTGTTGTCACCTCGCTAAACGTGGATGGATTTGAAGTTCTTGTGAAATTACTGTGACAGTTATTGCTGTTTTCAATACAAGCAGACACTGTATTCAACTGAAACTTTTACGTGTGACTTTTATTGTATCTTTCTTTATAATTTTGCCTGTAAATCAGCATTACATTGACAAAAACCAATCTATGACCCTACCTTTAAATCGGCACAATTTTCAAACTGCGTATTGGTGGAGCTGACTAAATTGGCCCATGTATTTATAAGGGATGCGTATTTGGTTACAACACACCAAGTGACTTTAAAAATTACTTTTGAGAAAGTTCAAGTTGAGACAAAAATAAAGTTTGGGACGTCAGCTTTGAACTTCAGTATGCTTTGACTGCAGTAATTATTTCTAGAATTTCTATTGCAATTAAAACAAAATAATAATAACTTACAGCTTAAAACGCATGGCATTACATTGTACATACTAGGGCTAATTATCAGATTTGTTTTTTTCTAATCAAATTCGGTGGATACAATTTGGTGACAACTACACGAACCTGAGCATTTCCGTAAGGGACAAGTACCACATTCATGATGCTGCTGAGCTCAGTCCACGTTGGATAAAGCTGACCAGTGATAAACCCTTGACATCCTGGGCAGTAAGATTCAAAGTACAGGGAGATATTCACTAATGGGGCATCGTTAACCATTGGCTGTTGCCAGTCCGTGCATTGCTTTTCCACCTGGAAACACAAACAAAAATTGACAAGTTGGATTTCCAAGGCTCTGATCTTTTTGCTTTAACTATTTTTATTTTGGGAAAAGATGCCGGCTGCCTAGCCCTGGTAGGACGTCAGTCAGTGCCACTGCACTGACGTCCTGGGTATAAAGATCCTTTACAATGCGAACAAAATTTTGAGTAACATTTTAAAATATTTGTACCTAATTTGAGAAGCTGAAACTCCATTCACTTATTCTTGGTGCCTTTAATTACACTTTTACTGAGTTCAAAACCTATCAAATACATCCATGAATGACATTATTTCCGAAAATAAGTCCAAGTTGTGCACTGGCGCTGCTCCGTCGTGTTGCCGCCCAGAAAAAAAAGCGTTCAGTGTTACGGGTTAGACAGCGCCCTCTTTTGTGGACTTGGTTCCATGTCAGTTGAGGTTGTCGTCAATTTCCATTTTATTTTCACAATAATGTCATCCAAGGATAAAATTGGCAATATTGAATAGAGCAGTCGTAAGGTTCAGGACACAAGGAACATGTGAGTCACGTTTCAGCTTCCTCAAATAGGTAAAAATATGATGAAAAATGGTTATAAATTTTGTTGCAATGCCTGAGGACCTTTATACCCTGGACTCCGTCGCGTTGTATGCAACGGAGGAGTCCAACCTGGGCTACCGGCTGCCATGTTTTCATTCATTATGACCACAATAGTATACTATATTTACATAAATAAAATATATGATTCAAACTGCCTCTAGCAACCGGGCATCTCGGTGGTCTACTAGTAGAAGTAAGACATCTGCTCTAGTATGGCAAAGGTCATGGGTTCAAATCTCACCCGAGTAATATGCCTCTAGAGTGGATTTTTATATTAAAAAAAACAGGACTCCTGGAAGTACAAAGTATAGTATACAGTAGTTTACACACATCGGTGAATGGGTGAAACCAAAACAATGTTCTTTATCCCAAATGCAAATTTAACATCTGTTAAGTTTACATTTGTTATCATACTGATGAAAAAAGTGGCGGTCGGATACAGCAATTTACACTTGATTTTCTTTATTCTATTCCATTTCTGTTTTTCTTATTATTTCAATATTCAAGCTGGCAAAGCTTAGTCCCCGGTTCACATTTTGTAAACACAAAATTTTTTACTGTTTGTTTCGACCACGGAGGGATTTTGAGGAAAGAAGCTTTCAGAGTAAAAAAGATAAAATGGCATTTGCATTTGTGTAACTAAACTTGTTTCTCTAATAAGATTAAAATATTGCAAACATCGTGATTGTTAGCCCACCTTGTTGAGCTGTAATGGCTCTCTTTTAACATCGGTCTTATAACAGTACACTCACCATTACAGCCCACCATCCATACATGTCTTAAATGGGTAGTAAAAAAGTATGAGCAAGTCGTACCTCTTTGATCGCAAATTTCTCCCATTTCTCGGCTGATCTGTACGTGCGTGTGTGTATGGCGTATCATGAATATGCATCAGATGACGTCACGTGAAGCTGTAGTACTTCAGAGCTTGATGTGTGCGCGTGTGCACGGCAATTCATGAATATGCATAAGGTGACGTCGCGCGGCACTTGCTGTAGGCTAAAATACTACAATGCTGTTGTGCGTTCCTTGCTCGTGCATATTCATGATCAGCCGGGCGCCCTGACTTTCTCACGATCAACAGGCAGTGAAGCAGAAGTTAAATGGCGGCCCCGTTACGAGACGAACTTCAATGTAATTTTTGTACACAATTTTTTTTTGCCATTTTCAAATAATCATATCTGGACAAAGGCATCATTTGGTGATACCTGGAATATGTCACAAAAATTTGCCAGATGTAAGGAACAAAGTGAGGGAGGTTGGAGTACTATCTGATGTTTATAAGTGGGAGAAATTTGCGATCAAAGAGATACGACTTGCTCGTACTTTTTTACTACGCGTTTAAGACATGTATGGATGGTGGGCTGTTACTCCTAGAACTATGAGGTTCGTTTCGCTATCGTCTCCAGGGAGACGATAGCGAAACGAGTGGGCTGTAATGGTGAGTGTACTGTTGTAAGACCGATGTTAAAAGAGAGCCATTACAGCTCAACAAGGTGGGCTACGTGATCGTGTACATACTTCATAAATATAGCATCAACATAATTTCAGAAATGTCAAAACTTAAGGTTGAGACCGGAATAGTTCCACCTCTCCCAACAGTTTCACTAGTCTCATGTTGTCAATGTCATATAATCAAAACAACAGAAATGGTTTAATTCCCCCAAAACATTTGAAAACTTACGTGACACGCTCTCGATATTTCAACCGAACTGCACCACAAATCTGGAGGGAAACGGCAAGGTGTTGCTGACAAACCTGCAGAAAATCCGAACACTGCTAACAAGCAAATCGAGAAAACCGATCGCGCAATCATTTTTGCGAGAGGAAAAATGTATTTTCTGTAGGAACAAAGGAAAAACCGACCTGCCAATTCTGTGCTTGCAACTTCTTCTGTGCGCTTACAATATAATGCAAGTTGACGGCCGCACTGCTGGCCCATGGCTGTGTGTTTTCGTTTGTCAGGTGACCTGATTGCCACGTGATACTGTCATGTGAGAAATTTCTTATCAGCAGTGATATGAATATTCATGACAATTGAATAACCCTTGACCCACGGAAGGCAACAAAATGTAAACACGCAATGCACGTGCGGCGCCATGATGAGTGTGCGAAGTATTTGTGTCTAAATAATGAAGAACGTGGAAGAGTCTGAAACTGATTGCAAACTACCGAAATATGTGGACATCATGGCGGTGGAGAAGCTGCAGAAGTCCTTGGAGAATGTCCTTGATCCTTTAGGATTTGAGGTACATCCATTTAAGGTAAAAACAGATTGGAAATCATGCAAGATGCAATTGCAAAAGCAATGCTCATGCTGCACTTCTTGTCATTGTTGAAAGCAAGGCAAAGGCCAAGTGGTATGCAAGGTTTTTAAGTTAATGTTTTTGTTTGTAATGCTAGTAAAACATTAGTACTCTGTACTTCTAGTTGTAGATCCCTTGCACTGATGTCACAAATGGTTTCTGTCTGCTCATTCATGGTCTGTCGTGTAATTTTGGAAGTCAAATTTCATAAGATATTGTACACGTCGTTAGCCCTGATGGTATGGGTGGTAGGACGTCAGTGTCGCATTGTATGCAGTGGAGGAGTCCAACCTGGGCTAGATGCACGTCTACTCCTAGAACTATAACTGGAACTAGAACTATGTATGAGGTTCGTATCGCTATCGTCAATAGCGTAACGAACCACATAGTTCTAGGAGTTGTGCACGTGTAGATCTGATTGAATTGAACCCTTGTACTGCATGGAGTAAACAGTAAAGGGTACAATCAGAGCCAGCGCATGTCTATCTATGAGTGTTGACGTCTAAAGGCCAGTTTATAAGTTTGTCCAGGATGAAAACTTGACGCGCAATCATAAAGAAACATATCTAGACATGTCTGGCTGTCATCTCGGCAGATTGTAACTGATTTTCCTTTTTTTCCCTGCTACAGATTGGTTGGTACAATGAGAAAGTCCAGACGTCATTTCATCTACCGTACCATGAAGACACCATTGCCTTTTGTGTGATCAGTATTCCGTCCATGTTTGAGAAAGCCTTCAAGCCTTACGTCGAGTCCCTCAAGGTGTTGGGTAGCAGGGATCCGTTGGATGACTGTGTGGGCAAGCAGTATCAACTTCTGAAAGAGGTGCGGCACAGTTTATTAAGGGAGGCCTCAAAAATTGGTCATGTATTGTTATGTGTCTGTACCACTGTATTTGGGTATTGCTATTTAATGTCTTTAAGCCCGGTTCATACTTCCTGCGAATGCGATATGCGATACGAATTTTGACGACACAAATTCGCAACGAACAATTCGCAAGAGTTGAGCTGTGTTCAACTCCTGATATCACTTTTTATCCCAAAAAATTTGAATCTGAGAAGCGTTACTGACAGTAAAGTTTCTCAGATTGTGTATTCCAATTGCAGATTATTCTTCCTGTGTGGACATAACCGCACCAGATTTTCTGCAATATCTCGAAAATGAAATGAAATTTTCACAGGTTAGTTTCATGGTATATATCTACAACTATATAGGATTGAAACAAACAGTGAGTTCCAACTACCAAACGTGTACAGACCCTTTAAGTGTCTCTTTTTGCCTTTTCTCACTTCCTTCCATTCAGTCCCTACCAGAGCACAGAATAGTAACAATTCAAGACTACGAGTTGCATCCTAACAGACGACCCAAGATTCTTGTGCAGACGGTCGGTCATGTGTCGGGCGGGGCGTATTACTATCAAAGATCGGACATGAAGCAGGATCCGTGGGGACAGAAGGTAAAAGATTAATGAGTTGTGTGGGAAGGGAGTGGGATAAAGTTACTTACATTATTACCTAGGCTCTACAAATTTCTTCCGTTCCAAAGTAGGGGCTGGGACTACCACCCCCCCTCCACCCCTTGGATTTAAACATGTTTACTCAGTAATTAAAAAGGGGGCCTAGCTTCACCTGTGCACTTATGCTTATTAATGTCTGCTTTCTACAAAATTGTGATCACAGCTAAAGCCGTGTTCACATTGGACTTTTTTGGGGTAAAACTAACCAAGCAAATGGGTAACTTGAACATTTTAAGTCCAGTAGTTTACCTACGTCAAACAATCTTAGTGCGGACACCGGTAAGTTTTACCCATTAGAATGTTACCTATGGTCTTGGTTAAATTTTAATGCAGTGCAAACGTGGCTTAAAGAGGCACTGTCGTCATGATCACAGCGAGTCTGTGCTTTCACCCAGTTACTGCACATCCTTGAACGATAATAATGACGGCGTTCTTTAAAGCTTTTGTTTGTGATGTGACGGTTAACGCACACACGTTTAGTAACTGAGTGAGAGTTCATGTTTCTATGTCCATCTACAAGCAGACTATGATCAATTTGACAGTACCCCAGTTCAAGTTTTGTGTTTATTTGATTGTTTTATTGCGGAACTTTCATAGAGCTGCTTAAGCTCACAAACTAGCTAAGCACAACAGAAATATGCTTACAAGAATAAGGTTACCAGCCAAAATACCATTTTACATGTACCATTTGTAACTGGTACCCTGATCATTTTTGCTTAGCAGAAAACTGTTAAGCAATATTGTGTGCTTAATAAGCAGCTGTATGAAATTGGCCAAAGCACTTTACAGATTTGCAGACTGATTGTTTTTTTGGTTATCACTTTGCAGAAAATGTTTGGAGTTAGCATCCATCCGAGGTACGGAGGGTGGTTCGCCTTCCGTGGGGTACTCATCTTCCCGGACATCGACTCCTCAGATCTCCCCAAAAGAGAACCTCCGAATGTGATTATGACAGACGAGGCACTGAGGGACCTTCTTGAAAAATTCAACGACCACTGGGAGGATAATTCTTACAGGGATTGCATCAATGTCGAAGATTGTTACTCAGTCGAACAGGTGGAATATTTTGGCACGTTGCCAGCAGAGAGAGGGAAACTTCTTGGACTGAGTACCAAGAAAACGACAGATGAGACCAACGAATGATTTCATTAGGTCCCCTTTTATTTTTATTTTTTCAAGAATGGTGCGTCAGTGTGTTTTGAAGAGTTTATTTATTTTTATTCTTGTTTCCAAGAAGCAGTTAAAACACATGTCACTGTTGGTAATTGTCAAAGACCAGTATCCGCACTTTATGTGACCCAACATATACATGAAACAACAAACCTGTGAAAGTTTAAGCTCAAAAGGTCCTTGGAATCGCAAGAAGAAAAAAAACTTGTAGATTTTTCACTGTTTTCAAACATCAGGTTTTGGACTTTGTCAAAAGTAATTGCTTTACTCATTTCTCCAAAACTAAGAGCATTTAAAGCAAAAATATTTCAAGGGAAGTTTTGCACCATGAGTGACCATCTTTTATACCATGTAAGTTATGTGCAAATCTGTGAACATTTATATTTTCAATCTTACCAATGTTGTGCACACCCTGGAAATTAATGCCAACTTTTTATTTAATTTTCTTTTTTTGGCCACCAGCCTGTAACATTTGCAAATTTTATTTTCTTATTCTTTTAGTTCCCTGTCATGTAACTTTTTAATTTCCTAAATAAGTCAGAACATTTGTTTAAATGCATGCACTTTCAGCTCGCAGTGTGCCAGCTATAAGTTAACACTGCTAATTTTACAATTTTAAAAGTATTTTTTTCTACCATTTGTGTACTATCTCTTCAATTGTTTACTATCTCTTTAAGCAGACTCAAGCTCTGGTGTTTCTGATCAGCAGAGTGTGGGTTTGAGTACCGGTCGTGGCACTTGTGTCCTTGAGCAAGATACTTTAACATAACTGCTTTGTCCTTCAGTTGGGACATTTTAGCCGTAGGTCCCATATACTAGGATTGGTTGTGCACATAAAAGAACCCAGAACACATACCGTGGAAGAGCAGGGGTTAACCCCTGTGTTTCTGGTTCAGATAGCAAGCACCCTTGTTTACAGGTTTCCTCAGGCTTGCGAGTTACAGTGATTAAGTTCACTTATGAGGCATGCTTGGTTTCATTACCAGAAATAAATAATAACCAGTACAAAGGAGTTTTTAAAAGCCAGTACTGTGTATGTTTGGATGGGTGCAATGTTTGTACAATATCATGCCTTTTATTTAGAAAGCCTGCAATGATTTCTGACCTACAAATTTATTTTTTCTATTAAAGGTAAGTGTAATTCGTACCACTTGAAAGTTTTTTGAAAGCACAATAAGATTTGCAATAGTGTCATGTTGAAATATGTCTTTTAGAGTATTTTTGTCAGCTTGGTTCTGTATAAATCCATTTATTTTTCCCTTGGTTTGTCCTTGTATTTTTTGTGTCAGCAACTTGCTATTTCATTTGATTCTTGATTATTTTTGACTGATCAACCTTGTCCAAGGCGGTTGCACTGTTTCCCAGAAAAATGTTTCGCTCTGCACAACTAATTTGCAGTGCCCATGGTTTTGTACCCTGGTTTTTATCCCTGCGTGTCCAGTGCACTATGACATGTATACGTGTGCACGGAAATTCACACATTCACCGCGTCGACCCCACAGTACTTAAAGAGGGGCTCCAAGGTCAAATTAATTTTTGTGATGCACTCATTTTCCAAGAGATAAAGTCCTTATGAAAATGGGGAACAAATTACAAGTTTATTACCTCAGGTTAAAGAGTGTAAAATGCCACTGTGTTTGATACCCTTCAATGCAATGTTTGATGACGTCCCATTTCAAATAGATATGGTCTGTATATTTTTGTGCGGAGAATTTTTAGTTCATTCCTGAATTTTGATGATATTCAATCAAAACGGCAATGAGTTTGACCTTTTGACTGTCTCAAAAAGTCCTCTTTTGAATTTAAAGGGACATTTGTTTTTGATGACGTCATGTTTCAAAGCTCGCTCTGAAAGAGCATCAGTTTAACGTGAGGTAAGAGACTTGCAATTCTTTCCTCACTTTTATGAGGACTCTATCTATTGGAAAATGAGTGCATCACGAAACTGAATTTGACCCTGGGGCCCTTCTTTAAAGCATATTTCATGTGAGTGATGACTGCCTGGCTTCTGGTTGCAACATGCCATGCATGCAAGCAGGCGCATTTGTTTAAAGAGCCTTGGACAAGGCTCCAGGCTTAAGCCCTTCTCACACAATGGAAATATACCAACATTCCTGGAAATTTTTTCTCAATGCTTGTGAAATTTTCTCAATGTTTGTGAAATTTTGTAGCAGGTACTGACCTACGACAAAAAACTTACGCTTTTCACAAGGAGCCTTGTGCACTCCCTTGTGTGAAACGAACCATTGTTTATTGTCGAGCGTTCCTTGCGAAAGCGGTCTTACCACACGAATGTTTGCGCTTCCGTTTTAAAAATGTGCATCACGCTAACAATCTGAACCGGAACGCGTTGTGTTCAAAACATGTACGCGATACGTCATCATGTCACTGGTACTATTGATGATTAAGAACGAAAACTCGGTAACCAGCTATATTTGTATTTTCGTCGCATAGAATTTTGGTCAATTAATTACCCGGTTTCGTGTGAAAGCTTGCGAAAGCTCTGAAGTGTGAGATAAGAAGAAAACAATCCACGCACGTAAAATTCATCGCAAGGAATCTAGGTTTTTAGGGGGATCGTGTGAAAAGGGAGATACCCTGGGTTTTTGTTTGTTTCTGTTTTCATTTTCACTAATGAGGAAATTGAGTTAAATTAAGTTAGTAAAGATACAAGCTTTTCAAAGTGATACTGATCAGTATTATAGGTAAAATCTTCACACAGTTAGAGAAACGTAAACAATAATAAAATAATAAATATCAGAACAATTGTGTTGTCTGTAATTATTCATTACAAAGAGTTGTAATTTATCCAATTATCATCTGCAATAAATCTTCATTTTTTGATAAATAAAATTTATGGTTACACATGAACTATATAAATATTTCTATGTCTTGATTTCTTGTAAATGTTTCCTTTTTTTGGTACACTGCAAGATATCTTTGGGGTGAATACCAATACCACACAGTTTCTTTTACCTTTTCATTACATAAATAATCATAATCTAGACTTTAAAGGTAGGGTCATAGATTGGTAAATACTAAAAAAATTAATGTCAATAAAAACTTACTTGGTGAGAAGCACTGCCGCTGCTTGCCCCCAACATTATAAACAGATCTGATCAATAATTTCATGTAACACGACAAGGTTAATAAAGCATTATTCCTCCATATGAATTATGAAGTTTCTGCAATTGGACTCCCAAAATCACTAGCAGCATGTAAATAAATATATCGATTTGGTAAAACTACTTCTCATACCTACAACGGCACACAGGCTGGGGGGGAGGGATATTCCACCCCAGTTACTTTCTTTGCACCCCCCTTCCCACCTCAATTATTTCCCCGGTGGCTAAAATTGAATTTAGCCCTTAACCATTGCACCCGCACCCACATTAATGCAATTATGTTCACGTTACCCCAGCTCAAGAATAACGCTGGTGTAAGTCCGTCCTTGTAGTAAGTCAATACTTTTTCAGCAGTACTAAATTACATTTAGGATAAATGTTTGCCCCCCTTAAAGTTAAGCTTGCCCCCCCCCCACCACCTTATTGCCCCCCCCCCCAGATTAACAGTTCTCGTGCCACCGCTGTAACTATAACCCGCAATTTCTAAGAATATCCACAAAAGAATCTTTAATAGTTCTTTAATAAATTCTAAATAGTACAAAATATATTGCTATTTTAAATCAAATTTGATTATCAAATCCACTACATCTCCCGAAGTAAGACAAACATACCAGCACCGGTCATGAAAGAAAATATCCCGCTCTCTAGATCGTTCAGGGATGAGAGTCATTGCTGACAAAAAAGGTCTGAAAATAGGATCCAAATTTTTGAAGGCATGTTGAAATGCATTCCCACCTTTTGGTAACCCCTTGAGTTTTTAGATTTCAAGGATCTTCTGGGAACAGTATCCTCATCATTAGAGAAGTAGCTCAAAGAGCAGGGTTTATTTTTAGCTGGAGAAAATAAAAGCTACTTTTTTCAACAGGCATTTAAAAAAAGTCTGAATTCAGATAATAGTGCAAATTTCTCATTCCTGACATTTTAAAGAGTGTCAACTTAAAAGGTATCGTACACGTTTGGTAATGACTCAAAACAAATATTAGCATAAAAAATTACTTGGTAACAAGCAACGAAGAGCTAGTATAAAACATTGTAGGAAACGACTCCCTCTGAAGTAACGTAGTTTTTGAGGAAGAGGTAATTTCTCACTAAAATAATAAAAACTTCTTGCAAGAAGTTTTTATTCCTATCTGAAAGCACACAAATTTGCACACAAAAGGGTGTTTTTTCTTTCATCATTTTCTTGCAACTTCGATGACCAATTGAGCCCAAATTTTCACAGGCTTGTTATTTTATGCATATGTTGGGATACACCAAGTGAGAACACTGGTCTGTGACAATTACCAAACGTGTACGATGCTTTAAGAGTGTCTACAACTTCACAGACACTAAGGAAAAATTAACTCCCATGATTTTGCTTTCTTTTTAGTGGCTCATAAGCCATCAGTAAACACAATTTGATTAATTAAACCATGTAACCTTTGACATGTTTACAAAAGAGCCACAGAGCCTGGACTTCCTGCAGGCACAATTTGTACACAGCTCAATTGAAGAAAACATTAAATCAGATATTTCACCATGGAGATTGCACTGTACGTTTTTTATCAACGTTTGATATGAAGAAAGGGGGCACATCTCAAAACTTGTCAGCTGTTACTTTTATAAGCCTAGAACAGTAGAACTAATGTAGAAATAATGACACAAAAATGTAACAAATTTCCAATATGACCAGTGCAGTATCTTGCCTGCCAGAAAGGCCCTGGAATGTACACGGTCACTCTTTTTGTAAGCAAAGGTCACATGGTCTAGAGCTGGCCTGTAATATGATATCGTGTGTTCAATGCATCTACACAGAACACCCATGTACAAAGTTTATAGATCCGTGCACAGTTGTGCCACCATGACAGAAACCTGTGCAGTGAAATGGCTTTACATGGTTGACCAACTCACTGGAAACTTAACTTCGTGGCATGTTGTGGCCGAGCGGTCTAGTTCACCGAACCCAAGCTTTGGTGTTGTCAGCAGCAGAGTGTGGGTTAGAATCCTGGTCATGACACTTGTGCCCTTGAGCAAGGCACTTAACCATAATTGCTTCGTAAAAAAGTGGGAAGGTAGTGCACTCTGCTCTACCAGCCAGGCTCCTAGTTGATGATACCCATGCCTACATCCTTACGGACTGTGAAGGCCCACCGGGGTTAACCCTGTTTCAGCCCTAGGAGTAGGTGGCAACGTGCCCCTGGTGACAGTTGATTTGGGTCGACAGCCCAAATCAGTTGAGTGTAGCTGTCACTTGAAGTGGCCGTCTGGCCTTGTGAGTAAGGCGATATCTCATTTAAAAAAAAAAAAAAGTTGGAAGAATTTGTTAGTATCAATATTCCAGTAATATCCCCTTAGGGGTTGAGCAACAATCTAATCTCTTATTTACACAATTTACTTTCTACACACCAGCTCCTATTACAATGTCATGATAGCCTTTACGCAAAAACTTGCTCTGTAAAATACCATACCACTCTATCAAGAATCCTGCACTTCACTAAACACCCCAACCCCAACTACATGTACAAGTTCTGTTTGATTCTGTTGGACTGAGGACTGCACTAGTAAAACTGATTATGCTCTGCTTGGCATCAGGCACACCACCATAATCAAAGTCCAACAATTTTGACTCTGTCCACCAAGAACCCATCAAAATCCAACAGCATGTTTTGTTTGATTCTGTTGGACTGACGACTGCACTAGTAAAACTGATTATGCTCTACATGGCTCAAGGGGAGTTAGGGCGAATGTTTATTTCAATACCGAGGATTTGTTTTTCGTTTAGATTTTGATTTTTTACAGCTGCCCATTCATTAATAGCTGCTCAAGGTGGGGGCTACAAAATAGGGGGGAAGGAAATGTGAACAAGAAAAAACCAGAAAATCACAAAATAAGGACTTATTGTGTGATTATTTGAGAAAGTATCAGCCTATTTTATATCGGGTGGGTAAAAACATCATTTGACTACAACCTATCATTATTCATAGAATCCAAACAGTGATTTTTTTTGTTTAAAAGATGGAAGGATTTCGAAACGGATTTGACGGGAGGATTGTTGAGCGTAACCAGGTGGGACTTCTACCATACCTTTAACAAAAACAGCCCTTTAATCCTCCCTTAAGTGATCACCGTTGGTTCTTGACGACCTGTGAGCTCTCGCAGCTGGGAGATTCTCAGAGCGATATTGATGAGTGGTTGTAGAACAATTTGTGCGTCCAGAGGGAATTTGGATTTGTCCGATTCGTAGCTGTCAATGTACATGCGGACCGTAGCCCCACTGCTACCAGTACCGCTGAGTCTGAAGATGATCCTTGAGCCGTCTTCAAAGATGATACGGATGCCCTGGGAATAAAAGAAAATTTAACATGTTTGTGAAAAAATAAAGTATTTTATAGTCCACTATTTGTATGCCCAGTCCTTCAAAAAAAAAGCATGCTGGGAGGTGGGTTTTTTGTCAGACATAGGTCCCGTTCCCCCAAGTTCCATTTTCTGATGACAAGCATGGTTTTCCCAGGTTTTTTTCAAAACTGTGGGGCATTCTGGACCCAAATTTCTGAAGTTTGGCTGAAGCCTGCTGAATTGAGACAAGGTCTTAAAAAATTTGTTCCACTTGGTGTTTATCTTGGTTTTAAAAGCCCCACTGTGCAATCTGGAGCATTGTATATGGTTTTCTCTTAATGAATTTTTTTTTTGGGGGGGGTGTATCGGCTGAAATTTGCGCGTATCGGCCGAAACTTGTGCGTATCTGCAAGTATTTTGCGGGTATCAGCCCGATATGCTAGCTTGTGCATGGGAAGAACCCTGTCTACGCCCAATCCTATACAAAAAGCATGCTGGGAGGTGGTGTTTTCTACCTCTTTTCATCAGACCTAGGTCTATTTCCCCTAAGTTCCATTTTCTGATGACAAGTATTTAACTATTTCATAACAGTGGATGGGACATTACGCCGTAGGTCCCATGTACCAGGATTGGTAGTGCACGTAAAAGAACCCAGAACACCTATCAAAGAAGAGTAGAGATTAACCCCTGTGTTTCTGGTTCACATACCTAGCACCCTTGTTTACAGGTTTCCTCAGGCTTGCGAGCTACAGTGATTAGGTTCACTTATGAGGCATCCTTGGTTTCATTACCAGAAATATACAATAATAATAATAATAACAGCACCTGTTTTTTAGACACGCTCTTGTCAATGGGGTCCGTGTACTCAAAGTCATCCGCCTTGGCAACTTTGTACGTCTTGTCGCCCTCCGTGAACTCCTCACCGATGAACGCAGCGACGGTCTCCGTCGATACTTTACTCCGTAGATCAGTCATCATCTGCTGCGCCGGTTCAGAGTCAACATTCTCATAATCGTACCTGGACGAAGTCCAAGACAATTTTATTTTGTAAATCCCCCAAAAACTATATCCTGCATTGAACTTATCAAATAAATAAATAAATAACAAATAAAATAATAATAATAAAGTTATCAGGCACAACTGTGAGGGTAGATCTGCTACAGAAGGCGGCACTTTTGGGAACAGCGAGGATCCTGCAAAAGACCCTAAAAATCTAAGGCTACAGGACGTAGCTTGATTCAAGGAGTTACCGGCACAAAGGAAAATGTGGTCTTTCTTTTGCATGCTGTGATGCAATGAACTAACATTAAGGGCCTTCATGCCTGGAATTACACGAAGGCAACGGAGGCCACTTCGCCTCTTGTTCGTCCTCTTCGCTCTGCTCGCCAATCCCTAATGACGCAAACTACTATTTCCACTAAATTCTAAAGTCAAAGAGCCTTTAACCTCATTGCACCTTTGTTATGGAATGACTTACCTCTTCTTATTCGCCAAGCTGACTCTCTTCAGGTTTTCAAGGGACTTTTAAAGACTAATTTGTTTGAAGCTATATTTTTGTAACATATTGCTTTATATTTTTCATTTCGTTGTTTTATGTTTTGTGTTGCGCATAGAGGCTCCTGCATTATGCGCTATATAAATGTCTCGTATTATTATTATTAATATTTTTATTAGCTAAACCTCATCAGCAGTTCTTAAGCTAAGCCTACCCGTTAGCTAAATCTCTTAGGCAGTACTTAAGCAGCATGCAGCATCAGGGTCCAGTACTCTCCTGAAGACGATCAGAGCATACTGATCGAAACCGGTTCTTTTCAGAACCAACACAACTCATAGAGCGGTTGGGTTGGTGTCGTGTTATCTTTCCTCGCCTTCCACCTCTAGGACCTGGTTCGAATCCCACCGGGGGCACTATGTGGATTGGGTTTTCAGTCTCTACCTGACTGTATGAGTTTTCCCTGGAGTATTTCTCTTGGTTTTTCCTCCCACATCTAAAACTGAATTTTCCTTCTTTGTCTTCTCTCAATGGAGTTCTTGCCTAGTATAGTGATTAAGTTCGCTTTTCTGGGAGTCCTTGGCTTCACAACCAGAATTAATAAATAAAATGAAAATTAAATAGAGACAGTTTTATATACATGGTTTCTCCACAGACACCATGTTCAAAACAAAGAGTACAGCAAGTTTCATATACATAGTGACCTGTCTAGAAAGTACTTGTAGTCAAAAACTTACATATGTCCGTGAAAACCCCCAAAATATTGTGTACCTTGTGAAAAAGTTCCTGCCATATTTCCCCCAGTGATCCATTAAGATCTCTTCTACGCTCAGCTGCCGGGCGGCCATAATGGACAACCACGCCAGCACCGCCCACAATCCATCCTTCTCCCTTATATGGTCGCTGCCGGTCCCGAAGCTTTCCTCCCCACAGAGTGAGAGCCTGGAAGCGTCCATGAGGTTCCCGAAAAACTTCCAGCCTGTTGGGACCTCAAAGAATTCCAACCCTTCTGCTTCAGCTACCCTGGAGATTTATACAATAGGTGAAATAAATAAAGTGAAGTCTCTTTACAGTTGCTCAAAAGAGAACAAGAATCCCGGAACTATTCCGGAAATTGGTAGTGTATGTAAAAGAACCAAGAACACTTATCATGGAAGAGTAGGGGTTTAACCCCGGGGTTTCTAGTTTACATAGCAAGCACCTTTGTTTACAGGTTTCCTCAGGCTTGCGAGCTACTGTGATTAAGTCCACTTATGAGCCAACCTTGATTTCATTACCAGAAATAAATAATAATAGTAATGAAAAGTAAAAATCTGGATGTGCCAGGGTGATGAGGGGAGAATTCTGACCTGTCTAGAGCTCCACTCGTGGGCATGCTACGTGCAAGACCCTTGACCCCCGTCTTCTTGAAGTACGGCATACAGTTAGCGTTAGCCGCAATGACAGCGATGGAGTCACTAGGAGTTACGAAGAAGCCGTTCCTTCCAAGAATCATGTTACGATCCTGAAAGCAACCCAGAAAATCAAAAGTTCATGAAAATCTGAGCATTCATAAAGTAATTTGAGTAAATTTATATTTCTATTCGAACTTCACAAAAGGGCACGACGAAACTTGTCATAGGTGCCAAGGTTAAATACAACATGAAAATAATAATAATTTGGGAGGCTAAGCATCGTACTCGCTGCTGGGAAGCTGAATTGCGAAGGACGCGCCCGCAACGTTGTGGAGCCACAGGCATGTAGAGGCGCCTTTGGCAGCCAGCCACTTCAACCCGTATATGACCTAGGAGCACAGCCAGAGATTAAAAGTGTTTGATTTTTCCTGAGGGAGGAAAACCACAGGGCGTGGAAATAACCCCTGTAGCATAGGAGAGAACCAATGCACAACTCTACTCACATATGGCCCTTGCCGGGAATCGAACCAGGGCCACAGCGGTGAGAGGTGAGAACTCTACACACTAGCCAGCCAGACAACCCACATTAATGTATCTTACCCCGTCCCCATCAAAGGCAGCTCCAAAACCATGGATACCTTTCTTCATCAAGGTCACCAGGTCAGCTGCATAGGTCAAGTTGGGGTCAGGATGGTGACCTCCAAAGTCCTCCTTAGGTACACAGTTTAAGCAGCAGTCCTCCTGTGCACCCAGCTCTTGGCAGAAGATGCGTTTTGCATAAGGGCCGACCACTGGAAATATAAGTGTCACAATTTTGTTTTACATTCTTAAATTTGTAGCAACAATCTCACAAATGTCATTGTTGCTAGTACATGTACAAGTAAAATATATTTCTCGCAAGTACTAAGCTTTAAAAAAAAAGCTACTAGAGGAAATTTGTTAAACGGGAATGCTATTTAAACTTGTTTATAATGTGTTTGTTTATCATTTAGTTGAAATTTTGATACTTTTACACTCTGAATTTTTCGTAATTATTGATAAAAAAATTAGGCCCCGACCTCAAGGACTCAAGCTCTGGTGTTTCTGATCAGCATAGTTTGGGTTCGAGTCCCGGTCATGACATTTGTGTCCTTAACCAAGACACTAAACCATTATCCTTCGGATGGACGTAAAACCGCAGGTCCCGTGTGTTGTTTAATGCACGTAAAAGAACCCAGTGCACTTATCGTAAAGAGAAGGGGTTCGCCCCGGTGTTCCTGGTTTGATCCGCAGCATCTTGTGCCACAACACCTTGTAAACCATTACATGGTGCTATGTAAAGGAGTAGGTCTCATACTTCAAAACGTAGCTCCGCATACCTTGCAGAAAAAAATACTGAGCGCTTTGATATGCCCATCGGGTGTGATAAAGTGCTAGATAAGAACTCAGTATTATTAATTGCTTCTCATCAACCAAGAGTAAATGGGTACCTGCGAGGGTGGAGATTGTTGATGTGAATGATTAGCGCCCATTTGGCTGCTGGTGCTGCATACTCCTAAGGAGTTGAGATGGTGTAACATAAGGCACTTTTAGAGACCTACTTGGCTTGATAAAGCACATACAAGATTTGTGTTACCATTGTTTTTTAGTATTACTATTATTATTATTATAAGCTAAAATACCTTCAACTAGAATAGTTTAAAGAGCATCCATGCATAGACTAGAGGTACACAGGAAACTGACTCTCTGAAGTTAAAGGCTGTGATCTTTATATTCAATTCTGAAATTTACAGTAAGTGTATTTTTTTTTAATTCTCTTTTTTTACACTTTTTATTTCAGATCAACTTCATTTTCCATAGCCAGTGTATTCAAATGACAATTAGCAAAAATTTGAACGTGCATTTTTCTTAATTACCTCCGTGCATCGCATTCACAACGAACTTTAGCGATCCGCTCAGCTGCTTCTTCAAAGCTTCAAAGTCAAATATTTCTTGCATAAGCTTGAGGTAGTCTTCCACTGGGTCAACGACCTGAAAGATAAATATAAACACAAATGCTCACCAATTCTCTGATGTAAGGCACTACAAATTAACACAAAATCCCTCAAATGTTAATACAACTTTACTTTGGTTTAATTGCAATAGCATCGTTATAATTCACTGTGGTTTTGAATGATAGATAAACTTTGCCAGCCCGCAATATAATGTGGTAAAAGCACACAGTTCGCAATCAACCCTCTTACTGCCTGACCATTCACAACCATCCACTGTGGTTTTCAATTATCAATAAACTAAGCCAGCCTGCAATTAGATATCATGTGGTAAAAGCACACAGTTCACAATCAACCCTCTTACTGTCTGACCATTCATAACCATCCACTGTGGTTTTCAAGTATCAATAAACTAAGCCAGCCTGCAATTAGATATCATGTGGTGAAAGCACACAATTCACAATCAACCCTCTTACTGTCTGACCATTCACAACCATCCACTGTGGTTTTCAATTATCAATAAACTCAGCCAGTCTGCAATTAGATATCATGTGGTTAAAGCACACAGTTCACAATCAACCCCTCTTACTGTCCGACCATTCACAACCATCCACTGTGATTTTCAATATCAATAAACTCAGCCAGCCTGCAATTAAATATCATGTTGTGAATGCACACAGTTCACAGTCAACCCTCCTTTGCTCTATGGTCCAACCATTCAATATCATCCACTGTGGTTTTGAATGATAGATAAACTATGCCAGCCTGCGATACCATATCATGTTGTGAATGCACACAGTTCACAGTCAACCCTCTTACTGTCTGACCATTCAACATGAGTCATCCACTGTGGCAGGGCTCAACCTTAATGCTAGACCGATGGACAATGTCTGGTAAAACTGCTGGGGGCTAGTAAAAACCACTTCTCAAGTAAACTATGCCAGCCTGCAATAATGATATCACGTGGCAAACGAATCTACACAGTACACACAGTACACACATCTTTGAAAGGGCAATTCAATGGAAAATCTTAAAGTCTGTGGGAAACCTTCAAGGGGCACCAAGGCCAAAACAAGGGCAACAGAAGCCATAGCCTTTGTGGCCTGCATGTAATTCCAGGCCCTTGCTTTACACAGTTGAGTTTAGTTCTGTGCACAGTTATTCAAACATGCACAAACCGAATGATTGATCAATTTACTTGCAAATGTAAAAAAAAGAAGAGGGTTCAACAACAAAAATCAAGATTATCTTGTCAGTAAAATGCACTTCTAATTGGGTGACGTTGTTACCTCAATGACAAACTTTCGACCTTCCACCTCATACTGCTGAGTGCCAACAGCACTGACGTCCACTTTGATATCTGGGCAGTGCCTGATAGTTGAGATCGTCTTTGTTATCTCGTAGATGGCGTTAGTCACTCCTTCCGGTGCCGGACCTTTATCACAGGAGTGAAAAATTAACATGAATCATTATTATAATGGCGTGTAGTGGCCGAGCGGTTAAGAGCACCGGACTCAAGCTCTGGTGTTTCTGATCAGCAGAGTGTGTGTTCGAATCCCATTCATGACACTGGTGTCCTTGGGCAAGAAACTTCACTATAATTGCTTTGTCCTTCGGATGGGACATTAAGCCGTAGGTCCTGTGTACTAGGATTGGTAGTGCACGTACATGTAAAAGAACCCAGAACACTTATCGTGGAAGAGTAGGGGTTCACCCTGGTGTTTCTGGTTCACATAGCAAGCAACCTTGTTTAAAGGTTTTCTCAGGCTTGCGAGCTACAGTGATTAAGTTCACTTATAAGGCATCATTGGTTTCATATTACCAGAAATATTTAATAATAATAATAATTAAATTGACCACCATTCTCTTTATGACACAAGAAACCCGAAATAAATCCTCTACTCCAAACTCTCTGAAAACAAGGACGCCCATGCCTCCGCTACAAGGACAATAATTTAAAAAAATCTGACATGAAGGGAAAACGATACAAAGTTATGGTTATCCCTAGCAACCCAAATGTAACAATAGCTGTGTTAATTCCCGCCAACAGATGGCACTGTTTACTTGTTCATTAAACATGGCTTCTCCATCATAAGTTGTCTCAAACTTGTGTATCCCTTTCAGCTACATGAATCTAGGAGAACCCAATCTTTTAACATGGTGGCAGTCTTCATCACTACGCGACTGACAGCATGATGATGATGATGATGATCGTTCTGCTATCGTCTAGCGGAACGAACCTCATAGTTCTAGGAGTAATTGTATGGCAGGGTTTGCCCTGAACCATTCTCAGTGAATAGCCTTTTTTCTTAGAGACTAGCCTTTTTCATCATCATCATCATCAAGTCGTTCACAACAGGGCTCCCATACGAGTACGACCGCCCAATTCCTCCGGTCTGCCATAAGGGTGGCAAGCTCGCAAGCCGTCTCCACTCAAGTGTCTATCTTCAGGACCCTTATGTAGGACACAGCTTGCCTGCCTTGCCTCCTCAGCCTTTTTTGCTTACATAAATTTGAAGGTTTCCTTTCCGAAACAGAAGAGGAAAAGCACCCTGAGTATCTTTTTAGGGAGATTTTGGCGCTACATAAATATTAATTATTATTATTATTATTATTTCATCATGTCGTTTATGTTGGATTTGTAATTTGAAGAGATGAAAATCAATAATTAACATACAGTGTTAGGAAGGCCATCTTGTCAGACAGAATTTTAACTGGTCATCAGCTGTTTTAACTGGCATTTGGCCAGCGGACAACTGTTAAGGGAGAACGCTTTTCTCCAAATAATCTCACCCTTCCCAATAATATTTTGAATGTGAGCCACACTTTTAGCTAAATGGTCTTTGCTGTTGCAGGAAATTGAACAAAATTATTAAAATGTTTCAACGTGAATTATTCTGAATTGCCCATAAGATACTTAAAGTGTTACAATCTACCTCCGTTTGATGTATTGAATTTGATGCCAAAGTCTCCATCTGGCCCCCCTGGATTATGGCTAGCTGTTAGGATAATTCCCCCCTCAGCTTCGCACTTGCGGATCAAACACGACATCGCTGGTGTTGACAACAAACCATTCTGACCAATCACGAGCTTGCCGACCTAAATGTCCAGAATGAAAGTTATAAATTTATCATCCTGTAGTATTTTTTCTTTAGTATAAGAGTACAGCATTTTTTTCCTTAAGGGGTACCTTTATGACAAAAATGTTGAACTCTACTTGGGCATTTTAAAGGGACGGTACACCTTTGGTACTAAATTAATGACACAAAATTACTGACAATAAAAACTTACTTAGTAAAGAGCACTTGAGAGCTGTTAGAAATGACATCCTTTGAAGTAATGTAGTTTAAAGGAACATTACAGAATTGGTTTTTGCTAACAAAACAGTTGCTGGCAGTGTAAGCACTTTATATAATCCACCATTTACATAAACTGACAAACCTGTAGAAGTTTGAGATTGATCGGCCATCTGGGTCACGAGAAAATAGTGAAAAACCGATAACACATGTAAATGTGTTATACAATGCATCAAAACGCTCATGAGCGATAAACTCCAATCGGAAATTAGTTTTATTTATTTCTCATCAAATATGGTATTTCAGACAGAAATATTTCTAGGGATGTTTTCTACTATCATCATCATTAGACCGTGTAAGTTTTATGTAAATCTGTGATCTTAAAGAAAATTTTAATTACCAGTTCTGTAACGTTCCTTTAAGAGAAAGAGGTAATTTTTCACACAAAAAATTGAATCTGAGAAAAGCTTCAGGCATGAAGCCTTTCTCAGGCAAGGCATCTGAAAGCACATAATTCTATGCAACGAGGGTGTTGTTTCTTTCATTATATTCTTACAACTTAGATGACCAATTGAGCCTAAATTTTCACAGGTTTGTTATTTTATGCATGTTGGGGCACACCAAGTGAGGATACTGGTCTTTAAAAATTACCAAAAGCATACCCTGCCTTTAAGGGGCACCAAGGCAACAACAATGCCTGCATGGAGGCAAACACCTCTGCTGCCTACATGAAGTATCAGGGCTACGGAAGTTATTTTTTCTAAGGGTACCAGCATTATAGAATTTGCTGATCATTAAGCTGAGTCTATGGAAGTAGGCCTATCGTCTGTCATACAATATTTTAACTGGTCTCTCACAACCACTATCTAACTAATAATATACCAGCTTAAATAAAAAGCTCCACTTCTCATGTACTTCAAATGCTATCATGTATTTGTTTTTCTTCTTCCATAGTTGGTTCATTTCCTGATCTAAACATGCAGCAAACAATTTAATTTGAAATTTTGCATACAGAATTTTTTTAAACAAAAACCTGAAGATGGACTGACAGTTGTGCTGGATCAAAATACAGAATTTGCTTTTTTAAAACAAAAATAAAAACTGTATTTAATAATAAGTTTTGTTGTAGTCATCAAACCTATCCTGCATAAAAAGTGTATATTATTTAAAATTTACATAAATTACTGATTTATCAGTTAATTTAAAAAAAATGTAACTTATAAGGTTTGTCAGTTTATCAAAATTGTATTTGTTGGTCATTTTTTTCTCAGCCCCTGTAAATAGTGTCAATACGCTGGACTCACTCCCTTGAGGGAGTCCAGCGTAATGGCACTATTTTTATTGTGCTATTTTTTTATCATGACCATAGCCCCATTTTAGGGCCAATATTATATACTGAACTCTGGAGTTAAAGTAACTCCGGTATGGAATGGCACTAAGAAATGAAATTTTACAAACAAAAATTGTAAAATTTTATTTTGTTTAAACATGTTACAAGTTATTTATAGGGGCCTACCATGGAGGAAGGAAAAGACTTTTCCTCCATGATATTTATAGGGCCTACACAAATAAATACCGATTTATCAAATTAATAATAATAAGTAAAGGTTGTCAGTTTAGTAAATAAAATTATCAAATACACAATATCGCGAACATCATATTCTTACCCCGTTTGCAGCAGCAATTTGTATGATAATTTGGACGGCCGTCTGCATGTAAAACCTCCCGTCCCCGCCCACAACGAGCGTGCATCCCTCTAGTCGTCCGCCGTCAATCGCAGCCAAGATGCTCTGTACGAAGTTGGCCGTGTACCGCCATGGTTGGAACACCGAAACATGCTTCCGGAGGCCGCTGGTGCCGGGTTTTTGCCCCTCGCAAGGGACTGTGGACTCAACTTTGACGCTAAATGTTTTTGACGACATCTTGAATGTGAACAAAATGTTACTTTGAGAGGTATTTCCAAGAGGTTTTTCGCCGTTAGTTTGTGTTTGTAGATCTGCACAGCACTTGTCACGTACGCAAATTTGTATATAGCGCCCTCTCTAGCCGATGAAGCCTTTAGACGCAACGGAGGACCGTGTTTATTATTATCGCACGAAAAAAGACCACGCCTTTCCCCAGTTGAAATTACATGAATGTTATGGCCCAATATGAAAGGCCTACTGAACAAATTATAAACAAAACTCAATTGAAATAAAGAAAATTCAAAGTTATACAAATGGACATTTTCTTCTGAACGATTCCACGTAGCTTCCCTTTGAGAATCCTGGGATAAGTTTTGTTTCCCCTAATTTTTGTCAAACAGCCTAAGCGGCCAATTACGCCGTACGCGTACGGTATTATTCTATATATTTTGCGCGAAATTGAAAGCTCCTCAAAACAGTCATTATACTCTAGGCCTATAGGGCAATCGTTCTTTTGCGTCGTGCGATTTAAAAAGATAACCATCCAATTCAAATTTGCAGCAGCGTTTTGCAGAAACCTCTAGTTGCGCCTATTCAGCTAAATTAAATGCCACTTTCACGGCTATAAAAAATTCCCTGTTAATTGAATGGATTATAATGTTATAATTTGCATGCCTCAAGGTGAAATTGAATGACGGTTTCAACTGAGAGGCAAAATCACTTTAATACGAATGCATGGACATGAAATAGGCTGCTTTTATTGCCGAAAATGACCGGGAAAACCGATATTATTACAAAACAATAATACACAATGTTGAAATTTACAATGATCGGAACTTAACTGCCTAACAGTTGATGTGTGTATACATCTCACAGCCAGCCAACTTTAATACATTCTTAATAATATAGGATCGGAGTTCAAGTAGTAGAGACAGAATCTCCACGAAAATGTTATACCCTAATCTAGGTCAGACTTGATTAATGACAATGGACTATGATCGGCCTCGTAACTCTACTTTTCACAACAATTCTGACTGCATCATTTAAGTACAGCTGGCGGATGGGGCAGGATTTTAAGCCTGGTTTCGGACCGGCCGCATTCACAAGAGAACAAAATGAAGTGTCTATGGTTTAAAATATTGAAAATATGTTTATGTCATTGTTTACCAAAGAAAAGAAAGAGAGCCGCTCGAAAAAGGTGGTTGTTATATCACTTGCGTAACTAAGGGAGGAGGCACGTCCCCCCCCCCAAATAAAAAAAAAATGTCAGTGCCCCCGGATGCCCCCTCCCAAATCTGGACTTTTCAGATTTTTAGTTGGCCAGCCGATGCCCCCCCCCCAAAAAAAAAATAAAAATGGTGCACCCCATTGTACACCCTTTAACATTTTATTCGTCGCTGGTTATAAGCTACTGAAGCCTTAAGGGGACATCGAGAAAAGGAAAAGGAAAGTCATAATTATGACTAGTAGGCCCTATCTCATAATTATGACTTAGTGCAATTCATAATTATTACAGCTATATACATGAGATTTTTCTAATAAAAATGACTTAATTGTTACAAGTCATAATAATGACTTTCTTTCCCTTTAAAGCTTCCGTATTAAGCTGGCACTATACTTTATATAAACTTGATAATAAAACAATATCATTATACAAAACGTAAAATATTTGTATGCAATATATTGTAATATTTACATTGTTATAAACGTCATGTAAAACCTATTCAAACATTGTTGACTTAGAAAAAGTGTCCCAACATCTTTGCACAACTGTCATGACTTGGTAAAATCAAATGTTACAACAAAATACTTTACAGGAAAGACTTTTGGTTGACTTTGAGCCAAATTTTACCGCCAAACAGCTTCTGATTATAACACGTACATAGGAAAGTCCTTAAAAACAAACTCGCTTATAAAAACTCGGAAACTGTATAAAGGCACAGTTTAGCACACTCAAGAAAAACAACTTTCCATTATAAAATCACTCAAACCTACAACAATTCAGAAAATAAACGCATGATAATTTGCATGCTTGTTCATTGAAAACAGATTAGCTTTTAGATTCCAATTTAAACATCTTTAAAAAGTAAAACTATTTCTTTATAAAGGGATTGTATACGTTTGGTAGTTGGAACCCACTGTTTGTTTCAATCCTGTAGTTGTAGATATAGCCTATGCCATAAAACTAACCTGTGAAATTTTCATTTCAATATAGGTGGTAGCGTTTTTGAAATAATATTGCCGAAAATCTGGAGCGGTTATGTCCACGCAGGAAGAATAATCTGCAATTGGAATACACAATCTGAGAAACATTTCTGACAGAAACGCTTTTCAAAATTAATTCAATTTTGTTTGGATAAAAGCTAATAGCTTTTTCCGTAACCACATTACTTCAAAGTGAAATGTTTCTCAAAATGCTTTCTACTACCAGAAGCTGCGGTACTTCTTACCAAGTAGGTTTTTATTGCCAATAATTTTATGAGTAATTACCAAACGTTTTACAGACCCTTTAAATCCATTGAAAATAGTTAAGGTCAAACGTTGACCGAACGCAGTGGCACACATTGGCGCAGCCGCCATTTTTACCCCTCCAAAATGAACACATGAAATAAGCAAAGAGGCGTGATAAACTTTTTAAGTTTAGCTATTACGGGAATTACAACAAGAACGGTTGGACAAAGAGGAATGAAAACTTTAAAAGTTTTCCTTCCGGAATCCAAAGCCATGATCTTGGCACTTTCTCTTGATGACCTCCCCGAGGGTGGGCGAGCCGCAGAAGAAGACGGTGATCTTGCCCCGATTTTGCCTGGCGAGGTCCTCGAATACCTGGTCCCAGTCTGGTCTACCAGCCTGGGTGCGCGTCATCAGCCCCGTTATGGTGTCTCGTTGCTTCTTCTTGTGAATTAGATCCAGGGCCATGTGAAGACCAATAGCCTTTTGTTGATAATAAAGAAACAAAAACACTTATAAGTGACCGACGATGAACGTCTTGACGCTCAAAATAACCAACGGGGACGAGTGTCACAGCGCCCTCAGCAGTCATCATAACTGTGAGGAAAGTTACAGTGACATTAAACATTAAATTGTATTCACATGATGTTACTGCATAATTTTTATCTCAGATCTAGATCGAGAATCTATATCACCTTGAAATTAACTAGAGGGGATAGGGAGTCTATAGTCTATATATATATAGATATAGTCTTGGTTCCAAGACGCTCCGGTTGATGTAGTCACGACGAACATAGTCAGGAAACTAACCGCTATCGCCCCACGAACCGCTCGCTCGCTGCCAGATTCGTGATTACACAGCTGGAGCGTCTTGGAGCCAAGACTGAGTTGTCCACGGAGAAAGGAATTTGATCCTTCCTACATAGTACACAATCCTTTTTGAGATATGGTGGACACTGTAGCACTGTTTGGTTTGAGTATTAATTACTGTCTTTAGCGCCTTTTTGTTGGGGGGGGGGGTACACCAAGCCACATTGCCACGTTGCTATTTCTCATTTTGAAAGGGGGCAGTCAAACTCTTAAACTAAAATCCAACTGAGTATAAAACGTTGCTGCTCAGGTTTTCATTGAAATTTAGGGGAATACAATACCAGTTTTACACTTTGGCAGGTATAATTTTAATGCAAGTATAATTAATTTTTGTACAGCGTGAATGTCACCAACTAAGGACGTTACTAACTTCTTACCTTCATGTCATTTTTCCCCAACGCAGATGTCATGTATAAATTAATATCAATAAAGCGTCTGGATGACGCCATCTCCTGCTGCTCCACCTCGATGTGGTTTAGGAGGCTGAGAAACCACTCGAATGAACGCTGCTGTCGCGTTATCCAGAAGAAATCCACCTGCAAAGAGCATCGAGCAAAAGGAGGTCCACGTCATATCGGGGGTGTCCAAATTTCATATTATTGTTTTGCAGATAAAATTGCTCAAGACAGTAGATTGCTAAGTAAACAATTACGGGGAACCAGTTAAAATTATTAAAAGTTGCATATTTTTGACTGGTAACCCATTGCAGTTAAGCAGAATGTTAACTTGCTCGAAGCTAAAAACCGGTTTAGAATATTGACTGGGTGGATAAGTTTATCTGTTCCAAAAGGTAACCGGTATAGCCACGGTATCGCTTTACCACCAACAGCACTATATTGGTTCCCGTATCGAACCTCATTGACGAGATTAAGCGAAGTCTCTGTTTACTATCTATTTGACAAATCAACGTGAGTTTGTAAACTTCTCCTTTGCACTACACTTCCGGCTCGCATTAAGTCACATCAACGAATTGGTATAATCTATCGAAGTTAACTTGAATAGACCAGAAAGTTACAAATATACAACATTCTGAAAAATATTACTAATATCAAAAAGAAGTTATACAGCAACTTGGGTCCCATTTCATAGAGCTGCTTAATCAGAAAATATCGCTTAACTATTTTCTGCTGAGCAGAAATGAGAAGGATACCAGTCACAAATGGTACATGTGGCATGGTATTTTGTCTATTCTGGTAAGCATAATTTTGTTGTGCTTAGATACTGCTTGTGCTAAAGCAGCTCTATGAAATTGGGCCCTGGTTGGGCAGAGCAATACGTTGGTACGAATATAGTAGTAAGAATGATCTTCGATTCCAAGCATCCAAAATACAGACGTGTTTTACCGCCAAATTTTAAAGCTCTAACAACTGCACGCGGTGGAACTTTTGCAAGCTCGACAAACCTTTTTGACACGGAGCAACGACGGGGTTTCCTCTTTCCATGCGTTTCCGCATCGCCTACACGTCTTGGTCGCCATTTTGTGCTGTTCGTGTATGCTTTGGAGTATGGAGGCGAAGGGCGTGATGCCGATCCCGGCACCGATCAAGACAGCGTGGTCCGAATCGAATATGTGCTGAGAAGGCGCTCCATACGGGCCATCTATGTACACCTGTTTTCGCAAACAAAAATAGAAAACAGAGCGGTATATTAATCCGATAAGATTGAAGTTCACGATGGCCGGCCACGGGGACAAATGGATGGCGCACCCACCATTACTACCAGCATTCAAAAAGTGAATTTATTCGAAGATAAGTTTATCTGAAATAGACTTGTGTAAAAAAAAAAACCACCAACTTACCTCCATCCCAGTGTGTTCAGATATGTCTCTGCTAAGAGAGTGGGCAACGTCGAGCGAGTGTTGCGTTAGTTTCCTATTGAAACTATGGGTCCGACGTCGAGACGGCGGTGGGGACGAGGCTAGAAACGACCTTGAGTGCACACTTGGTCGTTGCCCCCTCAAGTCTGATTCACTCAACGAAGTGGTCACATTTTGCGGAAACCTGTGTTCGCTCGACACACCACTGTCCTTCCGATTCGGTACTGCAGAGTTCAGTTTCGCTGGTACCAAGTTTTGGTTGATGACGTTGCTCGTCGGTTTAGCATTTGAAAGTTTAGCATTTGACGGTTTGTCCTCATGGCGCTTGGTAATCGGCGCCAGGGTAAGCGGTTTCGGCCTATTCGACTCCACCATTGGTAGGCCCCCTATGGTATCGATTCCGCTCTCGGCATCGCTCATTTTGGATAATCGATTCTTTTCCATATAGGCTAGGTCATCTGACGTAACCGTCTCACTATGATGATGCCTGTACTCGGTTTGCTTCTCATCGTTATTGTTGAGAGTTCCCGGAATACTGACGTCATCGAATTGCATTTGTCTTCTCTTGGTTGGTGAGACGCCATTCTGTGACGTGAGTGAGCCCTCTTCGGCCAGTACTTCCAGTGGCTTGTCCCTTCCCTCCATGATAAGGTTTTCGTAAGACGCTGTGTCTTTCTGTTGACGCTCCTTGAAGACGGTCATAAGGCGCTTCGTCCAGTTTCCTATTGACCTGATGTGGAGGGTGATAAAATCTGAAAGAGATAGTCAGATCAAAAGAAAGATTTATAACTGTTTGTCTCACCTTTTCCTTTTTCCACAGATGCCCCCCTCCCCATTTAAGTCTGATTTTCTCCCATTTAACTAAAATGTAATCAAACTGAGGCTGGAAGGAAAATAGTCTGGTTCCTTTTTGTACAATGAATATTAGCATCCATTACTGTTACTGGATGCAGGGAACATGACCAAGATGGTGGCGCAGCATAATAAAGGTCAGCCTGAGCCCAAATGGTTCTGTCGACGTAGTCAACCGATGACGTCTTCACTTAAATGCTTGGAAGCTTATTCAAGACCTTTTGGATAATGCATACAGTGTTAAAAAAAAAACCAGTTGTGTTATAAAGAAGTATGATATTTTGAAATAACGAGTTTTAAAGAAAAGGTGTTTTCGAAACACAAAGATTTGGCCTCTGCTCCGGCTCAGGCTTTAGCTTCCAGGTTCAGTCAGTGACTCTGCATGGGTGCGCTTTCAGTATGAGCTTCGAGAGGAAGACGGAGCCGGCACCAAAGGTGAAGCCGAATCCACGATTTTGAAAAGGGCCATACACATTGATTATTAGTATACCTTTCTGCTCTGGAGCACTCGTAATGGTGAATGGGTGCCACTCGTTCTGTGCTATCTCCGGGATGTTAATGTGTACGTACTCGCCGGCGTGGTATCTCAACTTGGGAGGGCGCGGAATTATCAATAGAGTCACCTGTAGGCATACCAAACAATGAACAACATTTCAAGAATAACACACGAAACAAATAAGTTCAACTCCAACAAATATTTTTGATTTCATGAAGATTCTCGGTCCGATTTTGGCCGATTTGAACAATAAATTTGGATTTAAATTTGAAATATATATTTTTACAGGGGAAATTTCTAGGCCTACCAATGAAAAATGGTAGTTACTAAAAACTATAAAAGAAGTATTGTTTGGATCCCCATATATATTATCTCACGTATATCAGCCATGTACAATCAATTTTGCAATGGTGGCACAGGAGAGAACCAACGCACAACTCCACTCACATTATGACACATAGTCGGGAATCGACACATTATAATAATAATACTAATAACAAAAACTTATAATGTGCACATTAGCCACCCTTAGAGTGCTCAAGGTGCCTTTACAAGAATACCTATATGAAAACTTACAAATACATACATGGAAAATGACAGTGAAAATGCAGTGAAGCAAGAAAAGGCGAAGAGACTTCAAATGAGTTTTTTGAGTTGAGGTTTAGGGAACTAGATGTTTGTATGTGCAGCGGTAACAAGTTTACAAACGAAGAGCAGCTGTAGAAAATGCCCCGTCCACCCAACTTCTTTTGGAACGAGGCTCAAAACGTTTAGGGGCTCTAGATGATCGTAGACCAGGACGAGTGACAGAGGTAGCATGAATGAGGCAAGAAATGTAGCCAGGGGCTAATACATTGAGGGCACGATAAGTTAACAGACAAATTTTGCAAAAGCAACCATATTGAGCCGCCAAAAGCACTAAATGAAATTCCAATACATAACTATAACCAAAACACATGATCATTACGTTTGCTGGCAGCACTACGGCCTTCTTGATATACGTTCGCCCGTCTCTGGCTCGGCGAACCAACTTGAGTCGCAGTATTCTCTCAATGGTGTACAGGGTACCAGGCACGATGAACCAGATCCAGAATGTTGACGAGTGGAAGATGAGGATAATCCAGAAGAAGATGGAGAACTGATGGGTCATATGGAACACCTAAGGGGCAAAATATTCGGTCATTGTGTGGACAGTCGAAATCTCCATGATACATAACTATGATCAAAATAAGTGTGCACGATTTGTTGTCTTAAAGGTAGGTGTCATAGATTGGTTACTACTCCAACAATGACCATAACAACTTACTTGGTGAGAAGCACTGGAGCTGTTGATAGTATAAACTATTTTGAGAAAGGATTCCCTTCGAAGTATGGTTTGGAATTGTTTACCCAACGAAATTTGAATCTGAGAAGATTTCTGAGGGTTGGTGTTCGTTCGTGAATGCTGCGGCCAGAGATGCGCTTGGTACCCGCTGTCACCTCGCTAAACGTTGATAGATTCGACGTTCGTGTGAAAATACCGTGAGTTTTATGAGGTTTTCTCAGCAAGTAGCTCTGTATTCAGCTCAAACTTTCACATGTGGCTTTATTTGTATCTTTCTTTATAACCTTGTCTATAAATCAGCATTACGTTGACAAAACCAATCTATGACCCTACTTTTAAATCTTTTCTTGGACCACTGTCCCGAGAAATCACATCTGAAAAATTGTTAGTGCAAAAAACAGTACCTGTAAACACTCAGTTTTTTCGGTTTAAAAACGACCGAAATAAGCACTTGGCGTGCACCAGGGCCCAATTTCAAAAAACTGCCCAAGCACACAAAGTAGCTTAAACTAAATTATGCTAACCAAAATAAGGCTACCACCCCAACAAGCTTTCCACATGTATAATCTATGACTGGTATCCTGCTCATTTTTGCTCAGCAGAAACATTTTAAGCACTATTTGCTGCTTAAGCAGCTCTATGAAGTTTGTCCCTGATAAAACACAAACAAGTAATCCATGTCTTTTCAAAAATGTGACCAATGATGCATTATACCTTTAATTTATACGAGAATTTTTGCCACGCCCATTTTGTACTTTACTTATTTACATCTCATGCATAATTCAAACTAGTCTTATGAGATGGGGACTCACCTGAAAATAGCCCCTGCGTCGTATGCAGGAGAAGGAGAAGATGAATATGATAATGAGGATGAGCGTGAGCACATGACCTGTGATGTTGGCACTCCCTCCGACCCAGCCAATACCAGGGTAGAATGTGAACAGGTACTCCACTAACGTGTAGTTGGAGGCACTACTACTAGAGAGACCAACTGTTATATACGGGAAAAGAAAATGATGACTTATCAATTATCGATGAGGCTCTCAGTTGGCGAACGATTGCTTTTCTAAGAACTCGAATGCATATTAGAACCATTCTGTATGGCTACGGCTATAGCTGTTGTGCAATGGACACCCTCCGCTTCAACGCTAGCCTTTAGTCAAGGCGCACCGCTGCGCTGCAGCACGCACGAAAAAGAAAAAGACTGGCGCGAGCGGCGAAGCCGCGCCGCAAGCTTTTCGTCCATTCATCATCATCATTCAATTATATATATATATATTATATATTTATATATTTAACAAACCAATACCAACCACCTCCTCTATATTCTCTATTATATTTATGCTGTCAGTTGCTGTCAGTTTTTTTTTTTTTTTCATTTTTAGCAGCTTTTTTGCTGAAACACTGCTCACTTCTACACTACGCTACTACTACTACCAGTGCTAATAATTTGCAAATTTGCATCAAACGTTCATGTGACGTCTTGCACGTCATTGTGTCTTCTTCTTTATCCAACAACAACTCACGCTAATGCATTATGCATCATTACATTTCTACCACCAAAATCGCAAAAAAAAAAAAAAAAAACAAAAAGCAAAAAAACGAGTGTAGGCGCTTCTTCGCTCGCCGCGCGCGCGCTAGTCTTTTTGCATGATGATATCTGGGCTGGGGTGCCGCGGTGCGCCTTGACTAAAGGCTACTTCAACGCTCGCTCACGTGACGATCAAGCCACCGGTCGTAGCCGCTTATTTCGACACTTCTTATGATAAAGAATACAGGCCAACATACCATAATTTTGCAAGTGACCGACGATGTGAACTGACGTCAGCAAAACGATAACGTAGCCAACCAGCTTATGCAAATCGATGTGCTGGTCAATCAGGACGAGGGCAAAGGTTAGATTGGTGCTTCGGATGAGGGTGAGGCATTTGCGAAGCATTAAGAAGAGGACGAAGACACAGTCGAAACTTAAGCACCGGCCTGGAGATTGAGAATCAAACAATAACAACACCAACATGATTGAATCATTTTCGGCAAATAATCAGCCAATTTAAAAGTATGTTATATAGGATTGGTGGATAAAAAACATCATCTAGAACCATTTTTTGGGTGAAGCATTCGCCTCTAAAATGAAGTCATATTCCAGAAAACTGTATCTGAAAACCTTTAAAAAAGTTGACCCTTCCCATGAAATATGCTAATTACATTTACTCTTGGTTGGCAAACGCCAAGAAGTACATCAACTTTGGATATATAATGCATTTTGAGAAACATTTCACTTCGAAGTACTGCGGTTATGAAAAAATATATCACCTTTTATCCCCAAAAACATTTTAATCTGAGAAGCGTTATGCGTAACGCTTCTCAGTATTCCAATGCAGATTTTTCTTTCTGCGTGGACATAACCGCTCCAGATTTTCGGCAATATCTCAAAAACGCTACCACCTTTTGAAACGAAATTTTCACAGGTTAGTTTTATGGTGTATATCTAAAACTATATAGGTTTGAAACAAACATTAGGCTCCAATTACCAAACGTGTACACGATGCGACCGCCATGAACCCTATTGGTGTGGACGCATATAGCGATGACAATAAAGTCAACGTTCAGAGAAACTGTGTCACGATCTTGTGTGGCTGCATCCCCAGAGGGTCTGCAGTCCAGACTACTTTGCCTGCAGTAGCTGATAGCACACAAGGGATCTGAGTTGACCCGTAATGGGTTAACAGAATTAACACCTTTTACTGGCAGGTCTGGCAACAGACGCTGTCACCACATCATTAAAAGGGTATAGAGTGCGCATGCAGCCTCGCGCTACCATGGGCAGCGCGCCATATGATCCATCCCATGGGAACGAGGTTGTGTGCGCATGTGATGTAGCTAGATTTCCCCTTGAGATCTCTCACTTTTAATGAAGTGCAGCACATAGGAAGAGTTTTTTTCTTCGTCAAATGGCGTCGCCAACTTTTATCGCATGTAGGCCTACCATAAATTGTTGATCAAAGACATTTCTAATAACACTTTCTATCTTGAACATGCATTGAGGATTATGTGGAATAACGACATAATAGGCCAATTTACAATCAATGTTCCTACAGGTTCTCCCATGGCACACCGTGCACAGAAAGACTTTGTTTTGTTTACAAATATTGACCATCATTTTCTATAAGCAACCTTGAGTTGCACCAAATTGGTATCCGGATTGGCAAACAATTTGCCTAAAAAACCACTTACACCCTTTGCTATGAATAATATCATGCAGTACTTTCGATTTCTTTCGAGTGGCAAATTATTAATTCGTCAGTGATTATGGCTAATTTGATAGAATTTGAAATAAATGATAAATTGTTGTATTTGTTTTTGCTGTTAAGGTCACCCATACTTTTTTTCTTTTTTTCTTTTTTTAATTGAGATATCGGCCACTTCAAGGTGAGGGCTATACTTAACTGTCACCAGGGGCACGTTGCCACCTACTCCTGGGGCTGAAACAGGGTTGCCCCCTTTACAGTCCGTAAGGATGTAGGCATGGGTATCATCAACTAGGAGCCTGGCTGGTAGAGCAGAATGCACTACCTTCCCAACTTTTACGAAGCAATTATGGTTAAGTGCCTTGCTCAAGGGCACAAGTGTCACGACCGGGATTCGAACCCACACTCTGCTGCTGATAACACCAGAGCTTGGGTCCGGTGAACTAGACCGCTCGGCCACGACACGCCCAACCATGGTTGGCAAAACTTGCGGCTGTGACATTGCGAAAGAAAGGCCTATACTTTAATAAATTTGTCTTACACTGTTTGTAAAACAATTAGGCATGGACCTATACACCGGTTTGTTGGAGTAAAACTTTATACGCCTATCTCAAGTCGTCGTCAGAAATCGAAAACCACTCTATGTGCCAATAACTTCTGATTTTGTGAAATTTAAACTCTTACAAAACACATTTTTTTCTGACAGCTGTCAAAATTGTATGCTGTAAACAACAAAAAGCCCCGGGTGGGAATACGTCAACTTACCGGCACCTCTCGCCACCATCAGCCAATGCCGGTCCGGGAACGAGCCCCACGACTCCAGAACACCCCAGGTTATCAGCCCCATGTGTGCCACCACGTACAGAAGCACGAAGGCAATGATGGAGATATTATTACGGACTTTTGTCCAGCGGCAGATGCGACCGGTACAGCAATGTCCGCTCGCCTTGGATTTCGTCGATGCGGACGGCGGTCTCATCCAGTCAGCCGCGCTGAAATTCACACGAGAGAAAACGGAAATAATGTCAGATAGTGTTTGTATGATATTTCTGCCAAATGTTGTCTTAAAGGCACTGTACACGTTTGGTAATTACTCAAAATATATATTAGCATAAAAACTGACTTGGTAACGAGCAATAGAGAGCTGATGTTAGTATAAAACATTGTGAGAAACGACTACCTCTAAAGAAACGTAGTTTTTGAGAAAGTGGTAATTTCTCACTAAAATAATAAAAGACTTCTTGCAAGAAGCCTTTTATTCCTATCTGAAAGCACACAAATCTGTACAACAAGGGTGTTTTTCTTTCATCATTTTTCTGCAACTTCGATGACCAATATTGAGCCCAAATTTTCACAGGCTTGTTATTTTATGCATATGTTGGGATACACCAAGTGAGAACACTGGTCTTTGACAATTACCAAACGTGTTCAGTGCCTTTAAAGGAAGCAAGCGGTTTATCTTTTGAAATAAAAAATTGTATCATCTAAAAGAAACATTTGGTGCTCGGTATGTGGCATGGCGTACCCTCCTCCTATTGTGTCTTCACTGTGTTCTTGGAATCTCAGGAATTCTTTAGAGGGTTTCAGGGGGAGTACTTCTGTACAAAAGGAAAAGAGTATGTGAATACTTGGGGGACATCCTCTGCTATCGGGCATGGTATAAAAAGAAAACCCGCTCTAATCTCAATTTTTTAAACGCCCCCATCTAAGATTAAATAAAGTATTGGACTTCAAAAAACCTATTTCTATGGGACAGGGCTTGGCAGTGTTTAAAACATGCCCTTAAAGGTATCGTACACGTTTGGTAATGACTCAAAACAAATATTAGCATAACAAAACTGACTTGGTAACAAGCAACGGAGAGCTGTTGATAGTATAAAACATTGTAGGAAATTACTCCCTCTGAAGTACCGTAGTTTTTGAGAAAGAGGTAATTTCTCACTAAAATAATAAAAACTTCTTGCAAGAAGTTTTTATTCCTATCTGAAAGCACACAAATTTGTACAACAAGGGTGTTTTTTCTTTCATCATTTTCTTGCAACTTCGATGACCAATGTATTGAGCCCAAATTTTCCCAGGTTTGTTGTTTTGTGCATTTGTTGGGAAACAGCAAGTGAGGATACTGGTCTTTGACAATTACCAAATGTATACCCTTCCTTTAATTCTGTGTGTAATATGTTTATGATGTTTATTTATTTATATATCGCCGTGTACCCATTCTCTTATTGTATTTCAAGAGAAACGTTTATGCCTTCTTTATAGAATTTGATCGTGTAATGGTCTGACATACTTTCCAAGGAAGGGACTGTGCCCAATATTTCATAAAGCTGCTGCACAAAAAGAAGCTAAGCACAACAAAATTATTCTTACCAGAATAAGGTTACCAGCCAAAATACCATCCTATACATGTACCATTTGTTACTGGTATCCTGCCCATCTTTGTTTTGCAGAAAATTATTAAGCACTATTTGCTGCTTGAGTAGTTCTATGAAACTGGGACCTGTTTGGTCCCAAGTTCTGATTTGATGTTTTCAAATTTATTGCTACAAAAAGTTCACCTTATTGTAAGATTATCTGCGATATCTGGGTATTTTTCAAGCTGGGCTTGAAGCTCGTCGAAGCTGATGGCCCCGCTCGAGTCCGTGTCTGCCTCCTCGAACAAGACCTCGGTAAGCTCGTCCAGAGTCTCGTCCGAAAGCTGCAGCGCGCTCTCAGCGGTGCACGACTTCAGGACGGTCCGGAGCTCGTGGAAGTCTATGGATCCGTTGCCTGGATAAGAGAGAGGGGGATAACATTTAGAGGAGATTTAGTGTAAGAGTGCACCATACTAAATAGGCCGAAATTCATGCGCCAAACTGATTATCATAATTTGTAGGCGCTAAAAATCTGTTGAATAACAACGTTTGCAACTAAATGTGTAATTATGACAAGTTACCACAACCTGGGGGTTCTGGGATTCTGTGCTTCAACTTATGAGGAGACTGGATAAATTTAGGCTTTAAAGTTGGTCCTATACTTGGCTTTGGAAGTGGATAAGTGCTTCATGAAAACTGGCAGCAAGTCGGTTCAGGGTTTTTTTCTGGGGTAATTAGCAAAAATTGAAAAGATATTTGAAGTTTAGTTGTCCAAAAATAATGTGTTTGATTGGTTTGCAAGAGGATGAGAGACTTAATATATTTTTTTGAGTATTTTTGAATATTTAGCATTTAGCATTTGTTGCCAGGGGAGTATAGTGTGGTGCACCCGTAAAGGGGAGTGAATGGGATTACACTCTAAACACTCCTAGGTTAGAATTAGGCGAAATACTGTACCTAAATTCAATAGTAAATAACAGCTGAACAAGTTTTGAGATGTGCCCCCTTTCTTCATATCGAAATTTGATTAAAATCGGACACTGCAATCTCAATAAAATATATAGTTTTTAAGCACCGCATAAACACCTTTCTCGTCATTTGATTGGTGGAACACGCGTCACGTGTCATACTTTTTATACTGTTTCGACACTCCAAAGTTCCGACGCTCCAAAAATGTAGGAGTCCTTCGTGAAATCGAGCAGCTTCTATTTACAGCATTTTGTAAGTCGCTATTGGCCACACAAACGTTCTACAGACCGGTGATTTTTTTCAATTCAAGTTAACTCCCTCGGAAAAACACAACTTGAATATTTTAGAAACCTACAATTGATCCGCGGAGACCGAGACCCGTCATGTCTCGAACTCAGCGGGTTTTGTTTTTTTGACTTACCATCAACGTCGTAGACACGGAAGAGAAAGTGGAGTTTGTCAGCGGCCGTCCCGTGGACAAGGAGCCGGAGGGCTGCCATCAACTCTTTCAGGTTGATGCTCCCGGATTGATCGGTATCGATCAGGTGGAAGAATCGCTCGGCAAAGAAAGACTGCAATCGATAACATGATCAATACAATTATTGGAAAATTAATTTCTTAAAAAAATAGTTAGTCGGCGGACAATTACAAATTATATTTCAATTGTAACAAATAATACAATAATTGTTATATATACATACATTTGTATGCTGTGCATTTACATTTCAATTATCCAGCATGGGATAAAAAGGGATTGTACTTAGGTGTTTATACTCTGAAAACTCGTGGGTCAGACTTGACCCGAACTTCCGGGTCCAAGGAAGCCTGATCGTGCGCACGCGTGATGTAAAACAATTTATATATTTCATGGGAAGAGTTTCCCACACTTGAACAACGCGGAACCATAGGGTTATCGCGGAACGCACCTCCGCACAATGCGCGTTTACCATTTCCATCATTGTACATTTTGACTCCCAAAATGGCGGACAGGATAGATGCGTGTAAGTGCGCTGCGCGTTGTGCAAGGGGTCGATGGGAGACTTTGGAACGCTAGGTGGCAGCAGACTAACCAGGTAAATTTCCATAGTGTTTACGTAGTTATGAACATGCGCATATTAGCGAGAACAATGGATTTACCTGGTTAGTCTGCTGCCACCTAGCGTCCCAAAAGTCCCCCATTGGCAAATATTAATAAGGAAAAGACCATAAATTTCTCCGAGTTGAAAACTCACCTTTTTTACGCCCAGTGCTTTGGTGAATTCTTCCATATATATAAGGCGGTCGTCTCCAGCGACTTGGCTGAACTGTTGCTCGAACCGTGTCAGCCATTTTGCGTCTTTGTCCAAGCTACCAATCAAAATAAAACACATACAAACAAATCATTAAAATAAACACTTTAAAGGTAGCGTACACGTTTGGTAATGACTCAAAACAAATATTAGCATAAAAACTTACTTGGTAACAAGCAACGGAGAGCTGTTGATAGTATAAAACATTGTAGGAAACGACTCCCTCTGAAGTAACGTATAGTTTTTGAGAAAGAGGTAATTTCTCACTAAAATAATAAAAACTTCCTGCAAGAAGTTTTTATTCCTATCTGAAAGCACACAAATTTGTACAACAAGGATGTTTTTATCTTTCACCATTTTCTTGCAACTTCGATGACCAAATTGAGCCCAAATTTTCACAGGCTCGTTATTTTATGCATATCTTGCGATACACCAAGTGAGAACACTGGTCTTTGACATTTTGCAAACGTGTTCAGTGCCTTTAAAGGGGCTGTGTCGTCATGATTAAAGCAGGCCTGTGGCTGTACATGGAATTATGAACTCTCACCAAGTTACTGCACACGCGCGCCCTCCCCCTTGATTAACCACGGATAGAGCGCGCACGTGCTGTAACTAGGTGAGAGTTCATTATTCCATGTACAGCCACAGGCCTGCTTTGATCATGAAGTTACAGCCCCTTCCTGAACACACACATTCTTGTTTGAGAAGTTGGCTAATTTTATTACGGAGATAATCTGTTGAAAAGATTTGTGATTTTTGTTTTGGGAAATTCCGTCTTAAGTATCCTCATGAGACGAAGCGGAATTGGCACTTAAGGGGCTCCTTGCACAGTAAAATATGAGGTCAACTTGTCAAAATAACGATTATCGTACCGTAGAAAGTTTACAACAGCGAACTTAATCTTGCTCTGTAAAGATTGAACCGACCGATAGGGCTTGGGATCATTTTGATGGCTGTTGAACCACAATAGTTAGCTAAGCACAAAACGTTTTTTCTTACCAGTATACTGTTATAGCAGTACTCAGTACTCATACCGTTTTGATGGTACTGGTACTCGTACTCGGCTAGCAAAATACTCGTACTCGAAGTCATGTACTCGATACTCGACTGAAAATGTACTCGGACTCGACTTACTCGTGGTCAAAATACGGTTGTCTAAATTATGGTGTTTTAATGTAAATTTATGCCATTGGGTCTACTATCCAAGGATAAGAGGAATAAAGCACTGGAAAAGTAAAATTTAGGTTGTCTTTGATGTTTTCATGTTTGAACAACCACATTTTGTCATCTAGAAATTAGTCAAAAAACAATAAATGTGTTGGTAACCTAATTTTGCAGTATTTCTCTTTATAAAGTACTCGTATCTCTTACTATAAGATCCAAGTACTTTGTACTCGGTTGTTGGACTATGTGCTCAGATATCAGAATACTCGGTACTCGGTTGTACTCGTACTCGATGGTCCAGGTACTCATACTCGAGTGCTACTCGGCCGCCCTAGTACTTGGCAGTACTTGATACTCGACTGAAAAGTACTTGACTGAAAAGTACTTGACTAACATGTATAACGAGTGAGAGGGAGTTAAAAGTATATTCAACTTTTGTTACACGGTTATGGCACTATAGTACAATGTAACACGGGTCCTAAATTAAGCCAAAACCCCGCTCCTGCATGTAGCTCTTACCTATATTTGTAGCCCTAATCCTGTACCCAAATACAGGCTAAATTTAGGTACATGGTTTGGTGCTACAGTGAGGGCCGGACACTTAGGTATAGGTGCCACACACAATTATCTGATTTGGGTTGTTATTGTAAGGTTTTTTAACTGATAAGTTTTTGCGTGGGTGCCTTTTTCTGTAAGGTGACACTGAAAGTGAAACAAATTATTTAGATTCTGTCAATTTCTATAAACATCTTGTAGATAAATTTTCCCCAAAGAATATTTCTCCTTTTCACAAAAAAAAGAAGTGTTATACTGTTCATGTCAAAGGAATCACAAAATGGTAACTTAATACGGTCTCAAATTTCTCTCAATCTCTCCACCAAATTACATTAGCTTCGAGTTTCGATTGTTGCCATCATACTGCAGGCCAGAGGGACAAAAACTTTGAGCACGTTGTTTGCTACAAGTTGAGGAATTGACAGGTTTCAGACGTCAGAGGTTGTGAACAATTGCGAGGGTGAAGTATGTCGGTCACTCGGCCGCGTTCTCATGACGCGGTAGGTGCACCATGGGTCGTCAACAAGGTTGATACAATGGTTGACATGGAGGATATTATATAAACATTGAGTTTGTGAAGATACCAGTTTACCAACACACCGTTCCCGAAAGGCTGTCCTGGTATTTACCACCAAGGTCAGAGGACAAGCTCGACGTAATAATTTGAGGAGTGCATTCCACATTTTGTAACAAACTAACTTTCTACGGAGCTGTGAATGGCAACATTACCAGAACATTTTAACTCGCCAAGTCAATCAATGAGGCGAAACCATCATTTTAAGTTGACTTCTAGCTTAGGCCGTATCCGAATTTGCGGCTACAGCTACGGCTACGACTGTTTCTAAGGGTGTTGCTAAGGACGTCCTATACTTCAACGCATGATGACGTGAAAATTTAGCCGTAGCCGTAGCTGTAGCCGCCAATTCAGACACGGCCTTATACTGTAAAAACTCCCGGGGTCAGAATTGACCCGGATCCGGGTTCCGTTGGGCCAGACCAAATTCTGAGTCATTATGACCCGGAATCTGTGTCAAAGTTACACAGATGGGTCAACAAATTGACGCAGAATCCGGGTCAATTTTTGTATGAATTCCAGTTTTCGTGTCAACTCGACCCAGAAGTTGGCCAGGCCCCTGGGATCCGAAATCCGGATCAATTCTGACCCGGAAGAGTGCCAGTATGTTAGTCGTCTTTGCGAGATAAATTATCTCGGTTGAGACACAGAGTTACAGAGTTTTTTATACTGCGCATGGTTTTACCTTTTTGGGGGCGTATTTTTAGCATTGTCAAGTTCTTTATTACTTTCATTGTCTTCCTTTTTGTGCTACTGTCTCTGTTGTCCATGTCTTAGTTGTTGTCTTTGTTGTCCATGTTTGTGTTGCTGTCATTGTTGTTGATGTTTGAGTTCCTGTCATTGTTGTCCTTGTCTGAGTTGCTGTCATTGTTGTCCATGTCTGAGTTGCTGTCATCGTTGTCCACGTCTGAGTTCCTGTCATTGTTGTCCTTGTCTGAGTTGCTGTCATCGTTGTCCACGTCTGAGTTCCTGTCATTGTTGTCCATGTCTGAGTTGTTGTCTTTGTTGTCCATGTCTGAGTTGCTGTCATCGTTGTCCACGTCTGAGTTCCTGTCATTGTTGTCCATGTCTGAGTTGTTGTCTTTGTTGTCCATGTCTGAGTTGCTGTCATCGTTGTCCATGTCTGAGTTGCTGCCTTTGTTTTCCATGTCTGAGTTGCTGTCATCGTTGTCCATGTCTGAGTTGCTGTCATTGTTGTCCTTGTCTGAGTTGCTGTCATCGTTGTCCACGTCTGAGTTCCTGTCATTGTTGTCCATGTCTGAGTTGTTGTCTTTGTTGTCCATGTCTGAGTTGCTGTCATCGTTGTCCATGTCTGAGTTGCTGTCATTGTTGTCCTTGTCTGAGTTGCTGTCATCGTTATCCATGTCTGAGTTCCTGTCATTGTTGTCCTTGTCTGAGTCTGTCATTGTTGTCCACGTCCGAGTTGCTGTCATTGTTGTCCATGTCTGAGTTGCTGTCATTGTTGTCCATGTCTGAGTTGTTGTCTTTGTTGTCCATGTATGAGTTGTTGTCTTTGTTGTCCATGTCTGTGTTGTGGTCATTAATGTTCATGTATATTTTTAAATCATAATCATCCATGTTGTTTTGGTTTTTAATTCTCTAACTTTTATCTTTTTCTGGTTAAAAAAAATATATAGATTTTTAATATTTAAAAAAAAACTTAATTCAGCCTCGCTATGGCTGTGATGTTTTGTATTTCTGAAATAAACCAAACAATACAAGAACTAAAGAGGGAGCATTCGCCCCCTCGAGCACTTAACTCCACCGACAAACCCCTAAGGGTAAATTTAATACCAAGGTCCACATGGAAAATGTTTGCTGTGTAAACTGGAGGGTCACCAGTGTAATATGATGGGTCAGCACCATTGACTCAATGGCGAAACAAATTATTTATGACATGGCTGGCGGGCCATTGCGCACGGTTTCGTACGCCCTTCTATTTCTGGTAATGAAACCAAAGATGCCTCAAAAGTGAACTTAATCACTGTAGCTTGCAAGCCTCATATTTTGTGAACCAGAAACACCAGGGTTAAAACCCCTATATACTCTTCCACAATGGTATACGGGACCTACGGCTTAATGTCCCAATCCAAAGGACAAAGCAATTACGGTAAAGTGTCCTGCTCAAGGACACACGTGCCACTACCGGGACTCGAACCCCGGTACTTTGCTGATCAGAAACACCAGAGCTTGAGTCCGGTGCAAACCGATCAGCCACGACACGCCACAACTCTTCGACTCATTCCATAAAATAAGTTAACTTGGTCAGGTAAGTTATCTTGTTTTTCATTAATGACGGCACACACGGAGCTCCTGAACTTTCCCAAGTTGACATTCTTATCAGAGCACAAGCTTGACCGACTTACTTGTGGCATGTCGTGGCCGCCGTTTAGAGCACCGGACTAAAGACGATGTGATCAGCAGAGTGTGGGTTCGAGTCCCGGTCGTGGCACTTGTGTCCTTGAGCGAGATACGTTACCATAATTGCTCTGTCCTTCGGATGGGACATTAAGTCGTATAGGTCCCGTGTAGGATTGGTAATGCGCGTAAAAGAACCCAGAACACTTATCGTGGAAGAGTTGGGGTTAACCCCGGCGTTTCTGGTTCACAAAGCAAGCACCCTTATTTACAGGTTTCCTCAGCAGGCTTGTGAGATACAGTGACTAAGTTCTCTTATGAGGCATCCTTGGTTTCATCACCAGAAATAATATAAGAACTATAATCGATGAGCTACACTTTTCACAAGTAAAGTGAGCCCAAATGTACCCCAAGATGTACTGCGTGATTTCCAGTATATACCCAAAAGGTTTAATGACATCCCGCTGATTTCAGCTTCACCATTTTCATCAGTTCGCCCCCCTTGGATGAATTCCCCCGAATGTTCCTCACGCCTCATTGGTGTTAAGTTACCGCAAAAGTGTCCGTGGGATGATGGATGCAAATTAGCCTTGACGTGGGAACGAGCGTGCGATGCCCGAGGTTGTCAGCGGAGGTCCGATCGGTTACTCGGGACAGTTTTGGTTTGTCAAGTTCACCTCTTTAGCACGCTTCGATGTAACGCTATGTCAGCCCATTACTACGATGAGAGATGCAATGGCCAGGGGTCAGGAGCGTTGCCATGGGGGTGACCTCATAGGTTCATCCACCAAAACCTATTCTCTCTCTCTGTAAATTTGTTGCGGTAGTAAATCCTTCTCACACTTCACAATCCTTTCAAAAAATGCTAGCTGATGAACACTGTTCAGTGTTTGTGACAAGCTGATGAGGGGGTTCGAGGGACAGACAACTCATTGTAACATGCTTGTGCAGTTGTTAACGTGACGACGACCTAAAGCGACCGTGGAGGTTTCCCGCCTCTATTTTATGACGAGTGTATAGGTAATGAAAACAGTAAAAGAATAGGGAAGATTGCCAAGAATTATAACTTAGAATACAGTTGCAAAGAAGAAGATGTTAGGGTAGGCCGACAGGGCTTGGTTTCATTGAGCAGAAAAACAAACTTAAGAATTAACTTTGGCAGGGAACCCGTCACATAGTAATGATACAGTAGGCCTACGGTATCTTGGATGGTAATGCATTTCCGTTACAATACACTTTTCTCTTGTTATTTTGCCTAATGACGTTTTGGGGCCAACTAAGATGATATTGACCAATATTATGTTGCTACGATTTCGAGCCGGGGAGATCAGTGGCCTTCCTTTCGAAAAGGCATTTGTGGCTTAGAGATAAAATGCAGCCGCGAAGCGACTGGAACCAGCTAGAGCAGTGCCGAAAGGCTTGGGAAGATCAGGGAAGAGTGGCCGAAAACCCGTGATTTTGATGGAGCTAAGTCGTGTAAATCCTTACACTTATTTTGAAAACATTTCCCGCATGACTCAAAATTCTACCGGGAAACACCTCTCCTTGTGCCTTACGGTTACATATGACCGTTTCAAAGGAACTCTTCGGGAGCACAAGAAACACTTTCGACTGTGTCTTTTACCCCCCTCTCCCCCCAAAAAATTGAAATCAGAATCTTTCATTCTTGATTGACATTATCCTATACCTGAAACTGGTTGGCTGTGAAATGCCTCCTGTGACATTGCCTATTTAAAAATAATGTGCCTGTTCTTTGGATGTTAAGCATAACTTGTTTTGAAGTACACAATTAATTTGTGTACTTTAAATGTAAAACACACCAACTTCGATTGTTAGATTGGGAGGAGACTGGACGAATTGGATAAGTTGTGGATCTAACATAAAAACGCACTGACCTTTATGCAGCTATTGGCAACACGTCGTGTCCATGTAACATTTCGAAAACAAATACATTAACGGAGGCCAGTCATTGTTCATTCCATAAAAAAAAGATATAAAATTTCATTGACTACTGTGTCAGACGAACAAAGGTTTAATGACCTTTGAAAACAAACCTTTTGGGAATTTCTTGACAACAAAATACCCTGTAATTTAAATACAAGTTACGAGTTTTGCAGGGTGTTGGTTTCGTTCTTCGCCCCTTTTCGAAACCAAGGGGCTTCAAACAGGTGAACAGAGTCGAAGCCTGACTTCGAAAGCCGCAGTTTCGAAAAGGGACCAGTCGGGTCGGACGTTAAAGGCACTGAACACGTTTGGAAATTGTCAAAGACCAGTGTTCTCACTTGGTGTATCCCAACATTATGCATAAAATAACAAGCCTGTGAAAATTTGGGCTCAATTGGTAATCGATCTTGCAAGAAAATGGTGAAACAAAAAACCACCCTTTTTGTACAAACTTGTGTGCTTTCAGATAGGAAGAAAAACTTCTTGCAAGAAGTTTTTATTATTTTAGTGAGAAATTACCTCTTCTTCAAAAACTACGTTACTTCAGAGGGAGTCGTTTCCTACAATGTTTTATACTATCAGCAGCTCTCCGTTGCTTGTTACCAAGTAAGTTTTTATGCTAAACTTTGTTTTGAGTCATTACCATACGTGTACGATACCTTTAACTTGTGGAGTAATTACAAAAAGTACACCCTAATTTCTTTAATGGTTTGTCGGACACAATGTGTCGAATGAAACGGTCCACATTGACTGTCTGACAAAAACGGTCCCTGTCGAACATTATATCAGTCTGTAAACACGTTGCGATGTTTTAACCCTACACCCCCATAGCGAAGATTCGGATGACATAAGCCCACCTATCATAACATAATGTCATCGGACACCATTGAGTGATGGGGGAGACGCTGAAATATCTCAACAGCAAACTTCTTGGATTTATTTGTTTTGCGCTTATGGCTTACGTGACTCGGCGATTTAATTTTTTAAGGTCTGGTTTCGCGCTCTTCATAAATGCTGACCCCCCCCCGTGTGACTTGTCTTCCAGATGCAACACGGTTTGTGGAAGAGAAGAATATTATAATAATCATAAGTTTGAAAGTTAGTTTATGAAGACTCCCTCACAATCTCCTTACAACATTTTCAATTTTGGGGCTAGAGAGCTCAGTCCCGTTCTAGTTATTTCTGTCTTTGTTCACCCCAAAATTTAACTAAATTTACACAGTAGAATCCCTTGTGGTTTGATAATTAATGTTTTTCTTTTAATAATATTGTCTCCTTTTTATGTGCAATCTTTACACAGACTATAGTTTCATGTTTCGTGAAATCTCGCGATTGGAAAGAATGAATCTGTCTAAAAACAAAAACATGGCACGTTCAGTGTTCTGAATATTTTTTTAAATAAGCATATCGAATCTGCAAAAATTGACAAAACATAAACCACTTTCCATTCAAACATTACCACCTAGTTTGACAACATATTTTAGAGGCTTGTTGTTTGATGTGTATTCTGCAAAACTAGGGAACGTGAACAAAATAATATCTCTCAAAATCAATGACCTTCCAATTATAGACACCAATTCCAGTAATAAATTTTAAAGGTATATAATAGCCTATACATGATTGGTAGAGCTGAAACAAATAGTCGCAGATAGTGTTCATGTTTTGTGTGATCAAACATAAACATGAAATAACAAATCAGTGAAAATTTATGCGTAGGATCCTTTGTGTGAGTCAGGAAAAAATAGTGGAAAACCATGTGCAATTTTCACGATGTAAACACATTGTCCCTAATCTTGGTTGTAACAACCGAAATAAGCTATTGTGTTTTTTAAGGTTTTCAGTTTTCTGGAACATGAATTCGTTTCAGAGGGGAATATTTCACAGAAAAAAATGGTTCTGGTATGAACTTCATAACTTGAATCAGTAGGCTTTCAGACTAAAATCAAACAATGATATTTTTTGTCCTTACCAATCCTGTATAAAACCTTTAATACAATTGCGGTGGTTTTTTAAAAATAATACTGGCTCCCCATTGAACAAACAGCTTCGTTTGCCACTTTCTTCCTCAAGGTGAAATTAATCGTCAAAATTACATCCCGTTTTCATTTTGTATCAACTCCACTTACCCCGGTCGTAAACTCTTTCTATAACTGTTTGCCCTTGGGCGCGAAAGTTACACGAAAAAAAGAAAAACAACCCCGCCAACACAGTGCAGTAAATTTTCTCCAGTCGTAAAAGAAAAAATGTCCAGGAAAGTTTTGTTCCGTAACTTTGGGTAGCATTATGGGGGCTAATTGGCAACCAAACGGACTAGTTGTCTGTACTTATACACGCCATCAAGTTGATTTACTGGCAAGACGGGTTATTAACTATGAGAGGAATGTCACGCACGCATTAACTGTGCCAAATGTTATAAAATAGAAACAACGGAAGCATATAATACATCATTCTATTGGAGGAATAAAATTGTTTCCCATCGTCTAGTTTTTTCAATAAACACACCATCAAAACAAACTGAGAAAATTCCATCCAATTCGGTGGTCACATTGTTGATGTCTTTGAGTTTTCGCACAATTTATAATGCGCTTATTTCATTCGCGGCATTTGAAACAGCAAAGGTAATTTTTTGTGTCTTCAAATGGCATTTCCGATCAAATCTGACAGTATTTCAGATGGACATAATTGGTAACACGATTGGTTATAGGTTTACAGGAATGAACATAATGGTACTGGCATTAAATGTATGGGATTAGTTTTTCTTTGTTTTAAACCGATCATGTATTTTGCTTTCAGTCGGAACAACAAGGGAAACAATTACAACCCAACACCAACCACACCCGCCCGGAAACATTTCGGGAGTGCGCCCGGAAGAAGGCCGTAGCAAAAAGACGTGACCGGCAAAAAAAGGTTGTTAGCAATTGCAGTTCAAAATTGTGTTTCAAAAGTTTTGTCGTTTTTCTGCCATTTTATAAGTCGTTGCAGGAAACTGTTAAATTACACATGGGAATTTAAAAACTCATCTAAGAAGATTGTAGCATTGAATCAACAACAGTCAAGTCTTTACTTGTTTCAAAAGAGCCAGTTTATTGCTTGTGACCTTCTGCTGCTGATGTACAGCTTTGGTATTGCGACCTTCTTTCGGGCACATGACGATTTTATCATCGTCCCTATGACTATGTCAGCAACCGGCTTTCGTTTCCAAGAGTTGTGGTCTTGACATCGATCAAGATTCAATCAAAAGTCTTAAAGGCATCGTACACGTTTGGTAATTACTCAAAATATATATATTAGCATAAAAACTGACTTGGTAACGACCAATAGAGAGCTGTTGATAGTATAAAACATTGTGAGAAACGACTCCCTCTGAAGTAACGTAGTTTTTGAGAAGGAGGTAATTTCTCACTAAAGAGCACACAAATTTGTACAACAAGGGTGTTTTTTCTTTCATCATTTTCTTGCAACTTCGATGACCAATTGAGCCCAAATTTTCACAGGCTTGTTATTTTATGCATATGTTGGGATACACCAAGTGAGAACACTGGTCTTTGACATTTTCCAAACGTGTACGATGCCTTTAAGAGAGCACTCTGCCGAAAGTCTGCAGTTTGTCAACGAAATGCATAAATCTGAATGAAATCACCTCAGAAAGATAATTCATTCTGTGGTGGAAAATGTGTTGCCAGTAGTGCATGAAAAGCAAACGTGTATTGGCTGTGTCGTGTTTATGTAAAATCCTATACAGACAGATGCACTATTTTCTCTATTTCTGTTTGCCGGACATTCAGCGTGCACAAACATTGTCAGAACAAAGTCAACGTTATACCTCTTCCCATCCCATCAAAGTATTTGTACAAAAAAAGAAAAAAATGTAAAACATACCGTTTCTCGATTTCAAATTATAAACACACCTACCTTATGGAAGCGCGTGCCCCCATGCTTCAATCAATAGTCTCTGACTACCAAATAAACCAGTTTCTTACCCCGATAGTTGATCCATGTTCCCGGCTGGAATCCAAAGGCATTCCCCGGCTTTGTGATGGTGATAAGACGGTGCCAATCACGGGCTAGACGCATTGAGAGCTCCGGGAGAAATCTCGCAGTATCACTCGAGTAAACAAAAACCACCACGCACCAGCCCGTCAGCTCCTGGACCTATGGTGACATAGTTAAACAAAAACCAAGCAGATGACTTTGTGACTGAACTGCTGAACATTGTTTCTCACTGAATGTTTGATGGGGGACCGTGTTGTAGACATTCTCTTGCCGGTTTCCTTGGTTCCTCTCTTATGAGCTGTTGACTGGTTCCCGACTCATCATAGCAAATATTGACCCGTTGGTTAATGTCGTTATTGTATCCACGGTTCGCACCTGATTGTTGCCTTAGTAATGTGAAGTTATGCCGTGCACACGCCTTTGGCGGACATTGTTTGTAAACAATAATGCCCCACTCTTTGAAGTATTATGATCAAGGTCTCATAACTGACAATATTAATTACTTGAAGCAGCCCCTCCAAAATGATGTCAGATTGAGGCTATCAAACTGCTTTGGTGATCTCAAAAGCGGTGTTTGTTAAAGTTACTTGGCAGGACACGGAACAACATTGTGCAATGTTTACCTTGTAATGCCACATAATTCAGCTTTGTGCTGCCAGTTGTTTTTTAACAAAAAAATAATGAATGAATGAAAATGAATATCAGCAGAGTGTTTGAAGGGCTGGCCAAATAGTTTTCATTACTATGCCAATTGGTTGAGTCAAAAATATGGCAACAGCAAACTTCTTATCCTCGAGACAATGTAAGTAGAAAATAATTGGCGGCCAGGCAGCTCAATGCCAAAGTGTCTGTACCGTTTTTTGATTAATCGTACTATTGTCTGTTTTGAGTTTGATGTAATTATTTTTCTTTGTTTACTTAACAATACCAATAGAGAGAACAGAATAATTCCTCGAAAATTACACTGAGACCTTAATGATGATAGAGGGCAATTGAAACCAAAAACAGTGCCTGCGGTATCCCACTTTGTAATGTCCGGGTCCGTTTCCAGATTACATTTTCAACAAAACACATTGCCACTGCACGGCGATTGGTTAGAATCCAGAGGTATGTTCTTATGCATAATTTTTCCTCTGAACTGTCCTAAAAAATACACAATTTTCTACGCCAATATTATATAGGGTATGGCTTGCCTGGAGGCTAGGAGGTATGGCTTGCCTGGAGGAATGGCTTGCCTGCTGGCTATGATTTGGTATGGCGTGCCTGGAGGCTGGGGGCATGGCTTGCACAGAGGCTAGGGGGTAAGGCTTGCCCAGAGGCTAGGGGGTTTGGCATGCTTGGAGGCTATGTGGTATGGCTTGCCTGGCTACGATTGGGTATGGCTTGCCTGGAGGCTGGGGTATGGCTTGCCCAGATGCTTGGCTATAGGAGGTATGGCTTGCCAAGAGGCTAGGGGCATGGCTTGCCCAGAGGCTAGGGGCATGGCTTGCCCAGAGGCTAGGGGGATGGCTTGCCTGTAGGCTAGAGGGTATGGCTTGCCCAGAGGCTAGAGACGGTATGGCTTGCCCAGAGGCTAGATGGTTTGGCTTGCTTGGAGGCTATGTGGTATGGCTTGCCTGGCTATGATTGGGTATGGCTTGCCCAGAGGCTAGGGGATGGCTTGCCTGTAGGCTATGGCTTGCCCAGAGGCTAGGGGTATGGCTTGCCTGGAGGCTGGGGGTATGGCTTGCCCAGAGGCTAGGGGTATGGCTTGCCTGGAGGCTATAGAGATTATGGCTTTCCCATATAGTCTAGGGGTATGGCTAGCCCAGAGGCTAGAGGTTATGGCTTTCCCAGAGGCTAGAGGTTATGGCTTTCCCAGAGGCTAGGAGGTATGGCTTTCCCAGAAGCTAGGTGTATGGCTTGCCCCGAGGCTAGAGAGTATGGCCTCCACAGTAGGAGGTATGGCTTACCCTGAGGCGGGTATGGCTTGCCCGGAGGCTCGTCCATCAGATGGAGCTGACTCTTAAAATGTATTAACTTTGACTGTCATTTGTGATACTTTTACATTTACAGACATTCAATCAATCATTTGTTGCTCATTTCATTTTCAGCAACTTAAAAAGACCAATGGGATTTAAAACCAGAGATAAAACACCATGAGCAAAAACTCTGGGGAAAATCTTGTGGCAGCCAGCTTAATGTGCTTTTTGATATTAACCCCAAAATCTAATCTTTTTCAAATGCATTCCACTGTGTTCTTAACTGAACCATGGAGGTAGAATTTACCTCCATGACTGAACCGAAGTCGCACAGCTAGAATGCCCATTAGCAATTTGACACACCCTCTTTTTTTCCCCTTGCATACATCACTTCGGAATGCGTTCCAGAACCGATCAGACAAATTGTGCCTGATATACAACCGTAATGCAGGCAAAAATAACTATAATATATTTGGCTTACCCGATTTGTGATTTCTGACGTGTGAACTTCTTTCTACCGTTGGTACTTGCTTTATGGTCCTTGATTCTACAACCCTTGTGTTTCTGTTTAACTATCATCCAGCTAGAAGATAAACCAAACTGTTGTATTTACTGGAAATCTCAGTGATGTGTAAATACAACAAGTTGTCCAAAAGTCCAAGAGGAGCACGCCATGCGGCAGCGGGAAATCCACAGCGTGTATACCTACTACCCAGCAACACGGCGAAGCTCCCACGACCGATTACGGACACGCACGCTTCAGTGATCGGGTAAATAAATATCAAGAGGGTTTAAGCCTGACGTGAAGAAAGCGAATAACGCCAACCATTGTTTTTACCCCGACTGAAAAAAAACATATCAATTGACACTTTGGGTTCTCAAAATAGGACTAGACACATTTAACGGCAGTAGCCTATCGCTAAAGAAGTTCCACTATGCACCTTTGCCTTACGAACATGTTAACATGTTGGAATAAAGAGAAAAACCACGGCCCGTCAAGCAAGACATCGAATTCCAGCTAATCTAATCTAATCTAATCATTTATTGTTTAAAGTGCACCACATACAATTATCTCAGCACACTCTACATAGTGACAATAAAAGTTAATGTTAAAAAGTTGAAAAAGAAGAGTAAAAACTTAAAGTAAACAACGACTACCATAATAAGAACGAAACAAATTAGTTTTAACCAATGACTTAAAGGATTCATAGCTGTGGGCTGCACGAATGTTTCATGGAAGATCATTCCATACCAGCTAAAGAAACCAGCATTTAATTTAAAAGAACACACAAATTTGTTCAGCACAACAAAATAGAAAAACGAAACAATGATTTGTTTTCTTTAATTGTAGAAAAAAGGGTTACCAGTCAAAATACGTTGTGCTTTGTTTGTAACATTGTTCCCTAATGTATCTTTAAGGCAACGTTCAGGATTTGTAATTATCAAAAATAAATTACTTTCAAGTTTCAATCCGAAAGCTAACTCATTATAAAGTTTACCAGTACAAATCCTCGCAACAAATTTTTTTTTAAATATTGTAAACTAAACTCCATGTATTATTTACGATAACGACCGAAGGTCTCAACCCCGCCATGAATGTTGCATTTTGTTTCCAAGAAGAAAAAGGGCGTATTGTGAACGCCGAATAAAATAAGGAACTCCGCCGTCTCTAAAATGCCATGGAAGCGATTTATTAACCTTCCCAGTGGTTGCTCTGAAATCGAGAAAACATTTTGAGGGTTTTCCATGGTTTTAATATAGTCCAGTGTTAATATACTCTCGTGTAGCACACCTTGTGTGTAACAACATCCACCGCACACTCATTTTTAACAAGAGGCTTAACAAAGGGCACTGCCATATTAAGTTTCTTTGCCATGACGACAGACATCTCGATTTCGTTTGAAATTGGATTTAATTTCAGTACCCGGAAGGGCGACTTGTCACACTCGGGCGACGATAACGTGTAATTTAAACACAAACACAAACAATAAAACAATTGTGGAACACAACATCCTTTTATCAGAACGATGTATACAATATTATTAATTAAAACCTGAAGAAAGTCTTGTTTAAAGGTATAGGGTCGTTTTGGGTTTTTTGTCACCATAATGCTGATATATGGGCAAACTTATCAAGAAAAATACCAAAAAAGTCTCCCGTGAAAGTTTCAGTTGAATACAGTGCTTATTGAGAAAACGGCGGGGGGGGCAAAAAACTGTCACGTATTTTCACAAGAACGTCGAATCCATCCACGTTTAGTGAGGTGACGCGGCTACCAACCACATCTCTGGCCACAGCATTTACAAACGGACACAACGTAAATTTGATTCTCCAAAAGTCGCCTTTTGGCGATCTTTAGAGGTTCAAATTTGTCGACGTACTTTTACTGATTTATAATCGGGGGGTGGGGCACTTCAGACGAAATGATTTCGCAGGATGCTTTACTACCACCAACTGTATAACAAGTAGGCTTTCAGATACAAATTACACAGTTACCTGTGTATGAACTAAGCTAAGATTTAAAGCTATGCGTAGAGAGTGAGAATTGATTTAGGTTTACAATAACAATCACGTGATTAAAATATTGTAATAAGATATCGATTCTTAGTCTGACAAGAACCGGGATAGAGTCTTGACGTTTCGACTAGTGTGCTCTGTTCGTCTTCATAGATAGGCCCTATCAATGTTTTCGCCGTCACCAATCCTATAATGTTGTATAGCCTACCTCCCTAAACAGACAGTTAGTGTGTCAGACCATGGTCAGACAGTTACTTTATGGGAGACTTTGGAACGCTAGGTGGCAGCAGACTTACCAGGTAAATTTCGATTGTTTACGTAGTTCTGAGCATGCGCATATTACCGAGAACAATGGATTTTACCTGGTAAGTCTGCTGCCACCTAGCACCCCAAAAGTCGCCCATTGGAACCCACTGTTTGTTCAGGCCTATAGTTGTAGATATATACCATAAAACTATAACCTGTGAAAATTTCATTTCAAAAGGTGGTAGCGTTTTTGAAACATTGCGGAAAATCTGGAGCGGTTATGTCCACGCATGCAGGAAGAATAATCTGCAATTGGAATACACAATCTGAGCATAGAGAAAGGACAGAGACTCCTTTCTCTATGATCTGAGAAACGTTACTGCAGTAACGCTTCTCAGATTCAAATTTTGGGGGATAAAAAGTGATATATTTTTCCATAACCGCAATAGGCCTACTTCGAAGTGAAACGTTTCTCAAAATGCATTATACTATTCAAAGCTGCTGTAGGCCTACTTCTTACAAAGTAAATTCTTATTGCCATTAATTTTCAGAGTCATTACCAAACGTATACAGACCATTCAAGTTGTTTATCTTTGGCCCTCGTAATAAATACGGGCTGAAACGGCATAAGTTCTGACTGACTCTGTTTTGCTGGTTTATTTGAATCTGTTGAGTGAAGACAAGACATATACGTCAATGAAGGTCTTCAGCTCAAAAACAGAATGAGAATAAGCGGGGAGCCGGTAGAGGGCGCTAGCCATGTAATTTAAATATTAATTAATGATTACGTAATTCAAATGAACATGGATTTCTATTTGTATACATTAAGCATTTGTCCGCAAACATAACATTTTGAAATATAAATATTTAAATTTATCACAAATGTGAACGTATGGGTGGTAATTCATCAATATGCGATCACCAGTGTAGCCGATAACTATTTAATGTCACACCCTGAAGGGCTGTAAATATTTCATCAAAACTAGATCAACTGCCCTGAATCCGAGACGCTCGACGTTCGTTGTTGATCTCTGGCTTCAGCCACCAAAAAATGTTTTCTTTTCCTCCGGCGAGTGAATCAAATTTAATGATTTGTTTATATTTTGTAGATGGACGTGTGTTTCCAATACCGTCAAAAACATTATCACAGTTTTAAAGATGTACCGTAGTAACTGAAACTTTTTGACCTGGCCGGTTCTAAACTATATCTGTAGAGGTGTTTCTTTTTTGGTGATCCGCATTGGCGTGACCAGCAAGCGGCTGGGGGGGGGGGGTGGGGAAAAGAATGGTTTGATACTTCAAAAGGACCCCCCCCAAAAAAAAAGAAAAAAAAAAAAAAAAGAAAAAAAAAAGCGATACAAGAAATATCGATTAGGCTTATGAATTATATGAACAATGGAGTGTTGAAACATGGTGAAATAAAATGTGACACGTGACGCGTGTTCCACCAATAAAATGGCAAGGATCTATAAGTGCGGAAGGCCCTGTTTAAAAACAACTATTAGGCCTAGTATTAATTTATCATATAGCAACAAAATGTAAAAGGTTAGTCAAAGACAGCTAAAATATCGACTTTGACAAAATGCACGGAGATCCGATGTTAGCGATAGTTTGGAATAAGAAATCCTAGTGCCTAGGGTGGTAGGTGTCGACGTTGTAACTGTTCTCAACTTTTTGACTAATTTTACTGAAATAACACACCCGGAGATTCTTCAAAAGAAACAATTAAGGGACATTTGAAACCGTCGGTATGGATTTTCCAAAGTTTCAAAGTTGCCTCGGGTATACGGAGTGGTGGGAGTCATGTTCATAGGCAGACACCTGTGAAATGTTTTCACAAGTGTTTGAGAGCGACCCATGGGGACCCCGTGGTCGTGAATTACGATACGTAAAGATATCGTGAATCAATTAAGTTCTTTGAACTGTCCCGGCTCTGGGGTGTTTAATTTTGACTTGAGACAAAGGTCACTGCCTGAATGAAGTTTAAATTATTATTAATTTATATAATATACCGGGTCACATAATAATTTGGGGTTTCCACTCTATAAGCTTGACCTCTACCACTTAACCCTTATTCAAAAGCACTGAACACGTTTGGAAATTGTCAAAGACCAGTGTTCTCACTTGGTGTATCCCAACATTATGCATAAAATAACAAGCCTGTGAAAATTTGGGCTCAATTGGTCATTGAAGTTGCAAGAAAACGATGAAAGAAAAAACTCCCTTGTTGTACAAATGTTTGTGCTTTCAGATAGGAATAAAAGGCTTCTTGCAAGAAGTCTTTTATTATTTTAGTGAGAAATTACCTCTTTCTCAAAAACTACGTTACTTCAGAGGGAGTCGTTTCCTACAATGTTTTATACTATCTACAGCTCTCTGTTGCTCGTTACCAAGTAAGTTTTTATGCTAATATTTGTTTTGAGTCATTACCAAACGTGTACGATACCTTTAAATATAATTGTTGTCGTAACAAACTGATTGAGTCGAACAAAACTGATTGAACTAAGTACACAGTTCCTTCGTCGTGTGCCCGATAGAAGAGCGTAAGGCTCCACGATCTTCTTCCGGGCACATAAAAGTACTTGTTGTCCAAGCAACAGAAGGTAAGCAATGAAATTGATACTATTTGGCCTACATTTTTGTTGCAGGATTTGTGATGGAAACAAATTTTGAAAGTTTGATTCTGAAAACACACTGACTACCCATAAATATGCTCAAGAAATCTGTTTTAGTACTGCATAAGGATGCCAGGTCCGATTTGTAGCCGATTAGACGCAACACATTTTGACAGTTTTTAACTTCTATTTGTAGGCCCTATAGATTCAAGAAAGTTCATAAGCTTTCGTTTACGCTATTGCATGACAAAAAATAAGCCACTTATTAAGAACTAAAATGAATTATTGACGGGATCCCAACATTATCTATGGTGGCCCTGAAGGGACATCAAATACATATATTTACGTGAATATTTACGTAAATATTCACGTTTTTTGCCCCAATTCGCAAATATTCACTCAAATATTTACGTGAATATTTGCGATTGGAGCACAAATAGTGAATATTTACGTAAATATTCACGTAAATAAATATGTTTGATGTCCCTTCAGGGCCACCATAATTATCTCATCATCATCAGCCAAAAACAATTTTGCAAGTTACATGTGTTTTGTGCATTGCCCGTGGCATTATGCGAACGTTTGGTTATAGTTTTTCGCGCTTAAAAACACCATCATGTCTAAATCGTTCAGAGGAAAATGTTTTCGGCAAAAATCAGGCCAGTAAACTTTAAGTCGAGAGAATAGCATTTGAAGTCACTCCTCTCCCCATGCTTATTCCGATTGCCATAATCCAAAAGAATGTGTTTTAATCGAACTAGCTACGAGCACAAAATCTCTAACAAAACTAACTATTTTGTGCTAATTTTCATTAAAACGTTATCACCAATGTCAATGACATTTTTACAAGTTGGCCGATGGTGTGTGTTTATTGGTGTTTTTCTTATGGAAATACGTCCTCAAAATTACATTGATTTATTTTGGATTTTTGATGCAAGGAAGCCAAAGAACAACATGGCCCAATTTCACGGCACTGGTCACGTGGAATTCTGCGCTTATACGGCCCATAGATTCAGGAAATTTACGGTGCGCCTTAAAGACATCGTATGCTTGATAATTACTCTGATAATTAATGGCAATAAAAACTTACTTGGTAAGAAGTACTGCAGCAGCTTTGGATAGTATAATGCACTTTGAGAAACTTTACTCTGCGGTTATGGAAAAAGATATCACTTTTATCCCCATAAACATTTTAATCTGAGAAGCGTTACAGACTGTCTCGTAACGCTTCCCAGAGTGTGTATTCCAATGCAGATTATTTTTCCTGCGGGGACATAACCGCTCCAGATTTTCGGCAATATCTCAAAAACCCTACCACCTTTTGAAATGAAATTTCCACAGGTTAGTTTTATGGTATATATCTACAACTATATAGGTTTGAAACAAACAATAGGCTCCAATTACCAAACGTGTACGATGCTTTTAAGCACAGAATTCCGTGGTAAGCAGAGCCAGCCATGAAATTAGGCCCACACTGCAAAAACTGGGGTGTTAAAATTGACACCATGGGTGCTGTCACATATAGATACTGATAAGAGAATCAAAAATTACACCATATAGGGTTAAATTAACACTAATTTCTGCCAAAAGAAAATTACAATGGTGTTATTTTAACACCATTATGATGTTAATTTTGATTCTCTCTTCGGCATATTATGTGACACCGCCCATGGTGTAAACTTTAACAGCCCAGTTTTTGCAGTGCATGTGGACGCTATACTCACCTATAGCTTCTTCGATGTTCACCTTAGTACCTCTTATGTTGCAATGGGGAACTGGCGTTAAAGAGGGGGGGTATAAGGGAGTTTTTGAAAACGTGTTTAGAAATGTTAATTCCTGTGGCCTTTGTGATAAACAGGACAAACAGGGAAGAGAGCGAGAAAGGGGGAACAACGGACGGGGGGGGGGTGGGTGGCACAAAAGGGGAGGAGAAAGGGGGAGCTGATGTCAATAAAGGACCACAACCAGGCTGGGGTGAACAATGGTTGAGATGTCGTTGACGAGCTTGCAATGACGTTCTAAACACATTGACGTACGAGTATTTGGCTTCGTCAAGTCACCTCTCTATAGACTGTGCAAGTCTCGTGCGTATCGGAACAAGAAAACACGTCAAACGAAGAACTTTCTTTTCCTAAAAATCATATCTTTGTTTTAAATTATATATAATGACAAATTCTGAACAACAAAAATACTCATTACATTTTTATACAATCAGTTTTAGTTTTTGTGATAAATACACCAATAATGTGTTAATTATTATTGAAACAAAATTCAAACTCTGGGACAAGGACGCTTATTTGATCTTAACTTTTCAGAAACCCCTTACGAGGATTCGCGAAGGTCACAAAGGCGTAAAATTAACGCTAGACGCAGTTTATAGAGGACGCTGACGCCTCAACAACCATATACTGCAATGAAAAGGTTTCCCGTTGCAATTACAGCATCGGGCGATTATCATCGCGCATCCAAAACAAACGTTTACATAAGTTTTGTGATCGGAGGTGAGCACAAAATTCTTAGTTTTTGGCAGTAACCGGAAGCTGAGGTCAAGTTTAGTTCTCTGGTTTTCTTTGTTTTATTGTTGAATTGATTTTACTTTCATATTTTTTATAACTAAGTATTACATTCCCAACAACATATAAATTTTTCATGGTCATAAACCACGTTAAACTAAAATAATTGACAAAACAAAATCTTGCCCACGTAAATCTCCATATGGTTGGGACCACAATGGTCCCGGAAGTTCAATATGCGCGAGACTTGCACAGTCTATTTCGGGTCAATTTTTAACGCAATGGATTAGAAGAAGGCCAATAGGTTTTACAGCCACGTGATGTTATGACGTGACTATGTGTTTGAGACGCCATATTGCCGGTCAATGACCAGCTGCAAGATCCTAACCCTGACCGGCAAGATGGCTGCCGTTGCGGTAGGCGGGGCTATAGTGACGTCAGCTGTAAAACCTCTACACAAGTTATACCAAAGCAAGCAATTGCCTTTGATTTTGCGAGATTCAGCTTGAAAAATGTTCAAGTGAGATCTGTTGATTGAAAGACAACCACATTACGCAGCGAAGGAAAGCGCGAATTTGTATGCTTCCAATAGACTGTGCAAGTCTCGCGCATTTGAACTTCCGGGACCATTATGGTCCCAACCATATGGAGATTTACGTGGGATGGGCAAAATTTTGTTTTTGTCAATTATTTTAGTTTAGCGTGGTTTATGACCTTGAAAAATATATATGATGTTGGGAATGTAATACTTATAAAAAATAGGAAAGTGAAATCAATTCAACAAAATAACGAAGAAAATCCGAGAATTAAACTTGACCTCAGCTTCCGGTTGCTGCAAAAAATTATAAATTTTGTGCACACCTCTGATCACAAAGCTTATGTAAACGCTTGTTTGGATGCGCGATGATAATCGCCAGATGCTGTAATTAAAACACGAAGCCTTTTCATAGCAGTAAATGGTTGTTGGGACTTCAGCGTCCTCTGTAAACTGCGTCAAGCGTTAATTTTATGCCCGTGTGACCTTCGCGAATCCACGTAAGTTGTTTCTGAAAAGTTAAGATCAAATAAGCATCCTTGTCCCAGAGTTTTAATTTTGCTTCAATAATAACTAACACATAATTTGTGTATTTATTATAAAAACTAAAACTGATGAGTATTTTTGTTGTTCAGATTTTATCATTGAATATATTTTAAAACAAAAATTTGATTTCAAAGAAAAGAAATGTCTTCGTTTGACGTGTTTTCTCGTTCCGATACGCGCGAGACGTAAGCGCACCCAGTCAGGAACTAAACCGTCCCACTGAAAAGGTGTGACCAACTTGTTTCTTCTATTGAAGTTGGGTACGCTCAGCTCATCACATTTGCACGAAGCACAGAGATGGGTGACTGACGTATAGCTTACACAAACTACAAAGCAGCTATATTGACTAAATTCACATGACGTCAACACCACATTACTTCAGTGTTGCGCCATCTTGGGAGACAACTCACGTTGATCACCATATTTGTACATGCAATTTGACGCCCAAAATGGCAGACCTTTTCAGCAGCCGCGTGTGTTTGTCACGCGAATCGAGAAAAGTTGACAATCAACAGGTCCCTCTTAAAGACAAACTATTGGGCGGGTATTCATAACAAAGAAATAGTTACAATTCCAAAGCGCACTGAATATTAGGTACCGACTAAACTCTCCAACAGATCAAGGTTTCCGTGTGAAATATCGTCTGAAGAAGACAGCGTTTTAGGACCGTCCAGTTCACAATTTTGTTGGTAACTGAAATTCGCGCAATCGAATTGAACGTGCGTCAAATCTATTAAAAAGTTTTTTGTTTGTTTTATTTTCCCTAAAACGTGACCGTATTAGGTTTTAAGAAAATGTTAACAGTGTGGTCGCCAGGCGAGTCCCATTGAAAACTAGAGGATGGGAATGAGGTAACTTTTCTTCATCAACAACAACAACAACAACAACAACAACAACAACGACGACGACGACGACGACGACGACGACGACGACGACGACGACGACGACGACGACGACGTCGACGACGACGACGACGACGACGACGACGACAACAGCAACAGCAACAGCAACAGCAACAGCAACAGCAACAGCAACAGCAACAGCAACAGCAACAGCAACAGCAACAGCAACAGCAACAGCAACATCAACAGCAGCAGCAACAGCAACAGCAGCAGCAGCAGCAGCAACAGCAGCAGCAGCAGCAGCAGCAGCAGAGCAGCAGCAGCAGCAACAGCAACAACAACAACAACAAAACAAAATAACAACGACGACGACAACAGCAACAACAACAACAACAACAACAACAACAACAACGACAAACAACTATGTAATATCAAGATTTATTATCAACTATTAAACAACTATTTAAACCATTAAACCACCTTACTTTCTTACATCGATTTCAATGCAAAGATAACCATTCAATTTAAAAATCCACTCGAACAGCAATCAAATTCACAGCTTTTCCCGGATAAATCTCTATTGCGCCTTGTACCGGGTACTCTGCCAATTTGAATGCCGATTTCGCATGGCTAAACATAACGCTAAATATAAGTTCAATTGAATATAGTACTGTATATAAAAAGGGGGCAAAATCGCTTTTATACGAATGTCTGAAAGTGAAATAGACTGCCCTTTGCCGAGAATGACCGGGAAATCCTATACCAATGTAGTATCTTGCCTGTCAGGAAATGCCATGGAATGCAAAAAGTTCACTAGTCACAAGCTGGCACGGTCTGTAAAGTCACTTACTGTTCAAAAACCAATTTCGATACCAGCCCTTTTTGTCTTAGAAAAACTACACCGGATTAAAAGGTGATGCTGCTGAACCAACCCCTCTAGATGGTTAAGTCAGCAATAGTTTCAGCAATGTCTTCAAAGGTCAGAGGTCTCATTGAAGACATCAATGCCGTTGTTTTCTTTAACCGATTCGGAACATGGGTGCCCTTTGACCTGGAGTCAGTTTATCTTGCGACTATAAATTTGCTTTCTCCGTTTCCTCGCGCCGGAGGGTTTACCCTTGACTAATTTTGCATCAATCAAGTTGAATAATCTGTCACATCACTCACTCACGGGGTGTTTAAAATCCTCCCACGCCCACCCCCAATTTGGAAGAGTAGCAATTGTAGAAGGATCACCTCTCCAATATCCCATAATGCATGTCTCAATGTGCATGACGGGAGCACAAAGGATTCTGGGTGAAATCCGAGTCCAAGCAACACCGGCAACCATCATGGCGTGCTGATTTTGAAGCAATGCGGTGCACGAACGACTATAAAACCCTTGCATGGGTTACATGTAAACTACAGCCTGGCGTCCATCTTAGTAGCTTGATTTATTTTGTTTAACTGAACTCGGCTTCCCAAGATGCATTGCGGTATATTTTCAAGATGGCGCTTGTGCATATGGGCTGTTCAAATTTCCAATGCAGCGAAACGAAAATGAGCAGGAGCACCAACACGTCTTTGGGAAAACACACGCACCAGGCTTATGCATCGTTCTCATTAGAATAACATTGCTCGGCCCGCGTTGATAAACAATTTGTTTTCTTCTTCTATCAACTGTCTGATATTCGAGCCTTTAGCTCACTGCCCCGCATGGATGGGACTTTTGTTTTTGTCCACCTAACTCCATTTTTATCTGAACCTTCAAGTGGTGGTCAACATCGATAATAACCCGGCCTAGTTTCCATGTAGACAACTTTGCCAGCATTTGGTAAAAGACATGGGGTCGGATTCGAACACACAATGTTCTCAAAAGAGAAAAAACTAAAATTATGGGAAATTGACAATCACAATAGACCCGTTGGTACTAATGACGTCACAGTTTGTTTACCACTATGCAGTAGAATGAGAAACCATTGTGTCTCCGACAACTGTCGGAAATGCAGTACACAGTTGAGTTACAACACTTACGCAATACAGTAAACAAACCCTGACGTCATCAGTATACATAGGTCTATTAGCCTTAACACATAGCATGCCACTCAAAGTGAGGGCTAAAAAGGAGGGGGAACGAGGATAAAGGAAGAGGAAATCAAAAAGTAGAAAGATGACCGTTTGAATCGGGACAGATTATAAGAGACAGGGAAGTAGGATACACTCTAAAAACTTCCAGGTCAGAAATGACTCGTATCCGGCAGGGAGATTCTGTCCCCGGAGATTCTGTGTCTCCCCCACCCCCTCCCACCCCCATACGGCGAACTGTGTACAAACTTCTTCTGATAGCGCCCTCTTTTGAATTATCTTCCTTCAGCCCATGTTAATTTCCCATGGGGGACAGAATCTCCGGGAGACAGATTTCCCTATGACACCGAGTCCTAATGGGGACTGACCCATTTCTGGGTCAGAAAGTGTGACCCGGAATCTGTGTCAAAAATGACCCAGAAATGGGTCAAACTGACGCACAGTTCGAATTACAATCCCATGTTTAAACCTGTTCCCGGCCAGGTCTGACCCAGAAATGGGTCAGGCCCCCCGGGGACCCGGAATCTGGGTCAATTTTGACCCGGTAAATTTGTAGAGTGCAGGTAGAGAATAAGTTAGGCAGGTTATCTCTACAAAGGCCTGTATATACTTCATTTTTTCTAATAATTTAGGCTCAAGCTATCGTTGTTACCATCTTAGAGCTGGGTGCGTCTCAAGGGAAACTTCGTCTTTGTTTTTTCGGGGTGTTTTTTTTTAGGAGTGAATTAAATCCCACCCTCTAGTTATTATCAAACGTAACACCCAACCTAGCCGTCGTGGCCTTTCACTTACGTATTATACTACAGTGTATACAGCACAGAGGAAGAGTCCCGTATAGGGCTACATCCAACCACGGAGGAAGGAAAAGAACCAACCTATAGAAAGATTTCATTAGAATAGGTGGTCAAGTGTGCTTGTGTGTAATAACATTACAAAATTTACCATGTTTTGTCGCGGATGTGTTGTACTTTAGGGGTTTATTGCGACATGGGCAATTGGTTTTTATACCCGTCTCAGTATCATTGTATGACCTACGTATTTCAAGTAATTCAAACTAGTACAAAAAGAAGAAAGCTTGCGTCTTCCCGCGTTTTGAAAAAACCAGTCACCTTTTACAGTAATATATACCATGCCCGATATTTGGCAGAGGATAAACCTCACATCCCCATTACTTTAACACAGGATAAACCTCACATCCCCATTACTTTAACACAGGGTAAACCTCACATCCCCATTACTTTAACACAGGATAAACCTCACATCCCCATTACTTTAACACAGGATAAACCTCACATCCCCATTACTTTAACACAGGATAAACCTCACATCCCCATTACTTTAAAACAGGATAAACCTCACATCCCCATTACTTTCACACAGGATAAACCTCACATCCCCATTACTTTAAAACAAGATAAAAAACCTCACATCCCCAATACTTTAACACACTCTTTTCCTCTTGTACAGAAGTAGGCCTACCCCCTAAAATCCTCTAAAGAATTCCTGAGATTTCCAGAACATAATGAAGAAACAATAGGAGGGGGTACACCATGGCACATAATTGAGCACCAAATCCTTAGAGCTGTCACTGTTTTATGTCAAAATGACAATCCTTAATATTTTCGTTAAAATACAAGCGACCATTTATTGCTGCAATCCGGAGGCCGTTTATACTGTCGCGATGTCGGTACATCTCTTCGATGACCTTTCGACTTTGTTATTTTAAGCGTGGGTAGCAGATGTCGCTGAAGTGAACAAAGTTACCCCGGTTATTTCTAAACAAATGTTGCTGGAAACAAAAACTCGGGCATGTCAGGTTAATGTTTAGGTCCTGTGTGGTCGCGTGATGGGTAGTAGACGTATTGAGCGGGTGAATCTTGTAAGTTTTCAGCGGGTCTTGCATGCGGTATCCTTCGAAACCTCAAACGAAAGGAGCTATATTTATTTTGTAACACCAGGCGGGCGACTTCACTTGAAGAATGGAATAATTGTTGCTAACAGAAATATGTTACCAGTGAAAATACCACGTTAAATGTAATACTGTTTGTGTCTGATTCCATGTAATGTTTCGCTAAGCAGGCAATACTAAGCAATATTTCCGCTTAGCGGCTCTATGGTGTGGCACCAAAATGAGCCATGCTTTCGGCTCAATAGCATGGCCCGTTTTCATTAAACTTGTCCACACTCTTGTCTCAGCACAAACAAATCTTGCTAAGCAGGATTGAGTTACCAGCAGCGAAAGTATCATGTAGTTTACCAGGTCGCAACTGCATGGTGCCACATCAACTTTCTGCTAAGCAAGTAAAGTGTCTTGGCTATAACTGAACTTAGAACTTAACTAGAACTTTCTGGGTAATTAGGAAGTCTGTGTGCTAATGTTCTAGGCCCCATGTGACTCGCCCCTAATTAGACTAATTCTTGTTTGAACATTATTCTGACTGCATTTAAAATAATATTACAACGTTCTTACCGGTATACCTTTCCCTTCCCCTGTATAGGGCCAGCCCTATACATTCGCAACTGTGAAATTGTTGAAATGTTTCGGGACAGTTTGTTCTACGAGTGTGAATATTCAAGTCGTAAAAAAAGTGCAATCGGGTGGTTTCTTGATGGAAACTGACTTAGCTAATTTCAAAGAGCTGTTTTAAGATTGTTCAACGAATTTCTGCTTATAAGACTTGTACGGGGAGAGAACGGGGGAACAACCGGGAGAGTGTGGGGAAGACATGACAAGAAATGGGTGTCACACAAAATTAGTGCGAAACCACTTAGAAATGGTACATCAACGGCATGGCATTTTCAGCAGAAATTCGGTTAAACAATGTTGTGCTTAGCAACTTTTTTCTTGAGCAGTGCTCGGCTTCACAAAACACTAAGACTCGTCTTAAGATGTTGTCAGTATATCACCATAGTGATTTGTATTGTGACATCACACTTTGCTTTGCAATTAAGATTGATACACAGTTTAAAGGCATCATACACGTTTGGTAATTACTCAAAATATATATTAGCATAAAAACTGACTTGGTAACGAGCAACAGAGAGGTGTTGATAGTATAAACATTGTGAGAAACGACTCCCTCTGAAGTAACGTAGGTTTTGAGAAAGAGGTAGTTCTTGCAAGAAGTTTTTATTACTATCTGAAAGCACACAAATTTGTACAACAAGGGTGTTTTTCTTTCATCATTTTCTTGCAACTTCGATTACCAATTGAGCCCAAATTTTCACAGGCTTGTTATTTTATGCATATGTTGGGATACACCAAATGAGAACACTGGTCTTTGACAATTACCAAACGTGTACGATGCCTTTAAGATCAATCTTAAGCGGTTTGTGAAATCGAAAATGGGCCCATCACTGGTCACATCTCTACCGTAAGTCTGCCTCGTTTGCATTGGATTTCTTTTGTCCCCTTCTCATATAGTTTTTTTTCGTATTCATGTTGTTAGTAAGTGTTATTGTTGTATTCCATGTATTATTTTGTTGCGAGCTTCTTTATAGAGTACGAAGTATTCATTATGAAGTATATTTTTTACATTATCACATAGTGACCCAAAGGTCAAGTTGCATAACAACTCTACAATATTAAGACATTACGAATATGGAAAACACTTCATTAGAAGACAACGAACTTGGTTTAAAATTGTGAACTTAAAGCAGGAGATGCTATACAAAGAAATGATGTGCTTTAAAGCATCAATTATTGTTCCCCAAAAAATAAATTTTGAGTGTCGGTTTAAAAAGACAACAATCTAATTTCCTTTCAGTCAGGGTTTGGCTACATTGATTCTCGAATAAGAAAACCAAGGTGACTGCACTACGGTCAAGAATACAAAAGAGCAACTATGTATGCTTAAAATATTTAGGACACCCGGATATTATAATTTGTTCACTTACCACAAAGAGAAAGTTCAGCACTTACGAAGCACAGACTTGCCCCACGAAGATAAAGTCACAGCACGAGAAAAAAAAGTTGGTTTGAGCTCTGAGTCTACAGTAAGTCTACAGTTCGGCAAAAGACAACACTAGATAACAGTCACCAATTCGGCATTTCGTATTATGGTAGGCCTACATGATGGGAGCCGTAACTGATTTTCTTTCTTTCAGCGGGGTTCAGAGTAAATTGTGCTGAACGTCCAGTGGGAAGTACAGGACCACGGGAGGTGGCTCTCCATTGGGATCTGTTCTCGTGTACATGTTTATCAACATTGACGTTTACAACGTGTCAACCGAGACCCATATTAAATAGAGGGCGCCATGAACTGCGTTTAAAGGCACTGATCACGTTTGGAAATTGTCAAAGACCAGTGTTCTCACTTGGTGTATCCCAACATATGCATAAAATAACAAGCCTGTGAAAATTTGGGCTCAATTGGTCATCGAAGTTGCAAGAAAATGATGAAAGAAAAAACACCCTTGTTGTACAAATTTGTGTGCTTTCACTCAGATAGGAATAAAAACTTCTTGCAAGAAGTTTTTATTATTTTAGTGAGAAATTACCTCTTTCTTAAAAACTACGTTACTTCAGAGGGAGTCGTTTCCTACAATGTTTTATACTATCAACAGCTCTCCGTTGCTTGTTACCAAGTAAGTTGTTATGCTAATATTTGTTTTGAGTCATTACCAAACGTGTACGATACCTTTAAAGGCAGTGGACACAATTGGTAATTACTCAAAATAATTATTGGCATAAAACCTTGCTTGATGACGAGTAATGGGGAGAGGTTGATGGTATAAAACATTGTGAGAAACGGTTCCCTCTGAAGTGCCATAGTTTTCGAGAAAGAAGTAATTTTCCACGAATTTTATTTCGAGACCTCAAGTTTAGAACTTGAGGTCTCGAAATCAACCATCTAAACGCACACAACTTCGTGTTGCAAGGGTTGTTTTTCTTTCATTATTATCTCGCAACTTCGATGACCGATTGAGCTCAAATTTTCACAGGTTTGTTATTTTATGCATATGTTGAGATACACCAAATGTGAAGGCTAGTCTTTGACAATTACCAATAGTGTCCACTGCCTTTAAGGCGGCTTTGGCTGTGGCTATACGGCCAAACGTTGCCACTTTATCTAACGGCCAAATTCGTTTTATTCGGACACGATCATTCTAAAAACTCTCGGGTCAGAATTGACCCAGATTCCGGGTCCCAGGGGGCCTGACTCATTTCCGGGTGAAGCTGACTCAGAAAGCGGTAAACAAAAAATGGGATTTCAACTCGGATTCGACGTCATTTTGATCCTTTGCTGGGTCATTTTGACACAGATTCTGGGTGAGGCCCCACGTGACCCGGGCCAATTCTGATCCGGAAGTTTTTAGAGTGTTCTTTTTCATCCACTGTTGAAAGTCCTTTAGATACGTTGGAGAGCAGTTTGCGGCACATTGATACCAAGTGCTTTTGGATGGATGGATTATCATCTCTAGAATCTGGATTTCTGCAAATTAGGTGTGTGTGAGCGTGTCTATCCATTCAAACCGATGACTTTAACAAAAGGGATCCGGGTGTTTGACAGAGCGAGGATGTCCTCGCTTCGTTTTCGTGTACAAACCCAATGGGGACGTCGCTTAAAATAACTATGTCCAAACAATGGGAGAACAAAGAGAAGTCCTCGGTAAGCGGGATTTACAAACATAATTATGTGTGTGTGTGGGGGGGGGGGGGTGGGTGGTGACAGCACATGTTTTGTAGACGGCAGTGATGTTAAGACTCTAAATGAACTTTTCTCCGGAACTATAGGGGACGGAAAAGAATTCCAACATTTCGTGGCCACCGTTCGGGTTCTCAAACTCGCAGTAAATCACGGCGTGGAGGGTTTGCGTGCTGGCAGAGAAACAAGATACGACTAAAGCTCCAACCCGACATTGTTACGAACGGGAACAAGTTCATTGGTATCTTCGCGAACTGAGAACTTGTCTAATGATAGATAGGGCTTACATACACTGCAAAGCTGTGGATTGTCAAGATTGACACATCTAAGGCAACGTGTTATTGCTGTATGACCCGAGTTTTGTTTTACGAGCCGATTATTATTGAAATACATGTGACCGAGAGAGGGCGCATTATGCACTGAGTTAGATTTCCATATATACTATGGCCCTTTTCGAAACGACCGGCTTCGGCTTCGGATTCGGCTCAGGCTAGCTAGGCCCCTCAGTTGTTTTGACTATACGCGTGCTATGCGTCAGGGATTCAGACGAGAGAACGGAGCCTGAGCCGAATCCAAAGCCGAAGCCGGTCGTTTCGAAAAGGGCCTATATGTACTTGGGAAAATACATTTTACGCGGGCGTTAGTAGAAAGAGTGCATGCGGATCTCCGAACCGCCTCAAATCACAGACATCTACTGCAGGATCTGTGGCATTGGTATCAAACCACCCGAGGCCTAATCGATTTTGAAATTGAGATTATCGACAATCGATTTTTGTTTTCGTTTCGATCTTATCATGGTTTTGTATGATTATAATCATGACCGTATGATTATGAATATGTTCATCCTGTAATGTAGTAATTTATGGCAACCAAGTGTTTGGTAAGCGTGGATGGTGATTAACGATTCTCAGGCGGCACATTCATGGTCGAAATTTGATCACAGCCCAAATAATTCCTAAATAAATCAGACTCCGCAATCGCACTCTAGAGATTTACCCATTCGGAACTACCGGAATGAAATACAACGGAAGTTAATGGGAAATTTAGACGTATCAAGTTTCTTACAAAAACAACTTTTTGTAAAACAAAAAACCCAAACATTGTTGGAGATGATCAGGTCAAATTTTACATAGCTGGGTCTTGGGGAAATGCTAAATAATTTTGCTTAGTGTGAAAGAGTTAGACAACGGCCAATGAGTGCAATGTTTTTCCATTTGTTTAAAGAAACACGGTTGCCTTTAGGCACTTGGGGCTGTAAAAAGCGTTTGTTATGAAATAAATATGTTGGAAAGATGTTTTAAAGGCACTGTACACGTTTGGTAATTACTTTTAAAAAAATAGCATAAAAACTTACTTGGTAACGAGCAACGGAGTGCTATTGATAATATAAAACATTTTGAGAAACGACGCCTTCTGAAGTTAAGTAGTTTTTGAGAAAAAAGGTAATTTATCACTGAAATATTTGAATCTGAAAAAGAGTTCTGGCCAGAAGTCTGTTTCAGGCATCTGAAAGCACACAAATTTGTGCAACAAGGGTGTTTTTCCTTTCATTATTTTCTTGCAACTTCGATGACCAATTGAGCCCAATTTTTCACAGGTTTGTTATTTTATGCATATGCTGGGATACACGTCGGAATACTGGTCTTTGACAATTACCAAACGTGTCCAGAGCCTTTAAAGGTAGGCCTATAGAATGTTATGATTCACACAAATATGCCTCGAAATTGCTTGGTTATCCTTTTACTTCGTGAACTAATACGGTCCGCCAGTTTGTGGAACCAAATTTGTGACTCCACAAAATGGCGGGCCGTGTTAGTTTACGAAGTAAAAGGAAAACCACACAATTGTGAGGTATATTTTGTGTGGCTCATTATTATTATACATTTAAGACATCTTTACAACCATAATTATTAATTTCATAACAAACGCTTTTTATAGCCCCAAAGCGCCCAATACAAGGCAACGTGTCCCTTAAATACTGCCAGAACCACAAAACTCAATTGGAGAGATAATTCAATGTTTGGGGGGGGTGTGGGGGGGGGGGTCCGCAAACCTTTGGGCCCTGTCCGAATTGACGGCTTTTCGGCATTGGCTATGGCTGAATCGCTGAAAGTTCATCACTTCATTGTTATGACTGCAGCCAACGTCTATACGGCCGTAGCCGAAATCGCTCGACGCGTCTTTTCTGAGTTTCTAAAAATTGTTTTTCCGCCATAACATAAACATTTTCAAATTGTTCCAAGATGTAAAGTACAGGATTGGCAAATATCGAAAAAAGAACAACAACATTATAACTGAAAGCGCTTTCAAAACCCCCAGAAAATTATTTACGTCTGCCAATACTGCTATTAAACTTTTAAAGCCGAGGAAATGACATTTCAAGACACCACCATTAATCACGAAATAAAGTGCGTTGTAATCCACCCAGGATACCATAAACATAGTAATATCTTACCTATTTCCTGCGTATAGCCTACAATATTCCTCAGTAAACTGGACCCATCGGGTTAAGTTTTTAGTCGATCGTCCGATCCGGTTGTTTTCTTTTCTGAAACAATGAACGCATTTGACTGACACCGCGCTCAGTAACAACTTGTGACTCGCCGCTTAAATGCAAAATACTCACTTTCGTCTTACGACGTCAAATACCAGCAACGCGCCAGATGTTTGGAATTGGTTTGTGAGCATTGGTTTGTTTTTATTAATGCCATTGGGGTATTGTCGATCTGCATGTGTTGTAAATCATGGCGATATTTTAGGTGCAATAACTGCCAAGGCGAGACATTGTTAGTGTTGTAGGCCTAATCATTGATCGGAAGCAAGAATGTTTCATTTCATGCGTTAATATTTGGGTCATCATTTTCCCGGTGGGAATAAAAATGTTGTTTCAAAACGAAATGATATTTCCTTTCTTCGATAGGCCTAGGCCTAATTCCATTATCAGAAAAATATAAAAAATGTATGTTATTTTGTTATTTTTTTGAACCAGTTTTGACAGATGATGCTGTTTCAAAACGAAAAACATACAACAACGTTTGCATACGCCACGAACAGTGCACAAAATACATGGACATTGTTCGTAAACGGCTGATGGACGTGGGATGTCCCACAATAATTCATTTGTATTTTTTAATTAACTACCACTTATCGTTGGCGGGTTTTCTTTTTTCGTGCAATACCTTAAACGAAAGCTTACTACTTTGTCGACCTTTTTATTTGTTTAAATAGCTATTTAAAATTGTAATCGACATTTTCAGATCCAAATCGGCCCCAAATCGGACCTAGCACCTTTAATAGAGTTTATATTTTTTCGGCACTCCATAGATGCTAAGCGACTCGTTAGGAAATCCCCGTCAACTATTTTAAGAACAATATTCAAAAGAACTTGGGAAGCAACCTCGTCCCCAAGGTGTGTCGAGCAGTACTATTGTAAACATTGTTGGAAATAAAGTAAACCATGGGGACGAGGTTGCTCCCAGGGTTTACTATTGTAAACATGGTTGGAAATAAAGTAAACCATGGGGACGAGGTGCGCAATCTGCAGATTGCCTGTCGGTGTGTTTTAAAAGGATTGTGGGTGTGTGTCCACCCCCCCCCCCCACATTAAGGTGAAATATTCATGGGACTGAAGGAAGTTGATTCAAAAGAGGCCGTACTCTGACCATAGAGCAAGGTCCTTGCTCGTGATGATCTGACTGACGAACAAAGGAAGGGGGGACGTAAATCCTTGGTAAAGGGCACCTCTATGAGGTAATTTTAAATTTCTATTTGAACCTTTGGGGCACCAAGGCAATGACTCCGGGCAACGGAGGTCATTGTGCAGGCTGTTGCGTTCGTGAAGATTCAGGCCTTGACGTACACGTTTTCAACAATTAAGGCCTAAGTTAGCCCACCTTGTTGAGAGTGTAATGGCTCACTTTTATTTTAACATCGGTGGGCTAGGCCTAAGTACAATAAAAACATTTTTTGATAGGACTTGAAATGTGATAAGGTTATAGGATTTAACCCTATTATTTACCAACAGCAGTTAACAGGTTTACAATAATTGTTGACAGATGATTGTTTCAAAACGAGAACATGACTTTCGCATAATGCGACGGACAATAATTAAATTTGACCCATTTCACGACGCGCAGCGCACTGTAAATATGCAGAGAAATCGATCGCTCCCGAAATGGTAGACGCGCACTGTTTGGAGGTGCGTTCCACTTGGGTACCGGTCAACTCGGTCCGGGGTCAACTCGGTCTGAGTCAACTCGGTCCGAAGTCAACTCGGTCCGAAGTCATCTCGGTCCGAAGTCATCTCGGTCCGAAGTCAAGTCGGTCCGAAGTCATCTCGGTCCGAAGTCAACTTGGTCCGAAAAATTAAATAAAGTGTGGTTGACGGGGGGAAGTGGCGGGACAAATTTATCTCGACGCTGTAACTCTGAAATTAATAATAATCACCGTTTAAAAAAGACAACTTTCTGAAATGAAACAAAATGGTAGAAAATGAACTTTCCTTTGCAGTTTGTGGGACATTTTTTTTCTTTTGTATGGTTGAAAATTTCTATTATTATTATGTAGCGGGAATTTTACATGTATTTTTTATATAATTTACCTTTTTTTATTATATAATGATAGGCCTAATTACAGTTAAATTGGAAAACCAAACATACTATTTGTGGTTCTAAATTTTTATGAAATATTTATCATTAGCATAGATTTGGTATTCTTTATTTTGTAGTATTTATTATTAGAAAGTTTTGTTTATAATACTTTCAATCAAACATTCTCCTTTAAGTTAATTGACTACATTATTTGTTTTATGTGTTTTAATTTACTGAAGTGGAACATTTATCTTCTTTTTTCGGATTAAAAATGTCATACACTAACTGCAAAATAGTAATTTTTTAAATGCTGATTATTAGGCCCTTTTAATTTACGAGATTATTAGTAAGCATAGGCCATAGTGCTTATAAACAATTTCGGACCGAGTTGGCTTCGGACCGAGTTAGCATCGGACCGAGTTAACCTCGGACCGAGATGACTTCGGACCGAGTTGACTACGGACCGAGTTGACCCATAACCTACATCGTGCAAGAGGTCAGTACACAAAAACATGCAAAATTGTTTATACATGGCCGATGGACTTGAGATAAAGTCCGGGTCCCGACAAAAATTAATTTTTAATTTTTAATTAACTTCCACTTATCACGGCGGATTTTTTCGTGCAATACCTGAAAAGAAAGCTTAAAACTAACTCGAATCTACAAAAATTGCTATATAAAAATTAAATCGAAATTTTCGGGTCAAATCGGCCCAACAATGGATTTTATGTTTCTTCGGCACTCCAGGGGAAATCCCTCATCTTTCACACTAAAGATCGGACGCACACAAACATGCGTAATTTTCGTGTTGTACGGACAAACAGATGGCGGTAGAAATGCATTTAATAATGACAACCGAAAAACACGGCTCAATTGGTGGCTAATAACACTGACAGTGACACTGAAGGCTATGCCTGCAAGTCTAGGACTCTCTGCAGAGGACAATCACAGGCCGTGTGGTGAAGACCCCCGGAAGGAAACGTACTCTGATCATGGAGGACTATTTCTACCTCCATGCTCTGATGCAGTATTGACTACACTACTAGAGCACTAGGCATATCAAGTTGTCTGGTGGTACCATGGAGGTATGTACACAACAATCGTGGTGTGTAATGTTGTGAGCCGTGAGTGAACTTCCGAAATTTGCACAACTCATTTTACGATGGACTAGACCACGTACTTTTATGTCACTTAGTTATGTCATCCACGGAGGAAGTAAATACAGTCCTTTCTCTATGGGAAATACAACCTTCATGTGACATCACATGTTTACAAAAAAGCCACAGAGCCTAGACTTCCCACAGAGTCACAATTTGTACACGGCTCAAATATTCATTATTTTCGTATGGGGGGAAAAAAGTCATTTATGGAAATGCTAGATATTGATTGGTAAATTTGTTAACAATTTTTATTTGAAAAATGGGGTCTGTTTTCAAAACTTGTAATGCAATTATTTTTTCTAATTCTTCATTATATAATGTAGTCATAAAACAAAATGTAAAATTTCTTTCACAATGTGGCCACTCTAGTACCTACCCGGTACTATACATTGGTGCGTGTGGGTAGGGGGTAGGTATCACATTTAAACCGGGGACCTATAAGTATAACAAAATGGGACCATGGTCCCCGGTTGGGGAAAAGTCTCCAGTTGGAGAGCTTGTACAAAACCGATGGGGGCTGTTGCCAAAAAGTACAAACAAAAGAGGGACAATAGACTGCAAGTCTCGGGCGTATTCGAACATTGGGACCCGTTAAAGCGCGTGAGTTTGTTTCCTTCACGCGTTAAAGCAATGTGCGTGGGACCATAGTGGTCCCAAAAATGTTCGAATATGCACGAGACTTGCACGGTCTATAGGAGGTCCCCAATTGCAGTTGTGTGCGTGTGTGTGTGTGTGTGGGGGGGGGGCACATGCCCCAATTGATGTCCATGTCCCCACCCCGGGGTGCCCCATATATATTTGAAATGTTGATATTAAAATTGCCAGAACAAATTGTTATATTTTATATGAAGCCTTAAGTTTACTTAATTTCAATGTTTTTAAAACAATTTCTTTATTTACATGCAGACAATGTATAATTTGTTATTACCCCCACATTAGATTATCTTATAACAAATAGTAAATGGCATAACAAGAATGCTGAAAAGGGGCTTGTTTAGGAAAATTGCAAACGGAAACGACAATCAGCTAGGAGTGCCCCCCCCTCCCCCGAGAAAAAAATGGTGCACCCCTTTTGCCCCTTAAAATGTTACCTTAGTTTCGTCTTAAATCTTTACCTGAGTAGGAAATAGCATAAGTGCAGAATATCCTGGTTAGTTTAAAATGAAAGCCATGCAGGTTGCAATTTGGCGTGTCTTGGCCGAGGGGTCAAGCACACTGGACTCAAGCTCTGGTGTTTCAGACCAGCAAAGTGTGGGTTCGAGAGCAAGACACTGAACCATTATTTATTGCTTTGTCCTTTGAATGGGACATTTAGCCTTAGGTCCCTTGTGTTGTGTAGTACAGGTAAAAGAACCCAGTGCACTTGTCGTTAAGAGAAGGTGTTAACCCCGGTGTTTCTGGCATGGTTTGCTGCATTAAGTTTGTGCCACAGAACCTTGTTTGTAAACTGTTACAAGGTGCTACATGTACCATGTATAAATAGACATGGAAAATGCGTCTTTTAAATTTAAATATACATGTTGCTTTGCACACCTGCTGAAAAAATAATGAGCGCTTTGGGATGCCTTTCTGGTATGAAAAGGGCTATTAACTGAGTATTATCTGGCATAAACTTCCCCTTGCTCAAATTTCAAACATGAAAATGTTTTTGAAGCTAGTGTCTGTTTGATATTTTTCTCTGCAGATTTGGTTGCGTCCTCTACTCTGCTTGCTTGCTTGCTTAGTTGCTTAAGTCGAGTGGTGTCCTAGAATCATGATGGTCCTCCATTGCTGTCTAATCCACGATATATTGGACCTCGGTTTATCAAGAATTTTCACATCTGACTTGTAAATTCCTGACCGTAGGGATATATATTCCTATTGAAATTGAGTTTGAATTGTTCAAATATGTTTGGTTCAAACCTAGCTCAACACTCAACAGACGGTTTTCCATGAATCCAAAACACTTGTACGAGAAGACAGGAAACTCAGACTATGGAAATACAGACTCCAAGTCACTGTATAGACACTGGCTAAAAAATGTCTGATATTTTTATCATGTACGGGGATGACTCCAGGACGTGGGCACAAGAGATGCAAGAGCAGTTGACCACAAAAGGGTATAACTGCTTCGATCAGGAGGACAGAGCCACGCTAGGGGAAACCATCTTCAAGACGATACCAAGCTGCACTCGAGAATGTGGTGTTTGCCTCGTTGCACTAACTAAAGCATGTCTGGAAGACGTGCGTTACATGTTCGGAGTTGATATGGCCCTTTACAGTCACATTTCTGGGATCTGCAGTATGGTGGTGATTAAGGTTGAATCTTGTAGGGTACCTGATGCATTGCAATTAACATGTGTCCTCGATGTCCAGGAGCCCGACTATTTTGACAACCTCCTCACCCAAATAGCCAAAGGTAATGAAACAATTGTAAACTTTCCTTTTTTTCCCCCCAGAATAGAACATCAGTTTAACAGTCATTATAGTGGAATTGAATCAGAATTAAGACAGCAGAAACAATTAAACATTTTGCAGAAATTTTATCCGACTACAGGTTTATGAGTTAGTTAACTTATTTGGATTTAATTTTGGGTTGAACAAAGACAAATTGACTAGAGCGGGACTTGAACCTGCGACTTCCAGATTAACTTACCGGGGCTCCACCAACTGAGCTTTCTTGCCCTGTGTTGCCGGTATCCCTATTTGGTCAATATCAAGTGACTTGGCTGCAACTCTGAAATGACGTGTGAGATATTGTGAGTTTCAGATGAACCAGTGGTTTTCGTCTGGGCCCAATCTCGTAAAGCTGTTTAACAGAAAATTCTGCTCAGCAAATTTCTTTGCTAAGCAAGAAGTGAGTGGGGTACCAGTTACATCTATGGTAACTGTATGGTGTTTTGGCTGGTAACCTATTTTTCCTAAGCATGAGTTTTCTGTGCTTGGCAAGTTTTTGTGCTTACACGCTTTATGAAATTGGGCCCTGGTTGATAGAAGAAACTTTCCCTTTTGTGTGTTAGGTCTGGAGAGAAGTCAGAGTAGAGAAGTGATGGCAAACAAGGACACCTTTGGAAGTGGTATGGAAATAATTATATTATAAAGAAGAACTGATTTAGCAAATTTTTTGGAAGGAAGTTGGGTTAATGAAAATAAATAATGTCAAAACATTCCAATCCAACTTGATTCTGCAACACAAAGATGTGGGAAACTAAGTTTCTTTGTATGGAGCGTTTGTGCAAGTAATTTATAACAAGTTTGTATAAATTTTCTCTACAGCATTTCACAGCAATTTTCTTCCTGCCCACTTTGTATCCCGTGACTCTGATGTGCAGTTAATTCTCAGCAGACTCTTCTTAGGAGGGAGTAGCTCAGTTGGAATCATAGAAGGCCATCAACCAACTCCAGATGCTACTTTCAAAGAGACGATGCGAGGAAAGACATCAAGAGATTCTCTAGGTATTTGGGGCATTGGGGGCCTAGGGAAAACTGTTCTAGCCAGGATGGTTTACACAGAAGCCAAGATGAAATATCTTATGCATACAGCTTGGGTTGTATTTGGTCAGAATCCATATCTTGTTGGGATCTTTGAGGATCTCCATAACCAGCTTGTAGGAAACTATTGCAGCTTCTGCAATAAGGAAGCCGCTCAACGGTGGTTAAAATCTTGGAGCCAGAATAAACAGGTATTTATAGTACTTGACGATGTCTGGAATCCTGATCATGCTGAATTTTTTAATGTGCTGGGGCTAAGGGGTAGGTATCTGATCACGACTCGTGATCAGCGTGTCCTACTGCAGATTAATTCGGGCATTCATGAACTGGGACATTTCCAGCGACATGACTCAAAGAAGTTGCTCTTACAAGTGGCAAACACATCTGCAGCAGATATTGTAAAGAATGAACTAGAAAAAACGGTTTCAGAAATCCTGGAAATATTGAGTGACATCCCACTGGCCATTGCCACTGTAGGTGCATCTCTTCGAGTGGTCGAGTCGGAATCCTTTCAGAAGACCATCTGGGAGGATGCGCTTTCAGATTTAAGAGAAGGTGGAGAATCCACATTAGAGAAGCTGGATAAAGCTTTTGATCTCACATTCCAAGCTTTAAGCCCAGACTTACAAAACTTGTTCATTCATATGGCACTCTTTCCTGAAGATGTAGAGATTTCCAGTAAGGTAGTTTCACTGGTTCTGTTCTTGAAAGTTGGCGTTTCCACAAAGACTAAAGAGCAGGTATGTCGCCAAGTACGCCATGGTCTGAGGCAATTAAAAGAAAGATCTCTCCTTCAGTTTTCAAGAGAGGCTGAGGGGGTGACATTTTACTTGATTCATGACCATCTTCTTCGATTTGTGAAACAAAAGGCACGAAGAGCGGAGCCCAATGGATTACAAGTTCTGCACCGCTCATTGTTGGAAGCCTACAAAAAACATCACAGAGACAAATATGAGAACAGAAACCAAGCAAGCTCATCTGATGAGGATGATGACGATGATGATGAGGAGGAGGACGTCAAGGAAAGGGAGGAGCGGCTTGAGACTGGGAAAGAAACATGCAATTTTCCCTGGTGGGAAATCGATGATGATGGCTACTTTTACAACCATATTGCCTTCCACTTGACAAGAGCTGGTCTATCATCTGTATTCAAAGGCCTTCTTCTAAACTATCAATGGCTGAAAGCAAAGATTACACACACCAGTGTCCCAGGACTTCTTGCTGATTTTGATGCTTTTGTGAAGATGAATAAAGTTAGAAAGCCAATCAAACTGCTTCACGGGGCTCTGCTTTTAAATGCCGACTCTATATGTCAAGATCAAAATCTGCTAGGACCTCATTTAGTTGGAAGTCTTGGAGAAGTCAAGAATCCAGACCTACAAAAGTTTATTTGTGAGACTCAAAGTTGTTTGCATCTTTCTGGGATTCCTGTGCTTGTTCCTCGGACACAATGTCTCACCCAACCAGGCCAAGTCTTAAAGAAGATATTTTGTCACAGCTTGGGAGCAGCAATACTATCTGCAACTGTAAGACAGTCAGGAATAGAGTTCCTGACGGGTTCGTCTCCGGAGGCAGGATCTGTGCGTCTTGGACAAATGACCACTGGAGAGTCATTCCGTTTGGGGGACGTCGCATCATGTCACAGCAGTCTGGTGACATGTCTAGCTTTAGATCCTCGTGACAGATTCGTCATCAGTGCTTCTTGTGATTCGAGCTTGAAACTCTGGCCACTACCTGACAAAATTGGTTCCGCGATCGAAGGGAAAGTCACTACAATTGGGCACCATAATGAGGACGTGTACTGTGTTGCTGTTACCAAGAATGGCCTTCATGCAGTATCTGGTTCACTGGACCAAACGGTTAAAATTTGGAATCTTGAAACTTGTCAGTGCACTTTGACTTTACCTGCAGGTGCAGTCGTTCGAGGAGTCTGTGTCGCTGAAAATGATTCGCTGATAATTTCATGTGGCGCAAACTCCAGTGTAATTAAGTGGAACTTGGAAACGGGTAACCTAATAAAGCGTGTCAGAGTGGGCACAGGCAGTATGGTGTATGCCATCACAAAATCACAAGATGAATCAAGTTTAGCCTTGGCATGCTCCGATAAGACTGTAAGAATAGTTCAGTTGTCAACCTTGGAAGAAGAGGGAATGCCTTTCGAAGGCCATGTGGATGACGTCATCTGCTGCTGCTTCTCTTTGGATAAGAAGTTACTTTTTAGTGGCGATAATGCGGGTCTAATGATCATTTGGTGTGTGCACTCTCGGGCTGTATTGCAGCAGATATTTGCCCACAGTGCTGCAATCAGGACCATCATGCTAACTCCAGATCAACAAGCTATCTTTACCAGCTCCACAGATGATTGTATAAAGCTCTGGAGGAACCAGCACATGAAGCAGACCAGGCAACCTCACCAGGGAAAAAATCCTAGAAGTATTCACAAGGATGTGGTTACTCACCTATCTATCAGTCCATCGGGGAAATTGGCAGCATCAGCATCTCGTGATAAAACCATTGGAATTGTTGATGTACAGACGTCTAAGCTGATCGAAAGCCTATCAGGACATGAAGACTGTGTCAACACTGTTGAGTTCCTTCCTCTTCAACATTCAGGGGGCAATGATGGCCTTGATCAAAGTGAATACAAACTAGAGTCAACTGTCGTGTCTGGTAGCAAAGACGGGAAAATCATTGTCTGGAATTGGCAAGAAAGAAGTAAATACGTACTTGGTAGTCATCCCCACAGTGTCGAGTGTCTTTGTGTCTCAAAGAGTGGCTCTTTTGTTTTCTCAGGGTCTGTGGACAGCTTCATCCTGATGTGGGATCCATGGAAGAGGTTTCTTGTTTGTAAACTCTCTTGTGGCGACAGAGCTGGGATTCGTCATTTATCCTTGATGTCTAATGGTCGTCGACTTTCAGCTGGTTTGAGAGGGTCAATAGTAGCGTGGAATATCGAGCCCATCATTAAGAAATATCAGGGATGTAAACTTGCTGGAGAAACTACATCAGAGACTCACCAAAGTGTCAACTTAGAGATGTTTGTACCGCCTTCTGATGTCCTCTTCGAGCCGGAACCTATACCTCTTCCCATTTCTGCACTTCCAATGAATGAGATCTTCATTCTCGCCAACTCACCAAACAACAAGCTTCGGGTCTGCAGGTCAAAGGTGAGACGTGAAAACAAGCTGACAGCTGGTCATCAAATGGGAGACACAATCACGGCCCTCTATGTTTCTGATGATGAGACCATGATATTTTCTGGGTCCTTGAAGGGAAGTGTGAGAATCTCTTGGCGAGTTGGCTGTAAGGTCACCAAAGCTCTCAGTAGTCCCTGGCAAGGGGATTCCAAGTCTTGCCCAATTACCGCTATAACAGCATTACGTGCAGGTCGCTTTGTCCTTGCAGGATGCCAAAACGGAGAGATTTGGATGTGGGATTGTGGACATTATGGTGCAACCAGTGACGATAAAACCACAAGTGATTCCCCTGAACCATATCAAATTGGTGTACTTGATTCTGCTGTCAATAATTTGAGACACTTAGGTGAGAATATGATTGTATCCAGTAGTGAAAGTAAGGTAAATCCTGTCATCCAATTATGGGAATTGTCATCTCTCATAAACCCCACCGAAGATGAAAACCCAACAACTGGTCAAGTAGTCCCGTCAGCTCATTTGCTCAAACGCCATTCTGGATCAATTTTTGATGTTGTAGTTGTAGACGAATCACATCTGGTGTCTTCCTCTGAAGATGGTAAACTGGTAATGTGGACAATAAGTCGTAATCCTGGAGGTCATGTTCAAGTTGAATGCAGTACTGTGTTTAAATCTGAGTTATATTCCATACGTTGTCTCGCAGTTACTCCATGCAAGCAAATTGTCTTGTGTGCTACATGTCAGAACTACATAGGAAAGTGGACCATCGAAGAGATGGAGTGCAAATCCAGATTGCCCATCAAATTCAACATCAAGAAGTTGGTGGTCTTGCCTGATAACCAAAGGTTTATGTGTCTGTACGATGACTTGAGTATTGAAGTACGCTGTCTGAAAGGGGGTGACTGTCTGACGGAGTTCCGAGCTTTTCAAAGTGCCTTTGGGCATTTCTGCACTCTCTTTGAACAAACTGCCATCTCAGACGGTGTGTACTGCTCAGTTAAAATATGGGACAGGAACACAAATAGAGTTATGTGTCATGTCGGGGCTAAATCAAGTCCGGTCATATCGGCAGCATCGCCATCGCACCGTCCTGAACCAAAATGCAAGTCTCCATGTATTCACAAACATTCCAGGAGAATAACGGCTCTCGATTGGTTGGGGTCGAGTCATGTGGTAACTGGTTCTTACGACTGTCACTTGAAACTCTGGCATCTCTCCGACAAATCAGCTGATTGCATTTGCCAGTTTGTATTCGAGCACACAGTGACAGCGGTACGATCAGTGACCAGTAAGTTGATTGCAGTTGGTCTGAGTGATGGAAATGTGTACTTCCTGGATATTCTGAATCTAGGTCCTTAAAATCTTCAATCCTTGTATCATTGCCACAAGGTCTTCAGGTAATTGTGCAATAAGGTCATAGCTTTAGCATTAGCCAAATTATTCAGTGCATATTAAATTAGTTGTATGTGGTTTTATTTTAATAGTATTTGTAGGGGACGAGTTGTTGCCCAGGATCTTAAACTATGCATGACAACAAAATCTTCTAAAAGGTCTGAGACAACATTTTATGAGTTATTTGTGTGAGAAATTTGTTTACTAGATGCTTGTTATTGGCTCTGAGATTCTTTTTTCAAGACACCCTGACTCTAGAAAAAAAGAAAAACGATTCAATTTCAGTTTGGGGGGTGGTCTCTAGAACTAAGGGTACAGAATTATATATAACTTCCCATACATTCAGGACCAGTGTATTATCTTGCCTGCCAGGAAATGCTGTGGAATGCACAAGGTCGCTGTTTTTTTACTCATAAAGCCGTTATATATATGATAAGGAGAAACTTATTAGGTTGTTATATTTATACATGACTTTATTTTTAGTTGAAATGAGGGTATAGAATATCAAACTTTCCAATAAATTGAGGTATCTTGCCTTCCAGGAAGTGCCATGTAATACACAATGTTGATGTTTTTGTTAACAGGGTGACACGATCTGTTGATTCAATTCATCTGACGTCATTGCTACAAAAATTCATGGTTGCACCTTTTTTTATTCCTTAAAGTGCTATCACTTTTCCTAAAATGTATTGTTTCATAAAAGTTGGATTTGTGACAGGAGGGAACACTTTTGTAATGCAGTAAAAAAGTTGATGTTTTTTAAATTTTTAATCCTTAAAGTGCTTCCACTTTTCCTAAAATATATAGTTTCATAAAAGTTGGGTTTGTTACAGGAGGGAACACTTTTGTAATACAGTAACAAAGTTTATGTTTTTTTAAATTATTGTGCCTTTTCCTGTACATTCTTTGGCATGTTTCCTGCAATACATGTATTTTTGTAAAAAAAAAAAATCATCTTTATGGTATGTACATCCACCTTTTCCCCTGTGCATTCAAAATTTTACTTGTGTAGTATTTTATTCAAACATTGGATGCGTATTAGTGCATTGTCGCAGAATATAATCACAAGGTGACTACTATGATTTCGCGAGTTGAAGCTGAGTGAAATGAAAAAGCCAGATTTCACCAAGTGATTATATTCTGCGACAGTGCATGAATGAAATGCATTCAATTTTTGTGTTATTTTCTCACAATAAACACACAAAAAAGACACCGAAACTTGCCGCCTTAGTTTCATAAAAGTTGGGTTTGTGACAGGAGGGAACACTTTTGTAATACAGTAAAAAAGTTTATGTTTTTTTTAATTATTGTGCCTTTTCCTGTACATTCTTTGGCATGTTTCCTGCAATACATGTGTTTTTGTAAGAAAAACAAATCATCTTTATGGTATGTACGTCCACCTTTTCCCCTGTTCATTCAAAATTTTACTTGTGTAGTATTTTATTCAAACATTGGATGCGTATGAGTGCATTGTCGCAGAATATAATCACGAGGCGACTACTCTGATTTCAAGAGGTGAAGTAGAGTGAAATGGAAAAGCCAGATTCCACAAAGTGATTATATTCTGCGACAGTGCATGAATGAAATGCATTCAATATTGTGTTATATAACAACGCACACATAGATCCTTGTTATTTGAAAATGTTCTCACAATAAACACACAAAAAAGACACAGAAACTTGCCGCCTTACAATCTGACAAAAACTAAAACCTACTCAACAACAAGGAAGACTCTATGTAGACACCAACCTTGTCCGCCGGGTGGCAAATGTTTATTTTGGAAACGACGCTGCAAAGCATCCAATAATTATCCATATTGGACTCCATTATTAAATTTTGGAGCGTCGCAGCAGTATATATGGCAAACTAATGGATGGCACGTGATACGTGTTCCACCAATCAAAGGATCTGTGTATGTGGTATATAAATGTTATATGTTTAAAAAATCTTTTGTAGTGCTATCTCAGGTATATTTGTAGCAAAGGTTTTGGTCCAGAAACATTTATAAAAGTTTCCAATCAAATAGGCCTACACTTGGGTGCTTTTTAAATTTATATTTTATTTATGTTTGTGAAAAAGCTTTTTTATAAATTTTATTTTCTAGCTAAAAAAGTGTGTTCAATTTGCTTATTCCCAGCCAAATACAGCAAACGGTAAAAGTTGTTGTACTTTGTCTCAATTTCCAGTCAACTCAATTCCCATACTCTGTTACACTGTGCTGCATTTAGCAGGGTTCCACTTGGCCCTAACATGTCCATTTGCAATCCAAGTCCCCAGCAAACTTCAATACATACTAGCAGGGTAACTGCCCAGTGCCAAAGCAGGTGTAAGCTAAGGTCACTTCACAATGCAACAGAATCCGCTGTTGCATTTTTCTGCATTGGGTTGTCGTGGCCGAGCGGTCTACTGCATCAGACTCAAGTTCTGATGGCTGAATCATCGGAGTGTGGGTTCGATTCCCGGTCATGACACTTAAGTCCTTGAGCAATTGCTTCTCTTAACCCAGGTGTATAAATGGGAACCTGAGAGGGCTGAGACAGTACTTATCGTGTGGGATTAACCCCTTAGTGCTAATGTAAGCAGCTTGGGGTTGTATGCTCTACAGGGAGTTGAGGAAGTAAGAGGAATTGTCTAAAAGTTTGCCCGATGAACAGGGATAATAATGTTGTAAAAAGCGCCTTGATCTAGCTACTAGGATATGTGCTATATAAGAAGTATTATTATTATTTAACAGAGCTTTTATTTCAACTGTGTTGCAATTTGGTGACATTTAGCAGGGTTTTCATTTCAACTGTGTTGCGTTTTGCTGCATTTAGCAAAAGTTTTCATTTCAACTGTGTTGCAGTTTTGTTGCATTTAGCAGGATACCTAGATAACACTTGATGGGGATAGGGTTAATAATAGCTTTATATATTTGGGCACAACGATTGTTAATTAGGCCAGTTTTTTTGTTAAAAATTTACTTTGAGTGCAAATCTCTACAGAGTTTCTTTTAAATAACTTGATAAATCAAGGAAGCTGATGTGACGACATGACAAGTTGTACTTTAGATTTTGTCAATATATGATGCAATAAGACATGAAAATTATTAGTGAAAATATTTATTACAACAGAGTGTTTACTGAATCATGTTCTTCAATTGAGTTTGGGTAAAGTATTTTAATATGTAAATAAGTAAGCAATTTGGTTGGAGGCAAGTCCAATTCTTCACAGTAATAAGTATAATGTATATTTAAAGAGGGGCTCCAAGGTCAAATTCAATTTTGTGATCCACTCATTTTCCTACAGATAGAGTCTTTATGAAACTGGGGGGAAAACTTGGATGTCTCCAACCTCATTATATAAATGGTGTAAAATGCCACTGTGTTTGATGTCCTTTAAGTGCAATTTTCGTCAAAATCCCAAAACCTTTGATGACGTCACATTTCAAATATAATGGTCTGTACGTTTTTTGTACAGAGAATGTTTAGTTTATTCCTGAATCTTGATGATATTCAATCAAAATGGCAATCGATTTTACCTTTTGACTGACACAAATGAGTGGATCACAAAACTGAATTTGACATTGAAGCCCCTCTTTGATAGCAATCTCAAAGAGCTGTTAAAGCACACACTTTACGCATTGAACAGTCTTATATAAAGACTGATGGGTTAGCAGCCAAAATGCCAGAAGTATATATTTCTTAAAGGGTGTGCACAAAATTGGTAAGATTGAAATTATAAATTTTCACATATTTGAACATAACTTACATGGTACAAAAGACGGTCATGGTGGAAAAATTCCCCCTGAAATGTTTTTGCTTGAAATGCTATAGTTTTTAAGAAACAAGTGGAAAAACAGTTAGTTTTGATCTCATGTCTCCAAAACACAATTTTTTGAAACATTTTTTTAAACTGTTTTCTCGTGACTCTGATGACCGATTGAGCTCAAGGTATTTCATGTATATGTATATGTTGGGTCACACACATGTAAAGTGCAGATACTGGTCCTTGACAATTACCAATGTTGTCCGCATTTTGTAAGACTAGATACATTTTCTTATCCACCTCGCATTCCTCTTAATGCCAAGAAGTGGCCTGTCGTGGCGGAGCGGTTTAGTGCATCCGACTCAATTTCTGGTTGCCGAGTCATCAGGGTGTGGGTTCGAATCCCGGTCATGATACTTGTGTCATTGAGCAAGACACTCAACTACAATTGCTTCGCTTCACCCAGGGGTAAATGGGTACCTGTGAGGGCAGAGATGGTTCTTGTGATTGATTTAGCTCAGTGCGCTACATACTTGGCAGCACAGGCTTTATACTCCCCCAGGGAGCTGAGATGGTTTATTGAATGAAATATATGGCCCACTGACCAGGGGTAATAATGTTCGAGGCGCAATAATCACTCTTTGGAATTGCATTATATAAGGGTCAATCATTATTATTAAGAAGCCACAGTACAGAAAGGAGCATTTTTTATTTTGTATGTTGAGAACAATGTGTGTGTGTTTTTGAAATAAAACGGACATTTATGCAACTGAATATGTCTTCCAACTCGCAAGTTTGTTTCTCCAACTTATCACAACTGAGCATAGGCTTTGTTGGATCAAGGAAGGGAAGGTGGTGTGAAATTTAAAAGAATGCATAAAGTAAAGAAATTCCACTTTGTTCCTCTTTGCATTGTATCGGGTATTATGTTTGGTCCTTGGAAAAACTGCAGGAAGGGCAGACCTACATGTACACATGGTGCAAGCTTTAAAGGAGTTTTCAGGCTATTTTAATCACAATTTTTCTGATTTTTCCAAGGGCCCCCCAAAAACGGAAATCAGACTAAAGTAGGAAGAATATCATGCCTGATTTATGGATAGAAATAAAAACTTGTTAAAGTCAATTCCACAAACATGACAAAATCTTTTAGTTTCTTTCCTTACTTTATATTAACATTAATGTTTTTAAATCGGAAAAGGACAACAGGTTTATCTTCACTTTAAACGGCTACAACAACAAAATATGTAAACAAAACTAGAGTAAGTCATGCTAAAAATATGAGAGATGTAGTTACAAAATTGAAAGATAAAAAATAAAATAAAATGAGAAGATAAATAAGTACACCATACACGCACACTTATACTTAAAAAAATATACACACCGTAATTTCTGCATTTCAGCAGTTATTTAAAAAAAAAACTTTCAAATACTATATAAATTATGCTAATGATCAGATAGAATGATTGTTATCAGCCAATCAAAATGCCTCAAAATACCATGCTCCCGGTGGTGATTGGTTGATCAGATCCGCAGACTACCCTTGTCTGATGACAATTGGTCAATGAGATAACTAGACTAGGTCACCAAAATAACCATGCTTGATGCTGATTGGTCAATACGATCACTAAATTAATTTACTTGATGCTGATTGGCTGATCAGGTCACCAGAATGACCTTTCTTAGTGCTGATTGGTTTATAAAAAAGATAGTAATTACTTGCACACATATGTAAGTTAAAACATGAAGAAGAAAAAATTATCCAGTGTATTTCTCACAATCAATTATCAATATCAAGATGAAAGGATTTCATATCAAAAGTTATTTTCAGTTAATTTAAGTACGCATTTCTTAAGAATAAAAAACTGAAACGTTTTTTCTCTGATGTCATAAAAAATATATCTGAGTACAAAAACCACATTAAGGCACTAGACAATGCTGACATATTATACTTTGCAACATGGTCTGTTTTTCTACCTAGATTTATACATGAAGTACATAGTGCTGTAAATACATAATCAGTCCCAATTAAAGAGATCTTCCAGACACGAGGACGGCAGAAATATCCCGTTTGGCTCCCATTGATGAGGAAGAGGGATGTACCCCCAAAGGGCTATATACCCTAATTGTCATGAAGATAAACTCCATTGAGAGATATTATTTTAGTGATATACCCCATCGGGATATATATCTTATGTGGGTGACATCACTCAATGAGGGTATACCCATATGGGTGATATACCCGATATGGGATACACCTGGGCAACATGGGCCAAAGAGGATATTCCAATGATGTAAATATACAATGGGTATATACCCCTTTGGGAGAACATCACCCAAACGAGTCACAAACCCCCCATTTGGGAACAGACTCAAACTAGAGTACATACATCTCATATAGATTGAAATGCAGTAAAGGCACACTGTAGTAAGGACGGAAAAGTAAAAATTGACAACAAATTAACTGCAACAGCACACTTTATAACTACAGATGTTGATGACGCTTGGCAAATTAAGGCCAATCAACCAATTAAGCACAAACATTTTTCCTTGCTAGATGCAATTAATCCCAAATGGCATGGGTGACCTTCAGAGAACCAAACTCTGATGGATTCCGCAGCGAATACACTCCGATAAAATCGATAAAACCGATAAAAGTGGTGATAAAACAATCAGCCAACGACACTACAGACCTTCATTCACAAGCAGCCATGAATTTATCTAAAAAGTTTCAAAATCGGACAAAATATTTTCCCCCTGAATACAAAGTGTATACATTTTGGATTTATTATTAAAAGGAAGGCAACTCCCTTATGTATTCCGTAGAATTTTCTTAACTCTTTCAGTGCCCGCTTTTTTTTTGCGTTTTGAACTTAAAGCCCAGCTTTTTCAGGTTTTTCGAAGTTCTGTATAAAATAAACAAAATTTTAAAAAGTCTTTCTCACCAAACAAAATGTATCTTGCTGATTTGTGTTGCCTTGGTACATCCCAAAGTCAATAGTATTTCTGGAGTGATAATGCCCTCTCGTGATAACATGTATACAACGATTGATGACACTTTTGAAGTACATTAAATAGATCTTGGCACTGAAAAGGTTAATTGTAGGTGTTTTTCAAATATTTATAATAATGACTTTGTTTTCCAAGTAAGTAAGTAAGTGAGGACGTAAATGAGGACTTGTACACACTCTACACACAACCTTTTCAGGGTCTTTTCAGGCTAAAACGTTTCATTTAAATTCATTGAACCATTTGACATTTCTGGAGTTCATTCAACCTCAGAACTGAAATGGTTTACAGGTCTGGAATAGATTTCAGAATGTATCAACATTTCAAATTCAAAGACAACTTTGTAGGCGGGATAAACATCTCCAGATCGTTCTGTATCGCGACTGTTCTTCAATCGCGTGAACCTCTAATATTTAATTTTTTATCAGAATTTGTCCATAAATTGATTTACAAAAGCCCTGTTAAGAACATGTTGTTATCCCCGCTCCGCCCATCGGGTCGGCTTGGAGGTTGACGGGGGGTAACGTTTGGCTGCCTGGATTGATGGCTGAGGCAAACTGACCGATGCAACCAACTAGGCCCTGATCGAAGTAACTACCAGTCAGCTGCTGGACATCGTTGGGATGCCCACCTAAACAAAAAGTGGGAAAAAGTATTAAATAAATATTGAGAAAAAACAAATCTTGAAAAAAGGTTTTTTTATAATTTTTCTTAAAACATTTTTCTTACAAATAATCTTCGGGGCCATGTTTATAGGTCTGCATTGTTCAAATGAACTTTGCTTTTTACATTTCATGAGTTACCTGTCTTAACACCAGGGCCTAATTTCATAGAGCTAATTAAGCACAAAATTAGCTAAGCACAGCAACATTATGCTTACCAGATTAAGGTTACAAGCCGAAATACCATGTCACAATATACAATACGACTGGTATCCTGCTCATTTCTGCTAAGCAGGAAATTGTTAAGCAAAATTTTCTGCTTAAGCAGCTCTATGAAATTGGGCCCAGGACCTAATTTCATAGAGCTGCTCAACAAGCAGAAAACAGTGCTTACTAATGTTATGATAAGTGAAAAAAGGCAGGATACCAGTCACATATTGTACATATGTGACATAGTATTTTGGCTGGTAACCATATTCTGGTGAGCATAATTTGTTTGTGGTTAGCTACTTTTGTGCTTAAGCAGCTCTATGAAATTGGGCCCAGGGCCCAATTTTCTCTGCACTGCTTACCACAGAATTTTTCGCTTACGGCGCCCTGTAAAGTGCATGATTCTATGGGCTGTAAGCGCAGAATTCTGTAGTGGTAAGCAGAGCCATGAAATTGGGCCCAGTACAATTTCTTTTCGGGGTCATCACCAAAGTAGGATCCTATCTTTAAACAACATTCCATAAAAACTATCACTAGTCTTGGGGGTCTTTTGTGACCACTTTGGATGTTGATCTTTAATTTTGTTGTGAATGTTTGAAAGCAAACAACGATATTTACCTAGATACAGCAAGCTGCCGAATGCATTGAGTCCTGTCTGCGAACCGGGACTCTGCGAGTTGACCGTCTGTTGGTTTTGCTGTAAATCTTGTATCGTCATGGCAACGTTTCTACCCAATCTGTATAAAACAATTTAAATTATGTAAAACTATCAGGAAAAAAAGGGGTTCCAACCTGCAAATGGCAAAGCAATGCACATGCTCATAAATGTGTACTCCCTAACCTTGTTACTTTTTAACCCCCATGTCGGAGTGCCATCAGGTACTTTTTAAGTGTCTGTTTTTAATTAAAAAGTCATTACTCAGCCATTTTTTTTTTTTTTAATCTAAATATTTTCAGGTTCCTCAACTACACCTAGACAAATAGCATACCAATTGTCTTTTTACCATCGGGGTTGTTTTCACACCAAAAAAATTCCACCAATGACCAGTTCTCCCGGTATTCCCTTGGGAAATGTAAGAAATGTACGAAATTATTATGTTTTTGCTGACTCAGCAAAAACGAGGGTTTCATTCAAACAAATGGTTTAGAGACTCATGTGGGCTGATCTCAAAGGAAATTTTGCTTGAATTTGTTTTATTTAGTCACAAGGGTCTATATCTAATAGTTTGGGCGATTTAAACGTGATTGTGTTCTCCAAAAACATGTATTACATGCAATATAAAAACGTACACTTAAAAAGTACCTGTTGGTGTTAGTGTGTGAGTTTTTTTTATGCTGTCACGCAGGGTTAACCATGTATCCCCCTCATTTTCTTGAGGTTACCAAGCTTGGCCCCTTTACCCACAACCCAAACTATACATCCACAGCTGACCAATCTCAGTCTCTCTACCCTCATTCATGACCTTTGACCTTCCCTCACTGACCCTTAATTACCTTGCAACTCATGCACTGCACAAATTTTACTCTTGTTGATAGCAATACTCTCAGCCGTGACCGAACAAAACCAGTTCTTCTACCCACCAATTCTCCTCCCCTTTCCCCTTTGTATAGCCAACTCAAGCTCCACCCTTTCCTCACCTTGCGACTCTAACAGTATACCACATATTAGTGTTGATGGCTATACTGTCAGCCGTGACCGACCCTACTCCGTCACCGAGCTCATAGCGAAACTCCACCCTCTGATTTTTGATCCCCAGGGCTATGAAGTCCTCGTTGGTGCTGGCCCCGAACCACAACAGCAGGGAGTTGGCCGAGGGGCTGCTCGTTCGGAACATGAGGGTGAACTCGTTGGACGAGAAATCACTGAAAACGCACAAAAACAATAATAATAACGATGACAACAACAATGTAGATATATTACGGACAGCAAACAGTCAAGTTGGTTAAATCAGTCCCTAAGAGGGCGCGCTATGACCATTTTACAACGAGTGCAGTACACTATCCAATATCGACAAAGGCGTTAAATATAACTATTTCTATTTAAAACTAGGCCTCTCAGCTGTCCCAATATAAATCTAGTTATTATTAATATTATAATTATTATTATAATTATTATGTTAGGGTGAAAATACACACAAAAAATTATTAAAAAATGCGTGGCAGGCTCCCCTAGATCTGGACCCAATTTCATAGAGCAGAAAATGTTGCTTAGCATTAATAGCAAAAATAAGCATGAAACTACTCACAGACGTTACAGGTTACATGGTATTTTGGCTGGTAACCTTATTCTGCTCTAAAGCAAAATTGTTTTGTGCTTAGCTACTTTCTTTGCTTGAGCAGTTCAATGAAATTTGGCCCCGAAGTTACAGGGAGGATACAAAGAATTTGCACATCAACACAAAATGAGGGAAAACACATCGAACAAAACTCACGCTGTAACTGTCTTTCCTTATGTCTCTTTAGGACAGTTTTACAAACGTTGAGTTTACAGGGAGTTACAGGGAGACGCAAGAAAGGTAAAAAAGCCAAGGCAGAAACAAAGGCAAATACAGTGAACACAAAACATGCATTATATATATTTCATTCCTTGATGGTAACTTCACGTCTTTCAGGACAGTTAGAAGGCATGGAAGATTTGCAACAACAAAATATCCAGCAATAAGGAATTATAATAATAATAAAGCATTTATATATATAGCGCCTTATGCAAGTGCCCAAAGTGCTTCAGAAAAATACATAAATCAGCAACTATATATTACAGAAAGAACACACAAAAATGATTAATATGCAGACTAAGGAATTAAAATATGTATACACAATAAAATTACAGGATTTGGGGGAAAATATCAACAACAAATCCTAAGAGGAGAGAGGTTACCACCCTTAGTCAAGATCCTCAGCATCTGGCTACAGATGCTGAGTTTTTACAGTTAAAAACAATAATTGTTTTTGTGACACACAGAAAATGTGACACGACAAGGATGGTGTACATTTACAGTGCTTTGTTCTTTGGTGTACTGCATGAATTTTGTTATCAAACAAAATAAAACCCCAGCCTAGTCACTATAGAACAACCATCAAACTTTAACAATGAAATCCACTTAAGAATACTTTGTAAATGCATCTTGGACCACAGAACAGAAAATGATGTTGGCTGTATCAGTGGTGTGGTAAGAATGACTCACTACTACTTGGGATAGATACATAAGAAAGTTTAAAGTTCAAGCGAGGGCGCTGCTCAAGAGATATATGAAAATGACCTGTCACATTTTAAAGGGTGGGCATAACATTGATAAGAGTAAAAATATAAATGTTCACCGATTTGTACACAACTTACATGGTATAAAGATGGTCATGGTGGGAAACTCCCTATGAAATATTTTTGCTTGAAATGCAATAGTTTTTTTGAAATGAGTAAAAAAAAATTTGAAAACAGTGAAAACATTTAAGGATTTTTTCCACTTTTTTTCTCATGACTCCAATGACCGATTGAGCTTAAACTTTCACAGGTTTGTTATTTCATGTGTATGTTGGGTCACATCAAGTGTGGATACTGGTCTTTGACAATGACCAGTGTGACACATGCGCTTTAATAGATATTAAATTCGCATCGGGGATAAAGAATACTATTTAATTTTAACCCATACACCGATGTGTGTAAAGTACTGTATACTCTGTACTTTCCTTTCCCCCGAGTCATGTGAAGAAAAAACCCCACAGGCATATTACTTGGATGGGATTCGAAACCCATGACCTTTGACATGCTAGAGCAGGGGTGCGTTTTGGCGGCGGTAACCAAAAACTGTTTCGGTTGTTGGTCGTTGGTTCTGCTGTTCAGACTGAACGACAACCGAGTTGTGAGCTCGGTTACTGTTTTGGTTATGACGTCAGAAACAACTATTGGTTACAGCCGCCAAAACGCACCCCTGATGTCTTACCACTAGACCACCGAGCTAGCCTGGTAGCTAGAGGCAGTTCGAATCAAGATTTTAGCAGCGGGTACCGCAACAATTTAATAGATGTTAACTTTGCATCTGGGATAAAGAGCATTATTTGGTTTTATCCATACGCCAATGTGTCAAGCACTGTATAATTGTTTTGATAATTATCGTTACCTTGCAATAATCTCAGGGGAGAATTCTAGATAACTGCGTCCCATGAACTGTGGAGTTGAGTAACTGAGGGCTGTAGAGGTGAGGGAACAAAAAAAAATTTGTCACAAAGTGAATCGACAATAACTTGCAAATAAAGACAATTTACTGGAACATGAGTATTATAATAAGCCAGTTACGAGTTTGGTTTTGAATAATGTCTGGTACATTGACTTGATTGGTCACAAGTGAACACTCAAAATTGGATTCCCCAGACTAAAGAAAGTGTTGCTCTACATCACATGGTTCAGGGCAAGCTTTTGTATAGTAACGGTGAGCCAACCCTTTTCCATCATGTCAAACACATTCAGTCAGAATTGTTTATGGGTGTTCGCCATCTCTTCTGTAACTACGCAAGAGCTTGCCCCGAATCATGTGTGACATAGCAACTATCTGCAGTCGATGGAACTCCACTTTAAGCTGTCACTTGTGACTAAGCAAGTCATTGTACCGGACATTATTCAAATTGAACTTGCAAATGGCTGTTATATATGCAATGTAAATTAACACAGTTTACACATTTGATATGGCAAAATAGAATTATACAAATGAAACAGTTTTTATTTATTTTATTTATTTTATTACACATCCAGCAGCACAATTAGCGACAATAACAGGATGAATAGGAAACAAGAAGAAAATTGTTCAGTTTTAGATGTGGGAGGAAAACCCAAAATGGGGAAAACTCTAATGGGGAAAACCCACGCAATCAGGTAGGAACTGAAAACCCAATCCACATGCAAGGCTCCTGTCTGAGGTGGGATTCGAACCGAGGTCCACAGAGGTGAAAGGCAGGGAAAAGAAACCACTGAGCCAACCTTATCCCTGTGATTATATGTAAAAACTAAGCAAATTCAACAGACTTGCTTCAGCGAAGTAAACAATTACTTATTGAGACAATTTGAGCTTTCAAAAATTGAAACTTACCACCTGAACACGTCAAGCCAGTAAACCTAAAAGTGCATAGACAGATAGCTACTCCATTGTTGTCATGGTAACATGTGCCACCATTCTGGCACTGTCTGGATGGGGGAAGAGACTCGCATGGCGTGATCTCACAAAAGTCACCTAGGATTAGAATTCAGAGAAATAGACAATGTTATAATATATTTAGGTCCCGTTTCCCGCACCGAGGGATCGATCGCACTTGGGTGGAAGTTGAACCGATAACCCCTGCCTTTCTAGAGTAGATGCCTGACCACTAGACCACCTGGCATGCTCGGTGATGTCATAGGTCATATTATTAACAAACTGATAACGAATGCCAAAGTTTCGTCTTACCTGTGTACCCCGGTGCACAGTTACACCGGTAGCCCTTCATATCAATGGCGTCGTCGGCACACGTGGCTCCATTGATGCAAGCGTTGTTGAGATTACAGGGACTGGAATCCTGACATTGGGATAATCCTAATCCCAGAGACGGTTGATCCAATGCCTGTTGCTTGCTGTTGATCTCCAGTCGGCGAATGCAGCCAGAGAAACCTATTTATATAAAACAAGTATTTTTTTTTAAAGCAAATTAATGGTTTATCCTTAATTGTTAGGGCAGCTAGCCAGCTGGGCCAGTTAGTTGTTTTGAATAGCCCATCAGGGCCCAATTTCATGGCACTGCTTACTGCAGAATTCTTTGCTTACTGCGCCCTGTAAAAGGTTGGAATCTATGGGCCATAATCGCAGAATTTGCAGAATTCTGCAGTAGGGGACCTTGTCAAAACTAGTCCAGGATAACCAGCGGACAAGTACCGTCCAGGATAAGGTTTTTTATCCGCCGTTATTTCACCTTGTTAGAAATCGGGTGTCGGAGAAAACATGGGAGAAGTTTACAGTGCCTGGGGTCACATTTGTTTACAAACCGCAGAGACTTAGATCGCTATCTACTGGAAAATAAGTATGGCTCACTAGGGCATGTTCAGACAGCGTACTAAAGTTAGACCCGAACTGGTTTAACTTTACGAGCAACGGGGGGCGGTTGTAAAAATAAAACTACCTTGCGTTCAGACAGCTCGAAGTTAAACCCGATACGGTTTATCGGCGGTTTTAAAAGGTCAAACAGCACCGTGACCCAACACAACAACATCCGCTACATTTACATAAACCCCTACACAATTAATGGTTTACGCAACACATCCTGGGTCATCGGTCACCGGGGAGGACTTAAAACCGGATGTAGTTTACTTTATTCTGTCCATACACTGTGCTAAAAGATAAAACCGAAGTGGTTTAGCTTAAACCACCCTCGCCGACCGATTTAACTCATTCGGTTTTAACTCGATTCAGTTAAGTTTTAAGAGCGCTCAGACACACAAAGTTAAAACCGACTGAGTTAAAACTGCCTTAAAACTGCTTAAAACCGTCTTTAGTACTGTGTCTGAACGACCTATAAAATCAACTCCTCTATTAGATAAATACAATGACCTCCAAACCTTCCATCACTCCAGATCACTCCAAAACCAAAAGTTTGTTTATACTACATTTAATCAGTCAGTCAAACCACAGAGCGCTAAGCCTGGTGCATTGGCATGGGGCATGTCTTTAGTGCAAATGTGAGCCTTTCAGCGAGTAAAACCATGTTTCTCATAGAAATACACAGTCCAATGGAAATCCAACAAAAATTTGACATTGGAGAATTGTTATCCGACTACCTGTCCTGGTTGAATTTTGACAAGACCCCTAAGCAACTCAATGAATTAAAAAACAAAACAATAACCAAATTAAATAACTGCCAAACATTTGACCCACCTCCAGAAATACCAGCCCTGCTTGGTATGACGACACCTTGGCCCACACCTCCGATGTAGGTCAGGTTACCAGTACTCAATCTGTTGTTCGGACCCAGCGACTGACCGGTAGCCATGCCCAGTTCATTGTCCAGTTTCAGCTGACCTCCGGTTGAATCTCGCACGGCGTAAATCTCGTGCCACTCGCCGAACCTCACGGGGGTGTTGCTGATGATTTTGGCTTGACCTAAGAAATTGTTCAGTGTTCGTTAGTCACATTATCTATTTATTTTCCCAATTCTCCGGCTTTTATAATAAATTATAATCCGGGGTATTGATAAAATAAAAATTAATATTGACAAAATAAAATAGGGAGACCGCCAACATAGAGCTAGATAGCTTAGTTGGTAGAGCGCTGGCATGTTAATCCGGAGGTGGCAGGTTCAAGTCCCGCTGTATTCAATTTTCTTTGTTCAACCCAAAATTATATAAAGTTTACCCAGTCAGTTTCCCTTATGGTTTATCATTTGATATTTTCAAACTATAATCCATGAAATTTTCATGACATACATGCTCAAATTTAAATTCAAATCATATTTTAAAGCCTGGCATATTTTATCTATCATTCAAAACAGTGGGCGATATTAACTGGTCAGACAGTCGGAGGGTTAATGTTGTATGAAACTGGAAGACAAATGATATTATAAAACAGGAGATTAAAGAGAAAAATAAACTAATCAAACACATTCTGCAAATTTAACAAACAAACAATACTCAGATTAAACTTTTTTTTTCAATTGCAAACGTTCTTTTACGTGCATTAGACAACACACGGAACCAACGGCTTTAATAATAATAATAATGAATAAATAATATAAGCATTTATAATGCACCATCTACCTAGTGTACAAGACCCTATTCCAGGGCGCAGCTCATAAAACACATAACAAGCAACAATAGAGAAACATATAATACAAAAAAGATACAAATCATAAAGTGAACAAATCAATACACATTAAGGGTCATGTATGAAATCACTAATCATGCCAATTATACAAATGAGTCTTAAGCAAGTTTTTGACAGAATTAAAAGAAGTGCAGCTTCTTATATTGACAGGTAAAGTGTTCTAATGTTTAGGTGCACAGACGGGCTTAATGTCCCATCCAAAGGATGAAGCAATAATGGTTAATTGTCATTCTTAAAGGCATCGTACACGCTTGGTAATTACTCAAAATATATATTAGCATAAAAACTGACTTGGTAACGACCAACAGAGAGCTGTTGATAGTACAAAACATTGTGAGAAACGACTCCCTCTGAAGTAACGTAGTTTTTGAGAAAGAGGTAATTTCTCACTAAAATAATAAAAACTTCTTGCAAGAAGTTTTTATTCCCAGATCTGAAAGCACACAAATTTGTACAACACGAGTGTTTTTTCTTTCATCATTTTCTTGCAACTTCGATGACCAATTGAGCCCAAATTTTCACAGGCTTGTTATGTAATGCATATGTTGGGATACACCAAATGAGAACACTGGTCTTTGACAATAACCAAACGTGTTCAGTGCCTTTAAGCAAGTTTTTGACAGAGTTAAAAGAACTGCAGTTTCTTATATTGACAGGTATAGTGTTCTAATGTTTAGGTGTGCAGACAGGCTTAACATCCCATCCAAAAGATGAAGCAATAAAGGTTAATTGTCTTTCTTAAGGACACATGTGGCAAGACCGGGACTCAAACCCACACTCTGCTGAACCCAATTTCATAGAGATGCTTAAGCACAAAAAGTAGCTAAGCACAGCAAAATTATGCTTACCAGAATAAGGTTACCAGCCAAACTACCATGTCAAGTACAATTTGTGACTGGTATCCTGCTCATTGCTGCTAAGCTGAAAATTGTAAAGCTATACTTTCTGCTTAAGCAGCTCTATGAAATTGGGCCCAGAGGTCGTAATTGTTACTAAAAGAGGTTTGCGGTAACACCATGTGAATAACTCTTTTGAGTAGTGTTGGTTCTGAAAAGAACCGGTGGTTAACGACTCAGCGTTTCGGTCAGTATGCTCTGATTATTAATATTATTTGTGTACAAACCTGAGCCCAGGTCGAAGGTGAAGTGTACGTAGCTATTGACCAGACCGATCCCAATGAAGTCGTTGCTGTCAGCATTCCACAGCAGGACTCCACTGGTACCCGATGGTTTAAACTCCATACGGATCATGGTGGACGATGCAGGGATGAGGATGAACGAGTGGGCCTGGTAAGATGGTGGACTGAAGGACGGGATGGTGACGCTCGTCGCTACAGGAGGAAGAAAAAAAAGGACTCAAATGTCAAGAGGTGCAGAGAAGCTTAAAGGCACTGAACACGTTTGGTAATTGTCAAAGACCAGTGTTCTCACTTGGTGTATCCCAACATACTCATAAAATAACAAGCCTGTGAAAATTTGGGCTCAATTGGTCATTGAAGTTGCAAGAAAATGATGAAAGAAAAAACACCCTTGTTGTACAAATTTGTGTGCTTTCAGATAGGAATAAAAACTTCTTGCAAGAAGTTTTTATTATTTTAGTGAGAAATTACCTCTTTCTCAGAAATACGTTACTTCAGAGGGAGTCGTTTCTCACAATGTTTTATACTACATGTATCAACAGCTCTCTGTTGCTCGTTACCAAGTCAGTTTTTATGCTAATATATATTTTGAGCCATTACCAAACGTGTACAGTGCCTTTAATAGGGAACTAAAGACAGTTCAAGTGCAATCTGCAAGTGTCACCTAACTATTGTCATTATTTCTATTCAGTTACATAGATAGATCCTTGTTAAGAGCCCAGGCCCTCTTTACCCTTTAGAGGGCGCCTGATTTTAAGCAGGCAGCCATTGTGCCACAACACACCAACATAAACCAATGAGTTGTGTATGTCTCCGTTATTCATCTAATTGTGAGAAATTATGGAAGAAAGGAATTCGTTATGATGCAGTGACCAACTTTTACGATCTTTTTAAACCCTCGTACTATCCAGCCACTCAACGTCGTATTCAATGAAAAAAGTATTGTAATAGATTAGAATGGAAGTGCCTACATACCTATTTGACACGTTGACCCAGTCCATCCGACCGGGCAGCTGCACCCAAATGTGTTATCATTGATGACACGGCACTGACCGTTACGCTGGCAGGGGTTAGGGGAACAGGGGCTGTTATTACACTGACCGATGTCAACACCACTTAAGGCCGTCTGCCACAGGATAGGTGAAGCTACAGTCCCACCAACCTGCACGTAAGATATAAGGTCCGAAATAAATTGAACACACACATCTAAATCCATTAGAAGAATTGCGTCTCCTGACGATGACTAGAGCAAGCTAGTCGAAACGTTGAGACCAATTAAGAATTCACTCCGCAGGGTGAAGTTAATAACGAGAAGTGCCCTCGATCCACTAAGCAAAAGTACACAGTAATCCCGGCCTGATTTCCTAACCCCCCCCCCCCCCCACCCCCAGGTAGTATTGAATAAGCAGGACAGTTCTTTTCATAACTTAGTAGTCTCCCGAATTCCGAAATCTACTCCACGGCAGTAGAATAAATAGCAAGACAAGTTCTCAAAGAACAGATGTGCTACTGCAAACCGAATATACATTGATACATCATCATCACCATCATTTAGCGGTTGCAACCGAGATCCCAATCACAACGTCATGCCAGAGTTGTTTATCCCTCATCATGTTTGGAAGGTCCTCAATTTCAGACTCCGTATCTCTACCAATCACGTCGATGTAGTTGAGAGGTCTACATCCTCTTTAGGTTGATACCTCACCATGCAATGCCTCAAATCCCATATAAGAATTGCAGAAAAAAATTCTGTTCTGGTCTATTTTTCTTTGTTCACCCCAAAATTTAAACATTTTTTATCCAAACTGACCTGTAAATCTTGCATGCACCCTTGGAAACCAATGAAGAAACCTGTATCGAAATGCAACTGGCTGTAATCTGGCGCCCCGCCAACATACAACGGTCCAGTGATGGTCAGGGTGTCCACACCGCTTCCCTGGTACGTGGCGACTTGGTCATCTACAAACAAGTCGGCAGAGTGACCGTTACGCTGGAGCGACGCGGTGTGCCACTGGTTCAGGGCGATTGGCTGGGTGCTTAGAACTACCGTGATGTCACCTTTGTATTTTTCAAATAAAGATAAGAACAAATTGGCATTAAAATTGGCATTTGGTTAATATTTGGGGTATATCACTTAAAGGTATTGTACACGTTTGGTAATGACTAAAAACAAATATTATCATAAAAACTTATTTGGTAACAATTAGCAACGGAGAGCTGTTGATAGTATAAAACATTGCAGGGAACGACTCCCTCTGAAGTAACATAGTTTTTGAGAAAGAGGTAATTTCTCACTAAAATAATAAAAACTTCTTGCAAGAAGTTTTTATTCCTATCTGAAACCACACAAATTTGTACAACAAGGGTGTATTTTCTTTCATCATTTTCTTGCAACTTCGATGACCAATTGAGCCCAAATTTTCACAGGCTTGTTATTTTATGCATATGTTGGGATACACCAAGTGAGAACACTGGTCTTTGACAATTTCCAAACGTGTTCAGTGCCTTTAGGTACCTGTAGGTGAACAAGACGTCAGTGTCTTTCTTTGTACTCTCACTACTAGTGATACGAGACGGGAAACATGACAAAATGTTTATCGTATTAAAGAGAATGAGGTGATCTTTCTAACGGTAACTTGTTGGGATATGTTCCTTTGCAAGACTGTAAATCATGAATGTTTATTGTAATGCAGTTATAAGTGCTGCATGGGCTTCGGCAGAAACCATGTTTATGAACTGTGACCAGTCAGGCAGATATGGTTTAAATATATGTGTGGATATTTACCAGGTTTTTCCTCATATTTAATTGTTTGTTGTTAGACTCTGACTTATGGTGACGTTGAGTCAATTCACCAGGGCCCAATTTCATGGCTCTGCTTACCATAAGCAAAGAATCGGCGCTTACGGAAGCAGGGAACTCTAGCCTTACGTCAAGCGTATTTAACAGGTTAGCTGGGAATTTCTGCTTGTGCGCGTGCGTAGTCCACGTTACTAGGCATTCTTCGCTTACACAGCTAGCGCAGAAATTCCGCGAGCTTTGCCCTGTAAGCGAAGAATAGTGATCGCAAGCGCAGAATTCGGAGGTAAGCAGAGCCATGAAATTGGGACCTGATGTCATGACCCACAATCAATGCATGGTTATGCCATTTTGGAAGTCGGTTTTCATATGTTTTCTATGGAATCAGGTTGGTTCAGTGGTTTCTTTCCCTGCCTGTGGACACCAGTTCGAATCCCACCTCAGACAGGAGCCTTGCATGTGGATTGGGTTTTCAGTCCCTACCTGATTGCGTGGGTTCTCCCCATTTGGGGTTTTCCTCCCATATCTAAAACTGAACATTTCTTCTCGTTTCGTATTCATCCTGTTATTAGGCCTAAACAAAAAAATTGTTATGTTGGCGTAACCCGACCGACCCTAAAAATACGGCTTTCCCCCAGCTTAAGTTTTGTCAATGATTAAAAAAACAACTTTCCTACCACAAACGAAGCTGAAAGTGAAAAAAAAGACTGACATCCTTTTCTTTATATTTTAATGTCAGCCCGAGACACTCTCCAGCCCTGGGAGAATGATTGACACTCCTATTGAGAACCAATTACGTCTTATCTTAAACCTCTGCAGTTTGTTATACATTGTTTCAGTTTGTAATACTCTTGCTTCAATCAAACCACAAGGCGCCTGCGCTATGTCTTTTTGGTTTTATGACCTGGTTCTGTGACCCTTAAGAGTGGGTATAGTGTTCTATTAAACCTGGATAGTGTGTTGACATCCGCTGGCTTAAAGTTTTGGTTTGAACGGTAAAAACAGGTAAACAGTTAACTGGAATTCACAAGTTTTGTTTCACTGTTGTGGGGAAAAAAGAAAAAAAAAGAATCCTGACCTACCTTATTTTTATCTGGCCCATTACGCCAACATAATTTTTTTTTTTTAGGCCTTAGCGCTAATTGTGCTGTTGGATATCTAATAAATAAATAATATGTGTAAAACTGAGCTGTACCCCTTTCCTAATTTTAACCATATAGCACTTGAAGCAGTCAACATTTGCATACTACTACACTGACCTAGATTATATCTCATCTGCACCATACTCCCGAGCATGCCGAGCGCCAGGAAGTTTCCCGTCGGGGAATTCTCTCCCATGTAGATCAGGAGTCCGTCGCTGGCCGTTGGTCGAAACGTCAAACTGATACTGGTTTGTAAAATCGCCGAACTCACCGGGTCAAAGGTCAAGTGAGAGGCACCGGTGAAACTGGGACTCAGGTTGGCGAGATCTGAAAACGGAAAGAAGTATTTTTTATATATAAGACTGGGTGGAAATTTGAAGGTAAAGGAAAACCTTTTTTTCACAAACCAGGGGAGGGTGGGGGGGGAATTTAATTCACAGCTCTGGTTTATTTTTCACGTTAGAGAACAATCATTCGAAAGCTTAATGTCCCACAACACTCGCATCACTTCTGTCTCAAGACGAATGAAAGATTGATAATCGTCATTAAAGTAATTGATTAGTTTCTCGGTCTGAAATACTGTCAAAGTCAGGAAAATAGCATTTGAGGACACCCAAGGCACCATTGCTTATTTCAATAGCCGCAGTCGGAATAAGACCCTCTATAAATGTGTACAGAATCCCTAACAAAAATTATTGAAATAAGTTATTAAATTCTCCAACCAAACTGCCTTGAAAGTTCAGATAATAGCATTTAAAGACCCCAATTGCTTATTTCAATAGTCACAATCGAAACAAGAACAAATAAAAATGTGTACAACATCCTTCACAAAACTGAAACCATTATTTAAACAAAAACAGAAAGACAAAATTTGATAATATTTTCACAGGTTGGAGGTATGGTGTGTTTCTTGAAAACTAGAGGATAAAAATGAATTAACTCCTCTAAAAACCAGTGACGTACTTTCCCTTTATAACTTTAATAGTCTTACCCTGATCGGTTTCACAGAGATCTCCGGTTTTATCGAACGGACACGAGCAGCGAAAGCTCGTGCCAACGGGAACACAAGTGGAGCCGCTAGCGCACCGTGTGTTCTCAAAACACCCGTCGTGAGAAAGTTCACAGTTGCTGCCGTGGAAACCGACGGGACACTGACATGTGTACGAGCCCGGGGAGGGAACACAGATGGCGCTGTTCTCGCAGGGAAGCGCATCGCAGAGGTTCTCGTCACATTGGGCGACATTCGCTCCACGCAAGGCCTCTGATTGGTTGAAGCTTTGGATGAGTGAAGAAACAAAACAAAAATTGTTTTAGAATGAAAGTATTGTATTGGGTGAAAAACAAAAAATTCCACAATTTTGATTCCATATTCTTAATTTTTTTACCAGGAAGAATCAAAGGGTATGCAAATAAAAATAATAATAATGCAAAAGATCATAAATATCATAATGCAGATGTTAAATTTTGACGTTTTGGACGTCAGATATTCCTCATAAATCTGTCATATGTATAAGGTCTATTCTACATTACAGTAAATAATTCTACTCTTGAATCAACAATGCATATACCAACCTGTAGGAATATCCTTGTATGGTCAGAGACAGAATACAGCCTGTGAATCCTACATTGACCCCTGACCTCAAAGTCGCAGGGGTCAGGTCGTCCATGCCACCAACAAACACCTCTGGTTGTACATTGAGTGAAGAGAGCTGACCAGGGGAGGTTCCACTTTTTGTGCTACAGGGGGGAAAAAAATACACAAATGGACTCAAGACAAGATCGGGGGCCCAATTTCATAGAGCCGCTTAAGCAGAAAACATTGCTTAAACAATTTCTGCTAGGCAATGATGAGCAGGATACCAGTCACAGATGGTACATGTGACATGGTATTTCGGCTGGAACCTTATTTTGGTATGATATTCCAGTTGCCTTTAGCTTATTTTTGTGTTTAGGCAGCTCTATGAAATTGGGCCCATATGTTATACTCAAAAGGTGATGCCTGTGCCAAATTTATAGATCTGTTTAAGTAGACAATTTTGCTGAACTACTTTCTGCCTAGCAAAGATAAGCAAAATACCAGTCACAAATGGTACATGTGACATGGTGGTTTTGCTGGTAACCTTATTCTGCTAAAGCATAATTGTGATGTTTTTGGCTGTTTTTTGTGTGATTAAACAGCTCAATGAAATTGGACCCAGGGTTTGCACAAGTTAAACTGTGATCACTTTTGTGAATGTTTTGCTTTGTAAACAATAGCGCAAGATACAGACGGGGAAAATAAAGATAGATAAAGACAACTTATTTCTAATGAATGTACTCTTCAAATACCAACAATATATCTTTAATTAAATGAGCACTGTGCGAAACACATTAAAAAAAGACTAAGGACTGACCTTTGACCCGAGACAGTCATCTGACTGGATTTGCCGTCTCTCTGTATGTCAACTGTGACCCAACTATTGAGGGCCACAGGGTCACTGATTACTCGCACTGTGTCGATACCTATGCAAGACAAAACAGAAAAGTAATCAGCTCGCTGAATCTGGATTTTCTTGTTTTTGCAAGAGTCTTACAACTTTGATAACTAGACACTTATTCGGTGTGCTATCCGTTCATCTGCATGTCTTGTCCTGTATAACATGCTCAACTTAAGCAACGGTTTATATGGATTTGCCTCCATTTCAGAAATGTTCCTTCTTGTCATGCCTTATACTTACCTATTCAGCATCCGTTGCAAAAGGGAGTTTGCAAATGGTCTATAAGGCCCTCCAAAAAAAATAAAGGGTCCTCAAAATGTAGGGTCAGTCGGTTGATTTGTTCTGTTTCAACATATTTTACAAATTTGTTTGAGAATTTTAATGAAAACTAAAGAAAAAAATAGAAGAAAAAAAAATATTTTGGTCGCAACGCAAATGACGGTCGGTCGGACAAACAAACAAACAATTTTGTTTTTGGCCTGATGAACAGGGATAACTATGTGGTAAAATGCCTTGTAAACCATTACATGGTGCTGTAAAAGGTATCATACTTCAAAACGTAGCTTCACATACCTTGCAGGAAAAATACTGAATGTTGGAGCGCGATGAGCGTCACTGAGTGACAGATTTGAGCGCTATATAAGAAGCCACTATTATTATTATTTGAAAAGAATCCTCACCAAGGTTGTACTCAAACTCCAACCTGCTGTCCGTGAGCGACATAGAGAAGAAATCCCCCTGTATGTTTTCCTGCGTTGCGTACAGCAGGAGACCATCCGGTTCCTCTGCTCTAAACTCCATGGTGATGGATAGGGTGCTGAGTACCGGCCGGAGCGGTGGCAGAGCGTACTTGATGTATGACGCGCTGGTGAAATGAGGAACGTTGAAACGCACCGCTGAAAGAAACAAAGATATTTTCCATGAAAACAACAAACTTGACCTGTGAATTTCTACATAACACTGACCACAAGAAAAGTGTTTTTAAAAAATATATTTCATCATCAAAAGAAAGCCTGTTAGTGCCATCTCTATTTTATTTTAAAGAGCAGTTATTTTTATTTTCAAGAGCAGCTATTTTTATTTTCTAAAGCAGTTATTTTTATTTTGGAGTGCATTTTTATTTGTTTTATTTATAAGAGCAGCTATTTTTAAGTTCAAGACCAGTTATATTTATTTTCGAGAGCAGTTGTTTTTATTTTTGAGTGCAGTTATTTTATTTGCCAGAGCAGCCCAGGTGCTCGATTACCAGTGAGCCCCAAGGCGACCCTTGCCTGGTTGGGGTGAGTGCTTGACATGACCTCATTCCCTAAGGGTTATTCTACCTATATTTTTTCAAAACTGAAATCTGCAATGGCCCTCTAGTTGAATATCTTCCTCATGACATACACTGACTGGACGCCACATATCATGTTTTTACCATCAAAGGCAGAATCCCCACAAATATTTCCCCTATTTGCCACTACAATTTGACACTGTACCTGTTTCACAGATGGGGCCAGCATAGCCAAGTGGACATCTACAAGTCGTCTCGCCAAATTGTAGGACACATGTACCACCATGTTGACAGGAGGTGGAGAGGCAGACAGCTAGCTGACAATCTTTGCCTCCGTACCCTACGTCACAGCTACACTGATAATCACTACCGCTCTGAACAAAAAACAAAAACATGTTTAAAGGCACTGGACACGTTTGGTAATTACTCAAAATATTTATTAGCATAAAAACTTACTTGGTTACGAGCAACGGAGAGCTGTTGATAGTATAAAACATTGTCTGAAATAAACATTGTGAGAAAGACTTCAGGCCTGAAGCCTTTCTCAGGCATATGAAAGCACACAAGTTTGTGCAACAGGGTTGTTTTTTCTTTCATTATTTTCTTGCAACTTCGATGACAAATTGAGCCCAAATTTTCACAGGTTTGTTTTTGCATGCATAGGAAACCACTCCCTCTGAAGTAACGTAGTTTTTGAGAAAGAGGTAATTTCTCACTAAAATAATAAAAACTTCTTGCAAGACGTTTTTATTCCTATCTGAAAGCACACAAATTTGTACAACAAGGGTGTTTTTTCTTTCATCATTTTCTTGCAACTTCGAAGACCAATTGAGCCCAAATTTTCACAGGTTTGTTTTTGTATGCATATGTTGGGATACCCTGCTCTTTGACAATTACCAAACATATCCAGTGCCTTTAAACATTTCTATAGTTGTTTTTCTTCAAAATTGTGGGTGGGTGGGTCAAAAGAAATATCCGAAAATCTAAATTCAAAATAAAAGGAAAAACACCAAAATTTGTACCGGAAAAATTACCCAGCAGTGTCTTAGACCGTCTGTTATATGTGCTTTGTCCATTGTTATTGGTCAACATTGTTTCAATAGCAGACCTCTGTGCCTGATGGGGAGATGGCAAACATTTTCTAAACTACAAAGTTGCATGCTGGAAGCCAGGAAAAGCTTTTGAAATACTCCTGAGCTGGGAGAGCATTGATCTAAAATATCTGACTTCATTTGAGGCATTACTTTGTTCTTCAGTGTGTAGGGTATATTAAATAGTCTGTTAATATTAAAACAACAAAATCTGGGATTTGTGGGTGGGTCAAAACAAATTTGAAAACTGATCGAAATTTTTAAACATTGAATACTCTGAATGGCCCCTTATTGGTATATATTTACATCATTGGTTAAATTAAAATAACATATTAACATATTGAGCAAATTCCATATTCTGCACTCATGTTCAGAGGGGGCGCATTATACAGCCAATCCAGAAACATGGCAAGCCCCTTCTCTTTCATGATAAGTGTCCAAAGTGTTTTACAGTGCATTACACAATGCACTGGACCTACAGTTTTGCGTGCCACCCGAAAGAAGCGGGCTTTTATTTATTTATTCTGTTTGTGAAGCCAAGGCTTCTCAGAAAAGCAAACCTAACCACTACACCAGCCAAGAACTCCATGAAGAGAAGACGAGGAAGGAAGTGTCAGTTTAAGATGTTGGAGGAAAACCCACACCATCAGGTAGGACTGAAAACCCAATCCACATAGTGCCCCCAGTGGGATTCGAACTGGGATCCTAGAGGTGGACGGCAAGGAAAGATACCACTACGCCAACCCTACCATGACAATGACAATACATGGAATGGTCTCCCATCCAATGACTGACCACAGTCAACGGTGCTTTTAAAAATCTTTCGCTAGCGACCGGTTTAAATCCCTTGAGAAAAATAGTTGTGAACGAAAAATAAAGATCGCACAGCCACATAGTTTTCAGAATGGGAAAGAGGACTCTTGAGGGTGCTATTGTGACCTGTTTTTTGAGGGGGTCGCAATTTACAACAAAATAGTAAACAATTAATGTGTCCATATGATCAATTTATCACTAAAATAAATGGTGCAAGAAAGGGTTAACTGGGCAGTAATACCACTAGCTCTTCCATCGAGCTAACTGTCTAGATTTAAAGCCTGTTTATGTTTCTGTTATCTCATTGCTAGCTATAAGCTAACATTCTCACCAATTCCACACAGCTCCCTCGCCCGTTGCAGTCGACATTATCGCAGGCAACAATGAAGCAATTCTCCACTTTTTCCGCGACGACAAAATCCTGGACAAGATCGAAGGAACTGACTCCGAGCTGCAGATCCCGAATGCATCCGTTTAGATTCCTGGTGGGGAAGGAAGCTGGTTGAGTCATACCCTGGGGGAAATAAAAACCAAAATTGATTGAACAATTAACTAATTGATTAAAGGCCCTGTACACTATTGGTAAGATCGAAAAACACAAATGTTCACAGATTCACACACAACTTACATGATTTAAAGTAAGTAATGGTAGAAAGGGTTCCTTAAAATATTTCTGCCTAAAATGCTATTGTTTCTGAGAAATGAGTAAAACAATTGTTTTTATCACGCGCGATATTTTGAAAAAACAGAAAACACATAAGGTCTCTTTTCACTATTTTCTCGTGAACTCGACGACCAATTAAGCTCAAACTTTCACAGGTTTGTTTGTTCATGCATATGTTGAATCACACAAAATGTGGACACTGATTTTGAGCTGTTACCAAAAGTGTACAATACCTTTAAAGGCAAAGTATACCTTTGGATTTTGGAACCCTTTGATTGTCTTAATCCTATATTAATGTAGATATATATACAATAATACTAACCTTTGAAAATTTCATTTCAAAAGGTGGTAGTGTTTTTGAGATATAGGCGAATATCTGTAGCGGTTATGTCCACACAGGAAGAATAATCCGTAATTGGAATGCACAAAATGAGAAATGTTTCATGCAGAAATGTTTCTCAGATTGAAATGTTTTTAGAATCCCTCTCTCTAAAACCACATTCCTTTGAAGGGAATTGTTTCTTAAAATGTTTTACATTATCAACAGCCGCAGTGCTTCTTACCAAGTAAGTTTTTATGGTCATTAATTTTTGGAGTAATCACCAAAGGTGTACTCTCCCTTTACAGAGGGGCTCCGAGGTGAATTGCAGTTTTAAGTTTCACTCAACTTCCCAATAGATAGTCCTCATAAAAATGTGGAAAATGCAAGTCTCTAACCTCACGTTTAAACGGTTTAAAATGCCCTTGTATTTGATACCCTCCCAGTACAATTTTTGTCAAAATAAAATCTAAAAACGTTTGACGACGTCACATTTCAAATGGTCTGTATAATTTGTGTACAGAGAATTTTCAGTTCATTCCTGAATTTTTATAATACTCTATCAAAACGGCATCGAATTTGACCTGTTTGACTTGCGCAAAAGTTCTTTTTCAGAATGTACAAGCCCCATTTGTTTTTGACGTCCGAAGACACCATGTTTCAAATTTCGCTCTGAAAGAGCACCAAATAGAAATGTCATTTCACACCATTTTAACTTGAGGTTCCAGACAGTAACACTGTCTTTAGTCTGAAGAATTAAATTTGTTTATTTCCACTAAAGGGGGACATGGGGTTTTGAGGGGAGAGGTGGATGGTGTGGGAGAGGCATGGGGGCAGGAGGCGAGGGGGCGAGGGGGTCCGTACCAGTGGAATTCCTCCGATGTAGACGTTACTTAGCCCCGTGATCAGATTCCCTGAGAACCCCAGCGTTGTGGTGTCACTCCCGTCTACTGTCAACCCAAGACTCTGCACAGCTTGGTCGACCGTAATCACGTGGAATGCGCCGTCGCTGTACGTATCTTGCCGACTTGAAAATGTCGTCACTAAACCACTCAGATCCTGCAGGCCGAGGACCACACGACCAGCATGGAATAAAACCGCCAAGTAGCCTGAAAAAGTACAACACACAGCTCACAAAATCAATATATCGTCAAGTCAGTGCATAAACATTGTGTCTCGATTTTGCAGAAACCTTGTATCTCGCAACAAAAACAAGCTCAATGTTATTTTCCTTTGGGCTTCTGGTAATTTTTTGCGTCGTAAAGCAATCGATTGCAATTGTGGAACTGTCTCACGAGTACAGTATACACGCGTGAACATAGCCCCAGCTACATACACATGAAAAGATGGTGGCACACGTTACAGTCATCAGCGTTTTCCCGAGAGTCAAAGAACCCAGAACACTTATCGTGGAAGAGTAGGGGTTAAACCCGGTGTTTCTGAGTCACATAGCAAGCAACTTGTTTACAGGATTTCCTCAGGCTTGCGTGCTACATTTCACTTATGAGGCATCCTTGGTTTCCTGAGCTCAATGATGCCAAACAAGAGAAGTATGAGGTATAGTTAAACAAATATAACACGGTTAATTTTGGGCTACCCTCAGTATTGGAAGTTGACAAACTAGTTCTTGAGGCAATAGTTTGTCATCTTCCAAAACCGCAGGGAGGTAAATCGATTATCCACCCTCAATATCATGGCCAAGCTGTTAAGAGCATCGGACTCAAGCTCTGGTGTTTCTGATCAGCCGAGTGTGGGTTCGAGTTATGACACTTGTATCCTTGAGCCAGATACTTTTCCACAATTGCTTTGTCCTTCGGATGGGACATTAAGCCGTAGGTCCCGTCAACAAGGATTGGTAGTGCACGTAAATGAACCCAGTACACTCATCGAGGAAGAGTAGGGGTTAACCCCAGTGTTTCTGGTTCACATAGCAAGCACGCTTGTTTACAGGTTTCCTCAGGCTTGCGTGCTACAATGATTAAGTTCACTTATGAATGATCCTTGGTTTCATTACCAGAAATATATAATAATAATAATATATTTGCAAATATATGACTAAAAAATTTCCAAAGATGCAGAACAACCCACCTGAGGTGAATGTGGAGACAGCGTAGAGGACCACACCATCCGGGTTGGTTGAGCGTACTGACATTTCCATCCTGAGCAGCCCGTTGAATGTATGACTGTACTGCATGTGACTGTTCACCCCAAACGACGGCACGGATATCGATATGCCTACAGAAAAGAAAAAAAGTTCTCACTTGAAGTCACAGGGTATTAAAGTTGGCCATCTTTACGGGCAACAATACATCAGTTTTTGGACATTATGTGTAAATACTGTGCTCAGCATGCTGGAGTTCTAGAAAATTCCTTGCATGATTGGTTGGTGAACCACTTGGCTGTGCAGACAAATTAGAAAACTTGATGTGGCCTTGTGCTGGCGCTTTTACCAACTGAGCTATCTAGCCCTAATGTTGGCCGTCTCACTATTTTGTAAATAGCTTTGTTCAGAGGTGCCAGTCAGAAGCCATTCAACCTGTAACTGCCCAAGTTTACATTACAACCTTGGAAGTGGTCCGAGAGGAATCACCTTAAGGGGATACAACTTTTTATTTCAAATATAAAGTAATCAAACACAAGGGAAACTGACTGGGTAAATGTTTAAATACAAACAAAATAGGAAGACCACCAAATTTAGGGCTATAGATAGCTCAAGTTGGTAGTCGCAGGTTCAAGTCTCGCTTTCGTCCCTCTCTAATCAGTATGTTCTTTGTTCAACCCCAAAATGATTCAAGTTTAAGAGAACGGATCGACCTACTCTGGGCACACAGCTCCCCGGCTGTGCCAAACGGACACCGACAGACAAACTGGGTGATAGACAGGGGGACGCAGGCTGCCCCTGCTTCACACTGAATACTGTCACAGACGCTGGCTTCACATCGCTGACCCGTATACGGTGAGATGCAGCTACAACTGAATCCATTCAACTGTAACATTCAAATATGACAAAAAATTAAATTACCAACCAAAAGGACCTCTGGTATGAATGCAAAATAATAGTTAGTGGAATGACGTTTCGATCATAGCAGAGTCTTTCTCAAAGCCTTCGAGAAAGACTCTGCTAGGGTCAAAACATCAGGCCACTAACTATTTTCCGCAAGTAATAAAATTCAATATCTTCTTTTCAAACAGGACAATGTGTACAATGAGTACTTAAATGAAAAGCACTCATCTGGTTTCAGAAAGTCAAACATTTCAGTTTAGCGCGCTATGCTGTCTGTTTAAAGGTATTAATTCTGTGGTTCTTTGTCTCTAACAAAAACTGGTCCCGGATAAAAAAGACACTGGTCTTACAAACCCAAAGGCTGGTTTCTGGCGTTTTTCATGCACCTCAAAGTGTAACATTAGAATTTCGGGCTAAAAAAACGTAGCTTTCAAATTTGATTTGAAGCCACGAAAAGATCAGGACCAAATTTCATAGAGCTGCTGAAGCAGAAAATATTGCTTAACAATTTTATGCTTAGCAGAAATGAGCAGGATACCAGTCATAAATGGTGCATGTGGCATGGTATTTTGGCTGGTAACCGAATCCTGGTAAGCATACTTTTGTTGTGCTTAGCTACTTTTTATGCTTAAGCAGATTTATGTAATTGGGCCCTGGCTGTTTAACAAAAATCTAATCAATTGATCCTCGCCCATAGCTAATCTTTCCACAAAGTTGTGCGTAAATCCTTCCTTTACTTTTTAAATATCTTTCTCACAGACAGATAGACAGACAGACAGACAGACACACCAACAAACAAGGGATTAAATGTGAGGTTTTGACTGACCACATCAGTGCAGACTCCACCATTGATGCATGTAGTTGGCGTACAGGCGCTGATTGCCACATCACAAAGAAGTCCCATGAACCCGTTGAGGCAAGAGCATGTGAAACCCTGGGGTGAGGAAGGATCGTTGGAACACACTCCTCCATTCAGACATGGATTACCTGATGGGGAAAATATCATATCAATTTCAAGTTTGCGGTTAACACCATACCTACTTTGCTGTGTAGATTTTATTCTTTGGGAACTTGTTTTGCTATTTATTCTACTGCCGCAAAGTAGATTTCGGAATTCGGGAGGCTCTAATAAGAACTGTCCTGGTTATTGAGTACTACCAGGGGGGGGCATAGGAAATCAGACGGGACTACTACTTTCGCTTAGTGGATCGAGGGGACTTCTTGTTATTAACTTCACTGCCGCAGAGTGAGTTTTTTAATTGGTCTCAATGTTCAAATAGCTTGCTCTAGTCATCGTCAGGAGTTTTTTAATTTGATGCCCAAAAAGATTCCATCACAGTATCCGGTGACAAAGGCAGGTGTGATCTCGGCTGACGCTAGACCTGAGGGCTTCAAAGTCAAGGTAGAACGATTGGTTGTGAATTCATGTGAGTGAATTCATGTGAGTGAATTAGTCTAAGACTGACGAGGAGACAACCCTTTTGTACCGGAGTGAAAAAAAAAAGGGCAAAAAATACCAGAATATGATGATCAGTCTTCATATTGGAACACAGGGCATCATACAAAAAATTCCATCACAGTACCCTGTGACAAAGACAGGTGTGATCTCGGCTGACGCTACACCTGAGGGCTTCAAAGTCAGGGTACGAAGGTTGGTTGTGAATTTTACACGCACATCTTTTACGGACACACGAACGGAACTTGTTAAAACTGTTCTGAACGGAACTTGTTAAAACTGTTCTAAACAAATTGTGGAGGGATGCCCTCGAGAGAAATGTAAGAATGCCCAGACATTGTATTGTGTAGCGTGCACAATGCATACACTCAGCGTGTACACTTTGTAACAAAGAGACAAAGGGTACTGGAATTCATGCTCAGAAGTCTCCCTTTTTCAGGGGGGTTATTGTGTAATCCCCAATTTCAGACATTCGACCTGAAACTGTTGCTTAACATTTTAACTTTTGCTAAGCCAAATCAAGCTGAGGGATACCAGTAAAAGCTACATGGTGTTTTATTTGCGCTTACCAACTTTCTATGCTACTTACTTGAGCAGTAATCACACTGAAAGGAGTTTCCGATGTTGGAACACGGCACGTTGAGGGGGCAGGGTGTGTCCGCGCAAAAATCCCGAGTCTCACAATTAGAACCAATGAAATTGGCCAAGCAAGAGCAGGTGTAGGCTGTTCCATATGTCGGATTAGGGGTGTTCACGCAGGCTGCTCCATTTACACACGGGGAGGTGGAGCAGCCGTCTGCTATCTCGCAGAAGGTTCCACTGTAGCCTACAGCACATTGACACCTTGGGTAAACAAAAAAGTGGGTTTTTTTAAATAGAAATATTTTGCAACTATACTTGACCTCACAATAGCAGAGTCTTTCTCCAAGACTAAATGATGAAGCCATTTCTCAACGACGTTGAAAACAAAATCTGCTACAGTTGGAATGTGTGGCTAGTACCAATTTTTAAATTTAAACCTAAGGTAATTTTTATTTTTTATTAGCTGTTTGAAACAGTCATTTCTTCTTTTGTGCCATTTTCTTTAATCGCATTTTTGTTTTCCTTTCTGACTACTGCTAATAATTTTGTCTGTGATTAACAAGAAGCTATCTCTGTTGTGTCGATAAAGTTGTCATTATAGCAGGGAAATCTCTTAAATCAACTTGATGATAATAATAATAATAATAATACAAATAATAACAGTGGCCATTTATAATGCGCCATGTCTGTCTAAAAGACACTCCTGGCGCAGGAGAGATGCAGAAACAAGTGGGCCTACAATGAGTTACAAAGATGAAAATTTAAGCACATAAAATAAGTTTTCAAATGAGTTTTGAAGCTGGTATATGTAGTGACTTGTCAGAGATTGGGAGGGAGTTCATTCCATAGTGATGGGCGGCCAGAGTGTGAGAAGGATCGGGTTCCCCATGAGTGGCGTGTACGTGGAACGTGAAGAAGTTTGGTGTCAGATGATCGAAGCTGCATGGGATATTGCTTTCTCCTCCTTTGTGCTAAAGCTCTGGAACAAGCTACCCCCTTCGCTGAGGGGTTCGACAAATTTGGAGCAATTCAAGAAGAATCTCAAAAGACATATGTTCTGGATTTAAACGGATGCCACGGAGGCCTCTGTTGCCCTGGTTTATAGGTCTCGGTGCCCTTCAAAAGTTTTCCATAAACTTTCCAATAGATTTTCCAATGGAAGTACCCTTTGGAAAATGAAAATGGCCTTGCCCTCTCAAAAAATAGATTCCAGGCCTATCAATGATTTTACTCTTTCGGACAATCAGCATGTGACAGTTATTGTTCCGACTCGTGGATACGACGGCAAACAGTGCTTTGAATCCTTCGGCAAAGGTGCTTTTAAAATGCCTGATATAATTATTTAACCCTTTCAAGCACCATTTATTTTAGTGATAAATTGATCATATGGACACGTTAAATGTTTACTTTTTTTTTTACAAATGGCGACCCCCCCAAAAACAGGTCACAATAGCGCCCTCAAGAGTCCTCTTTCCCATTCTGAAAACGGTGTTGCCGTGCGATCTTTATTTTTCATCTTACAACAAACAATTTTACTGAAGGGATTTAAACCGGTCACTAGCGACCGGTCGGCGAGTGAAAGAGTTAACTTACGTGTATCCGTTGACCTGATCAATGCACATGCCTCCATTCCGGCAGGGATTACTCACACACTCATTGATGTCAATCTCACATCGTGTGCCCACATAACCTAAAGACAATCCCACAAAGAAGACAAAAACAGTCAGTGTTTAAAAAAGGTAAACAGGGCTGTCATCGCACAGAACTTGAGGGTGATCCCTGGCTATACAGAAGTTACAGGATGTATGGCTTCCGACTGGCACACCTGAACAAAGATATTGACAAAATAATAAGGAGACCTCCAACATAGGGCTAGATATGTTGGTAGAGCGCCGGCATGTTAATCTGGAGGTCGAAGGTTCAAGTCCCGCTCTAGTCAATTTTTCTTTGCTCAAGCCGAAATTTAGCCAGTCGGTTTCTTGATAAAAGGAAAACCAAAGGACCAAACTTTGTTTTTATTCAAAATCAAGATTTAAAATCAAGTTTTGAACTTGTTTACCCCTCCTACCTGGCACGCAGAAACATGAATAAGACCCATCCGTATTCAGCATGCACTGTGCACCGTTCAGACACGGTTGGCTGGCGCATGCAGGCCCTACGATCTGACACGTCACCCCAGTGAAGCTCGGCAAACAGTCGCACGTAAACGCCGTGCTGGTCGAACTGCACGTCGCTCCGTTCTGACAAGGCCGGGATGAGCAGGGGTCCACGACCTCGCAGAGATCACCTGTGTAGCCCGGAGGGCACCTGAGCCACAGACAGAAAACAAATTATTGAACAGCTGGGTTCAATTTCACAAAGCACTAAGATGTCATCTGTCATTATTACCATTGGTTTGTATTGTGACATCACACTTTGCATAGAAGTTGATTCGCGGTTAACATCAATCTAAGCTATTTGTGAGGCTGGTCCGAATTGGCGGCCACAGCTACGGCTCTGGCTAGATTTCTGAGTCATCATGTGTTGAAGCATAGTAGGTCCTTAGCAACAGTTGTAGCCGTAGCTGTAGCCGCCAATTCGGATACAGCCTCAGATTCACTGTTCCATTTTACTCGGCTTCGCCCTGTGAAATGGAACAGTCCAGATTTCACCTTGTGATTATGCCTCCAATATTTGTATACTACGTGTGTTTTTACCCATACACCAATGTGTGTTGAGCACTGTACTTTCATTATCCCCCCCTCCAGTACTGTGAAAAAATCCACAGGCATTCTACAAAAATATTCTTTATCCTCGATGCCAATTTAAAATCTATTAAGATGTAATAATAGTAATGAGGGAAAAAAACAAAAACAAAGTTTTTCAAAGCTTTCTTCCCACCTATTTAGGCCAGTTGGAAAATGAGCTTTCTGAGAAGAGGATTTGGTATCAGGACAGTTTAATCTTTTACCTGCACAGGAAGTTCCCCCTGCTGTCTTCAATACAGTCTCCATTTATACAGGGGTTAGGTTCACATCCCTGGGTGACGTCCAAGCAGAACTGCCCAGAGAAACCATTTTTACAATCACAGTAAACCTAAAATAGAGAAATACAAACAACAGTTCATCGATCACTGTCGATAGATTCTACAATTTATACAGGGGTTGGGTTCACATCCCTGGGTGACGACCAAGCAGAAATGTCCAGAGAAACCGCTTTTACAATCATTGTTAACCTAAGATACAGAAATTATAAACAGTCCATCAATCACTGTCGATAGATTCTGCATTTAAACCAGGGTTGGGTTCACATCCCTGGATAACATCCAAGCAGAACTGCCCGTAGAAACCGCTTTTACATTCACAGTTAACCTAAGAGACAGAAAGTACAAAAAACAGTTTATAAATCACTGTCAATAGATTCTATATTTACACTGGGGTTGGGTTCATATCCCTGGGTGACGTCCAAGCAGAACTGTCCAGAGAAACCGTTTTTACAATCACAGTAAACCTAAAAGACAGAAAGTACAAAAAACAGTTTATAAATCTTTGTCGATAGATTCTATATTTAAACTTGGGTTGGGTTCACATCCCTGGGTGACGTCCAAGCAGAACTGTCCAGAGAAACCGCTTTTACAATCACAGTAAACCTAAGAGAAAGAAATTATAAACAGTCCATCAATCACTGTCGATAGAATCTGTATTTAAACCGTGGTTGGGTTCACATCCCTGGATAACGTCCAGGCAGAACTGTCCAGAGAAACCCATTTTACAATCACAGTAAACCTAAAAGACAGAAACTACAAAACAACAGTTTATAAATCACTGTCAATAGATTCTATATTTAAACTGGGGTTGGGTTCACATCCCTGGGTGACGTCCAATCAGAACTGTCCAGAGAAACCGTTTTTACAATCACAGTAAACCTAAAACAGAGAAGTACAAACAACAGTTCATCAATCACTGTCTATAGATTCTACAGTTATACAGGGGTTGGGTTCACATCCCTGGGTGACGTCCACGCATAACTGTCCACGCATAACTGTCCAGAGAAAACACTCTTACAATCACAGTAAATCTAAAAGACAGAAACTACAAAAGAACAGTTTATAAATCACTGTCGATAGAATCTAATTTAAACCGGGGTTGGGTTCACATCCCTGGATAACGTCCCAGCAGAACTGTCCAGAAAAACCACTCTGACAATCGCAGTAAACCTAAAAGACAGAAAACGTAAACAACAGTCCATCAATCACTGTCGTTAGATTCTATATTTAAACTGGGGTTGGGTTCACATCCCTGCATAACGTCCCAGCAGAACTGTCCAGAGAAACCACTCTTACAATTGCAGTAAACCTAAAAGACAGAAAACGTAAACAACAGTCCATCAATCACTGTCGTTAGATTCTATATTTAAACTGGGGTTGGGTTCACATCCCTGCATAACGTCCCAGCAGAACTGTCCAGAGAAACCACTCTTACAATTGCAGTAAACCTAAAAGACAGAAAACGTAAACAACAGTCCATCAATCACTGTCGTTAGATTCTATATTTAAACTGGGGTTGGTCACATCCCCGATAACGCCCCAGCAGAACTGTCCAGAGAAACCACTCTTACAACGTAAACAACAGTCCATCAATCACTGTCGTTAGATTCTATATTTAAACTGGGGTTGGGTTCACATCCCCGGATAACGTCCCAGCAGAACTGTCCAGAGAAACCACTTTTCCAATCGCCAAATAAACCAAAAACAGACAAATATAAACAAGTCATCGATCACTATATCTATACTACATTCAAATAGGTGTTGGGTGTATCCTTGAAAATTTGTCAAGAGAAACCGCTATTAAAAAAGAGAAATATAAACAGTTCCAAACAGTACAGGAAAACTCAAATCATAATGGGAACCCTGAACCATTAATAATAAGAACATTTATTTAAGAGCATACTTAAACACCTCTCGACCACAATTTATATTATCTTAAATTTAAAATAAACCAAGACTAGAAAACAACCAACTACAAAAGCTTTGCACAAAATATACACTCTGTGAAAGACTTACTTGGCCGTTCTGATTCCAGCAGATTCCATCATTCTTGCATGGGTTGTTAGGGAAGCACACACCGGGAGTCAACTGACACCAAAATCCAGTGAAACCCGCTGGGCAGATGCAGAATGGCCCTGGAAAGAGAATGGCAAATATACAATAACTTTTTGACCCCCAAAATATCTATATGACATGTATCATAATAACGGGTACCACTTTGCATCCGTCATGTTAGCATTTTTCCAATGGTCGAATTTTTTCTTTAAAGGTATCGTACCTGTTTGGTAATGACTCAAAACAAATATTAGCATAAAAACTTACTCGGTAACAAGCAACAGAGAGCTGTTGATAGTATAAACATTGTAGGAAACAACTCCCTCTGAAGTAACGTAGTTTTTGAGAAAGAGGTAATTTCTCACTACAATAATAAAAACTTCTTGCAAGAAGTTTTTATTCCTATCTGAAAGCACACAAATGTGTACAACAAGGGTGTTTTTTCTTTCATCATTTTCTTGCAACTTCGATGACCAATTGAGCCCAAATTTTCAAAAGCTTGTTATTTTATGCATATGTTGGGATACACCAAGTGAGAATACTGGTCTTTGACAATTTCCAAACGTGTTCAGTGCCTTTAAGTACCTGAAACTTCCCAAAAAGGGTCCAAACTTATGAATAAAAATGCAAGAAAAGGCCATGTCAGACGAGGCAATTTAAAGACAACCAGTTGCAGGCAATCTCCACTAAGAAAACTCATTAATATTTCACTTTCACATTATTTTCCTGATGTGGATAGAAAGTTACAGCTAAAATTGTGCCTCTTGTGCTGCCGAAGTGTTCCTTGTGTATGCGGTGCAGTTGGTTGCTTCCAAGTTGCCTGAAAATATTGCCTTGGTGACAAGGCCTTTATACCGAAAAATAATTTGAGTTGATCCATTCGTTGTTTGTTTAGGTTTTTTCTTTTTTATATCACCTTAAAATTTCCATCAAAAATGAATGGAAAAAGTTTCCTGCTTTTCCGTCCATTTTTTTAATTGAAATTTGAGAGTAATTAAAAACTTAATACTTAAAATCAACTCAAATTCTTTTTAGTATAAGCCTGTTTATCCATTCACATGTTGAAACACTTCTGGGTGGTTTCAGATACTTAAAAAAAAGGTGATGTACCATTGGAAAAAACTGCTAACATATGACTGATGGTACACTTTATTTTTTTTCTTGTCATATTGATATATATATAAAAATAATATTTCGACTTGTTTATCTTGTTTATCTTTTCAATATAAAAGTCATAACAAAAAACTTTACATTTTTGTTGACCAATTTTAGTCAGTAGGTCTCATATTTGGCTCGCACAAGATTGAAATCTTGCGTGCGATAGTTTGAAACTTAAACGCACAAGTTCGAAACTTGAAGCTACTCAGCGCTCAACACATTGCATAGAAATTCAAAGAAGAGTCGAGGTGAGCTGAGGCTAAACTGTCAGATTTGTTCTCAACTTTTACAGTTTAAAAAAAAAAGTTTTTAAAGGAAGGGTTTTTATGAACGGGAGTCTAAGTGTTTTGAATCGGTTTTAAAATAGTTGTTTGTTAGTAGTGGTCTTTGTTAATTTAGCTTGACTTTGTCTCAGTCAAATTATCAAGAACTAGGCCTCACCGTATTTGAACAACAAGTTTAAAACATCTTCCCTGCAATTTGACTCACTCAACCCGATAGAGACCATAGCGGCCACAAGAGGCTGGTACCAAAATGCCCATAGCAGCCGCGAACGGCCGCAAGATTTGACCTACTTCCACTCAAACAGAAGGGTCAAAGAAAAGGTATTGAAACCCAATTGACATTTACCAATGTTTCCCATGTTAACATAGAATGTACAAGTCTAAAACAAAACCATGTATTTCTGTTTCTTAATAAATTTCCTAACATTTTTCCTGAAAATAATGGGCCAAAAAATAATCAATTGGCAATGTATGGTGATGTGGTGTAATTATACAGAAATGTACGGTCTCTAAAGGGTTAATATTCAGCACTGCATGCTCATGTGTACAAGTCCTTCAGGAGAAACTCCACAGATAGGCTTCGAACCAACAATCCTCTGTGCTTTTACATTTTTGTCACCAACCAACCTATAAAATCTTCAAAGCACGTGCCACCATTCCAACAGACACCGTCCCCACAAAAGGCGATTTCATCTTGACAGTGGTCACCAGTGAACCCTGCTTGACACTGACAGCGATAGGCGTCAGTACCAGTCACCTCACACAGACCGTTGTTGAGACAGGGTCGACTGGCACAAGGATCTCCAACCTCCATCTCACACCTGAAGGAAAAAAAAAAAAAAAATCATTTTAAAGGGTGTGTACAACATTGATAATTGCCAAAGACCTGTATCCAAACTTGATGTGACCCAACATATACATGAAATAACAAACCTGTGAAATTTTAAGCTAAATCGGTCTTCGGAGTCATGAGAAAACAGTGAAAAACCCCCTTATGTGTTTTAACTTTTTTTCAAACATCAGAATTTATCCTTAGATAAATACTATTATTTTACTAATTTCGTATAAACTATGGCATTTCAAGCAAAACTATTTCAAGGGAAGTTTTCTACCATGACCATCTTTATACCATGTAAGTTATGTGCAAATCTGTGAGCATTTATATTTTCATTCTTACATGTACCAATGAATGTTGTACACACCCTTTAATAGACGTGTTCATAAATAACCCCAGACAGTTTAGGCAGTCCTATTGGTTAAAAGGTGGCCACATGTCAATGTTTAAACAGCTGATAAATACATAGCTGGAGCTGTTTGAGTTGGCTAAAGCGCGTTCGGCGTTCATAGCCTTACCTGTGTTGGCGCGAAAGCTGATGCAGGTGATAATAACGCATAACGCAAATCAATACATACTGTACTCAATGTAAAATCTATTAGTACAGAACTGTTGAACATGGCATGCAATTTGATTCTTAGCAAAAGGCCCCCCCCCTCCCGAGGACAGGAATTGAAAATTTTGACAAAAAGACAAGCTCAACATTACAGTTTTTCCTTTATTTTCATGCTTTCCCCGAAAGGGAATATATGAATGGGAATAAAAGAGTGTCTTAAAGGAACACGTTTCCTTGGTTTGGGCGGTTTGGGCTATAAAAAGCATTTGTTAAGAAATTAGTTGAAATTAATATGGTTGGAAAGATGTTTTGAAAGTAGAATATAATGATCCACACACAAATATGCATCAGAATTGTGGTTTTCCTTTTACTTTGTGAACTAACACGGTCCGCCATTTTGTGGAGTCAACAATTTGGTTCTACAAAATAGCAACCGAGTTTTGTCATGAAAATACACCAAAAAAGCACAATTTCAAAGGATATTTATGTGAATCATTCTATTCTACTTTTTAAATGTCTTCCCAACCATATTCATTTCAAAACAAATGCTTTTTATAGCCATCACGTTTATGGCAACGTGACCCTTTAAGACTGGCATTATGTCTACTAACCTGTCCCCGGTAAAGTCAGCAGTACACTGACAAAGAAAACCAACAGCTGTGTTGAGGCAGTCGCCGTTGTTCAGACAGGGAGAGCTGAGGCAAGGTAGCGGAGGGGGTACAGTGGACTCGCAGTTAGCCCCACTGAACCCATTGTCACACTGACATGTATAGGCGTTGTTCATCTCTACACACTGACCGCTGTTGCACGGGTTACTTGAGCAGGGGCGTGGTGGCGGGATCTCGCAGTTCATGCCAGAGTAGCCGGCGTCACAAGCGCAGGTGTAAGCATTCACCTGGTCCGAGCACTGACCGTTGACGCAGGGATTACTGGCGCAGGGTTGTACAGGAGGGATGTCGCAGTTCTGACCGGTGTAGCCGTTGCTGCATTGACATGTGTACCCGTTTTCAAGGTTAAAACACTGACCACTGATACAAGGGTTGCTGGAGCACGGCTGGATGACAACATTCCCGCAGTTCATCCCAGTGAAGCCGGCACTGCAGATGCACCTATAGCCTGTCAAGAGGTTCAAGCACTCACCACTATTTAGGCATGGGTTACTTACACACGGCAGGGTTATGACCGTGCTACAGTTCCGACCAGTAAAGCCTGCGTTGCAGACGCACCTATAGGAACCCACTTGGTTGAAACACTCTCCGTTGACACAAGGGCTACTGGAACACGGCTCCGTAACGACCGTCTCACAGTTGACACCGGTGAAACCACTGTTACAAATACACAGGTAGGAATTCAGCTGATTCAAGCACTGGCCGTTCTCCTGGCAAGGTTTGCTGAAGCAAGGTAGCAGTATGATGGTCCTGCAGTTCGGGCCGGTAAACCCTGCTTCGCAGATGCAACTGTACGAGTCCGGCTGGTTGACGACGCACTGACCATTGACACAGGGGTTGCTTTGGCATGGCTGAGTCATGACCATGTCGCAGTTCTCTCCGAAGTAACCTGAATCACACGTGCAGCTGTAAGTATCTCTAAAATTAACACACTGACCGTTGACGCACGGATTACCGGAACAGGGCAGAATTATATCCAGCTCGCAGTTTTCACCGGTGAATTGTATGAGGCAGATGCATCTGTACGAGTCTTGTTCGATCAGGCACGCACCGCCATTCACACAAGGGTTAGGGGCGCAGGGCTGGATGTCGCAGTTTTGACCGGTAAAACCAGCATCACAGTCACAGCTGTAGGAGGTGAGCAGCAGATTGGAACACTGACCGCGGATGCAAGGGTTACTTGAACAAGGCAGCGGGGGCGCTATTGTAGATTCACACGACGGACCTGTGGAAGGGAAGAAAAACTTGAGGATTGACCTGAAAAAAAACCTGGTGTGTACAACACTAGATGTACTCAAACATTTTTGGGGACAAATCGTTGGCTCAGAGCAAACAGGAGCTCTGCTCTGAGCCGACTGGGTCTTTCTAGGTCTTATAAGTCTGTACTGCTCTGAGCTGAATGGGTCTGTTCTGCTATGAGCTGACGAAATTCGACTCGCAAAGCAGAAACAGGTTACCAGCCAAACGACAAGGTAATATGCGTTGATCCTGACTGGTTGTCGGCAAGTTTCTACTTTGCAAATAATACATGCTTAGCATGATATTCTGCTCAAGCACTTCCTAACCGGTTGGGCCAAGCGGTTGATATAAAATTATGCATCTTCACTAAGTCATGCACTACAGACAACAGCAAGAGAAAAACAAAACAACAAATGAGTAAAAATACTATGCACAGCACCAACAACTTTGGCATGGCACCTGGAAGTGGTTCACTTTTATACCATCTCAAAATCTGCATCCACTTTAAAGCAAAGAACTTTTTTTAATCTCTATTTTTTTGTTTTCGCCGACCAGAAGTTCGGAAAAAATAATTTCGATTTTCTCTTAACAGTCCTTTAAATATCCTTTCTAAAATATGAACTTGACTGTTATTCATTTGTCCAAATCCAGGGATGAAAGTAACTGATAAAACGGTCTGAAATTTGAATCAAAATTTTAGGTGGGAAGTTTGAATAATGGCATTTCCACCTTTTTGTTAACCCCTGGAGCTATAGATAGCAAGGAGCCTCTGGGAACAGCATCCTCAGCGCTAGAGAAGTAGATCAAAGAGTGTGATTTATATCTGAAGAAAATAACTGCTACTTTTTTTCACCAGTCGCACTTAAAAAAGGAAACAAAAACTGACATTTCTCATCCCTGCTATTCCCGACAGACTTGCCGGATATGCTTTTTGTGGTAAATTCTTACTGACAAAAAATAAAACACTTTCCAGTGCCATAATCATATCTTTAAAGGTAGGGTCATAGGTTGCAAAAATTAATGACCATACAAACATTATTTTGAGGAAGGATTTCCTGCAAAGTAATATGATTTGATATATTTTTCACCCCAAAACATTTGAGTCTGAGAAACGATTCATGCATGAATCGTTTCTCAAAATGCTGTGGCCAGAGATGCGGTTGGTACCCGCCGTCACCTCGCTAAACGTGGATGGATTTGATGTTCTTGTGAAAAAAAACAGTTTTTTGCTGTTTTGTCAGCAAGTAAAAACTGCATTAAGCTGAAACTTTCACATGTGGCTGTTATTGTATCATTCTTCAAAATGTTGCATTATAAAAAAGCATTGTGTGGAAAAAACCCAAACTATGACCCTACCTTTAAGATATGATTCCAAACTAAACCCTAAAATACACACCTGTAAAGCCATTACCACATACACACAGGAAAGCATCACCCTGGTTCAAGCACTGTCCATTTGAGCAAGGATTGAAATCACATGGTTGAGGTGGAGGTATAGTGCTTTCACAGTTTAGTCCAGTGAAAGTTTCACTACATATGCATGTGAAAGAATCACCAGCATTCATACAGGGCTGGCCATTCAAGCAAGGATTGGAATCACAAGGTAAGGGTGGTGGAATAGTGGTTTCACAGTTTGTTCCAGTGAAAGTTTCACTACACATGCATGTGAAAGAATCACCAGCATTCACACAGGGCTGACCATTCAAGCAAGGATTGGAATCACAAGGTAAGGGTGGTGGAACAGTGCTTTCACAGTTTGGTCCAGTGAAAGTTTCACTACATAAACATGTGAAAGAATCACCATTGTTCACACAGGGCTGGCCATTCAAGCAAGGATTGGAATCACAGGGCAAGGGTGGTGGAATAGTGCTTTCACAGTTCAGTCCAGTGAAAGTTTCACTACACATGCATGTGAAAGAATCACCATTGTTCACACAGGGCTGGCCATTCAAGCAAGGATTGGAATCACAGGGTAAGGGTGGTGGAATAGTGCTTTCACAGTTCAGTCCAGTGAAAGTTTCACTACAAACACATGTGAAAGAATCACCATTGTTGATACAGGGCTGGCCATTCAAACATGGATTGGAATCACAAGGTAAGGGTGGTGGAATAGTGCTTTCACAGTTCGGTCCAGTAAAAGTTTCACTACATATACATGTGAAAGAATCACCAGCATTTGCACAGGGCTGGCCATTCAAACAAGGATTGGAATCACATGGCAAGGGTGGTGGAACAGTGCTTTCACACATTTGGCCAGTAAAGCCGCTGCTACAAACACAAGAATAAGTCATGCCATCATCTACGCATTGTCCCCTAAAGCAAGGATTAGAATCACAGGGCTGAGGTGGAGGAATGGTGCTTTCACAGTCTTGTCCGGTGAACCCACTGTCACACAAGCAAGAATAGCTATCACCATTGTTCATGCACTGCCCACTAAAACAAGGGTTAAAGTCGCACGGTAGAGGCGGTGGGATGGTAGCTTCACAAATCTGACCTGTGAATCCCTGAGCGCATGAGCACAAAAACGATGTGCCAATATTCTGACACTGTCCGTTCAAACATGGGTTTGAATCACAGGGCATCACAGTGGTCTCGCAGTATTGCCCTGTAAAGCCAGCCACGCAATTGCAGGTGAAAGAGTTGCCGTTGTTGACGCAGGTGCCACTGAGGCAAGGTTGAACGTCACATGGTAGGATCGGCTGATCGCAGTTCCTACCCGTGATACCACTGGGGCAGTTACACATGTAGGAAGCTCCGGCCTCCAGGCAGACGCCGTTTATACAAGGATTGCTGTCACACGGTCGTATCTCACTTTCGCATCTCAGTCCTGTGTAACCCTGCAGGCAGAGGCAGTCGTATCGGGTGAAGCTCTGGACACGGCAAAGGCCCCCGTTCAGACACGGGCTGCTGTCGCAGGGTGTTATTTGCGTCTCGCAGTTGGTGCCGGTAAACATCTGCCCACAAATACACGTATACACATTTCCGGAATACAGGCATTGGCCTCCGTTGATACAAGGCTGACTGTCGCAGGGTGTGACCTGAGTCTCGCAGTTCTGACCGGTCCAACCGGCTTCACAGATGCACTGGTATCCCGCACCAATGATCTGGCAGGCCCCATTCACGCAGGGATCGGGTGTGCATGGTATGTCATTCCCGCAGCGATCGCCTGTGAAGCCCGTCTGACACACACAGCGGAACCCCTGAAGCATGTCGATGCACTGCCCGTTGTTAAAACACGGCGGCTCCGATGCAACGATGCAAGCGTCGATCTCGATCTCGCAGAGGTCGCCGCTGAATCCATCCACACAGAAGCACTGACGTTCCCCCGGGGACAACGGAGGGCAGCTCGGTACCCCGACTTGGCAACAGTAGCTGTTATGCTTACAAGGATTGGGACTACAAACATCCAAGATCTATAGAATGAAGGAGAAAAACATACACAATAATTTTGCACATATGAAACAAAAGTATGGATAATTTCTGAAGTTTGGGTATGAGTGCAGTCGACTAAAGTCATCTAAAGGAAGAGGGGTATGAGTGCAGTCGACGATAGGTGACTTTCTCTTAAAAGTCACCTATCCAAAGGAAGAGGGGGTATGAGTGCAGTTGACTAAAGTCGCCAATGGTAAGGAAGAGGGGGTATGAGTGCAGTCGACTAAAGTCGCATATGGTATTAAGGAAAGGGTTAAAAGCCAATGTCACATACCTCATTGCAAGTTTCCCCTGTGTATCCGAATGCACAGTTACAACTAAATCCGTTCATTTTATCGACACAAGTTCCTGTAAACAGAAGAAAAAAACATTAAAAGTAACTTTTTTTAACATCTTTATTACCTCTTTATTACCTCTTTATTACCTCTTTATAACAGACACATTGTTTAACCCTTTAGAGACTATATTGGCCACAAGCGGATTGTACCAAAACGCCCAAAGCGGACGCAAACGACCGCAAGGTTTGACCTACTTCCATTTACATAAAGAGGTCAAAGTAATTATGTCCTGTCCGAATCTGATATTTTCCAATGTAGCATGTTAACATAGTATCCCAATTTCTAAACACAAAACTAAATTTTCTGTTCAATATCATGTTAATTCTGTTGACGTTTCTACTGACAAAATTTGACTAAAGACTAGCATTGTTTGGGCGTTTTGTGATGATTATACAGAAATGAATGGTCTCTTAAGGGCTAATAAAAGGGACAGCAAAACAAAGAAACTCAAAGCAGAAATGAGATTCAGTACTTCAGACTCAGAATTTAATCTTTATAAGCAGAACTTCTATATATAACAGTGCTCTTTATAGCAAGTTGACTGAAGTTGTTTCAATTTGAGAGATTCACAATACAGTGAACCGCCACAATACAGTGAACGGCCACAAGTCTGTAACAGAAAAGTCATTCACATGCATAAAAAAGGCAGTTGACGCAGTTATCGCAGAAATTTCGGTTTCACATTGAAAAAATCACTCGATTAAGGCCTTGCATATAAAAATAATTGTTACTAACACACTCACTGAGAAAACTTGTATAATAGAAGGTGTTTTTTTATTTAAGCTAACACAAACTTGCAAGAACAGGCTTTAATTGTACAACTAAGGCAAACCCTGTATATACATTCCAAAGGACTATTATGAGAAATGGCCTCTTCTTGGCCAAACTCTTGGTGGCGCTCTATATTGCGAATTGCTCAAATTACCTTGAGGTCCGCAGGGGTTCCCGATACACTCATCGAGGTCGATGTCGCATAACTCCCCAGCGAACCCATCCAGACAGGTACACGTTTGGCTCACAACCTCCCCCTGCACCTTTCTGCACACTGCTCCGTTCAGACATGGATTGACGTCACAGTTTGAGGGGATCTCGCAGTGCCAACCCCCCCAGACTGATTCACACGAACAGGTGTATCCGTTCAGGACAGGATTGCAGATGCCGTTATTCACACATGGATTGGAGATGCACTCATTCTTCTCGAACTGACAGAAGCTTCCTAATCGGGAGAAATCACAATCAGGCCCATTAATTTGAAAGTCAATATCACAGGATCACAATTTTTAGGGGGTACGTTGAAATGTTGGCATTTCCACCTTTAAGTAACCCCTGGATGTAATATATTTTGAGGAGCTTCTGGGAACAGTATCCTAGAGTTAGAGTTACGTGTTGATTAACCCTATTCAGCCCCAATGGCGAATTAGTCAACTGTGCACTATACCCTGCTTGAGCCCTAATGGCGACTTTAGGGAGCATGGATAAATTATGTCACGGGCACGGCCGCGATCCGACACGTTCCTTTGCGTGCAAGCTCAAACAAAAGAAAACCCACCCAATGTCATGCACTGTCACGCGTTCTTCTGCAATTGCCCAGTCTTGAGGGAGACTCACTGTGTAACAAAGGAACAATGCTGCTTGCCAGCTTCAGCCAAATGTAACTTTGTAGTTATAATCGGCTTACTAGATCAACCATTGTCCGGTATACCTACCTGAGCTAGACCGCAAACACGAATCCTTCACTCCTTTGTGGGCTACTTTCGAGCTGCCTTGTCCATGTAATCCGACCAACAAAAGGCACCAACAATAGAGTTCGGTAATGAGGGAACCTAAATATCACTGGAGCGCAAATCCCATCGTTGCACGGGGCCGTGACAATTTTGGAACGACCACGTGCTGTCACGCGTGCGACCACATTCTTAATTTATCCATGGTCCCTTAGTCAACTGTGCACTTTACCCTGCTTGAGCCCCAATGGCGACTTTAGTCGACTGTGCACTATACCCGGCTTGAGCCCCAATGGCGACTTTAGTCGACTGTGCACTATACCCGGCTTGAGCCCCAATGGCGACTTTAGTTGACTGTGTACTATACCCTACTTGAGCCCCAATTGCGACTTTAGTCTATACGTGCACTATACCCAGCTTGAGCCCCAATGGCGATTTTTAGTCGACTGTGCACTTTACCCTACGGAGTGCCATATGGTTGTGTATAAAAAAATGTTTGGGTTTAGTGTTTGTTTCCTCAGTGTGTTCTGTAAACTGAAACTCTTTTTTGTACACAACCATATGGCGCTCCGTAAGTGTTTTATTTTACCATCATAAGAAAGGTCTGAACTTTCGCTTTCCAACCATGTAAGCTTGGGTATGGAGGGTGAACATGGACAAAACTACAGCTTTATTACAAATGGTCTTTGTGCTCAGGCTTGAGTGCTTTTTGTGTGTAAGCTTGGTCAACTAAGAGGGGGTATGAGTGCAGTTGACTAAAGTCACCTATGGTAAGGAAAGGGTTAAACAATGTGTTTCTCGAAAACTAGAGGAAGGGAATAACTTTACCTTTACCAAGACCAGTGGTATACATTCCCTTTTGAGCAACTGGTTCAGGAACCGAAACCTCACAAACAAATTTTAACGATTCTACCCACCGGGAAAGTACCGAGTATACAGTGCTTAAATACACACTGGTATAAGGGTAAAAAACAAATTATACTCTTTATCCCCGATTCAAAATTAACATCTATTAAACCGTTGCGGTACCCGCTGCTAACACATAGGATTCAAACTGCCTCTAGCCACCAGGCTAGCTCGGTGGTATAGTGGTAAGACATCTGCTCTAGCAATGCAAAGGTCGCGGGTTTGAATCCCACCCGAGTGATTTGCCTGTGATTTTTTTCACAGAACTCGGGAAAGTACTGAGTATACAGTGCTTAATACACATTGGTGTAAGGGTAAAAAACTAAATTATATTCGTTATCCCCATACAAAATTTACATCTATTCTACCCACCTTGGTAACCCGTATCACAACGGCACTGAACGCCGTCAACCACATCGTCACAAGAACCACCGTTAGTACAGGGCTGACTCTGGCACTCGATGATCTCCTGCTCGCACTGTATGCTGGTGAATCCCGCAACGCAGGAACACCGGAACAGACCGTCGCCGGTGTTTTGACAGAACCCGTCGTTCTTACACGGGTTGGACGAGCAAGCGTCCAGGAAGACGTCACAGTTCAGACCAGCAAAGTTCACCGGGCAGATGCAGCGGTATCCATTGATTTGATCAAGACAAAAACCTGATGAACAAAAATTTGAAAATTGTTTCCTTAACTTTGTTTATTTGAAGGAAAACGACACAGTTGTAATGAGACAAATTGTTCACTTTGCTCTTTTCGTAGATGAAGGAATAATCGTGCGAACTTTACAGGTAAGGGTATAATAGAATCTTGGGTCAGACCCGCAAAGTTAATCGGACAGATGCAGCAGTATCCATTGATTTGATCAAGACAAAAACCTGATGAACAAAAATTTGAAAATTGTTTGTTTCATTTTTTTTTATTTTTAGGAAAACGATTCTTTTGTAATGAGACAAGTTTATTAACCTTGCTCTTTTCGTGGTAAAGTAAATCTGTCCAGAGCCAATAGGCTAATATCAGGCCCTTTGTATAGGGCAAATGGTTTTTTATTTTATAGTTATGCCTGTTTTTCTTGTTTATGTATCACTGTATAGTGCAATTCAACCTATCGGTTGCCTAAACTGTACAATTGTTCACATTTTTATTTGTATGAAATAAACCAATAATAATAATCAGGCCGGTGTTGTATCTGGTTTCCTTGGCATTAAATGACTGAGAATGATTCTTTTTTCCTGGACAGGATGCCAGTCCATCGCAGGTTACTCCCCAGCTCTGGCCGGTACCCATTTGTACACCTGGGTGGAGAGAAGCAATTATGATAAAGTGCCTTGCTCAAGGACACAAGTGTTGCACCTGACCAGGCCAGGATTCGAACCCACATTTTGTAAATTACAGAACTCTAGTCTACCGCCCTAGACCGCTAGAAATAACCCTGTTAACTTTATATGAAAAGGTATGGAATCTTGGGTTAGACCGACAGATGCAGCAGAATCTATTGATTTGATCTTGACAAAAACCTGATGAAATACGGGAAAATCATAGCTGCGCATTTCCATTGTTTCATCACCATTTTACCTCTAAGATGGCGGCGTGATGACGTCAGTGCATAAGGTAACATTGGCCAATGTAACTAAACACCATTCTCATTGACTATCTGGCTTGTAGTGGTACTGTATATAAACTGTTGTGTGTTACCACAAACCTTGGTTTTTTCATTACACTACAACTGTAAATAACTACAACATACCACCATTTCGGCACGGAGTGCTGACACATTCGTCGATTTCAGTCTCGCAGTTGACGCCTGCGTATCCCGACTGACAATCACACCGGTACCCACCGATGAGATCCACACACACTGCGTTATTCAGACATGGATTGCTCACGCACTCTTGGATGTCTGTCTGACACCGGTTTCCCTGGTAACCCACATGACACTGGCAGCTGTAACCACTAACTTGGTCGGTACACGTGCCAAAGTTCAGACAAGGGTTGCTGGCGCACTCGTCGATGTTCTCGTCGCAGAACGTCCCCGTATATCCAGGCAAGCACTCGCACGTGAAGCTGTTTAACATGCTCCGGCATACAGCGCCATTCTGACACGGATTGCTTGCGCACTCGTCAATGTCACTGGCGCAAGTTTGTCCTTCAAACCCTGGGGTGCACTGACAACGGAAACCACCGAACAAATCAACGCAGGTAGCCCCATTTTGGCATGGGTCATTGGCACATTCGTTAATATTATTCTGTAAGAAGAAAATATTTTACAATGTTGTACAATTCCACTTCAAGGGGAAATCGTTCACAAAACCCGCAACATTTTAAGAAATGCCCTGTCTTAATCTCGTGGTTAAATTTACTATCAAAATTATTCTTTAAAACCCTTTTTACCCTCAAGCATAATAACTAATTGTAACAGTGAACAACTGAAAAAACCTAAATGTCTATGGAAACTAAAATGTTGAATTACTCATGAGTCAATTGTTGAATAAAAACAGTTCAGTTATAAAACTGGTCCCTGAAGAGTTTCTTTTCTTATTTCGTTATTTGGACCGAGGTGTGTTATAATGTACCTGAAACCACCCAATAAGTGTTTCAACATGTAAATGGACATGCAGGCTTATACTGAAAATAATTTGAGTTGATTCATTAGACGCTTTGAAATTTTTTTTTTTTAAATCACTCTCAAATGTCAATTAAAAATGGATGGAAAAAGTTACCTGCCTTTTCCGTCCTTTTTTTTTTACTGAAATTTGAGAGTAATTAATAACACTAATCACCTCAAATTCTTTTCGGTATAAGCCTGCATGTCCATTCACATGTTAAAACACTTTTGGGTGGATTCAGGTACTTACAAAAACTGCTGAAATGAAGGTAGGTCAAGTGGTACACTTTATTCTATTTCTTGTCTCATAGCAACGTTCTAAAAAAGGCAACTAATCTGCAAATTGTTTCCGCATTGTAATCACAGATGCAGCAAATTTGTCATGTCAGTGCAAAAAAACGTTGCATCTCCTAAAAAAGCACTTACGGTACACACAATTTTGAAATTGTCAAAACGTTGTATCTCACTTAAAATAGCCCGGATGTACACACAAAACAAGTATGCGCTGTGATACAACGTTTTTGCACGGAGTATTTTCATGCGAGATACAAGGTTATTGCAAAACCAAGATGCAACATTTTTTCACGAAGCATTTTCATGCAAGATACAAAGTTTTTGTAAAATCAAGTATAGACCCATTGCATATGACGTCACACTCTCAAAAAGGAGGCAGATCATTGGAAGATAGCTGTTCTCTGTGCGTAAAAACGTGCGCGTGACCTCAGCGTATCTGTAGCGTTTTGCATTATGCAAGGGGGACCTATTGATTTCTATAGACCTGGAACGTGCCTCTGAACAATGCGCGTCATTTTGGGTGTCAAAACTCTCTTTTGTGCATGTTTGTATACGATTTTGACACCCAAAATGACACCCAAGATAGGCGCATGTGAGTACGCTGCGCGTTGTGCAATGGGTCTATACCACGTTTTTGCACTGGCACAACGAGTTGTGATGTCCTGAGGGAATTCCAAAGTTACAGTACAGCGTCGCGATCCTAACCGATTTTCTGTGTAACCCTTACCTGACAGAAGAGTCCCTCGAAGCCCTGAGCACACTGGCAAGTGTAGCCATTTATTCCATCGATACAGATTGCGCCGTACTCACACAGATTCAAGACGCAGTCATTAATGTTATTCTCACAGTGGGCACCGGTGAATCCGTCGACGCAGTTACACTGGTACCCGCCCACCATGTCCACACACACTGCGCCGTTCATGCACGGGTTACTGGCGCATTCGAACAGCTCCGAGTCGCAGTTGGTGCCCGTGTACCCCGGTGCACATGTGCAGCTGTAGGCGTTTACTCCGTCTGCACAAGCTGCTCCGTTAACGCACGGGTTGCTGAGGCATTCATCAACATTGGCTTGGCATTGAGGACCTATGAAGTGTATGAAGGAAACTCAGACTCAAAAATTGCAAGTACATTCTTCAGTCATTCAAAAATAATATTTATTAAGTGTTTGTTGTCATTATCTTCTGGCATTCGTGTTTTCAACTTTGATGACTTCTTACAAATTTCAAAAAGCAGGCCCAAATTTCATCAAGCTGGTAAGCGCATCAATTGCTAAGCACAGAAATCTCTTGCTTAGCATAAACTGGTTACCAGCCTAAAGTTCCCATTATTGTGACTGGTGCCCTGCAGTATTTCGCTCAGCAAAGAAATCTGCTCAGCAATATTTTCTGCTTAAAAGCTTTATGTGAGTACGCACAATCCAAACTTTAAGCCCAGCGTTCATTTTATAATCATCACATACATCTTTGTCCAACGACGATGATGCAACAACACCAGTGCCAGCGTGACATGAGTTAAAAGCCTGTCAGAAACACTATTCTCAAGTATTAAGCATCCCCATCAGTGCAGGCCTGGACTTACATGGAGGTCTTAGTTGCCCATGCTCTTGGCCTTGGTGCCCCTTCAAAAGTTTCCCAGTCTTTAAGATTTTCCAATGGAAGTGCTCTTTGCAAAATAAAAATGGCCTTGCCCTCTCAAAAGTGAAATTCAAGGCCTCAGTGATGGCAGGATAAAACTGGTGAAGGACTTACTACACAAATGACAACTGAAAAATGGATTGGTCTTTAGCAAGTACTACTTGAAAAAAAAAGGTGGACAACATTTCAGTTTGAGATGTCAGGGGAATTTTCCTGGCGAGTTCGACAGCTTACCCTCAAAACCAGGAGCACACATGCATGTGAACCTCTGTACCCCATCCATACACGTTCCACCATTTTGACACGGGTTGGATTGGCACTGGTCACCATCTGATTCACAGTTGACACCGAACCACTGAGGGAGGCACAGACACTGGTACGCTCCGGCAAGGTTTTGACACGTTCCTGAAAGATAGCAAATTGTAAGGACTGAGTTCTACCGAATTCTAATCTGAGATCTTTAAAGGTAACAATGAGAAAATAGAATTAGCTGTTGCAAACTACTTACCGACCAAAAGGACTTATGGTGTAAATGCAAAAATTTGTTAGTGGCCTGACGTTTCGACCCTAGCAGCGAGTCTTTCTCAAAGGCTAAATCTTAAAAGGTATTGTACAGGATTGGCAAGGACAAAAAACATAATTGTTTAATTTTAGTCTGAAAGCTTACTGATTATGAAGTTCATACTAAAACCATTTTTTCTGTAAAATATTTTCCTCTAAAATGAAGCCATATTCCAGAAAACTGTATCTGAAAACCTATAACAAAAAATGCAACAGCTGATTTCGGCCGTTACAACCAAAATTTAGGACAAGGTGTTTTCGAAAAGAGCCAAGTGAACAAAAGTGAGGCTGGTGTTAAAATAGACTGGTGTCAATCAAACTGATGGTTTGTAAGGCAATCATCCATATAGATGTCTAGGGTACCAGACAAGATGGCAACCTAATCTTACCTCCATTTAGACATGGATTACTGCTGCACTGGTTAATGGTGTCAATCTCACAGTTAAGTCCACTGAACTCGGCTGTGCAATCACATCTGTAAAGAGGCAGGACTTTATGATAATAATAATAATAATAATAATAATATAGTATTTATATAGCGCCAAAATTCATGAAAAAAAAGCTCTAAGGTGCTTTAAACAAATTATTAAGAAGTATTTACATTCAAAAGTACCATTAAAAACCACTACATGAACAATTTAAAATATAAATTAGAAAAATTATGTGATGTATGTGATGAAAATCACGTTAATTCTATTAAAAATGCCAAAAATAAAAAGCCATCATTAAATAATAATAATAAACAGCACAGTATCTAACAAAAAATGCCATTCAAGGGCGCTGGTTCGCAAAGAGAAAGTCCAGGATTTAAAATGCTCGTTTGAAGAAATGCTTCATGAGCTGTCGTTTGAAGATTGATGGGTTATTCTGTGTTCTAAGGTCAAGTGGCAATGAATTCCATAAACGAGGTGCAATGCTAGAGTAAGCTCATTAAAAAATCTAAGATGCACAGAAAACCTACAGTCAATAAAACAATACTTGTGAAACAAGAGAAAGTAAACAGTGAACAGTGTGACCCCCCTGCCTAATCTCACAGGAGAGAAACAAAACTGTGAACCCCCTTAATAATATTTAACTTTTAATAAGTATGTCTTAACAGATTTTTGGAATTTACCGAGTGTATTAATTTCCCTGAGTTCTAAGGGGAGGGAATTCCACAATGTGGCAGCAGATTTTCTGAAATGTCTAATCGCCATAACCGACTGTTTTGACTTTGTGTGAAAATGTGTTCAGCGTACTGTTAGATTGTAACATACAGGAGCCAAAGTCGGGCCCTGGGCCCAATTTCATAGACCTGCTTAAGCATTAAATATTGCTTAACAATTTTCTGCTAAGCCAAAATAGGCAAGGGACCAGTCACAAATTGAACATGTGGCATGGTAGTTTGGCTGGTAACCTTCTTTTGGTAAGCGTAACTTTTGTTGTGCTTAGCTAATTTTTGTGCTTAAGCAGCTCTATGAAATTGGGCCCTGGTAGACTTTTAATGCCATCAGCTTTCAAGAAAGTATGAAGGCAAGTAAAAGATCTGCAAACAAAATCCTGAAATCAGGAAAACCCTGACAAATCACAGACCAGGACCTAATTTCATAGAGCTGCTGATGCCGAAAATTAGCTAAAGCACAAAACAATTACGCTTAACAGAATGCACCGCAGCACCTTGTTAGACACCCGTAGATAAAGCGGTACGTAAAAACTAGTTATTAAGGTTACCAGCCAAAATACTATGTCATACCTGTCATTTGTAACTGATTTCCTGCTAATGTGCTCAGCATAAACTTGTAGAAATTTGTTAAGCAATATTTTCTGCTTAAGCAGCTCTATAAAATTGAGCCCTGGGCCCAACTTTTTAGAGCTGCTTCAATACAAAATATTTCTGTTAAGCTTCTGCTACTAAAAGCACAAATGAGCAGGATACCAGTCACATATTGTACATGTATCATGGTATTTTGGCTGATAGCCTTACTGTGGTATATGCATAATTTTGAAGTGCTCAGCTACTTTTTTTATGAATTTGGGCCCTGTCTGATTTGTTGGTGGATAAACTCACCTGTAAGCCTTGACTAGGTCGACACATGTGGCTCCGTTCAGACAAGAATCGGGGATGCACTGGTCCCCGTCTATCTCGCAGAGTATTCCATTAAAACCCTGTGGGCATTCGCAGCGGAACGCATTCAGCAGATTAATACAAGCACCTGAAAAGATTCAGGAGTTCAACAAGTTCAATAATCCATTTGCGAGTTTAGATTTGAATCATGTCTGGTACAATGACTTGCTTAGCCACAGTTTACCGCTTAAACTTGAATTCAAATAACAAACCAGAAGGGAAACTGACCGGACAAATTTTAAATGATTTGGGGTTGAACAAAGAAAAATTGACTAGAGCAGGATTGGAACCAACTACCTCCGGATTAACGTGCCGGCTCTCTACCAACTGAGCTATCTAGCCCTATGTTGGCGGTCACCCTAAACTTGAATTCCTTGACTATAGAGACAGTTGCTTTGTCAAATGGTACGTGACAAGCCTACATTATAGCAACTTCTAGGGCAAGCCCTGGTACTACTGTGCCATTCACATTCATTTTAAATTGTGTATAGGTGTTCACTGTCTCTTAGGTAACTAGTTTAAACAAAATAAAAAATTTACCTCCATTTATACAGGGGTTACTTTCACATTCATCGAAGTTGGTTTCACATCTCGTGCCAACGAACCCGGTCAGGCAGGCACACTGAAAACCTGCCAGCTGATCGGTGCACGTTCCCTGGTTCAGACAGGGGTTGGAATCACACTCGTTAATCTCCACATTGCACAGGGCACCGGTGAATCCCGGCGAGCAGACGCATGTATAAGTGTTGACGCCATCCATGCACATAGCGCCATTAAGGCAGACTACGCCGACGCAATCGTCCACGTTGATTTCACAATGTGTACCTTCAGGAAGAGGGGTAAAAAAAAAAAGATCTATCAAACACACCTAAACCTACAGCTTTTTCCCTCCCTGGCAACCCTTTCCTAATCCATCACAAACAAACAATATATTCCGCTGTGTGCCTGTAAGAAGGTACACCCTTCTTCCAGGCACAAAAGTACTTTTTCCAGTAACAGAAGGACGTAAGCCATAAAATGGCTCCCGACAAAGAAATATTACATTACTGTTACATTTTTGTTGCTACCCGAAACTAAAGACATGTTTTCACATTCACAGAATTTAACCTTCCTATAATGACTTATGAATGGCAAAGAACCAATCTTGATCAATCAAATAATCAATTAATCAATTAATCAATTAATCAATTAATCAATTAATCAATCAATCAGTCAATCAATCACACAATAGACCTCTTGCATTTGCCATTGCAGCCACCGCAGCCAATACCAAACTACCAACAGAAACATCATCACTTACCGGTGAAACCGATCACGCACGTACACTGGTACCCGTTCAATAAGTCCGAACACAATGCGCCATTCATGCATGGTCTGCTGAGGCATTCGTCCGTATTGAGCTCACAATTGACGCCACTGTATCCCGCAACGCACGCGCATTCGTACTGGTTGACGCCGTCCTGGCAAACAGCTCCATTCTGACAAGGGTTGGATCCACATTCATCAAAGTTTATCTGACAGCTATCACCTAAAAATGGACAAAGATAAATAAAACAGTAAATTCAAAGTCATGGTCGCTTCCAACTTAAACTTGGTGGTTGATTTGATAAATTCTCTTCTATTGTGACACTCCATGACCTAATTTCATAAAGTTTATTAGCCGAAAATATAGCTTTGATTTATTGAATATTAGAGAACCACTTAAAAGTGCAGAACATTTACAGCAGTCACACAAACAAGGCCCATTTTCATTTTCATAAATATTGCTCAACAGTTTCGTGCTAAGCTAAAATAAGCAGGATACCAGTTATGGTTGGTACAGGTGAAATAGTATATTGGCCGGTAACCTGGTCTTGCCTGGTAAGCTACTTTTTGTGATTGAACAGCTGTGAGAAATTAGGCCCTGATGAGTTCGTAAAGTCATTAATGTTCATTCGCATAATAATATCATGCAAGCAAAACAATGATAACAAAACAGAGCAATTGCATCACACACCAACAATTTGATACTAAAAAGCAGATAAATAATTTGTTAAAAAGGAATGCAAACAGAAAAATGTCAAAGTAGTAAAAACAAAATTTCAACAATAAAAAGCATTTCACAGAACACCATGATCTACATGTTAATAAACCAAATTCCAGCAGTACACACTTTAACTCAACTCAACTCTGATGGAATGCTAAGAATAAAAAATTAAGTAACAACAGCAAACATTAATTTAACAATCATATCCCGGTATTATGCCTAATTTCATAAAGCTGTTGAGCAGATAAACTTGCTAAACAAATTAATTTGCTTAGCAAAATTATACGGGGTACTCAGTCACAAGTAATGTACATTATGTATCAATTTAGCTGGTACCCTGTTTTTGCTTAGCAGTGACTTGTAGAAAGTGACCAAAAGCTGATACAGTTAACGTTCTTTGATAAATTGGTGTGTATTTATGCTGATGACATTAATTGTAACATGAAGCCATGTTCTTGTACAGTTTGCATGGGTTTGTTTTAAATTCTTAGATACTCCTGCAGGACCACCAAGAATTGGGTGTATTGAAACCCTGGGTGTATTGAAACCCTGGGTGTCATTGAAACCCAGTTCATGTACCCAGGCCCTGGTACATGTGAGGTGCTGACTTGACAAGTGTGACCATCTCGCTACGGTAGTGATGATAACCAATGAAAAGCCACCATTTATATATATTTTGAGTAATTACCAAACGTGTACATTGATTTGCTTTGTGACATCACACTTTACTAAGCAACTACGATTGATTTGCAGTTACGATCAATTTTAAATCTTTGTGAAATTGGCCCAAGTTATGCTTATGAATTCAATATGATTTTGGCAAAAGAATCATGTTCTATTCGCGATAGTATAATAGGGCCTATGTAGCTCTTAACAACAAATCAGCAGAAATTGTTTTGTCCAAGTTTAACTGTATTGAACAACCTGTTAAGAGTGAGCCGGATCATGTATTGAACAACCAATCAGAATTAGCCATCAGACGGGGCAGAGCCCAATGTGAATGAGCCTCTCTGAGATATGGTGGACACTATAGGAGTGCTGGTTTTGGGTGTCTACATACAAATGTACCCAAACCAAACAGTGTGGTTATAGTAATGTGTCCACCATATCTCATAATGGCTTAAAAAGCTTCAGAGCTCATATTTTACACTGGACCAAGGCCAGTGGTTTCAGTGTCGGGCCAGTAAACTCAAGACACGACAAGTCCGGTGATTGTTTTTTTTTTCATTTCAACATCTTTGTCTCCAAACAATGATGTTCCAATGTTGAGTTTCAGTCTCATAAATATCTTTCAATCCTGCTGAGTATCACCCATAAAACAGAAGAGATAAATCTTCTCTTAGTGTTTTGTTCAAATAAAACAGTTTAGATGATAAAACTGTGTTCTCATTTTGATTCTAGTCTCTTCTCATTTTGATTCTGGTCTTGTAAATAAAATCCCGGTCCAGTAAAGATTCTGAGCTACAAGTCCTGCGGTCTTGTGGATTTTTCCCCCAAATTCAAGCCCTGAGCTTGCATCGTCCCGTCTGTTGAGGGAAAAACTGCCGACAAAGAATTCAATGGAAAGCAGAAATTGAGCCTAGATCATGATTTGTAGATGAAGTGGTGTTACGTTTTACTTCAGTGACGATTTGTAAATCAATTGTATACAAAATTGTAAATAACTCTAATTGCCTTTCACCGTGTTAATTAATTTCTGCAGTCAAACAATATCTTCCATGCCACACCATCGCCCCCACGGGTTGTCTGTGACAATTTGGAATATCACACTTGTTAAGAAGATGTTGTGCAGCACTATCGCCAACATTGTTTCAAAATACTGCACATTATCACGAAACAAATTAATTCATGCTTTGGTGCAAGAATGAAACAAAATCTCTTTTGTCAGGGAGCGGATGAGTGCATGGTTATCGCAAACAAACTGTGCACAGATGACTTTGTGAATGTGCTGATAACAATAAGTCTGAAAGTAGATTCACTAACCCCTGGTAGGGATGTGCTGAAAAACAACGCTGTTTGACTCAAAGGAGAGTCATCAAAGGACAGAAGGTGGCCAGACAGCCAGGGAAGAAGGCAGAGAGTCAAGACAGCCAAGATGGTGGCCAGACAGCCAGGGAAGAAGACAGAGAGTCAAGACAGCCAAGATGGTGGCCAGACAGCCAGGAAAGAAGACAGAGAGTCAAGACAGCCAAGATGGTGGCCAGACAGCCAGGAAAGAAGACAGAGAGTCAAGACAGCCAAGATGGTGGCCAGACAGCCAGGGAAGAAGGCAGAGAGTCAGGACAGCCAAGATGGTGGCCAGACAGCCAGGGAAGAAGACAGAGAGTCAAGACAGCCAAGATGGTGGCCAGACAGCCAGGGAAGAAGGCAGAGAGATAAGACAGGCAAGATGGTGGCCAGACAGCCAGGGAAGAAGGCAGAGAGTCAAGACAGCCAAGATGGTGACAGGGAGCAGATGTATGTATACAAGTTTTACACAGCAGTGCTGATTAGTACTCAAACAATTGATGTACATGTACAATACAAATATCTGTAACAAAAATCCCAAAATTCATGTCAATACAATGGCAAATCGAGCCACTCTGTGTACCAAAATGTTACAAATAAAAATTAATGCAATATGTTAAGGTGTGATTTACTTAAAAACAAAACATGCATTAAATATGCTGGTTTTTAAACAGCAAGTTGATGTCATGAAAAAAATATAAAATAACTGTTCAGAATTTCATTTTGAGCGTCAGTGCCTAGTAGAGTGACTCCAAAAACCTTGAATGATAAAATATTTTGTTGTCACATCTGTCCACATATTCTTGTTTGTTGCACTAAAATTGCAATCCAATAATGATTTTTGGGGTGTTCTTGCAAAACCAAGCGTTAGTAGTAAACATCATTACAAGTAATGCACCTACTTCTAAAAACTCAAAATAAAAAAGGAAAACACACGGCCAACCAGATAATTTGTGCAATGGTTTAATTGGTTAGACTTTGATGCATACAAGAACTTTGTTCTCAAGGCATAGATGTGCAGTGAAATACAAATCAGTGCAAGGTTAACACAAATTACAGAAGAAACGTGTTGAGGTTTAAAAAACGTGGGAGTAACTTGATCCCAACACCAAATGAGAAGTCCGTGACTTGTTAATACGAAAGCTTCACACCATATCACCTGTGTAACCAGCCAGACAGTCGCACCGGTATCCATTCACCATATCGACACAGACCGCCCCGTTCAAACACGGGTCACTGACGCATTCTGGATTATCGACTTGGCACACGTTCCCAGAGAACCCCGGTGCGCAGCTGCACAAGAAACCGTTGAAGACGTCCTGGCAGGTGGCATTATTCTGGCATGGATCACTCTCACATTCGTCGATGGGAATCTCACAGCGCTCGCCGGTGAAACCTGGAACGCAGCTGCAGAAGAAGGCGTTGAGTTGGTCAACGCAGCGGCCGCTGTTAAGGCAAGGGTTGCTGTCACATTCTTTGGTCTCGATCTCGCAGAATACACCCTGATAGCCTGGAATGCAGACACACTCAAAGCCGTTCACCAAGTCCGTACATGTTGCCGAATTCTGACACGGGCTACTGCCACATTCATCGATATTTACGTCGCAGTTCACCCCTTCAAAGCCCAACAGACAAAGACAGGTGTACATATTGACGCCATCTTGGCATGTTCCACTATTCAAGCAGGGGTCTGAGGCACACTCGTCGATGTTATTCTCACAGCGTGTGCCGTTGTAACCGATCGGACAGAGGCAGGTATAGCTCCCAATCTCGTCCACACATGTTGCCTGATTCAAACACGGGTCACTTGAACATTCATTGATCTCAGTCTCACAGTTAACCCCCGAATAACCGAGAACGCAAACGCACATATACCCAGCGATGACGTCAACGCAGGTGGCCGAGTTCAGACAAGGATTGCTCCCGCACTCAAACGTGTCTGTCTCACACCTGTTACCATGGTAACCAGGTGGACACACGCATACGTATTGGTCGACTAAATCTTGGCATGTCGCTCCGTTATTGCACGGTGTACTCTCACATTCGTTAGTGTCCGTCTCGCAAGTGTCACCTTTCATAAGGAAAATGTTGCAATTGGGGAAAAAATGATGTTACAACATGCATAATGACATGGAAATTTGTATGAAATAAATTAGCAGGCATTATATGTGGTCCTTGGGAAAAAAGTAGGATCATTTTATTGAGTACAAGGGCTGTTCTACATGTACACATGGTGTAGGCTTTAATAAACTTTTCAGGCTATTTAATCACACTTTTTTCTGATTTTGTCCAAGGGCAAGAAAAATCGGCAATCAGACTCAAGTTGGATAAATATCATGCCTGACTTAGGTAAAATATTGACTTTCCTTTAACCTTTTCTGTAAATTTTCTTCTGTAATTTTTTCTTTTTTAAAGATTTTCTGAAACCTCCAAAAAATGACCTAAGGGTTTAGATTTTTTTTTAAATTAAGAAAAATCCATTGATCTTTTCTCTTAGAATGTTAAATATCAAAATAGTATTAAATAAAAATTAATAAAGGAATGATGCTGAAAATTATGTCAAAGGCGGAGAAGTATGATGGTTATATGGTATTAATGATAGAAGGTGTGGGGGATGGTAGTGAAATTAAAAGTGATGACTCAAAGCACAAAATTATATCAGCAAGCCAGGAAGGAATGCACTTGAAAGTGTTAAAAAAGCAACTCTTGTCAATTAATCTCTTTGGAAAAACATCGTTCAAAACAAAGATTTTTAGTTGAAAAAATAATGGTTTCACTTAAAATTGTTTGCCAAAACATTTGTTATCAATCACGTCAAATTGGCACTATCTGCTAAAAACAAGTTTCACAAATTTTGAAAAGTCAAATTTTACTTTGTTGGAAAATGGCTATTGAAGGAGGGTAGAAAAACAGCTTATAGGGCCCATTGATAAATGGTGAAAAGTACATGAGAAATGCTTCAAGAACTACACTGGTTTAATTAATCTGAAGATTTGGTTTGAAATCAAGGCTGTACCTAGTTTTCATGTGATTAAAAAACATTAGGCCTACATTAGATGATGTTGAAGTTGACCAACAACATGTAGCTGATGAATAATGATGATTTTAATGATGACGATGTTAGAAATGGTAAGACAGAAAATGTTAAAACATACAGATGATCAGACCAGATGATCAGACAGGCTGTTAACAATTATAACATGTAGATGATGTCAGTGATAAAGCAGAAAATCCTATTGGAAATTACATGTACATGTAGGTGATTGCATGGATGTTAAAGATAAGCATTGAAAATTAATAAAATAGATGAAATTAATTTGATGATAGAAGCCCAAGATGACCAACATTTACAAAGGACAAGTTTAAAGAAAACCCAGTCATCCAAAGGGTATAAGTGAGTAGATTCACAAAGGCACACTAAGAGGAAGAAAGCAAAACCGCCAGGGTGAAAGAGGAAGGACTGGTGAACAAGTCTACCATGATGACCCATGACACACCATTTAAATATTCATATCACACTCAATAGGTCACCTGTATAGCCTGGTATGCAGTCACATCGGTAACTATTCACTAAGTCCACACACGCTGCTCCGTTCTGACACGGTGTACTGATGCATTCTGGTTTGTTGATCTCACAGTGGGTACCAGTGAATCCGGCAACACACTGGCAGCTGTATCCGTCAAGTGCATCTTGACACGTTGCACCGTTCAGGCAGGGGTTGCTCTGGCACTCATCAAAGTCAGTCTGGCAACGGTCTCCAACAAAGCCGCTCACACATGTACAGGAAAAGGCGTTGATCTGGTCCACACACTGCGCACCATTTACACATGGATTACTCGCACAGTCATTGATGTTCGTCGCGCAAAGTACACCGCTAAAGCCGTCCACACATTCGCATACGAACATGTTCAGTAAATCAGCACACGTTGCCGAATTCTGACACGGACTACTGGCGCACTCATTTGTATCAATTTCACAGTTATCACCTTGAAAACCGGCAACGCAGAAGCATACGTACATGTTGATGCCGTCACGGCACGTACCGCCGTTTACGCATGGATTGGATTCACACTCATTGATGTCGATTTCACAATGAACGCCGAGGTACCCATCCGGGCAAGAACAAGTGTATCTGTTGACGTCTTCAACGCATGTCGCTTGGTTCAAGCAAGGATCACTCGCACATTCTAAAATTTCCACTTCACAATGAGTTCCGGTAAAACCCGGGAGACAAGAGCAATTATATCCAGCGACTTTATCGTTGCAGATTGCGGCATTAGCGCAGGGGTTACTCAGACACTCGTCTAGCTCCACTGCACAATTACTACCGTTAAAGCCGTTTGCACATTCACACATGTAAGCATTGATTACGTCTACACAGCGAGCTCCATTCATGCAGGGACTGCTACTGCATTCGTTAGTATCAGTCCCACACAGCTTACCTTCAAACCCAGCCAGACAAACACAAATGAAGGCGTTTATCTGATCCCGGCATTCTGCACCGCTCTGGCAGGGGTTGCTAGAGCACTCATCGATATTCACCTCACAGCGCTGCCCCTGGTACCCTGGAAGGCACTGACACTGGTAACCAGCTACCAGGTCAGTGCACGTCGCCCCGTTAACACACGGAGAGCTGCCGCATTCGTCGATCTCCACTTCACAGTGAGTTCCCGTGAAACCTTGTCTGCACATACACTGGTAGCTGTTGACACCGTCCAAACAAGTTGCCCCGTTCCGGCAAGGAGAGCTACCGCATTCCGCAACATCAGTCTCACATTTGTCCCCGACGAACCCGAGAACACACAGACACCTGTAGCTTGCAATTAGATCTTCGCAAGTTGCCCCATTCTCACATGGGTTACTGGAGCATTCGTTAATCTCAACATTGCAAGTGGTCCCAACAAATCCATCTCCACAATTACATTGGTACCCTGCTAGCTGGTCTACACACTCGGCACCATTCAGACATGGGTTACTCAAGCATTCGTTGATGTCTTGATCGCAGATTATACCTCCGAAGCCGTCGATGCAGAGGCATGAAAAGTGGTTGATCTCATCCACACAGGTAGCGTCGTTCTGACAAGGATTACTCAGGCATTCGTCCACCTCAAACTCGCAGTTTGTACCCTGAAAGCCCAAGTTGCAATCGCACTGGTAGCGGTTGACAAGATTTGTACAGATGGCGCCGTTCTGGCAAGGACTGCTGGAACACTCATTAATATCAAGTTCACAAAGGGTCCCATTGAAGCCGTCAGGACACAGGCATGAAAACTGATTGAGTTGATTGATGCATTGAGCCTCATTCAGGCATGGGTTGCTGGAGCACTCGTTGATGTCCAATTCGCAGTGGACACCTTCAAAGCCTGGCAGACACACACAGACGTAGCTTCCCACCTGGTCCAGGCAGTTGGCATTATTCACGCAGGGACCACTGTCGCATTCACGGATGTCCTGCCCACACTCCGACCCCTGGAATCCCACTGGACAAATGCAGGTGAAGCCGTTGACGAAATCCTGACAGGTGGCGCCGTTGGTACACGGCAAACTCGCACACTCATCAATGTCGACGTCACACCGGCTACCAGTGAAACCTGGAAGGCATTCACAGACGTAGCCATTGACACGATCTCCACAGGTGGCTCCATTTTGGCAGGGGTTACTTGCACACTCTAAAGAATCCAGTCCACATCTTAACCCCTCGTATCCATCCAAACAGATACACTCAAAACCATCCACAAGATCTTGGCATGTAGCATTGTTTAGACAGGGGCTACTTGTGCATTCATTGATGTCTACCCCACAGGTTGGGCCTGTAAAACCGGACAGACAAGTACAGCTGAAGCTGTTGACTTCATCAGTACACTGTGCACCGTTGAAACAAGGCTGTACTTGACATTCATTGATATCTGTTTGGCATAGAACTCCTTCAAATCCAGGCTGACATTCACAAGAAAAGCTGTTCACACCATCTGTACAAGTGGCTCTATTTAGGCAAGGGTTGCTCGCGCACTCGTTGATGTTGATCTCGCAGTGTGTTCCCTGGAACCCAGCGTTACACATGCACTGGTAACCGTTCACCAAGTCGCGGCAAAGCGCTTGATTCTGGCATGGCGTGCTGGCACATTCGTCCGTATTCACCTCGCAGTTGATTCCACCATACCCAGCAATACAAACACATGAATATCTGTTGACACCATCTACGCACTCGGCACCATTCAGGCACGGGCTGCTGAGACACTCCTGAATGTTGGTCTCACAGCGCTCACCGATGAAACCAGGATTGCATACACATATGAAGCTGTTGGGCCTGTCCTGACACTCAGCCCCATTCTCACAAGGACTACTTGAGCACTCATTTATCTCATGCTCACAGTTTGTACCCAAATACCCAGGAAGACAAGAACACAGATACCTATCGAGGAGGTTGGTACAAGCGGCTTGGTTCAAGCAAGGGTTACTTGCGCATTCGTTGATATCGGTCTCGCAGTTGATCCCTTCGTAGCCGGCTGGACAATCGCAGGTGTACCCTCCGATGGCCTGAGTACAGGGAGCGCCGTTCTGACAGGGGTTGCTTGCACATTCATCGATATCAGTCTCACAGAACGTGCCTTCCCATCCCATCAGGCATTGACACGAGAATCGGTTGATCAGGTTCAAACACACTGCATTATTCAAACAGGGGTTACTGAGACACTCATCGACTTCAATCTCACATTGGATCCCCACAAAACCCGCCCGGCAGTCACATCGGTAACCGTTGACCAGATCGATGCATTGGCCGTTGATGCACGGGTTGCTCTCGCACTCGTCCACGTTAATCTGACAGTTAACGCCCGAATATCCAACAGGACACTGGCAGCTGTAACGATCAAAGAGATCCGTGCACACGGCTCCGTTCTGACACGGATTACTGCTGCATTCGTCCACTTCCTCCTGACAAAGAGTCCCCTCATACCCGGACAAACAAACACAAAGAAAACCCAAGAATCTATCCTGACAGTTTGCAGAGTTTAGACAGGGTGAGCTTAGGCACTCATCTATTTCCCTCTCACAGTTAACACCTTCGTAGCCATCAGCACAGGTGCAGGTATACATGTTGATGAAGTCGGTGCAGGTGCCTCCATTCCGGCAGGGATTGCTAGTACACTCGAGAATCTCTATTTCACAAGCCATGCCGAAGTATCCCGGTGTACAGAGGCACTCGTAACCGTTGATGTCATCCAAGCACACAGCCCCGTTCTGACAGGGTCTGCTGATGCACTCATCTATGTTGATATCGCACTCACTGCCCGTGAAGCCGCCATCACAGTTACAGATGTAGCTGTTTGCGGCGTCCTCACAGACCCCTCCGTTTTGACACGGATTACTGAAGCATTCATTAATATTAACTTGACACTTCTCACCTTGGAATCCAGGCAGGCAGGCACAGGTATAGCCGTTAACCATGTCCACACATCCGGCTCCATTCGCACAGGGACTGCTCTGGCATTCATCTATATTGATCTCACATCGGGCCCCACGAAATCCTGGCTCACACTCACAGGTGAAGAATCCAACCCCTTGCGTACAAACACCTCCAGAGAGACAAGGCTGGCTGGCACACTCGTCGATATCCTGCCCGCAGTTTACACCTGTGAAGCCACGTCGGCAAGCACAGCGGTACGCATTGACCAGTTCAACACAAGTACCACCGTTCATACACGGCAAACTGGCACACTCTCTGATCTCACTCTCGCAGTTAATCCCGGCGAATCCATCAACGCAAGCACACGAATAGCGCCCAACTTCATCGAGGCAATCGGCGTTGTTCTGACACGGGGAACTATCGCATTCGTTCTGATCGATCTCACAAAGTGTTCCAAGAAAGCCAAGAATGCACTGACAGCGGAACTCATTGATCAGATTCTCACAGGTGGCTCCGTTTTGACAAGGGTTGCTCGAGCACTCATTCGTTTCGATCTCACAGTTTTGCCCGCTGTAACCTAAGACGCAATCACAGATGTACGAGTTCACTCCATCGATACAAGTTCCTCCATTCAGGCACGGGTCACTGATGCACTCTGGAATGTTCTGCTCACAGAAGGTTCCCCGGTATCCAGCCAGACACACACAGCGATACATATTCACAAGATTGTCACACTGGGCACCATTCCGACATGGCTGGCTGGCGCACTCGTCAACATCAATCTCGCATCGAGTCCCGATATACCCCGGATCACAGGAGCAGGTGTAGCCGTTTATCAGCTCGTTGCAGACGCCGTGAATTCCACATGGTGAACTTTGACACTCACTGACGTCCGAGCCGCAGATGGTACCGGTCAAACCGGCGGTGCATAAACACACAAAACCATCAACCACGTCTTGACACGTTGCTCCGTTCATACAAGGGTTACTTAAGCATTCATTGATGTTCATATCACAGAGATCTCCTTCATATCCTGGATGACAATCGCACTGGTAACCGTTCACCATGTCGATGCACTCGGCATTTACCCCGCAGGGATTACTTGCACACTCGTTGATGTCAATCCCGCAAGTGGTTCCCCTGAATCCGGGCAGACAGGCACAAGTGAAGACGTCCACGCCCTGCGTACAGATCCCGCCGTTCAAACAGGGAGTACTTGAGCATTCGTCTATGTCCACGCTACAGGATTCCCCTGTGAAGCCAGCCGGGCACAGACATTGGTATCTGTTGATGAGATCAAGGCAAGTAGCTGTCTGATGGCAGGGACTGCTGAGACACTCATTTAGGTCTTGCTCACAGGTCGTACCTGGAGATACAGACAAAACAAACTTGAAGATTAACATATGACGTATAAAAGGGAGAAGGGAGTCTATTCTTATACATCATTTTTTATTATATAAAAATAAAAAAACAGGAGAACTTCTCAGCATACAAAATGTTGTAACTCCTTCAATTGTCAGTTTCACTAAAAAGCATTACACTACTCTTATTTATGCAAAAAAAAAATATTAGTTTTGAATACAAACCATTGTATCCTGGTACACACTCGCAGGTATAAGACATAATGCCATCGATACAGGTTGCGTTGTTCAGGCAGGGGCCGGAGGTACACTGGTCCCCATCATCTTGGCAGTTGGTCCCAAACCATCCTTCTTGACAGATGCAACTGTACTGACCGACGCCATTCACACAAACAGCTAGAAGAAGAAAAAGAACGAAGTGGAGAAAGATCAAACCTACCGAAATCGTGAAAAGCATTTGGAGTATTTTTGGCTTTATAACTGCGAATAAACTTTATCAGGGAGAAATGTAAATTTAAACAAGAGGTAACTCAGGGTTACACCTCATGTAACCTCTTTGTACCCTGGAAATTCACACAAACACCGAGAAGAAAAAAATATAGAAAACAAAGTTTTACACCACAGGGTATATTGACTTAGACGTATGGCTGGACAAACCCATTGAACTAACGTAGGGCATCAACATCGTTGCATCCACACGTTCAATTGACGTGTGATGCCAGCAGTGAACTTGATGCAATCCCCCACACATTGCTTAGTACAGCGTTATTCCGAGGGTGATTTGACCATCCTTACTTTGTATAAATGTTGTCTCTTTGACAGCTCTATGTACAAAAATCCCGTTGAACATGCTTTTGAGGAGCATTCTGAGTATTTCCACTTGCTGGTCATTTCCGGTCTGAAGATGGCAAAGTGGCTGAAAAACTTTGATTTTCGGACTCAGGGAGAGGCAGATTTGGATATAAATTTTGTGTCTCTAGCATGCTTAGTTCAGGAGTTATTGTCAAACATACCGCAGAATTTGTTTCAAACCATTATTCGGCAGTGAACTTGGTGCAACCCCCCAACCATTGCATAGCACAGCGATTTAGCAATGGTGCTCAGAGAATTAAAATCTTCTGTTAAATTTTTCACAGTTGTTTATAAATTTTATCCATAATCTGAATACATAGTCTCTTTTGTCAAATACTCATGATTGGCAGTGAGGAGAAAAAATAACAGAGTTGAATTTGGTTCAGTAATTATCTTGTAAAAATTCAGTTCAGATAAATCATGTCACCTTAATTTGTTGAAAAATGCTAAAAAATTGCCAAATGGTTATGTTTCCTTTTCGAGACTGTTCTACTCTACTCCTGGAATACTTTTATAGTCATATTTGGATTTATTTTGTAGCAAAAAATAGTTCAACGAAGCTGGTGTGTATATTTAAAGTTCGGACCTTATTCACAAAAAAAACTTGGTTGCGCCATTTTGAGAGTCAGTTTGACAGTGTGTTATATTGTGCAGTGAGCATTTTAGGCAAGTTGCCGTGTTTACCGCTCACCATATCTCTGCGTGCAATTTGACACCCAAAATGGCCTACCATGGGCAAACAGTACCGAATGTGACGTCATTGCAAGGGGTCAGTATCAAATAATGAAAAGAACAATGAAGCAGTCTGGGAAACAGACTGGCCCCTTTTGTGTAAAAAACTTTTAAAGAGGGGCTTCAATGTTAAATTCTTATTTGTGATGCACTCATTTTTAAATAAATAGATTCCTCAGAAAGTCTGGGAAAAATTACAAGTCTCTATCCTCAGGTTAAAACTGTGTAAAATGTCATTTTATCAAATACTCTTTCATAGCGATATTTGAAATGTGACATCATCAAACATCAGAAACGAATGCGTCTGTACAACACAAAGAGGAATTTTTTGTGCCAGTGAAAAGGTCAAATCCAATGCTGATTTGATTGAATATCATCAAAATTCAGGAATGAATTTAAAACAGACTATATATTTGAAATGTGATGTTATCGGACGCTTTTGGATTTTGACAAAAATTGCACTTGAAGGGTATCAAACACAGTGGCATTTAACACCATTTTAACGTGAGGATAGAGACTTCCAAGTTTGTCCCCCATTTTCATAAGGACTCTATCTATTGGAAAATGAGTGGATCACAAAACTGAATTTGACTTGCAGCCCCTCTTTAACATTTTGTCTCAGCCTTATGGCAAGCAGGGAACTCATCTGGTGCTTTCACTGTAGCTACAAACATTCAGAGATAAACCGAGATCAGGAATTCTTGAAGCAATCAAAGAGGCGATCTACTCACCCCCATTGAGGCAAGGCTGACTTGAGCACTCATTTACCAAGTCGGTGTCACATCTTAACCCAGCCAGCCCTTGAGGACAGATGCATCGATAGGCCTTGACGAGCTCCTGGCACGTCCCGCCGTTAATGCACGGATTACTCGCGCACTGATCCCCATCAATCTGGCAGTTAGCTCCACTGAAGCCTGCTGGACAGTTGCAAGAATATCCATTGATGCCATCCATGCATACACCTGCAATAATAATAATAATAGTAAAGACTGTTCAGCTGAGTAGGGAGAAACTGGGGATAAAGCACCTCCAGATCATTCAACCCCATGGTCTGAATATCCAAGGGTGCACCCCACTAAATAAACTCCCACAGCATACAGTGCAAAATGCTAAAATACTAAGAAGTCTCACAGCTTTTTACAGTAAAGGGAAAATTATCCAGTGACTCTTGAACTTTTTATCCTCTGCTCAATTTGATATGGGGAGTCCCAAGGCTCGTCGAGTTATTCTCCCTCCAAATAAAAACACCCCTACACCGGTGTAATTTTTCAAAGGTCCGAGCATCAATCTTGAAAAATTTCCCTACACCTCTTGGCAAATAGGACTATTTCTTTCAGGGCCTATGCCATCCAAAATACCTCAAGTTGGAAGTCAACAACCCCCAGGTCACAATTGGGCAAAACATTTTTACAATGTATCCCTTTTATTGGGCTCTCAAATTGTCTAATATGGAATATTTTGAGGGCCTACAAAATATTAATGAGGCCGATGCTGTTTTCTCCCTATTTAGTGAGGTGCACCCCAAGAAGGAAATTACTAACGACTGTTTGTCTTTGCCTTCTCCTTTTTCCACAGATATTCCCCTTTTTAGTGTGACATTCAATAATTAAGTATTTTTTCTACCTTTTTCCACCTTTGATTTTGTCGTTTTTTGTTTACAACCTTTTGTGATTAAATCACTCCCTTTCCTCTATCTCCTCTTTGTCTCCTTCATAATTCATCCCTTGCTTTTGCAATCGTGCTCGTAATATCCCCTTTTCCGGGATTTAATGTCAAATCCCCGATTCCAAACCTTTGCCCTGTTGTTGTACAAATGTGGCATACAAGAATAGACAGGCTGCCACCATTGTTTAACATTGTTTTCAGCTCAAGTCTAAGCGTTCCTAGATTCCAGCATACCGTGGCAGATTATCGAACATGGCTTACGGCCAAGGTTCTGCAATTCACATTCAGTGGCTAACTCATATTTTCCCACAAGACAACATCAAATCCAAGTCCTTATTAGAACCTTTGTTGTGTTTTCTTTGTCAAGTCTGGGTTTCACTGTGGCAATGATATTTTCAAAGGAAAACGATTACTCCAGAAGTTAAAGAAGTTCATACAAATAATACAGCGGGTGGGTATGGAAATTTGTTTGGAATACCGACGTGAAGTTGTTGAAGGGTAAGATCACTTACCAGTGTTCTGACAGGGACTGCTCTGGCATTCATCAGTGTTCACCCCACATGTCACTCCAGTAAAACCCAGGATGCACTGGCAGTCATATCCCGAAATCCTCTCCACACACGTCGCCCCGTTCAGACAAGGCCCGGACCCGCACTCATTGATCTCCTCCGAACAGGTCCGTCCAAAGAAGCCTGCCGGACAGACACAGGTGTAGCGGTCCACAAGGTCCTCACAGGTGGCCGTAGAGGCACAGGGATTGCTGGCGCACTCATCGATGTTTGTTGAGCAGTTGGTTCCTGAACGTCAAAACAAAATCAGAACAGAGTCTGAAAGGCCATGTCACACGAGGCAATTTACGGGCAACCAGTTCCAGGCAGTCTCCAATAAGAATATTCATTCACATTTCAGTTTTCTCATAATTTTCTTGGGGATAGTGAGTTACAAGTACAAGACTGTCTCTTGTGCTGCCAAAGTGTTCCTTGTGCATACAGTGCAAGTGTTTGTCTCCAAGTTGCCTGACAAAATTTGCCCTGTGTGACATGGCCTTAGTGGCAATACTGGGTCTACTGTATACTTTTATTATAATGTTCATGTTATTATTATTATTATTAATTTCTGGCCACAAAACCAAGGATGCCTCAAAAGTGAACTTAATCAATGTAAAACTCTGAGGCCTGAGGAAACCCGCAGGCCAGGGTGCTAGCAATGAACCAAAAGCACCGGGGTTAACCCCTACTCTTCCAAGAGGATCTACGCCAGCCACAGGATCTACAGGTTTATGTCTAATCCAAAAGACAATTGTGTGGATCTCTGATCGACTCACCTTCAAACCCAGCTGCACAGTTACACCTATACTGTCCGTTCTCAATGATGCATGTTGCGCCGTTATCGCACGGACACGTCCTTAAATCCGTCTCACAATTAGTACCTGAGAAACCTGGGGCACAAATACATCGGTACACGTTCGATTCAACAATGCAGGCGGCTCCGTTAGCACACGGATCACTGGAACATGCTCTATTAACAGCTTCAGCACAGGTTGCACCTAGAATATGGACAAACGTCATGTGTGAAACACCTTTAAAAACCAATAGCAAAGACATTTGCTGTGACAGGAATTACATGTAGATCACTGTTTCTGCTGCCTTTACTCCTCAGCAAAGCGGCTTCTAAAGCAAAAACAGTCAAAGTCACAGCCAATGCAGAGTTTGCCCTTAACTTATTTCAGTGAATAGCCAGTGCAGGCTAGTATTGCAGGTAGGTAATAGGGATTGTGCCTTTGATGATACAAGCATGCCACACAGTCCGAGTATGTCATGAAAAAAAATATCTGGCCAAGACAGATTTGTTCTGTGTGAAAATATAGACTATGTAGAATTAACAAGCATTAGCAGCCATTTTGAAAATTTTGAAAAAAATGCTTGTTATTCTACTTGAACAAATCTGCGTAGCCCTATGGCCAAATATTTTTGTCACATGGTGCAACTTTTGGAGGCAACTTGGAGGCAACCATTTCAAATTTACCCAGTCAGTTTCCCGTTTTGTTTATAACTTGATATTTAAAAAGAATTAACAGAGCTGTCTTTTTTTCATTGCGTATGTGTACGGGTAACAACTGTGTGAATAAAAGTAATTTTCCAACTGCAGTGCAGGACAACAGGACAACTTTGGTGGCACAGGAGTAATTTTTTAGACAATGTCTTACGATCACCCAAAAAATATGTGAACTTTCAAATGTGAATGCCTTTTCTTTTTGGAGATTGCCTGGAACTGGATGCCAGTAAATTGCCTCATGTGACATGGCCCCTACGTGTATGACACACATACTGAGCCTGTGTGCCAAATAGCACTACACACTTAATGATGTCACTTTTGCTAAAAAATACCCCAGTTGTCAGACAAACTTTCCACCGCTCACGGGATCACCACATCAGCAAGCCAGGCCCCAGCACTACAGTACACACGAGTAAACATAAAGCTTGGACATGTAAATTAGTAAATTAGTGACATTTGACATGATGTCCGAGTTTCAGCAACCTTGTTCCCCTCGCAGCGCCATTTTTTCCCAGCATGCCTTCTTCGCTTATAACCCTGGAATTGATGAATTAAAATGTGCTAGAATCTAGCACATTTTAATTAGGCCTGTTGCCGATCCGTTCTATGCGCCCGCTCAAGTTTGGTAACCCGCAAAAGAGGCAACAAGTCAAAGAGCAACTGGTCCCCTCTCATTCTTCTTTGGTCATGTGATATGTCTAACTGTATGCAGTTTTGGGTGACCGTGTAAAAACATGATTCATTTGAAATGGAAACGCGTAAAATACAAGCATTTTGACATGCGCGTACGAAACGTCCTACAAGCGCCCGGAAGTTTTTAACAAGCGTGCACCCAAAGTAGTCACTTCTGGGAGCCAATCAGCGTTGTTTTTCAGCACATCCCTACCAGGGGTTAGTGACAAGAGGAATCGATACAGCGCGCTGTCCATGGTAGCGAGGCTGGAGTTTTGGGTACTTGGCTTCTACTTTTTGCATTACTGCGGAGTGATGGCTTATATCATCAAAGGCAGAATTCCCCAGATATTTCCCTTTCAGCAAAGTCAACAGCTTTGATGCTAGGGCTTAATTAACTGCTGTAATTTACAAATGAGGCATAAGCAATACCTTTGATTGAAGCAGCCAAAGTTTGAGCTCATGAAAATTTCAATGACACAATGATTAGGGTTACCTGTACCCTTCTCTTGAAACATGAAAAAAAAACCAAGTGAACAAACTAGGCACCAAAAAATAGTCACCAAAAACTACCAAAAGATCGCTAAACCCGAGAGTCTTTGCTGATACAATCTAAGGGGCCTCTTCTAAACCTGGGCCCAATTTCATAGAGCTGCTTCAGCAGAAAATATTGCTTACAAAATTTTCTGCTTAGCAGAAATCAGCAGGATACCAGTCACAAATGATACATGTGACATGGTACTTTGGCTGGTAACCTTATCTGGTAAGCATCATTTTGTTAGGCTTTACCTACTGTTTGTGCTTAAGCAGCTCTATGAAATTGGGCCCACGGCTTGGGTTCTGGCTCCATGAGCTTAGGCTATGTGCTGTCAGCATCAAATGGTGCCTGGCGCCGGAAACGAAGGTAAAAAAAATGCCCCAACCAAAGAACATACACAAAATTTGGTCCATATAATTTACCCTTCACCAATTTAGAAATAACTTTAAATTTGAACAATTAACCCAAAATCACACCAGCCTATGATTATGGACTGTCAAACAAAATAAATAAATGTAAACCAAATATGCAAAATGAAAAATGTAAGATCAACACACAATTGAGTAAAATATCAAATCCAGTGCACATTCCAAACCTTCAAATCCTGCAGGACATTGGCAAGTGAAACCAGTGGGTTTTGCTTCACAATTTGCACCGTTAGCACAAGGATTAGGGGTGCAAAAGCCAACATCAGTAGACTGGGATACCAGTGGCACCTCCTGTGTTAAATGCACTGTCATCTCTGTAGTTTGTGGAGGTGAAGATGTGGTCTGCCTTTCTGTAGAAATGCTAGTGGTGGATAATGGCTGGGTAGTGACAGGTACCTCTGCTGTTGTAGCAAGAGGTGTCTGGGTTGTGATGGGTGCCTGTGTTGTTGAAGCCACTGACTGTTGGGTGGTGATGGGTACCTCTGCTGTTGTAACAAGCGGTGTCGTGTTCATATTGGGTACCTGAACTGTTGTAACAAGCGGTGTCTGGGTAGTACTGGGTACATGAACTGTTGTAACAAGTGGTGTCTGGGTTGTAACGGGTGCCTGTACTGTTGTAACAAGTAATGTTTGAGTAGTAACGGGAACCTGTGCAGTTGTAACAAGGGGAGTCTGGGTTGTGATGGGTACCTCTGTAGTCATAACAAGAACTGTAGAAGGTGCTTCAGTCTGCACTGCTGTAGTAACAGCTTGTGTAGGAAGTTTGGTAGTGGAAATGTTCGTTGTGCCCGATACTTCGGATGTTGGCATTAATTCGGTGGATGATGATAATACTGGTGTAGTATTGAGTAAATCGGTGCAGGTAGGTCCGCCATAAGGCGATGGGCAGGTGCAGTTGAAGACAGCAACTTGGACGTCTACAATGGGACCAATCTGTGTACAGGCTCCACCGTTCATACATGGTGAGGAATCACAGGCTGTGGCTGAGGAACAAATATTCAATTGCCGATAATGAATTTTTGTTCAATTCAATTCAATTTCAATTCAATTTCAATTCACTTTATGTCCACGTCAAAGCAACAGCTTTAAAAGTTGCAGCTAATACAATGACAGAATGATTAAAAGAAGTGAATTATAATGAAATGTTTTGTTTACATAACATGAGAAAAGTGATAGAAAACAAAAGAGCGGCAAAGATGTAAAGAGGGCCCAAAAAGTAGTGCTTATCAGATGTAACCCCCCCTCATTGAATTTCCATGTATAATTCAATTCAATTTAAATATTTCCATACTCTCCCACAATTCCATAAAATAATGCAGAAAGTAAGTGAAATAATCTTATGATACAAGTATCAGGGGCCATCCAAAGTTATCAACATTTTCACGTCGGTACAAAAGCATAGGAAGTGAGGGGTTGGAGCCTGTGTACAACTTGAAAATATGAATACAAATTCTGATTTTTATACCGAAGAAATAATGCTGGACAAATTTAATTCACACAATGGCTCCGTAGACAACCTAATTGCAAGAAGAGCTTGGAAGTTAATTAGATAAACCAAGACTTGCATATTATCCTTTTCAAACACACAGACCTATTCTTGGGGTATTAATAAAAAAGTCATATACACGGACTGTACCTCCGTTTCTTCCACAGGTTGCATCAGTCTCATCTGACATATCCAAGCAGTCAGTAATGCCATCACAGACCCAAGCTGACAAGGTGCACTGTCCATCTGCACAGGCCGTCTGACGAACTGCACTCACGCCAGGACAGAGCTGAGCTGGAATGAGAAAGAAAAAACACCAACTTCATAAGGATGGGTTGGTAAAAGTTCAACCTTAAAGGGATTGCATACGTTTGGTAATTGGAACCCACTGTTTGTTTCAATCCTATTAGTTGTAGATATATACCATAAAACTAACCTGTGAAAAATTCATTTTAAAAGGTGGAAGCGTTTTTGAGATATTGCCAAAAATCTTGAGCGGTTACGTCCATGAAGACTAATCTGCAATCGAAATACACAATCTGAGAAAGTTACTGTCAGTAACGCTTCTCAGATTCAAATTTTGGGGGATAAAAAGTGATATATTTTTCCATAACTGCAGTACCTCGAAGTAAAAAGTTTCTTAAAATGCATTATACTTTCCAAAGCTGCTGTACTTCTAACTTCTTACCAAGTAAGTTTTCATTGCCATTAATTTTCAGACTCATTACCAAACGTATACAGACCCTTTAGAGTTTGAACAACCCAGACTCACTTTCATAACGCTGTTAAACCCTTTACAGACCATAGCGGCCGGAAACGGCCTGTACCAAAATGCCCAAAGCGGCCGCAAACGGCTTGTACTGACCTACTTCCACTCAACTAAAAAGGTCAAAGTAAAGGTCATGACCTGAATTGACATTTTCCAATGTTTCCCTTGTTAACATAGTAACAAAATTTCTGGTTTAGAAAAAATTTTGCAGACACTTTTTCGAGAACAAAAATTGATCAAAAAAATCAACAAAAAAACAAGTCTATGCGTATGGTGATGATTACAAATACAGAAATGAATGGTCTCTAAAGTGTAAAGCACCAAAATATCTAACGGACAGATTTTGCTCAGAAGAAATGGGTTACCAGCCAATAAACTGTGTAATCTACATTCCTTTTGACATGGTTCCCTGCATGTTTTTGTTTAGCAAATAAAAGTGTTAAGAAATATTTTCCCTTGTGGTTTATTTATTGATATTAAAAAGGAAAAAGTTGCACCCCCTTATGGTGACCCCCTAACTGCCTTTTCCCAGATTGTATCAAAGAGACCCAGGTGACCCTGGTTATACAGTAGACAGTATAAGGTTGAACCTCTGACTGGAGGACGAGGCCCCCCCCACCCCACCCCCACCTCCACCCCACCCCCACCCACGTTGTATAACCTCTGACTGTTTTAACTTTACCAGAATAAAAATGAGAACAACATTTGACCACAGTCTAACATTTTAACTGTTTTTATTTGAACAGACACTAAGACAAGATTTATCTCATTTGAGATTTTATCTCAGTGCTGGCCCAATGCTAAAATCACTGGCCTTGACCTGCGGTCCAGTGTAAAAATTTGCTGGGCCCTGGCCATGGAGGAAAGAATTTTATCTCACTGGATGTTTCAATGTCGCTTTCCCAATATGAGATAAAAAGAAAAGAATGGTGCGTTGACAAACACAAATGTCCCACTGAGATAACTTCTTGAGTCTAAACACAATAGGCTTCGGCGGTTCCTAAGACCAATCCACACACCAAGTTTGGAGTTGATACATAAAGTATACAAAGTCCTTCTTGAGTTCTAGCTTAGTTTGACACTTAACTTAGGGGATTCAAAACCAATAGGTTTCCGGGGGGGGGGGGGATCCCAAGACCAATCCACACACCAAGATTGGAGTTGATACATAAAGTATACCAAGTCCTTCTTGAGTTCTAGCTTGGACAACATTTATTTTGTTTTAGCCATAATGAGTTTGACCTTTAACTTAAGGGATCCACTAACAGGCTTCTGGGGATCCCAAGACCAATCTACACACCAAGTTTAGAGTAGATACATAAAGTATACCAAGTCCTTCTTGAGTTATAGCTCCGACAACATTCCTTTTGTTTAGCCTAATGACCTTGACATTTAACATAGGGGGTCCAAAAACAATATGCTTTTGGGGGATGCAAAGACCAATCCACACACTAAATTTGGAGTTGAAATGCCAAGTCCTTCTTGAGTTATTGCTCTGACAATGATTGCACACACGCACACACGAAGGACAAGGCAAACACTGTAAATGCCCCTTTGGCTTCGCCAGTGGGGCATACAAATTTGCCTTCCCTGTTAAATAGCTACATGTAAAGAAACACACAAAAACCAAATGAGGAAACTCCGAGTCTTTTGATTTATGAAAATTGTACACCAGTATAGGAGATTGACATGATGAGCATCAGTGAGCTTACACAATGCTGTTTATCACGCTCTTGTACACATTGTTATTTAACATAACAATGAGACCATACAAATTAGAATCAAGTATGGTTGGATTACATGTCAGCGGTTTTCTAGGACACGAAAACAAAGACTTCTGTGTTGTAAGAGGTTGGGAGGGAAATGCTAACTGCTTTGATTTAAAGGTAGGGTCATAGATTGGGGTTTTTTCAACGTGATGCATATTTATAGACACAATTAAAGTCACATACTGAAAGTTTCAGCTGAATACAGTGTCTATACTTGCTTAGAAAACAGAACAAAACTTTCACAGTATTTTCACAAGAATGTCAAATCCATCCATGTTTAGCGAGGTGACAGCAGGTACCAACCCCAAACCCCTCAGAAACCTGAGAATCGGTTCATGCAAGAATCATTTCTCAGATTCAAATGTTTTTGGGTGAACAATTATCCAAACCATAGCTCGAAGGGAATCCTTTCTCAAGATATATCTTTTATACTATCAACAACTGCAGTGCTTCTTACCAAGTAAGTTTTTATGGTCATAAATATTTAGAGTATTTACCAATCTATGACCCTACCATTAACAGCCAATCAGGATCAGTTTGTTACAACTAACAATTTACTATCCCCCAGGGATTTTTTGTTTGTTTTTACAGAGTGATCTTTATGTCAGTAGGTCTTTTAAACAAAAACCTTATTGTTCAGCATAAATGAACATGTGAAACAATTTACCATTAAGACTACAGAATAACAGAAATATGATGAATTTCCTGGCATAATGACTTAAAGGTAGGGTCATAGGTAAATACGCCAAAAATTAATTACCATAAAAACTATACTTGGTGAGAAGCAGCTTGTGAAACAGGTCGTTTTTGTTTGCCGTTTTCTCAGCTAAGTACACACTTTCACATGAGACATTCATTTTATCTTCCTTTACCATTTTGATTATAATTTAGCATTACATTGACTACAAACATAGATCTATGACCTTACCTCCAACAACAAAAATTACACCAGAAATACATGGACAATTTGAGTTCTGCCTTTTCAACTGTACATAACATAAAAATGTTTAGTTTGCAATCTTTCAACTCATTTTTTTGTTTTCAGAATTAACAGTTCTTCCCCGTAAATGAACTTTCCGAAGGGAAGATAATTTTACATTAATAAACAAATTATTTATTGCTTTGAAAAAAAGTGCAATAAAAACGATCACCTACAAAATTTCTTCTGCTTTTAAAACAACATAGAAAACAACCACACATCCCCACATTTTTATACATATATACATAATTTAGTGATTTCTATAACAAATCTAGTTTGGAATCTTTCCAATTGTTGTTTTTGTGGGGGTTTTAGTATTAGTTCTTTCCATAAATGCATTTTCCAAGGGTAAGAGAATTTGACATAAAATAAACCAATCATTTATTGCTTTAAAAAAAAATCAGGCCTATAATGTACACAATATCTTCTGCTTTAAATTAAAACAGCATTAAAAAGAAACACAAATCCCACCCACAAGTCAAGAGTGAACGCATTTAACATTGGGTGCGTTTAGTGGTTTTAAATTAAACTGAGCACAGATTTATTTCACAGGATACCACCATTTCTCAATGCACAAAACAAGCCCAGCATTTAATTTCAACCCAGCACATGGCCATGCACTGAACTAATTCCCATTTCATTCCATTATTGTCATACAGATCTGAATTGTTGTCATACAGATCTGATGAAATCATTGTAAGGCAAATCGGTGTGCCTGTGCCCTATGTGACAGAACCGGCTGTTTTGTAATTCAATCAAGGTGGGGTTATGTTTTTACGGCTGGCGAACACAATGGCTTCATCGATTATTGGTTTTTATGGGTGGTTACAACATTGCTTAGCTGGAATTCAATAGATCTGGCTACTATACAGTACAGTTTGGGTGGGACAGAGGATGTGTCACTAAATTGTATTGTACTTTGACGGTGAACACGTGTTGGTGTGTGTTTGTTTTGTGTGTTGTTTTAAAAATAAGGAGAAATTGTGTTTGTGTTAATTGCTTATTTCAAAGCAATACAAAATTTGTTTATAAATGATGATGCGGAAATCTCCTCTGATAAAAGCAAGCTGGAAGATTGCAGACTAAATATTTGTTGTGTAAAATTAATCATGCACGCACTCACATTGTATTTCTGGTGTAATTTGTTTTTCAAATCATCACGCTGTCAGTGACACTTCCAACTTCCTAAGATTACTTGCAACTTGATTGAATTAAAGTGACAATCTCATAGAGAAAAAAAACACTATACTAAAGAGCTCTTTTATTTTTCAATGTTTTTGTAATATAGGCCTAAACTTAGTATACCTTAAGTTTAGATCATGCTACAAATTACTAGTAAACTTAATTTATTTATGTTGAACGCCACCATCATTCATTTCATTCAAGGGAAAGTATACCTTTGGTTTTCGGAACCGTTCGATTGTTTTAATCCTATAAATGTAGATATACAATCAAACTAACCTGTTTGATTGTTTTAATCCTATAAATGTAGATATACAATCAAACTAACCTGTGAACATTTTATCCGGAGCAGTTATGTCCACGCAGAAAGAATAATCCGTATTAATCTGAGAAACATTACTGACAGTAACGTTTCTACCTCCGCAACAGATAAGGCCCTATTTTATACAAATGTCAAATGACATTTATTAAGAGAGCACTAAAAAGGGGCTTGTTTATGAAAACGCAATACAGTTTTAATTGGCCAGAAGTGCCCCCTAGAAAAAATGGTGCACCCCTCTAAAATTTCTTAGCTGATATTGAGGGGAGCAATTTGCATTAGATAACCTTAGGAAATATTGCCACTGACACTAAAGTCCTCCTGTGTTGAACTATTGGCAAGAAGATCACTGTTTTAAAGGTAGGGTCATACTTTGGTAATGACCCCCCCTCCCCCCAAATAAAAAAAAAACATAATGGTGGCAAAAATCCTACAATACTGTTTGCAAAACTGAAATGCCCCTGGTTTGATTTTGAATCTCCAAAACTCACCTCAAGGCGAGTTTTTGGGAGATTTAAATTTCCGTGGTGTCTGATTGTGAATGCTGCAGCTGGAGATATGGTACAGGTACAGGTTGGTACCCGCATCATCTCTCTAAACGTGGATGGATTCATCGATGAAAATACAGCCAGTTTTTTGCTGTTTTCTCCACAAGTAGACACTTTATTCAGCTGAAACTTTCACAGGTGACTTATTTTGTATCTTTATTGACAATTTTGGCCTATCAATCAGCATTAGTAACATTACGTCAACAAAAAACAACCTATGAGTGACCCTATCTTCAAAGGAGATGACATCATGTATTACATGTTTATATTTGTGAGCAATGCTTTACAAGAACTAAAACTACAAGACTTGGTTTGACTGTAAATGAAAACATCTATACAAAGTACTAAGTGTAAACGTAAGGTGTAAAAGAACAAATAATTTGAAAAATGTAATACAAATCTGTTCATTTAAAGGCACTGTACAGGTTTGGTAATTACTCAAAATATATATTAGCATAAAAACTGACTTGGTAATGAGCAACAGAGAGCTGTTGACAGTAGAAAACATTGTGAGAAACGACTCCCTCTGAAGTAACGTAGTTTTTGAGAAAGAGGTAATTTCTCACTAAAATAAAAAAAGACTTCTTTCTTGCAAGAAGCCTTTTATTCCTATTATCTGAAAGCACACAAATTTGTACAACAAGGGTGTTTTTTCTTTCATCATTTTCTTGCAACTTCAATGACCAATTGAGCCCAAATTTTAACAGGCTTGTTATTTTATGCTTAATGTTGGGATACACCAAGTGAGAACACTGGTCTTTGACAATTACCAAACGTGTTCAGTGCCTTTAACAAACAAGTATAGTAATCGTACCTCTGAATGATATTTTCATTTTTATATTTAGTTTCCACTTTTTGGAACAAATGAATAAAGGCAAAATTTAATGCAACACATTATATGGTTTTCTTCCCTCCCGTGGTTTATTACTATTAATATTACTTTCTACCTCCATGGTTTTTACTTTTAGCTTAGGAGGTACCAACCATTCATTCATTTCGAGTAAATGTTCATCATTTATTAACACATATTACAAGTCTCTTAACGCACTTACCTGCAACTGGTTGCGTAAAAATGCCGAAAATAATCACCAACAAAACGACAAAGTAGACATCTTTGCGAGGCCCGGTGGGTCCGGACGGTTGTCTAGGCGAACGACGCTCCGCCATCTCATCCGTCAAATTTGACCTCTGCTCCCGGAAAAGCGTCTCTGGAAACACGCTCTCCTCGCCGCGAGAATCAGTTTGTGGAGACATGAAACCACACTTGTTTTATCTCAATTCCGAGCCTTTCACTTTCATTATCACCTTTTCATTATTGAAATCACCAAACTATGTCTCGCATACCCGAACAGTTTTCATGGATATGATCTGGAACCGAAACAAAATTATATTTTCTGTCAACTACTTTCTACTTACTATGAAGTCAAAATCTACCGGTTTCACTAACTGAGGAATTTCAAACATGAGTCATATAAACATTGTGGAGCCGCCTCACCGAACTGAAGCTAGCACCAGTATTGGGCCCGAAATAGCAAGCCGCGAATTCGCTGAATGGCCAGCCGCATATTCAAGAAATTAGAACACATGCAGTACAGGGAGGTGACAAAACGGCTCATTTGGCTCATTTCTGTCGGTGAATCCGTTACTGTATTCGAACGAAAACTGAAATATAAGATATAACTTACATATTTTTATTTGATAATATTGAAATGTTATAGCTATAAGTCAATAGAAAGCATTAGACAAAGAAAACAAAATCAGTAAATATTAGAAAATAAGCCTCAAACAAGGAGACAATGTGCGTGTATGCATTATGTCATAGTATACGCTTTTTCAAATACTAAAACATATTTTTAAAAGAATGTGTACTCTTCGTTATGAGTTAAAGTGTCAGTTTAAGCCCATAATCTTAAAGACTATTACACTGGGTACACCACATACTTTAGCTGGCTATTTTGGTCCACTAATTATTGGTTAATTAAGCATAGTTATACAGACGCCATATTCCATCTAACATGAACAATATTGCCTATGCGGTTGAGTCAACTACCTCTTTAAAATAATTTGTATCCTTCATTACGAGGTCCACTAATTAATGGTTTAATAAGCATAGTTATACAAACGCCATATTCCATCTAACACGCACAATTGCCTATGCGGTTGTTGAGACGTCAACTACCTCTTTAAAAGAATGTGTACCCTTCATCACGAATAAAAGTGGATAGTCCCAGAATCTTGAAGACTGTTGCACGATGGGCATACCGCATTTTTGAGCTGGCTAATTTGGTCCACTAATTAGTTGTTAATCAACCTCAGCTATACAGACGCCATTTTCCATCTATAACACGCACAATTGCTTATGTGGTTGTTGAGTCAACTACCTCTTTAAAAGAATGTGTAACCCTTCATCAGGGGCGGATCCAGGATTTTCCAAACGGGGGGGCGTGAAAATATACCAAGCAGCAAAATCTTCCCTTCCCCATTTCTCCCCCCCTTCTCTCTCTCCCTCTTTTTTTCTTTTCTCCCTCATTTTTTTTTTTTTATATGAAAAAGGGGGGGCGTGCGCCCCCACGCCCCCCCTGGATCAGCGCCTGTTCATTACGAATAAAAGTGGAAGTCTTAGTCCAAGAATCTTGAAGACTGTTACATACACTGGGCATACCAAATTTTTGAGCTGTCTAATTTGGTCCACTAATTCATGGTTAATTAAGCATAGTTACAGACGCTATGTTCTATCTAATACGCAAAAATATTGCCTATGCGGTTGAGTCAACTACCTCAAGAATACTACCCTTCATTATGAATAAAAGTGAATTTGTTAGCCCAGAATTTTGAAGACTGTTACACTGGGCATACCAAATTTTTGAGCTGGCTAATTTGGTCCGCTAATTAGTGGTTAATTAAACAGACTCCATGTATGTTTCTTCCAATTGAGATGGAAGGAAACAGTGTAACAACTGACACCATCCCCAACACACTTGATCATACGTCAGAACAAAAACAGATGGGAAAACAAACTTCCAGCACCAGAGAACAATGAACCAGAGAAAGCTTCCCATACAACGAAAGAGCAATGTAGAGCGCCATAGTTTCAGTGATGATGATAATGATTATGAATCACCCCAGCCACTATCACAAGAAACAAATGAAGACGCAGATTCCTCAACTTCCAGTTCCACAGATGAGTCTACTTCAAATAATGAAAATGGTGTATCACAACCAGGGGCGGCGCCAGGGTATTTTTTATGGGGGGGGGGGCGGCGAAAAAACGTTTGAGTCTTAGCCTATAAGGACCCCTGGTGGGATCTCCAGGGGCGAAGTCCTTGGTTGGGGGTTGAGGGGCGAATCCCTCTGAAGCTTTTTGGTTTTAGCATCTCTGAATGGGATAGAAAAGCTCTCTTTGCTATAAATATTTACATTATTTTTTTATAACACTTATACTTGGTTCAGTTCCCGCAACCATAGCAGACCGCAGATATTAAAGAAACCCGCCCATATAGAGAGATTCAGAGATAAAACTATATAGGTTAAACAACGAAAAACTACAAAAAGGAAGAAAACTTTTGGATAAGTTCAGAAGTCCTCTGGCAAAAGTGAACGTTTGAACGTTTCCCATTTTTGGTGTATAAGATTTTCAATGTATAGGCCTAATTACAAATTTAAGATGATTGACAACATATTTTGCATCTGCATAAAAATTATTATATATTAGTTCATAAATGACGAAAGAGGTTAAATTTTAGTTGATGTAAATGTATGCAATTTTAAGATTACGATAACATGCATATTTATTTTTACTTTTATTTATTTAATCTTGATTACTGAATTCAGAAAAGTTGCTAGATCACTAGTTTCTTAAAAGGGGAAGAATGTGACGAGTGTATAAAGTACCCCCCTTTCATTTGCGCTTACTTTGATGACGTAGCATACTAGTGACGTAATGTTTACTTGTGATGCAGCTTATTATTGTACAGCGCCCTCGCAGCAAAATACTATCTTTTGTAATTTTTCGCGGGCTTTGATTTGCGAAGACGCGATGACATCTTGAGTTGTCTCATCCTTATTTTTCAGGTAATCATCACTTTATTGTAAACTCTTATTCTTTGTTTATCATATTCGTATAATAAAGATTAATCTCAGTTAGATTGATGGATAATTGATCATGCATTTAGTTGTATCATTTGAAGGAATAATTTGATAATCGCGATAGTTATCAGCTTATTATATTAAGTGTTTGTGCCTATCAGCTACCGATCCTATAGATTCAAACATGTCGGCCTCTATTCTGAATTAATTTATTAATTAGTGATTGTAAATAGTTTGCTTTGAAAGTTCTTATATTTGTTTTCTTCATTAACATGTTATTATTTTCAAACTATAGTAAATAATGTAGTGGGGGTTTTTTATAAGGGAGGGCGCCTATGGTTTGAGGTATAGGCCTAAGGAAGAAGCCTATGAAGAACAAGTTAAGATTTCATGGATTTTCCATGACTATAGGCCCTACCTACTTTTCAAATGAAAATTAGGTAGTTGTGTGTTTAATCTACAACTCGTATAATCGCACATGGCTATAAAAGTACAATTACTAAGTGCAATTATTGTTTAATTAGTTGTGCTGAGCTAAAGAGTTGAATAATCAATTGGGGGCGCCTTTGCATTATGGTTTGGGGATTTTTTTTTTTAAAGATTCGTTTTTGCAAGATTCCGTTCGTACTGTCAATGACGGTCGTTGACAGGTTTTTTGAAATTTGGTGCTTGGGCTTCAGTCAGTCTGGTGATCAGAGGGAGGAGCACGCTGGAGTTTATTTTGTTGTTTTTGTAACCATGATCTGACGTTTTCAAGGAATGATCATCGGCCTTTCCGGACAGGTAAGGATAGAATGACCTAAATTAAGTAGATAAAGTTGCAGTCGGATGCAGAATATTAGCCGAGAATTAAACAGGCAAAGTGTGGTAATTTAATTTAATTTCATTTCATTTATTCTGGTTGTGAAGCGAAGGACTCTCAGAAAGCGAACTTAATCACTATACTAGCCAAGAACCCAATGGAGAGAAGACAAAGAAGGAAATTTCAGTTTTAGATGTGGGAGGAAAACCCCAGAGAAATACTCCAGGGAAAACCCACGCAGTCGGGTAGGGACTGAAAACCCAATCCACATAGTGCCCCCGGTGGGATTCGAACCGTGGGTCCTAGAGGTGGAAGGCGAGGAAAGATACCACTACGCCAACCCAACCGCTCAAACAGTGTTATAAAAAACAGAAAAAGTGAAAAATAGTTAGTGTGGCCTGACGCTCGACCCTCATGTACTGTGTAGTTCTATACTTCTACTAGAATTATGGAATGACACATTTTGGGCCTCTGTTAAACGCTATACGCTTTCAAAATGGTCATTGATAGTTCAACATTTTCTGGTCTTTAGCCAGCACTAACTTCAGTTTCCTTTTTATGGTCTCAGTATAATAATAATAATAATAATAATAATGCAGTTCTTATATAGTGCTTTATACTCCCGATGGGTGTCTCAAAGCGCTCAGTATTTTTCCTACAACGTATAAGTGGAGTAACGTGTTGAAGTATGAGACCTATTCCTTTGCAAAGCACCATGTAATGGTTTACAAGGTGCTATGGCGCAATGTGCAGCCAATCAAACCAGGAACACCGGGGCAAACCCCTTCTCTTTACGATAAGTGCACTGGGTTCTTTTACGTGCATTACACAACACACGGGACCTACGGCTCAACGTCCCATCCGAAGGACGAAGTATGTGGTTAAGTGTCTTGCTTAAGGACACAAGTGTCACGACTGGGATTCGAACCCACACTCTGCTGATCAGAAACACCAGAGCTTGAGTTTGGTGTTCTTATCCGCTCGGCCACGACACGTATAGTCGGGCGGGCACTGATATCCGGGTGACAAGGAAAAATTGACTAGATTTTGAACCAACGACCTTCGGATTAATGTGCCGGCGCTCTACCAATTGAGCTATCTAGCCCTATGTTGGCGGTCTCCCTATTTTGTCAATATAACGGTAAATAGGTGGTCCACTTTGTTGTGTTTCTTGCCTATTGCATCTTACAACAAGTTCTATTTACTACTTTTGTCAACAAGTTTGGACCTTGCACCCGACCATAGTCTGTACCTATGGCCCTTTTCGAATCCACGGCTTCGGCTTCGGATTCGGCTCAGGCTAGCTAGGCCCCTCAGTTGTTTTGACTATACGCGTGCTAAGCGTTCAGGGATTCAGACGGGAGAACGGAGCCTGAAGCCTAAGCCAAAGCCGTGATTTCGAAAAGGGCCTATGTCTAGCTCTAAATAATGCCACTACTGGTAAAACTTGGTCATCTGTCATTAAAAACTGAATTCAAAACTATAGTAATAGAATTGCAAACTTAAAAATGTCCCCGTTAATTTACAAGCTTTCTTGTTCTTTTGAATCATTTACAGATTAACAATGGTGTATAAGTTTGTGTTGTTGGAGCTGACATTATAGGCATCTCCACTGCTGTCAGCAATTTAGAACCAATCCCAAATGTAGAGATGCACTGTATAAATAGCTGAGAAGTTTTCTCCTGACACCACGAGTAGTGGAATAGCTGGACTGTGGATGCCCTACCTAGCTAAGAAGACCCCACAGGAGTCAATCAGGTGACTTATGGCCTGTTGAGAGCTTAAAGGCACTGGAAACGTTTGGTAATTACTAAAAATATATATTAGTATAAAAAGTTACTCGGTAAGGAGCAACGGAGAGCTGTTGATAGTATAAAGCATTGTGAGAAACGACTCCCTCTGAAGTAACATTGAAGACATTGCAACCAGTGAGAAATTGACACATTGTTCCCAGGTTACGCGTGAGTAAAGCCTTAAAAACTTGAAACCAGGGCCAATGGAGCTGATGAAGCAAAACAAGTATGCTAAGCACAACACAATTATGCTGACCAGAATACGGTTACCAGCCAAAATACAACGTCACATGCAGCACTTGTGAAGTGTATCCTGCTCATTTCTGCTAAGCAGGTAGTTATCAAGCAATTATTTTCTGCTTAAGCAGCTCCAAGAAATTGGGCCCTGATAGAGTGTATGCACACATTTAATTCAGTGTTATGTACACCACACCAGCAGTATAGTATTGTACGGTACAAGAGATAGTCCTCGTGATAGACAGTGGCGTAATTGAAATCTGGACTTTTGTGATTGGAAATTTCCAGAGTAAAATGTTACATTTTATACGCTTTGATGAGATAATTTGATGTTTTTTAAAACTATTTTTTCATTTACATGCAAAAAATATCTTTTTCTTACACTCACGCCAGATTATCTTATACAAAAATAGTAAGTAACATAAAAAAAAGGCAATGAAAAATGGGCTTGTTCAGGCCCGTAAACCAGGATTTAAAAAAAAAAAAATTGGGGGGGGGGGGGGCGAGTATGAAAGGAAATTAATTACAGCTTTGTATCAATATTATTTCTGCATATTTAATGCTCAGACGGCGTATGCCACCCATTGCGTCCTCTATTTACATATTTGTATATTTGTTTATGTTATAAATGTCTTAATGTAATGATAATAAGTCACAGTTACGATGCAGACTTTTTAAATTAATTATTTTTTGCAGATTTTTTGTTGTTGTAATAGTTTATTTTTTTTATTTTTTTATTTTTTCTGGGGGCCGTCTGACCCCCCCCCCCAGATTATGGGCATGGGCGTGTTTTTAAAGAAAAAGGCAAACGCAAACATTTGCCAGAAGTTCCCTAGAAAAAATGGTGTTACGCCTAGTTACGCCGCTGGTGATAGATTTCAAGCAGGACTTGAGGTTATCGAGACTTCTGTACGATGGGACCATGATGTGGCTTACAAAGACTCATCTGTGGGAACATTTTGAGACAGTTTGTCTTGACCGAGTTTGAGAGCTGAATTAAATTCCAGTTCTAAGAGACATTTTGATGAACTAAATCAACAGTTTTTGGGGGTGTTTCTTCCTCCCCATATTTTTTCTGACAGTAGTCAGCTTGAAGCCCCATGGAATTCACCCCAGTGTACCAGGGCTTGAATTTTTGGGGAAAATCCACAAGAATGTACGGCTTAATTATTGCTTAAAATTTGTACTGGACCAGAATTTCTTTTACAAGACCAGAATCAAAATGAGAAATCCATTATCTACACAGTTTAACACGTAAACTGTTTTTTATCTTAACAAGCACTGACACAAGAAATTATCTCATTTGTCTTATGGTTACTTCAATAACAAACTAGAAGATATTTATCAGACTCAAAGTCAACATTGGAATTATATCTTTCTTCCTCAAGTTATATCAGTGGTGTACATGTACTTCTTGTATAATTGTCCAATTGACAAATTTTACAAGACCTTCGGACTTGTCCGGTCATGAGTTTACTGGCCCGACTCTAAAATTACTGACCTCGGGTCTGCGGGCCAGTGTTAGTTTCAAGCCCTGTGTCCAGCTCAAAATGTTGGCCTTTGCTCCTGCAGGATTTTGATGTTGCTTGGGATTAATTTGAATTAAGTGTGTGAGAGCTGAAATTAATTTTGGAAGAGACATTTTCGTCTGTGTCCAGCTGTTTGTTGGAGGTGGATTTGCCCCACAATCCAGCTCATTTACACTGTCAAAGAACTGGGTTTTTTTGCCATCCTTAGCAGAGCTGCCAACTCTCCCTGTTTCTGCGGAAATTTTAGTTGACAACCAGGTCAATTTGGACATTTTGCATAATTTGTATACAAATCGTCGGCGTTTTCACGAAGTGGCGAATCCGTGCAAAATTTTTTTTTACAGCATTTTGTTTTTTTGCATTTTTAAAAATGTATTTGGTGTCCTTAACAATTCTGCAAAGTTTTAAGTCTTGAAAGCTTATAGTTTTTTTAATACGCTAATTGCATAAACGGCGAATCAGTCAACTTCACAGATTTGCGTTTTAATTTGTAATGCTATCGCTTAAGCGCGCTTGTCAACGTCGTCACCGCGCCCTGTGTGTGGCGAATCCGATGTTTACAGCATTTTGCGTTTTCACGAACCGGCGAATCCGAGACTCCCCGCAAGGTTTTCACGAACTGGCGAATCTTGTGTGTGGTGAATCCGCGCTCTGTGTGTGGCGAATCCGGGGTGCTCATCATTTTGCGTTTTCACAAACCGGTGAATAAGTTTTGAACCAAACAGCATTCAAACAAAGCATCACAATAAAGAAATAAGTATCTAGTCATGTTATTTAACTTATACACTACCGTATCACTAAAAAATATTTAACACTTTCAATTAAAAGACCGGCGAAAACACAGTTTTTAAATGTGACCAACTTCAAAAGCGTTTTTCTCAAAACGCTGTTTTTCAGCTGCGTGGGGGGATTCGCCGGTTCGTGAAAACGCCGACGAAATGGCAAACATGTAATAATACTGTGTAAATCTACATCATTCATGTGGTTGGCTAAGATTATATGGTAGTTGGTGCAATTTGTATGGTTTTCATAAAATAGCTTTTGCATATTTTGGAGCTCCTGGTAAATGGAGTTTATTGTTCAGGTGGTCTCCAAAGTAATTGTTTTGCAGAAAGTAACATTCAATTTCTAAGAATAACATTCATTTGATGGTTTTGATTCGTTTGTTCAAATGAAGATGAAATGTTTACTCATTGTCCTATCAATCATTTCGGACATGAAATTGTGACTAATGACACTTAAGCACCTTGGGCTGGCTCATCCAGGGGTGCTTAATATTTTAATTGAGTGCCCATTATATGCTGAGTTGAGACAAAGTATGTATATTGAAATTTGTAAATTACACATTGTCTTCACAAGTATGACCCGTAATGAAAAATTTGCGTTCCTTATGTCCTCTCAAGAAAAAAGAATTGTCACTTGCGTTGCAAAATATATTTTTATGTTCAATGAGCTAAAAGAGAGGCAAAATGTATGAAGTATATGTGTATTATTATCAACGTTTTTCACGTTACTACCATGTAAACACTTTTATTATTTAATGTTATGTATATCATTGTTGTTACCCTCCCCTAGGAGGTATGTTCCTGAATGGAATAAAACAGTCAGTAATCTGCTGACATTTCAAATATTGCAAAACTTATTCTATTGCTTCCATAGGATACCACTGGAGCTACCTTCATGTACTCTGATTTTTGTTGTCTTTTCTTTGAAAATGTCACTTTTTTTTCATACATGGCAGTTACTGAGTGTGGGAACCTGGGATTGAGTCCTTCTCATCTACACAAGCTCTCTCAGGACAGACCCTGCAACCACTGGACTCCTGTGTTGAATAGCCTCTGACTGGTCGGCTTGTGGAGCATCAATGTAACCAAGGTAAGGTTATTTCTGAACTTCAACAATATTTTCTGAAGTACTGATCTATTTGGACACACCTTTAAATTGTTATTAGTCACCATTGATTCATAATGCTTGTATTTTTCATCTTCATGTCACATTTTAATCCATCACCAATAACTTCGCATCATCATGGTTCATCAGTTACTGGGTCATGTAAAAAGCACTTCACACCATTTTCATGCACCTCAAAATTATCCCAAACTAAATGGAATTCTCTTTCGATTGTGATTTCTGATTGTATTTATTTGTCTTTTTTTTACTGCAATGGTGAAATGCCGAAACATCTGCCTATGAGCAAGTACAAGTATTCCTTGGAAATACGAAGTCCAATGCAAATTACAAATGCCATCCCAGGACCATGAAGACATCAATGGAGGTGTGTATGCTATGAGGAGAACGACATCTACACATTGATAAAATATTTTGGAAGAGGATTGAAATCACCTTTGGAGTTAATGTTGGGATTTTGCTTGAGCAGCTGGTTTGTTATTGATTATTCTCAGACGACAATCAAATAAAATAGCTTTGTTTCACAACTCTGAAAGTTTCACCTTTTTTTCATACGTTGCTCTGACTTTTTGTGAGAACCTGGGATGGAGTCTCTTCCAAAAAAATGTTCTTGCATGCTTACAACTTTGATTTTTGTTTCTCCAGGGTATCTCGATGACTGGAATTGACACAGTGTACTGCTAACGATCATGAAGATATCTAGAGAGATCTGGTGTTGAAGAGTGACGCCTTGAAGATAAATGCATCACTGAATCAAGGAAAGGAGTATACAATTTTGTTTTCTTAATTCTGTATGTACTAGGCAAGATCTTGGTGAATACTCTTAGTCAGTTGAAAATGTCACAGGCAGTTTAGATAAAGAAGACTAACAATTCCGATCTTATATAGCCATATTTAATTCAAAATATTTCTGTTCTTAGTTGAATTTGATGTTTTTTAGGTTGGCTGTTTGATGACTGACTGGGACATCGACTGAACCACCCAACTGACTTGCTCGGAATGACCTGTTCAGAAGCCACATAGGTTTTTCCAGCTAAAATGTGAAACAAGTTGCCTGGTGCTATATTAGGGAAGCCGCTTTCACTGCCACCAACAAGAACCAACTCAAAACTGATTTATTTTCCTCCCATGTTATTACTTTTAGCATTATGTTTTTTTACAAAATTCTTGAAATAGTAGGGATCCACGTAAACTGTAGAATCAAATTATGTTTTTGATTGATTTCCAGGTGACATCATGCGGAATGGTTTGGTACAGACTGTTGCAATTGATGGGAACTGTGAAGATTCACTCTGATGCTGTGTTCTGTTGTCAACCTGGACCATAAATACATCAATGGAGGTGAGAAAGTGTCGTATCCCCCCCCCCCCCCGAAAAGAAACAACTTCAAAAACAGCAAATGTTGAACTGTTAAAAAAATAAGTTGTCCTGTCACTGTAAATAACTCCCTATTCTGATCTGCATTTTGGATACAGATTGTTGCTATCAGTTGGACACTGTGAAGACCTTTGATATGATATTTGTTTTCAACATTCCAAACCATTTTGTTTGTTTGTAAAATATGTTTCACAACTCTGAAAATTTCACCATTTTTTCATATGTTGCTCTTACTTTTTGTGAGAACCTGGGATGGAATCTCTTCCAAAACAATGTTCTTGCATGTCAAAGAGAAGGTTTACAACTCTTACAACTTTGATTTTTGTTTCTCCAGGGTATCACTGACTGGAATTGACACAGTATGCTGCTAACGATCATGAAGACATCTAGAGAGATCTGGTGTTGAAGAGTGACGCCTTGGAGATAAATGCATCACTGAATCAAGGAAAGGAGTATCCAATTTTGTTTTCTTAATTATTTTTGTACTAGGCAAGGTCTTGATGAATACTAGTATTCAGTTGAAAATATCACAAGCAGTTTAGATAAAGAAGACTAACAATTCCAATCTTACAAAGTCATATTTAATTCAAAATCTTTCTGTTCTTAGTTGTATTTGATCTAATTCAGGTTTGCTGTTTGATGACTGACTGGGACATCGACTGAACCACCCAACTGACTTGCTCAGAATGACCTGTCACTGTATCCAGGGACCATGAAGAGGAGTGAAATCATGGCATGGCATGTATCTACATCTTCATATCACCAGGTACACTTATGAAGTTTGAACGTGATATTTCGTCTTTAGAGTTGAAATTGTGTGCATGGACTGTCGCACCCAAACCAATCTTAATCATATCTTTGAAGACACCAACATTGGCCTTATGTTAGATAGCCTGTATGACTTTGGTTTTGCTGTTATGTGAAATGATGTATTTGTTTAGAATCCACATAGGTTTTTCCAGCTAAAATGTGGAACAAGTTGCCTGGTGCTGTATTAGGGAAGCCGCTTTCACTGCCACCAACAAGAACCAACTCAAAACTGATTTATTTTCCTCCAATGCTATTAATTTTAGCATTATGTTTTTTACAAAATTCTTGAAATAGTAGGGATCCACATAAACTGTAGAATCAAATTATGTTTTTGATTGATTTCCAGGTGACATCATGAGGAATGGTTTGGTACAGACTGTTGCAATTGATGGGAACTGTGAAGATTCACTCTCATGCTGTTTTTTGTTGTCAACCTGGACCATAAATACATCAATGGAAGTGAGTCAAGGTGTCGTGTCTCCCCCCCAAGAAATAAACAAAACAAAAAACTGAAAAAGAAAACAAATGTTGAATTGTTAAAATAAGTTGCCCTGTCACTATAAATAAGTCCCTATTCTGATCTGCATTTTGGATACAGATTGTTGCTATCAGTTGGACCCTTTAGAATGATATGATGATATTTGTTTCCATTTCAATCAATTTGTTTGTTTGTAAAATATGTGTTTCATAACCTAAAAAACCACTTTTTTTTTTACGTTGCTGTGACTTTGTGAGAACCTGGGATGGAATCTCTTCCAGAACAATGTTCTTGCATGTCAAAGAGAAGGTTTACAACTCTTACAACTTTGATTTTTGTTTCTCCAGGGTATCTCACTGACTGGAATTGACACAGTATGCTGCTAACGATCATGAAGACATC